>CAWUFW010007036.1:0-735000 GCA_963921515.1 Calotriton arnoldi | reverse complement strand
ATGATTAAAGCAGCTAAAGCCGCAGGGCTGGATAAGATCCCTGGTGATCTCTTCCGCTCTGAGCCAACTGTATGGGCCCCGTACCTATCCTCTCTGTTTAATGCAATTCTCCAAGGTATGGCGATTCCCACCACCTGGGCAGGGGCCGAGATAATACCAATCTATAAAAAGGGCTCCCCGCTTTCACCTGTTAACTATCGTCCGATTAGTCTGATAGATGTGTGTCAAAAACGTTTTGCACGTGTCCTACTGGGACGTCTCCAGAACTGGATGGAGGAACATAACATCCTTACCCCCCTCCAAGCTGGGTTTCGAGCAAGGATATCAACAACTGACCAGATCCTAAGGCTACAGATGATCCACTGGAAAACTGTTAGAATAGAGGGTGGCAGCCTCTACCTTATATTTGTAGACCTTAAATCTGCCTTCGACCTAGTACCAAGGGACAAACTCTGGGCAACTCTATTAGACATGGGAGTCCCAGAGTATCTTTGCCACCAGTTAAAAGGCTTACATGAGGGCAATTTTGCTCAAATTAGATTTGGTAAAAATGGCGAACTTTCATCCCCCCTGCCTGTCGAGAGAGGGGTCCGGCAAGGCTGTGTCCTGGCCCCAACTCTCTTCTGCCTTTATATTAATGGCTTAATAGATTCATTGAATGCCGGGGTAGACATCGATGCTCCCAGGCTGGCGAAACGCACAATACCTGCCGTCATGTTTGCAGATGATACGCTCTTGCTTGCTAAATCCCCTATGGGAATTCAGAGGACCCTGAACAACTTTAGCGCCTTCTGCAAACATCGGGGACTAGAAATTAACCTACAAAAAACAAAGTACGTGGCTTTTAATGCAGGTAACACCACTCACCCAAACCCTTGCCTGGATGGAAGTCCCCTAGAGAGGGTATCCATATTTGAGTACCTGGGAATTGCACTGACAGAGAGAATGGATTGGGGAGCCCAAATCAGTAAAATAGTCTTAAAACTATCCCAGACTACGGGGGGTATTTTAAAACTATATAGGACGTGCTCTGAAAAATTGGTGAGTCCTGTGGTGGAAATTTACAAGGCACAGGCTAGGACGGCCGCACTTGATGGAGCAGAACTATGGGGGCACTGTCCATCTGGCCAGTTAGCTCGTACTGAGAATTTATTCGCCAGACAAATGATGGGATTGCCTCCTAGCACACCACTAACACCTCTCTGTATGGATCTAGGGATTAGACCCATCGAGGAAGAAGCTGCTCTTAGACCTATATTATACTGGTGGCGCCTGTGGTCCACCCCTGAATTAGCCCCCTATAGAGAAGAACTGACTGATGTCATAGGGCTGCGAGGTGCAGGGAAGTTGCCTTGGCTGTTGTATGTCAAGAAAACATGTGAGGACCTGGGCAGGGGCAGTCTGTGGCATAATGCAGAAGAAATCTCCCAAATAACTTCCAGAAAAGTCTTGGTAGAGAGTTATAGAGAACATAAACTCACCCAGTTTGAGAGGAGACCCTCGGTGGGGCGACTGACTGCTGAGTTTCTGGAAGTAAAAAGTACATATATTTTAGAACCAGTGTTGGACGACAAACAGCCGCTCTTGGCGAAGAAGCTTTATCTGCAATTTAGGTATGGAGTCCTTCCGCTGCGTTCATTTACAAAAAAGTGGGAGGGCTACACAAACGCAGAGTGCCCTGTGTGTTTTAACATAGATGAGACTGATCTCCAAGTGATATTTTTCTGTCAGGGGTACAGGAAGGCAAGGTCGCGATGGCTACTCCAACTTTGTAGGAATTTGGGGTTTAGACACTGTCGCGACGTGTATAGGATTTTAAAATCTGACACGCGCATGCCCATTGTTTTTTCAATTTCACGCTTTTTATTTTCCATGTGGTGCACACGCAGAGCCATCTTAAACAAGTCTGTAAACAGGAATGACAACTGTCTATGATATGTTTTAATTGATGATTTTCGCACATACTGTATTTATTTGGTTGCTGTGGAGTCAATTGAACTATTCTCAATGACCAACATTCCCTGATATTGAATGTATATAGATTATTCCCCAGTAATGTTTGTAGTTTTACCTAAACACAATGTTGACAACTGGAGGCAAATATGCTGGCTGAATAAATGCATTGCTTTTCTGTTTTTTTAGTCATCATCTTTATGTGTACCGCAATTTTAAAATTGTAACACTAAAAGGAGTAAAATATTGCTTGGAAATAGCCTCTAAATGTATACTGCACAAGCACTTTATGTCCTGTTTTTCAAGATGGCTGATGCCTGGAATTGCTGCTCCAGAGCGTGGAATGTAGATCTTTTTATTCTCTTTTTTAACCATTTGTATTTTATTCAAATATTAAATTGCTATTTTAAACTGTGCTTTTATGGCCAATTGTGCCGAAATAAAGTTCTTATGAAATGAAATGTGTGGTATGTAGTGATTATGTGTATGTAATTATTTGAGACCTATTCTTCATTCAAAACATTTCAATAAACATGATGTACACATTTGTATCTAAAATGTTATAAGCACACATCTATAAAAATACACATCTATAAACTGCATATCTATAAAAATTCTATAAAATTCACATCTATTGAATTCACATCTATACTAATTTTTGTGTCAACTATAAACTATTACGTAACTGTTTAACCACATTTAAATATTAATGAATCAACATTTTAAAACAATATGTTTTATAAGAATGACGTGTGCTGCAAGACAGTGTACATCTCAGTGTTTTACCTTGACATTTAATTGTCCATGAATACTTGGCACATTTTAAGAGTGTCCATTAAAGTAGTCAGGCAAATATTTTTCTTGAATGGGAATGACATTTGCAGACCTAGATCAGCCAGAGCAACATCATTACATTGAGGCCAAATACCACGACATCCAACAATAAAACCATGAAATTTTACAGTGTTACATTTGGTGAGATCTTTGATTTGCTGTGACAGATCCTGATAGTATTTAACTTTACTCTCAAACGCTAATTCAAGGGAATTCTGTGAGTTTTCATAACAAATTGGAACATCAATCACTACAGCTGTACCACCTTTGGTAAACACTACATCTGGTTTTCGTAGTTCACCTTGATTATTCTTAACATGAGGCTCCCTATATGCCATCCATCCACACTTTTTTGCTCTATCAATGAGCAATTCCAAAATTTTGTTATGTCTTTTTATCCTTATGTCCTTGGTTTTGGGACATGCACCTGAAATATGTGAAATTGTTTCGCAAACATCTTTGCAGTACCTACATGTAGCAAATGTAGGATTTCTTCCCCTAGTGATGGTTTCTCTAGTATACAAGACATTTGCTCTCAACATCAGCGCAGCTATGTACTGATTTTCTTTCATTCTGTTATGCTTGCTGATCCAGAAGTTTGAGGTTGGATTATTTGCTAAGTATTTTATACCATCACCTTGGACAGAGAGATTTGCCCATTTCTCAAACTCTTCTTTTCTCCAATCATATGTTGCTAACAAATTCAAATCATAACTCAGAAACCTACAATCTAAAATGTTGAGTTTGTGTGTTTTGATGATGTTATCAATTTTTTCATTGATTACTTCTCCTGCATACATGAAAGAATGAGCTATGTACAGATCTGGAGCTGCCCTGAGATACAATAAACTATTGACTTTGTTTAGACCAATTGTTGTACATAGTTTGGGTATACTGAGGCCCCCAAAGGATCTTTTCGAATATAGGAGACCATCACATGTGTATGCAGGTAGGTGTAGGAAATGTTTGACATACTTTTTTATTGTTTGATCCAGCATGTTTAAAGTTTTAGCTTCTGTTCCTGTCATTTCCAATTTAAATGACAGTTTAGGGATCAAGTACTGACACAAAATGTCTATTTTCTGTGTGGGCTTAAGTGTTAGATTATCAAGTTTTTGAGCCCAATTAACAAGAACCTCATTAATTTTGTTGTTGCTTGTATGGCCAGTGTGTGGATCAAAGTTCAATCTGAGATATCTCTCACTTTCTCCTGGATGAATGTTTTGTTTTTCAAATTGCCATGGTTTACAGTTGTTAATCAGGATTTTATCTTTAGGGTGACTTATATAAAATCCATGTGTCTTTTTCACATTAAGTTTTAATCCTGTTGTTTTACTGAATTTTTCAATGATCTTCAGATTTGTACTCATTCCTTCCCAGGTGTTGCTGAGTACTGCGATGTCATCGGCAAAGGCTAGAGCGGTGATTTGCTCAATGAGACCATCAGATCCGAATGTGAAGCCCTTGCCGTCTTTCTGAAGATCACAGATCAGAGGATCCATGGCAATGTTAAATAGCAGTGGGGATAAAGAGTCACCTTGTTTAACCCCAGATTTCATTGTTATTTCAGGAGTTGCTTTGTTGTTCTTTCCCTTAAAAAATGTTGTTGAGTCAGTGTATAAGTCTTTTATTATGTCTCTGATGTATGATGGAACTCTGTGCCTTGCAAGACTATATAAAATGTGACCATGGCTGACAGAGTCAAAGGCTTTTGAGATATCTATGAACAGTACTGCTAATGAGTTACTGTTCTTTCGTGCCCCTTTTACGATATTTTGCAGAAGAGTCAGATTTTCGAGACAACCTCTCATCTTCATGAAGCCTTTTTGTCTCGTATTCAATTCAACAAAAAATGAGAGTCTTTTAGTTTGGCCTGTCTCTATAGACTTCTCTACGCAGAGTCTAGCACTATAGAGGCAGTAACCGGCGAGACCACTGGGAGGTAAAGGCCACTACAACCGAGAATAGATTAAGAGAGTCATAGTTACTCCCGCCGTTTACCCGCGCTTCATTGAATTTCTTCACTTTGACATTCTGAGCACTGGGCAGAAATCAATCACGTCAACACCCACCTCGGGCCTTCGCGATGCTTTGTTTTAATTAAACAGTCGAATTCCCCTGGTCTGCACCAGTTCTAAGTCAGCTGCTAGGTGCCGGCCGAGGCAGAATGCCGGCCTCGCGCCCCTGGGGAGAGGCGACCACCGCAGCTGGGGCAATCCACAGGAAGGGCCCGGCTCACGTCCAGAGTCGTCGCCGCCCCGGAGGGAGGAGCCTCGTCCAGCCGCGGCATGCGCCCAGCCCCGCTTTGCGCCCCAGCCCGACCGACCCAGCCCTTAGAGCCAATACTTATCCCGAAGTTATGGATCTGACTTGCCGACTTCCCTTACCTACATTGTTCCAACATGCCAGAGGCTGTTCACCTTGGAGACCTGCTGCGGATATGGGTACGGCCCGGCACGAGATTTACACCATCTCCCCGGATTTTCAAGGAACAGCGAGAGCTCACTGGACGCCGCCGGAACCGGAACGCTTTCCAAGGCTCGGGCCCCTCTTTCGGGGCAAACCCATTCCAGGGTGCCCTGCCCTTCACAAAGAAAAGAGAACTCTCCCCGGGGCTCCCGCCGGCTTCTCCCGGATCGTTTGCGTTACCGCACTGGACGCCGCAAGGGTGCCCGTCTCCGCCACTCCGGGATTGGGACCTGAACCCGACTCCCTTTCGATCGGCTGAGGGCAACGGAGGCCATCGCCTGTCCCTTCCGAACGGCGCTCGCCCATCTCTTAGGACCGACTGACCCATGTTCAACTGCTGTTCACATGCAACCCTTCTCCACTTCGGCCTTCAAAGTTCTCATTTGAATATTTGCTACTACCACCAAGATCTGCACCTGCGGCGGCTCCACCCGGGCCCTTGCCCCGGGCTTCCGTGCACACCACAGCGGCCCTCCTACTCGTCGCTGCTTAGCCCCCGCGGCTCTCAGCGCCGGCGACGGCCAGGTATGGGCCCTACGCTCCAGCACCATCCATTTTCAGGGCTAGTTGATTCAGCAGGTGAGTTGTTACACACTCCTTAGCGGATTCCGACTTCCCTGGCCACCGTCCTGCTGTCTATATCAACCAACACCTTTTCTGGGGTCTGATGAGCGTCGGTATCGGGCGCCTTAACCAGGCGTTCGGTTCATCCCGCAGCGCCAGTTCTGCTTACCAAAAGTGGTCCACTAGGCACTCGCATTCCATGCCCGGCTCCACGCCAGTGAGCCGGGCTTCTTACCCATTTAAAGTTTGAGACTAGGTTGAGATCGTTTCGGCCCCAAGACCTCAAATCATTCGCTTAACCAGATAAAACGGGGGGCTCCGAGCGCCAGCTATCCTGAGGGAAACTTCGGAGGGAACCAGCTACTAGATGGTTCGATTAGTCTTTCGCCCCTATACCCAGGTCGGACGACCGACTTGCACGTCAGGACCGCTACGGACCTCCAACAGAGTTTCCTCTGGCTTC
Organism: Calotriton arnoldi; assembly: GCA_963921515.1. NCBI lineage: Eukaryota > Metazoa > Chordata > Amphibia > Caudata > Salamandridae > Calotriton > Calotriton arnoldi. Next base: position 728,717 of record CAWUFW010007036.1, on the reverse strand, counting down.
GCCCTGCCCAGGCATAGTTCACCATCTTTCGGTCCAGTGCAGGAAAATATATTGGGCCTCTAAACCCCCTGCCTTACTATATACTAGGAACTTATAGGTAGATTGAATCCCCCTCCCCTATTATATACTAGGGACTTACAGGGTCTGTCATTGTCAATTATATTTTTATCTAATTACCATATACCTTTTTCGCCAGAGCACTGGTAGCAGAGCCCAGGGCACAGTCAGAGTCAGCTACCTCTAGGTATGGGTGGTGAACTCCACCCTGCCAGAGGAGTTCACAGAGTTTTTGTCACTCTGCTTGGAGGGCGGAGTTTGGCAAAAACTCAGCCTACGCTGCGTAGTGGAGTTTACTGGCGGCACCCACCCACCACACTACTATAGCCCATTCCAGCATAGCGACGTGCGTCACTACTGTCCTCTTTCAATGTCTATTGCTGCTCAGCCTTTCCCTCCCACCTGTGCATTGGCTGCTCACATTCTTCCAATTGTCGCTCGGAAGGTGGCGCGGAAGGTGACGGCAGCAAAGGGAGGCCATTAAGTGTCCGGAACGCGCTGCCGGGTTTCCGAGGGGAATATCTGGGATAATATCTGCATGACTCTCCGTTCTTTGTCTTTTCATAGACTCTTTTACTTTGAAACCTGGCCTGTTTGTAATTTGGTTACAAGTAGTTGTGTCCCATTTTGTTGCTTGTGTAATAGGGAATTGTGGAAATAGGACTTGCTCTGAGTTTGCATTAAGTCAAAACATGAAGCAACTAATTTATACTGTTTTTACATAGCACGCAAACAGCAAAATACATTTCACCAACTTTTTAAACGTGAAAGGTGATTTTTTTTGTTTGGGTCAGAATCATTCCGTTATATTTTAGAGATACATCTAAACTAGTGTAAAACTCAACACAAGAAATATGGTCCACTTTTTTAACCTTACCAAACTTCCATATTGCGTTTATGATAATTTTACGATAATTTGGGTGGGCACTTAAGCTATAAATTATTTGCATTGTGGAACCAGCAGCATTCAGTGTGCTGCTGCCCGCGTGCTACCAGTGACCTGGGTGGGTGACCCTCAACAGTGGCGCCCATTGCTCAACAGGTGAAATGACGCCACGTGCTGCAGCCACCCTCGTACCCACAGTCAGGATAACAGCACGCTTGCCCCACTCTCAGAGAGTTATTGTCGTCATGCCCAATTACCTTGGGAAATGTGTTCGGCCAGATGACTTTTTTTGGGACTGAGGACTGGTAGCACGGGATACATTAATGTATGCAAAGATGAAATTATAAATGACTGGATTCAGCTACTGAGATGTGGACATACACGATTAGACAGTTAGGGGTGGGCGAGTGGAGCAACTCTGCCCGCTCGCGGAAATCCGTGGGATTCTACTGAGTTTTTGTGCAACTCTGCTGAATTCCTCATAGTACAACTCCGTGAGCTCTGCCCACCCCTAGTTACCACCAGTATCAGTCACAAAATGGAGGTACACAGAGCCGAAAAGGATGACTTTCTCACATGGCCCCCTCCCAAATGAAATGGGATGGGTAACTAACGTACACTCTGGTAGTCCTCATCAGCTAAGTGGAAAAACCTGGAAAGTTCATCGACATTGGCATGGGAAGCCTCAGGTCGGTGTTCCACTGGGAAGTTCATTCCCTGTAGAGAAATGGACCACCTCAATAGCTTTGTATCTCCCTCCTCATATGCATGAGCCATCTGAGAGGTCTGTGGTCAGTTTGCACACAGAAATGAGTACCAAACAGCCTTCTCAGGGACCAAACCACAGTAAATGCTTCCCTCTCAATGGCACTCCACCTTTGCTCTCTGGGAAGAAGGCGCCTGATAATGAAGGCAACTGGCTGATCAAGGCCCTTCTCATTTTCCCACGCCAACACTGCTGCAACCCCTTGCTCTGAAACATCTGTCTGAACCACAAATTCTTTTGTGTAGTCAGGGACTAGAAACACTGGTGATGAACACTTAGCATCTTTCAGAGTGTCAAAGGCCTTGTGACACTCTGGGGTCCACATAACTTTCTTTGGCCGCTTTTTAGAAGTGAGTTCTGTCAGGGGAGCCACAATGGTCCCATAGTTCTGAAAATATCTTCTATAATACCTAGTCAAACCACGGAAGGCCCTGAGCTGTGTCTGGGTTGCAGAAGCTGTCCAATTCAAAATGGTTTGGATTTTGGCCTGGAGAGGTTGTACAAAGGTGGCCCAGGTACACAACTGAACTCTGCCCTGTTTGACACTTACTGGCCTTAATAGTCAGGCTTGCCTGCTGCAGGGCCTGAAGCACTTCCTTCAGATGGCTTAAGCGATCCTCCCAGGTGGAATTGTACACAGCTATATCATCCAATAAAGCTGCACTGAACTTCTCCAGCCCAAACCGGACCCTGTTCACCACCCTTTGGAAGGTGACAGGGGCATTCTTTCATCCAAGGGGCATTACTTTTAATTTTTAAATGTCCTTCTGGTGTGGAGAAAGCTGACCTCTCCTTTGCTTCTTCACTGAAGGCAATCTGCCTGTAGCCTGAGGTCAGATCAAATGTACTCAGACACTTAGCAGCCCCAAACATATCAATGAGCTCATCAGATCTAGGTACAGGGTGAGCATCAGTCTTTGTGACTGCATTCAGTCCTCTTTAGTCCCCACAGAACCTTAACTCCTTCTTTCCCTCCTGGGGGTTAGGTTTGGGTTCAGCACCACTGGACTGGCTCATGGACTTTCAGAGGGCTCGATTACCCCCAATTCCAGCATCTGAGCTACCTCAGCCTTGATGCTGGCTCTGGTCTAGTCAAACAACCTGTAGAACTTGCTCTTGATAGGTAGGCTGTCACAAGTGTCTATGTTGTGTATATACCAGCTGGTGATACCTGGGGTCAGATAGATTAGACCAGCAAACTGCTTCAGCACCTGTTTGCAGTCCCTGTGCTATTGCTCTGTCAGTTTGGGGGAGGGTACCACTCCCTCCACTGACCCATCTTGCATATTGTTGGAGAGGAGTTCTGGCACAGGCTCCAACACCCACTTCAATTGTTCTGTAGTGTACTCAGGCATGGTAGTTCTTTGGTCATGCCAGTGCTTCATGAGCTCCTGGCTGGCCTCCAGCTGTCTGCTTGCCTTGTACATGTACTCTGCCATGTGAGATCTCAGGCCTAGCACATTATCCTGGGCTTCTTTGAGAGGCTTTTCCCAAGACTCTCTCACCAGGCCCAATGGGTCCCTTACGGAGGTGCCCAAACAACAACTCAATGGGACTAAAGCCAACCCCTTTTTGTGGAATCTCCCTGTAGGTAAACAGTAGGCATGGGAAGAGAACATCCCATCTCCTCCTGAGTTTGTCAGACAGCCCATTCATCATGCCCTTTATGGTCTTATTGAAACTTTTCACCAGACCATTAGTCTGGGAATGATATGGGGTGGTGAACTTGTAGGTAACACCACATTCTTCCCACAATGCCTTCAGATAGCTGGACATGAAGTTCGTGCCCCTATCTGAAACAACCTCTTTTGGGAAACCCACTCTGGTGAACACACCAAGTAGGGCCCTAGCCACTGTAGGAGCCTTGACTGTTCTGAGGGGTATTGCTTCAGGGTATGTACAACAAGATATACTTGTTCCCTGATGTTGTTGTTGGTTTTAGGAGACCCACAATGCCCCCACCCTTGCACAGGGAGTCCCAACCACTGGCAATGGTAGTAAGGGAGCCTTTGGCTTGCCCTCTGTCTTGTCACTGGCCTGACAGTTTGCACAGGAGCTGCAAAACGTCTTCACTTTGACAGACATGTTGGGCCAATAGAAATGGTTAACCAACTGGTTCCAAGTCTTATTGTGATCCAAATGACCTGCCAAGGGGATGTCATGGCTTAAAGTCAGGAGGAATTCTCTGTACTTCTTGTTGACCACCAACTTCCTGGTAGCCCCTTCTTTGAGGTCTCTAGCCTCTGTGTAGGGAGCACCATACTCCTAGTAGACTTTGAGGAAGCCACTGACATCGCCCTTCTCTTGCCTGGAGGCAGTCTGCCTCAAGCTTTCAAGGATGGAACACTTGTTCTGTCCCTGACAAAACACCTCTCTGGAGGGTCCACCAGCTGCTTGCAATTCTTCCAAGTCAAACACATCTTGCAGGGGTGGAATCCCTACCTCAGAGGTCTGATCCTCCCCCTCAGGGTTAGATTCCTTCTACACCTCTGGAAGTCCTTGGGCTGGCTCACTAGACCCATTGCACTTTCCCTTGTTATTGGATACTTGGTCCATTGTTCCCGGTTCAAGTGTCCAGCATTTATTTTTTGTCCTGGTCACAGCACACACCCACCCAAGGAGATCCAGCATGCTTGCATGGACCATTCTTTCCATCTCTGACCAGTAAGATGCTTCAAGATCATTTCCCAGTAGATAGTCTACTGGGAGCGCAGGAGACACAACTACCTGTTTAGGGCCTGTGACACCTTCCATTCCAAACTCACCATTTCCATGGGATGGAGTTTGGCTCTGCTGTCTTCATAGGTTACCTGGTGATACACACCAATCATGATCTGCCATGGGGAAACCAGGTTCTCTGTGACCATAGTCACACTGGCTCCTATGTCTCTTAGAGCCTCAACCTCAGTTCCATTGATCTTCAATCAATCAGTCACTCAGGATTCTTATAACGCGTGACTACTCACACGTGAGCATCTCAAGGTGCTGTGTGGGGGGGTGGATCTGCGGCTCAGTCAAAGAGCCAGGTCTTGAGGTCCTTTCTGAATTGCAGCAGCTATGGTGATTGCCTGAGGCGCAGAGGCAGGGAGTTCAAGTTCTTTGCAGTGAGGTAGGAGAAGGATCTTCCTCCTGCCATGGTCTTGCAGATCTGTGGGATGGTGGCCAGGGCCAGTTGGGCGGAGTGGAGATGTCTGGTGGGAGTGTAGAAGGAGAGGCGGTGGTTGAGGTATGCAGGTCCGACATTGTGCAGGGCTTTATAGGCGTGTATGAGGAGCTTGAAGGTAATTCTTTTGTTGATAGTTAGCCAGTGAAGGTCTCCCAACTGGCCGATGAAGTGGCTGCTGCATGGGGTTTTCAGGATGAGTCTGGCAGAGGCATTCTGGATGTTCTGCAGTTTCTTTTGGAGCTTATGGGTGGTGCCAGAGTAGAGTGCTTTCCTTAGTCAAGTCTGCTGCTGACAAGCGCATGGGTGTGTTATAGGGATTCTGCACACACACAGAGCTATGCACAGGATAATAGGACCTCGGAATATAGTGGTGAGCCAAACATAAACCTTAGCACCTAAAACCCCAACCCAACTAGCCTTAGCGTCCCATTAGCAACAATGTACCAATGATTAGACAACCCAGAACACGGTCTCTCTCTCTCTCAGGACTCGCAGTAGCAAGAACACCCTTTCGTCACTCACTCATACCTGTCCACAACCGGCGTAAGAAGAGACACAGTATAGGTTAAAATGTTTATTTCAACATACGTGCTCTAAGATACAGTACACGTGACAGTACTATCAGCATAATGCATAAGAATAATATAATCAGCATAGTTACAACTCCATAGAATACTAACGGGGAAAGCATTTCATAAAGCAGTGGATAGAAGGCTGAATGACATTACCACCCTCCCCATGCTAGTAGCTATTGTATTATAAAAATAGAAGACCTCTGGGCTTTGACAAGCGAACCCCCATACCTCAGTCTCTAGATGCAAAGACTACATCAGCAGACAATCACAGCTCTTCTCTCTGGAAAGGTTTTCTTCAAGTTCCTCTCAAGAGGGAAAAACGCAATAATAAATGCCCACCAATTTCCCCATGGCAGCTGTACATAGTGTTATGTCTAGGTGCGAGGGACTGGCCATATCAGCAAGAACCAGGGACGTGTTTTTCGACCTTGTAACTGTTGTTCAGACTGAGCCCAAAAGGAACAGGAGAAAAGGTGAGAAACAGAAAATGCAGACAGTTGTAAAATAACTTAGCAGGAGCAGAGGGTGACAGAACAACGGCTAAGAGTAACGTGCGCAAAAGTCATCATGGCAGCCCGGCCTATGCCAACGTATCCAGGCCGGCCAGGAGGCCACAAACCACAAGACACCCTCCCCTGGACAGTCCATCGGCCAAGACCAAGGACGAAGACAGAGTTCAAAACACCTGAGCAGAACAGAGGCGTCCACAGTGGAAGGAGTGGAATGCGGCAAGGTAGCAAAAACGACAGTCAGCGAGGCAGTCCAGGGACAGTGAACGGCAAATCAATCCAAAAACGTGGAAGTGCAGAAATATGCTATACCGTCCAATAGGACATCATTGGAATCGTCCAAAAAACGTAGACGCCATCCAGTCCAACAGGTCAAAGCTGCAGGAATGCTCCTCAGAGGACGGCGCAACCAAAAGTAATGCGGGACAGCTTGCGTGATATTCAATATAGCTTTGTTGTAGGAGATTCTGAGCAGCCGCCCAGATATCCCATTGTGCCAAAATCCCCAGTGCAGCCGCACGCGTCATGCAGCCTGCAACGGAACAGTCCCGTTCATGGGCCTCTAAGGGACCCATCAACCGAACGAAATCCGGAACAGACAACGACGTATTGGAAAGGCAATAATCCATGGCCCAGTTGAAAGGGCAGCGAATGCAAGACATCACAGGTTGCACGCAAGTGAAACATGCAAAGCGAAAACAAAGGGTATAGGACACACTCAGTGTCGCCAACGGCAGAACTCCGAAACCAGATAAAATGCACTCACGGAGCTGCAGTAGGCGTCCGGGGTCGAGAAGGGCCCATCGGGGAGCAGCCATTGCGAAGGAAGCAGATCAACAGCAGTACACCAGCCGCCAAAGCAAGGATTAATGGAAAGCCACCAAAGACACTGGAAAAAATCGAATGAATAAACGCCGGTATCACCCCAAAAATAGTTTGGAAGGAGGACACTAGGCCGGACCCCACCACCTTAAAAAAATGCACTAGACCTTCAGTGTTAGATGCATTAAAAATACGGTGAATTAATTCACCGAAATGTTGTGGGAGGTTAGTGTTCAAAAGGGCCTGTATTTCACTGTGGGTACTTGCCACCTGGAGAACAAATGTCTCCCGGGCGGAAGTGAGCATAACCTCCTCGTTCAATAATAGCGCCTTTATTCTGCTCAGTTTATTGAAATCCGCCTCCATAGTAGGAATGGAGGCCAAATAGAATTATCTACGATGTCGTGAGGGGGAGGAAAAAGCACATTCTTGCAGCAGACAACCCTGTGCGATACAGTAACAATATAAGGGATGCCGGCTTGCATACCACAGCAATAGTCGTTATTTAAAAGCAAATAGCTACCATTTGTAAGCAACGTAAAGGTAGGAGAAATAGTAGGAGCAGGAATGCCCTTTAACACACAAGCAAGATTCGGAGCGGAAACATTACAAGCTCCGTGCAATTTAATATGTTTACAAACAAGGGAATGACCCACTGTTGAATCGCATGACTCCCCCGTGAGAAAAACTTCCTTGTCATCTCTAAGGCATTTATACATGAAAGGGAGGGACCAAAGTTCATGCAGGAAGGCACTACCCAAAGGCTGGAAACGGCCCACAGGATAATGTTTCATGCATGAACTAAATTCAAACAAGGAAAAAGGCAATGCGATAACCCCATGAACTAGCCACACAGCAGAATCTATTTCCGCTACAGAGAATGGTAAGGGCTCCACTTTCTCGATATGTAACAGAGTGTAAACTGCATCTTTCATGGACATGAACTGCTGTTTGTCAGTTAAATTAAAAGGCAGTGGTGTTCAAAAAGTGCCAAGGAACCTTACCCAACTTAAGTGTTTGCAAAGTCCACGCAAATTGCATAACTGAACGTAATTGATTTTGACCATGATACAACACAGAAACATCATCGTGTACAATATCAACAACAGAGGACACAATATTCTCCAACGTGTAAATGCGGGAAGACAGGGTATTAATACTATTGTCAACAACAGCAAGCACCTTTTCCAGATTTGCTTGGTCTATTTCCCGTAAACGGGAAGCAGCCTCCATTTGCGATAACTTCCAGAGTTCATTGTAAGCTTCATAAATGAATCTCTTCGGTCTTGGACCACGAGGTCCCAATATAAAGTCGGACAGATCAATATTGCCTGAAAGGAGGGACAAATGTTGTTTAACAGAGTCTAGGGAAGAATGTTGCAACCATTGTTTACATAATTTATCAACAGAATAGGTGGTGACAGTACGGGAGTTAGAAAACCTAGGATCGGGCTTGTCCTGAGTATAGCCAGAAACTGTGTCATGAAAACGCAGCTGGCACTCGTTAGATGATATGGGCCAAGACAACCAAGGTGACTGAACAAGCATAGACATATTAAACGAACTGTTCTGAAACAAAACCTGTAAAGTCGAAAGGGACATATTGAAGTGCGAGCTGTGGTTTAGAGTGGAAGACAGGGATGGAATTGATGGTGCATTCATTTGTTTTGTAGTAGCCAGACCCCAACACGTAGTCTGATAGATCGAAGCATTCAAAAACACCATTTGGGCTGGGATTAGGCAGGCACGGTGCAAGGCCTCGGTGCCTTGCACTTGCCAAGGCTTGGAGCCCCAGATTGACTTCAAATCCAGTTTCCGTCCAGTATTCATAACCACCCACAGCCAAGGCCTTTAAAAAGGAACTCGAATAAAGCAATTTAGTGTGGGTCAACATGAATTTCTGTGTGAAAGGGGCAGGTAATTTGAAATAATAGGACCCAGGGTTCGATCTATTAAAATCAGTGAAATAAGTACATTTATTTCGAAGAGTCCGGGAGCTACCCGATAAAGGGTTTGGGCAATGTTCCCATTGAGTGTAGGTCACAGGGCTACGAAGTGCACTCGGTTTATGGACAAAATGGTTGCCCCAATGCTGGTAACAGTATAAATCGGCATAATTCGCAGAATTCATATACAAATCCTCAGCATTAAATGAAGCATAATATTTCAAATCCGCAAACAATGCTTCAACTGCATGCACATCCCAATCATCAGAATGAATATTACTTTTTACTACATCACCCATGGAAACTCGAAGGACATTCGGTACATTAATAACTTCTGTTGGTCCATGAATTTGAAAATTTACCGCATCCCATACGATGCCATCAGCAACTGGAAAAGCTGAAATGTTCACCAATGTGTGGTCACGCTTCATGATGTGAGATGAGGAATGTGGAGCCAAAGTTCCAGCAACACTGTTCACAGCAGAGCGTTCAGGCAAATAGTGACCATTGATCAGTAGAAAAAACACTGTGACAAAGCCAATGGACATGAACAAAAAGATTAAAAAAAGTACCAACCAAATGTATGTCCAAGGGGGAATCAAAAAATTGTCTCTAAACCAGGATACAAAAATACTGAACTTGGACGGGACAATCGACGTGGTGGAATCCGAGTCAAAGGAATAACGTTTCGGACTCAGTGGCGTTGTTGGTAAATGAGCCACAGATTCTGTTTCGGGATAGGTATACTCGTTCTCGTCCATGCAGGGGGTAACTGGAGGTTCGAGTATACTTTCAGGCAAATCAATCATCTCAATTGTAACATCAGTGACCGTTCGGGCAGGAGGGCCTCAAACGCAAGTCCGGTAAATTGCAGGACAAGAGACCGCTGGTGTAACACTATTTAGGATCGGCCAGTTGTTGTAGCTTGGCATTTTCCACTGAGATGTATCTGTTCTCCTTGCGACCAGGAAGCGGTGGTAAGATGACTGTACGTGTTCCCTTCAAACCCAGGACTGGAACCGGTACACGATAAGAGGGGCCGAATTCTTTCTTGTTCTCCACCTTCTCTCGAACCAGGTCTCCAATCTTTGGAAGCCAGCCGGCAACCGGAATCTGCAGGGCAGTATCTGTGGCTGAAGGTAAATGTGCGTTTGCAAGTTTGTCTCGGGCTTCTTGTAAGTCCTGTAACATAGTAGAATGGTTATCTACATCAAACTTGGTGGGTTGCGCCGCCATGTCTAGACCATCAAGGTCAGGCACAAACATTCTTATGCCAAAGAGCATTTCGTATGGGGTCCGCCCACCCAGATATCTTCTAGGGAGATTATTAAGTGCACGTTGTACGGTATACAAGTGGGCCAGCCAGTTCCTGCCAGTACCTAAGACCCTAGCTGTCAAGGATTGCTTTAAATCACGGTTCATTCGCTCCACAATTGAATTACCCTCAGGTCTATATGGAGACGAAAACTTCATCCGTACCCCCAGTGAACCCATTGCGTCCTTGTACGCCTTAGAGGCAAACGCCGGACCTTGGTCAGAATGGAAGGTACCGCATGCGAAGATTCCCACAAAGACACGCAAATCCCTGATGACATTTCGAGCGTCAGCACTCCGTTGTGGCCAGACCCATATGAAACGTGTGCACGAGTCCACTGCCACTAAGATATATTTATAGGCAGTGTCTGAGGAAAATGGACCGCAGTGATCCAAGTAAACACACCCAAAGGGTCTGTTAGAAATGTAGAGCGAGGTCTGTGGTGGTCGTGTAACCGTAGAAGGCTTAATCTGTTGACACACGTCACAAGAAAGCACATAAGTACGGGTGTCTTTATATAAACCACGCCACCAGTACCGCTGCTGCAAGATGGAAACGGTCGCAGACACTCCAGCATGAGCCGAAGCCATGCCTTCGTGTGCTGCCGTTATCAAGGAAAGTCTGCGATCCGCGTTGGGTATCAGCCGATCACCAACGTTTGGTATTGTTACATAAGGAGCCTGTTCGGGACCTAACTGATAAGAATATTTGGAAGGAAAACCCCTAGGGTAATTAGCACCTTCCTTTGTCGCAGCAATAGCGGCCAAAATATCGGTGTCTTTTTGACATGGATCTGGTAACTGCTGCTACTGAACACGTGACTACTGCTGATCTGGCTGCTTCGTCTGCCAGACCGTTACCAACAGCGTGTGCGCCCACCCGCTGATGGCCTAGGGTGTGAACCACTTGTGTGAGTGGCAAACGTTGTCTCAATTCTGCCACCCGAACCCAAAGCATCTTATGCTTGATTGTGCTACCTTTAGCATCTCTATAGTCGTTTTGTGACCAAAAGAATAGATTGTCATTGTATGATTGAACACAGTAATAAGAATCGCTTACAATAAGTGTGGTCACATCCGGATTTACGAATTCAAGCGCAAGCACCAATGCGCGCAGCTCGGCCAATTGCGCAGTACTGTCCCCGAGTGTTTGAGTATGCACTTCGGTGGACTTGAACTCTCCGTTCACAAAGGTACCTGCAACAATAGCACATGCGGCTGAATAAGCATGCTTGGACCCCGTGGCCGGTTGTGCCGAACCATCGGTGTAGATCACACAGTCGTAATCCTCAAGCGGCAGTAAAGATAGAGGAGGAGGAGGATGAACGAATTCATACTGTAAAAACTCCTGAGTCTGTGGAGAAGCATCGAAAATGAATGTGACATCCGGAGACGTCAAAGAAGTTGTCCATTGTATCCAACGGGGATGCAAAGCTTTAGAGTTCGGTACACTTGCCTTTGTCACTGCTTCTAGAGCAGGATAGGGCGTTACCACTAGAATGCGCTTTCCCTGTCACAGTGCGCGCTCCTTAAGAATCGCCATTTGCACTGCAGTCAGAACTTTCTCCACAGATGAAAAGCGCAGTTCTGCGGACGTGTACAGATGTGACTTGTATGCGATTGGTACTGTGTCACCCTCGTTAAAGGTTAAATACGTGAAACCCACTGCCCCCGGAATTATTCTAATCACCAGGTTTGTGTGGTTATCACGCGTCAACAGGTACCTAGACTCAAGAAGGTCTGTCTGCAAAGACTGCAGAATGGAGGAATGCTCCGGAAGCCAACAAGACTTCGAAAAGTTTGGTTGTATCAAGGCATACAATGGCTTGATGCGCTGGGCGTATTCGGGAATATAAGTATGCCCGAAGTTCAGGAAACCCAGCAAAGACTGAAGTTTTTTCAGAGTAGTAGGAGGGCACAAAAGTGCACATTTTTCCAAGAAGTGGGGGCTAAGCCCTTACCTTCATTGTTGAGCTCGTAGTCCAAAAACAAAACTGTTAATTCAGCAATGTGTGATTTGGCAAAGTTAAACTTATAACCTAATACCGCAAACTCGAGAATAATGCGGTCCACTCTGGAAAGATGCGGGTATAACTCGTCGGCTGTCAGGTAAATATCATCGACGTACGAACATGCATCTGGGTCTATGCCGTCTAACAAAGAGACAACACGGGCAGCGAACACTCCTGGACTGTTTTTGTAGCCCATAGGGAGTCGCCTTAATTTGAACTGTTTACCACCGGAGGTAAAAGCACTCCATTGGCTACACTCCGTGGCTAAGTTGTGCGTGTAAAATCCATTGGATAGGTCAAGTGTCGTTTTATATTTTTTACGAACAAGACTGTCTACAAGCGCAGACCTGTGGGTATTTTGCACCGCAAAGGTCCGACAATGAGAGTTCAAATGCCGGTAATCCAATACTAGGCGGTACGATCCATCGGGTTTAGAATCCGCGAAAAGGGGATTATTCATGGGTGATACGCATGTTTCTATTACTCCCTGATATTCTAACTGAGTCAGAATTTCAGAAACGGGGCCTTTGGCTTCACGTTTAATGGGATATTGGGGTTGTGGCTGCGGTAGGGACCGTAAAGGTATCTCATGGGGGAGAATCTTCATCCCAACCCACGTGGTTGCGGTATAACGCAGGAGCCAGGGACACAGCCCACTCAGCTGCAAGAGCCTCCGCTTTGTCCTTTGGGACATGTCGAGAAAAGCTCGGAAGGATTACCTCCTCCCCTTTACGCGCAGCAAGTACGAATGGGGGTGGCCAATCCGCCTCCGCTAACAAAATGTCGTATGAAGAGGTCAGATTTTCCCAAAAAATCCCTTTAATTACACGCTGTATATCACCTTCAATTTGGATGACAATATTAAATAGTCTGTCAGGGGGTGCCACTCTGGTGTCTGCTGTTTCAACAGTAATGAATGTTTCAGTTGCTGTCGCCGCCATATGAGGACGTAGCGCCTCCCGCACTATGGTAACTTCCGCGGCGCTGTCTAGGAGGGTTACTGCCCACGTCCAATTCAGGAGTCTCGTTCTCACCGTCTGTGGCATATTTCGCTGTTACAGCGGCAACTTTCTTCTTCTGAAATTGTGGGCGAGAACATTGAAAGTCTTCTGCTTTCCCTCTGACTTGTTGTTGAGGTTGATCTCGTCCCTGGGGAGCCTCTCGACCCCTTCATCTATCCTGGCGATCCCCTCCACTGGCTTGTGAAGTTGTCTGTGCCTGTGAAGAACGAGGAGAACGCGTATCAGGGATCTGAAACCTATCCGGAGATTTAAGTCTCGCCCTATCGCGCAAATCATATGTGCGTTCAGAAGAGACAGAAACAGGGGATGCACCTCGCGACCCCGGCTTCTTCTGTTGCTTACCCTGTTTTTTCAACCTCCAGCTCTTTTTAGTAAAAATTGGTTTCTCATCTTTTTCAGATTGAGTTTTAGGTTGTTGTTGTGTTTGTGTTTGCTGTTTTGCAAAAGGCTTATTGCCCAGGCTATTTCGGCCAATAGTTTTATAAGCCTGGGTTATAATTTTCGGTAATTCGCGCGGCTTGTCCAATTCTGGGACTAAAGCCAAAGCATTAGCTACTTGAAAGTTCACTGCATCGCCCTTGACATTCGCAAGGATCAGCTCAGCTACTACTTCGAACACTCCCACCAGTCTCATCCCTAATTCCACAGCCGCTTCAGGGCCATGTTCATCCTGTACTTTTTTAATTACAGAGGGGAGAACCGTCATGGAAGGAGTGCCGAAACACTTCGAATAAACTGCTGCGAATACCCTACCCCAGTTGCTGCATGCTGTCAACTCGGGGATTAAGTCTTTTGGCAAACTAATTGTAAGAATTCTATGTTTATCCACCGGTGTCGTGTTTGGAAAAACTGCCTCCAACTGGTCAAATTTTTCTGCAAGCCAATAAGGTAAATCATCCTTATTTTGTGGACGTTTGCCCATCACTGAGTTCACCATGACGGGACTTATGGTCACTCCGCCTGCAGCAGCTGGATGGCCCGCAGGTGGGGCCCCCTGGATGTTGCCTGTAACATATTGCACTAAAGCGCGATGCACTCGCACCAAAGCCGAATACATATTGCGCAGGTCAGCGACTGGTATTTGCATATATTGCGGATGTGGGGTGTACCCGGCCAAAACAGGCCAAGTGGCCCCATCAATAGACAAGGGGCCTAAACGAACCGTGGTAACCGGTTGGGGGAGGGCGCCATCAAACCAAACACGGTGCTGCCAAGCCGTGAGCGGTACTTCAAGATTCCTATACGGTCTATAGTGATTAGGAACTGCAGTGGCTGTATATTCATGGAACAAATTGTCCGTCCCATCCACCGCCGGAAATGTGACCCAAGAGTAGAACACTTCAAAGTGGAAAGCCGGATCGGCCTGTACCACAAAGATCAGCTCGACACCCGCGTCAGGCACTCCATACACTGTTAAGTGTGTCCGGAGCGCTGCACGGCTATGTGCCGCAATTTGAACAGCCATTGTAGGCTAGAAATAGTCGACAATCTAAAATGAGGCAGCACAAATAGGGTTTTAGCTATGAAACCTTTTAACAACCTCAAGCTTGAAAGAACCTATAAAAACGTCAATATAGGAGGTATAACCGTCACACACGCTTCCGGAAGCGTCTGTGAGGGGTGTTGTGGACAAGCACAAGCACTACTCAAGCGTCTCGCAGATAAGCAGCCCACTCGTTGGTCGCGCCATGTTATAGGGTTTCTGCACACACACAGAGCTATGCACAGGATAATAGGACCTCGGAATATAGTGGTGAGCCAAACATAAACCTTAGCACCTAAAACCCCAACCCAACTAGCCTTAGCGTCCCATTAGCAACAATGTACCAATGATTAGACAACCCAGAACACGGTCTCTCTCTCTCTCAGGACTCGCAGTAGCAAGAACACCCTTTCGTCACTCACTCATACCTGTCCACAACCGGCGTAAGAAGAGACACAGTATAGGTTAAAATGTTTATTTCAACATACGTGCTCTAAGATACAGTACACGTGACAGTACTATCAGCATAATGCATAAGAATAATATAATCAGCATAGTTACAACTCCATAGAATACTAACGGGGAAAGCATTTCATAAAGCAGTGGATAGAATGCTGAATGACATTACCACCCTCCCCGTGCTAGTAGCTATTGTATTATAAAAATAGAAGACCTCTGGGCTTTGACAAGCGAACCCCCATACCTCAGTCTCTAGATGCAAAGACTACATCAGCAGACAATCACAGCTCTTCTCTCTGGAAAGGTTTTCTTCAAGTTCCTCTCAAGAGGGAAAAACGCAATAATAAATGCCCACCAATTTCCCCATGGCAGCTGTACATAGTGTTATGTCTAGGTGCGAGGGACTGGCCATATCAGCAAGAACCAGGGACGTGTTTTTCGACCTTGTAACTGTTGTTCAGACTGAGCCCAAAAGGAACAGGAGAAAAGGTGAGAAACAGAAAATGCAGACAGTTGTAAAATAACTTAGCAGGAGCAGAGGGTGACAGAACAACGGCTAAGAGTAACGTGCGCAAAAGTCATCATGGCAGCCCGGCCTATGCCAACGTATCCAGGCCGGCCAGGAGGCCACAAACCACAAGACAGGTGACCATTTTCCTGGCCTAAATGAGGATTCATTTGAAAATCTTACAAAGCAGGCAGAGCGTGTGGAAGCAAGAAGAGAAAACAGCTTTGATTTGGCAGTTCATTGAGAGCGAGGAGTCCAGGATGATGCCGAGGTTTCATGGGTGGTCTGTGGGTGTGAGGGGGGTTCTGAGCACTGTGAGCCACCACGAGTCATACCAAGCAGAGGGGGGAAGCCCAGGATGAGGACTTCGGTCTTGTCTGAGTTGACCCCCCCTGATGCGCATACATGCCTTCATGCCGTTGTTCACGTTAGCCGTCTCCTTTATCACCAAGATCCTGTGAATACACCGGCCCTCTACTTGGACTCATGCCGAAGTAGCAGAGACACCCGGAGGATCCCGCCTCTCTTGCCTGACCTCTGGACACCGATTCCTTTACTTATACACAATAGGTGAGAACCGCTCCCGTGTCCTGTTGCCCACGCGGGTTTGCTCACCCCAAGCGTTCCCCTCTGAATCCCGCTTCCATTTCTTTCTTCCCCCCTGGTCTCCGGCACCGGATGTCCTCCTCTTGACGCTGGATTGCAATCACCATTTCCCAGTGTATGCCCACTCAACATGTGAGTTTTTATACTCCTGCACTGCCGCTTCCTCGACATTACCGTTCTACAAGCGCCCTCTCAGGCATTCTTCTTTATCCCCTGACTAGCCTCCTTTGCCGGACGTCCTCCCTTGACACTGGTTCTGGTCCCCTGGTGCCCTTTTGACTTTGTTCCTTGGCTCCTTTGCCGGATCATTGATGATCCCTCGCCGAATTGCTGACACTAATTGTAAGGCCTTCCTTGGTGAGTACTTCCCTTCCTGCTATTTTGAATTGGTGGCCTGGTCCGAGATTGCTCCCTCCCTGGTACCATCCCAGCCAATACCTTTCAGCTCACCACCAATAATTCAACATTCCTCCACGTGAGGCATTACCATGGACCAGCTCACACCCTAACAGTCTATTTCTTACCCATTCAGTTTCCTTCGTTGGCACAGCCATAATCGTTGGACTAACCCATCCTTGCACTCTAATCCCAGGGTGCCACTCATTATCGCTCCGGGGCACTCTCACCACCACTACACAGGTAGATTGTAACCCAACAACCAACCCCCCCCCCCACCTATTTTAACTTGCCGGTTTTCATTCTTACTCTTACTCCACTTTTCCTTTTCTTCCTTCTCGGACAGCACTTTAAAATCTGTAACCTGGTCTGAAGATGACCTGAGCTAACTACAGGTCGAAACGCCGTTGACCGCCCAGTGCAATATTTTGGCGCAACCTCTGTGGTTCAGCAAATTACCTATTGCCTATAAACTCCTGTAAATGAATTTGAACCATTAGAGGAAAAAGTCTTTGTATATATTGTTATTTGTGTTCCCTTGGCACTGTTTTTTCGCTGTTTCACTTGTCACTTGCGCCGCGCACCTTGCTTTTCTCCCGAGCACCAATGTGCACAAGTACGTACAGGTTACATTTACATCTCTTGTTCTATAGTGCCGTCATTGATTTTTTTTCACTTTTCAATTTTAAATAAAGTCTGCTCTGTGCATTTGTTGCAATAACCATTATTGCCTCCCTGTCTCCTCTTTTTTGTAACTATTATGTATGCTTTCTGAATTTATCCTTTATTATTACCTGTTGAGACATTGTCATTTGATATACACAATAAGTTGAGCTTGAGGCAGCTGTCCTTCATCCAGGTGGCGGCAGCCTTCATTCCTTTGTGGAAGTTGCATTTGGTGGCTGTCGGTTTGTCTTTGAGGGAGAGGATCAGCTGGGTGTCGTCGGCGTAGGAGAAAATATTTAGTTCATAGCTTCTGATGATGACTGCCAGCGGGGCCATGTAGATGTTGAAGAGGGTGGGACTCAGGGAGGATCCCTGAGGCACTGTGCAGTGGATTTCTGTGGGTTCTGGGTTGAACGGTGGAAATCTGACTCTCTGTATTCGGCGGGTGAGGAAGGAGTGGATCCATTCTCGGGATTTGTTGAGGATTCCTGAATTGTGGAGTGTGGTGCAGAGGGTGTGGTGGGAGATGGTATTGAAGGTGGCTGAGAGGTCCAGGAGGATGAGGGCAGTCATTTTGCCTCAGTCGAGGAGGGTGCTGATGTCATCTGTAGTTGCAAGGAAAGCGGTCTCGGTGCTGTGGTTGCTTATGAAGCCTGAATTGGGAGAGGTCCAGGATGTGGTTCATTTCGATGAACTCGGAGAGTTGGGCGTTGATGGCTTTCTGAATGACTGTGGCTGGGAAGAGATTGGTCTGTAGTTCTTGAGGTTCGTCAGATTGGCAGGGGGTTGATATAGGCATGCTTCCAGTCTTCCGGGTACGTGGTGGACTCGATGGAGCAGTTGATGTTGTGAGAGAGTTTGAGTGCCTTGGAGTTGCTCGCTCTATTGAAGATGTGGTGAGGGCAGGGGTCCGAGGGGGCTCCAGAGTGGATGTTCTTCATGGTTCTTAGGGTGTCGTCAGAGGTGAGGGTGGTCCAGTTGGGCAAGGTCTGCTGGGGTCTGGAGCCATTGGGTGCGGTGGTAGTGGGTGGGGTGGGTGGGTCTTGGGTTGCGAAGCTGTCGTAGATCTTCTTGATCTTGTAGTGGAAGAAGGTGGCAAGGTTGTTGAAGAGGTCTTGAGAAGGGGGAATGTCTGCTGTCTCTGTGGTGGGTTTGGCAAATTCTTTCACCATGGCAAAGATTTCTTTGCTGTTGTGCGTGTTGGCGTTGATTCATTCATGGATGGCTGCTTTCTTTGTTGTTGTGATGATGCGGTGGTGTGCGGTAACGGAGGTTTGAATGCCGTGATGTGCCATGATTTTGCTGCTCCTCCATCTTTTCTCGAGCCACCTGCAGGTGCGCCTGGACTCTTGGAGGGTGGGGAGAACTAGCTGGCTTTCTTGGAGGGCTGCTTGCCTGAGGGTTTCTTGAGGGGAGCCAGTGTGCTGACACAGCCGGAGATCCAGTGGTGAAGGTTACGTGCTGAGGTGTTGGCATCCGTGGATATCAGTAGTGGGGTTTTGCTTAGGGCAGTGGTGAGTTGGCCTTTGGTGACCTTGTTCCAGCTTCTGCGAATATCACAGTGAGCGTGGTGGGTTTGGTGAAGGAGAAGTGGACGCAGTTTTGGCCAGTCCAATGTGGCTCAGAGGTGTGGCTGACGGAGATGTTGTTGCTTGCGGAGAAGATGGGATCGAGCTTGTGTCCTGCTGAATGGGTTGTCATTGTGACCAGTTGTTTGAGTCCAATGGTGGCAAGATTCTCCAGTAGGGATGTGGTGTTGAGGTCATCAAGGTTGTGCAGTGGAAACTAAGGCCACCGAGGAGGATGTAGTCCATTGAGGGGAGAGTGTGGTGATCAATGAAGTCAGCTATGGCTTCCCTGAATGGGGCGGGCCTGGGAGGTCTTTATACAAGGATGCTGTGGAGGGTGGCATTCGGGTTGGCCTGGATCTGGAAATGGAGGTGCTCCATGTCGGGTCAGTGGTCGTCAGAACTGGTAGCGAGGCGGTGGGTGTTTTTGTATACGATGGCGATGCCTCCTCCCGGTCAGTTGACGCAGTGCTTGTGGATGATTTTGTAGCGGTCAGGAATGGCAGTTGCAAAATCTGGGACTGAGGTGGGCTTGTCTAGGCTTCCGAAAAGAAAGCAACGTTGGAGGAGATGGAGTCAAACAGGTCCCAGATCTCCACGGCGTGTCTTTTGAGGGAGTGGGTGTTGAGTAGGATGCATCTGAGGTGGTCGGGTCTGGTTCCTGAGGGTCATGTGGTTGGTGGGTCTGGTGTGTGGTGGCAGGTGAAGGTGCAGTTGCGGCAGGTGAACCGGCCTAGGGTGTTCTTCGGCGAGGTGGCAGGTGGTGGATCATGCGTGTTGAGGGCGTGGAGGTTGCTGGAGTCATAGCAGTGGATGGTCAGAAGACTAGGGTTCCTGGCACTGGGCGCTAGGCCTCTGCCTATACCTTTCCATGCTAGGGGGCAACACGGCCAGGGTTGCAATTTCCACCCCACCCAAGGACACTTAGTTTGCCTATGTCAACCTCTTCCCCATCTCTGGGACAATGTCCACCCCTACCCCGATGCTGGCAATCCCCTGGGACTGCCCACTGGTTGGGGGCTTCTTTGTGCAGACAGCATCCCCCCTCTTGTGTCCTGGCTAATTACAGTCAAAACACTGACCTGCCTTCATCAGGTCACGGACCTTTCCTGCTTTTACAGAGTCAAAAGACTTCCCCTGATACCGCCTCTTCTTGAAAGCAGTTTGACTCCGAGTTCCTCATTCTGCACAGGTTTTTGTGCCTCTTTTGAGAACTCTTTCTGTTTCTGACCTTCTTTACCCTAGGTTTTCCTCTGGGGGGGGCCTGTCCTCCCTTCTTCTGCTCACCCCCCCCTAATGTAACCCGGGTTCTCAAACACTCATCAGCTAGTTCCCCCAGCTCTCTAGGGCTAGTCAGCTTAGAGTCCACTAGGTACTGGCGTAACTTCTCTTGTGAACAATGAGTCAGGATGCGCTCTTTCAACACTAAATTGTACAGCCCCTCATAAGTGCTCATTTGGTTACCACTAATCCAGCCCTCTAGTGCCTTTACTGTGATATCCACAAAGTCTGACCTGGACTGTGTGTTAACTTTCTTTGTGTGCCTGAGCTTCACTCAGCACTGCTTTGGGGTCAGACCAATTTTCTTGACTAAACACTGCCTCATGTGGGAGTAAGACTCTGCCTCATCCCCCTGTAGGGTCAGGAGCATATCCCTTCCAGCTAGTGGGATCAGTTCCCACAGGAGTGAACCCCAATATTTGGAGCAGACCTCTCTCATCTCAAGGGCCCTCTCAAATGCAGTCAGCCATTTGGTAATATCCTACTCCTCAGTGTACATGGGAACTATTCCCTTGGGAAGCCTGGAATTAAACCCACCACCCTTGAGCATCTCAGCATCTTCGACATTGTCACTGCCACCATTTCTTTATTCTTCCACCCTTGCCTGCTATGGTTGCAGTGGATTCCTGCTCAAGATCCCTATGGGTTTGGCCTCAGCGCTTGGCTGACGCTCGAACTGTTATAAAAGATTTGCGAGTCTTTTTCGGGACACACGCAGTTGGCACGTTACATTCTGACCGTGGCCCAGCGTTTAGCTCTCGGACTTACAAAGAGGCCATGAAAAGTATGGGCGTTGCACTGCGGTACTCCTCTCCGTACCATCCTGAGGGAAATTTGGTTGTGGAGAGGAAAAACCGGGACTTAAAGCAATCTTTAACAGCTAGGGTATTAGGCAAAGGCGGTATTTGGGTCAGTCACCTTTATGGAGTACAAAAAGGACTAAGCAACCAGCCAAGAAATTCTCTAGGGGGTGTCACTCCATATGAGGTCCTATTTGGGATAAGAATGTGGGTAGCTGATCTTGAGTATGAAGGCACAGTGGCGGATGAGAAACCATTTGATATCCATGATCGTTTGGTTGTTTTACAGGATCTAAATGAATCCAGGACACAACAAAGCAACGTTGTCCAGAAACAGACCGCCACTGGGGAAGTCAAGGAAAACACGGCAAGACCTGTCTGGATCCCAAAAATCGGGGATCTGGTCAGAGAGAAAATAGTGGACAAAAAGAATTTGGACCATCATACAGAAAGCCTGTACCTGTCCTAGCAATTCAAGGAACACGAACTGTTCTTTTGCCGCCTCTTGCCGGGAAAAAGGAGAAAAGATTTGTCTCAATCGACTTAATCAAACCACACTATGTGGCCAATACTGAACAGTAGGCCTCGTGGACTCCACAGTAGCAGACGCCCTCCTCTAGCTACAATACAAGAAGTTCAAACAGAGAGACTCATCACGTTTGAAGAGCCTCCTGTGAGGAATGAAGGACTAAGCAACAATGCTATGGAACTCGTTCCCCTTGAACCCGAAATTCATCTACAAAATGAAACTCAAAGCAACACTCAGGTTGCAATCAGACCGAATACAGACGTCTACATCAACATGCCTCGACGAGAGCAAAACGCAATTTCAACAAATCCCGATGCAATTCCTACAATTGATAGAACTGCTTCTGGCTACTTCATGAACTTTGATACGTTTTCTTTGGATCCAAGTGAACCGGAAACGACGCCAGCCCAAAAATCACGTAAACAGCAAGCTAAAGACTTTCTGAACTTTCTTAAAAAGACTTACCTGGTATCACCTTGGATTGAACTTTGGGTAATTACTGGGATTCTATTTTTCTTTTCTGGCTAGGCTTAGTAATAACTTTTAGCATGCTTATTAATGGACGATATCGTCAGCAAAGCTCTACAACCCCGAAAGTTAATTTGATTTTAAAACCACATTGATCGTCTCATCGTGAACAGAGAGACTTGTTATCCGTAAACATCACAGCGGTTCCTATACTGGATGGTATAGTTTGGGACAAGGTTGATTTCGAAATATTCGGTCCGACTGAACTTTTAAAAATTCCTCATTTATTTAAAATTTCATTAAGTGATATCATTATCTCCAGTACATTTTCTGATGATTGGGACACTGAAACTGTTAATAAGATGTTGTCTGATTTAGAAAAAACTGCTGCATTTCCGAACACTGAAATGTTAGAAAGTAATTCAGACTATGACACTTTGTACTGTTACCAACATTATGGTCATCATTTCCTACACAAATCTATTTCGCCTAGAAATGTTTTTGAGTACCATCAGTGGGAACATTGCCCTACACCACCAAAAGGTAGTTCGCATACATTTGCACAGAAATTTTCATATTTTTCAGGTTTTAACACCACTGATCCAACCTCATATTATTATAAGATTACACCAACATCAGCACTGAAAATTATGTTGACAAACACCAAACAGATTTACTCTGCTTCCTTTATGGCCCAACTGTCTGAACAGGGTTTTGACCTATGGAAGGACACAATAGACTTAACATCAGTCTGGGGTTCTAGGGACTGGCAAGTCCAGGGAACAGAAGTGCTATTTAGAGCATGCCTCATTCCACAGTAGATGATATTTCTAAACGAAACTGTGCAACAGACATCCTGTCTTGGATTAGCCAAGGTCAAGGACCTGAACACACCACGATTTCCAACACCATCACAGATGGGAGGGTGGCAAAATTCGACTTCACAGGAAGGGGCATCAGTAGATGACATTCTAAAGTACAATAGATCAGACCCAAATTGGAAAAAATGGGTGGTTTGGCCCTTAGACACAAACATATATCATAAACGATTCTTAGGTATTACCGAAGGGTACAGTACCCACAGGCCAGACCCACGTTACGTACAAAGAGAACATGCAGGGGTAGTGACATCCTACAGTGTTGGGAAGTTGTGCCTTGATTGGCTAGAAACCTCAACACTAACGGAAGTGAAACAACACTTAACCTTACTCTCACAAGACATGGATCTTAGGGATTTTTTACAAGGTCCCAGGAAACAACGTCAGAAATGTTTCATATATGCTGGCATCTATGCTGCCTATAAAGAAGATTGGAAAATATCACAACAAGAGGCCGCAGAGAGAATATGGGAAATAGACCGTATTAACTTAGAAAAATCGTTGGCTGTGGTAGACAATGGGTTAACAACTTTGTCCTCCAGAATATATTCTTTGGGCAACATTGTGTCTTCTGCGATTGATATCCTAGAACAAGATTTGGCCTTACTACAACACGGGCAATCTCAATTACGTTCTATCATGTCATTGAGCTGGACGCTGCAATCTTTGCGTGCAGGCTTTGTGCCTTGGCTTTTTATAAACAGTACGTCTCTGTTTTCTGAATATAATCTAACAGATAAACAGGTTGAAATGGCACAAAGGGGAGCGAAATATACAATGGTGCGGATTGAAAAATTGGACCGACTACCATTTACAGTAGCGGAAGGTCCATCTACCGAATGGCTGATCCATGGCCACATAACTCTACCGGTCACTACTTTTCAGTTCCAATATTGCCTTGAACAACGGCAGGCGGGCAAATATGAAAAAAATGGGTAAGGAATACATTAGGGAATCCTGGGATTTACCGTATAGATTTCGATGCCGGAGTGGGGATCGAGAAGTGTTTCTAAGTGGTACAAACTGCAAGAGCGCTTTGAGCGGTTCTCTCATGTGCCGGGACATTACATTGCACGGAGCATGTAATGGTTCGATAGCAAACTTGTCCTGCCACATGAAAGGGACTCCAGCTGCTGTGATCAAACCGGTATTTGAGCTGCTCTCAAATGGGAGTTACTTGATGCTGAACGATCAAGGTTGCTGTGGTATGCTTCCGGGCATTGCCTATCTGGTCACTGTAAACTCCAGGGTTACTTGCTGTATGCAAGTATTGTTTCCCCCAACAAGTACAGTCAGGGAGGCGCCGTTATGGCCTTCGTTGAATGTTTCCTTTATTCAGTTTGATACATTGAGCAGACTGAAAGCCATGCTTTTACAGCAAACCGTACCCTTAACCTCCGCTCGAGAGACCTTTGATCTTCAAATCGCAAGGACCTCGAGTGAGATATAGGCCTGGGCGGTGAACTTCGCTCCGTTCGCGGAATTTGCGGAGTTTTCTGCACTCCGCACACCGCGGAGCTCGCGGAGTGCAGAAAACTCCACTTCACGATGTGCAGCAGAGTTTTTTCCCCGCTCGCGATCGCGAACGGTAAGTTTGCGATCGCGAATGGTAAGTTCGCGAGGGCGAGCTGCTGCCCGGGTCGAATTTCTACCCGAGCGGCAGGAATACCAGCACAAACTGCAGTTCGCACTGCACTCCGCCACTCGCGGAACTTCGCAGAGTTTTTTTGTAACTTCGCGGAGTTCCGCGTAGCAAAACTCTGCGAACTACGCCCAGGCCTGGTGAGATACAGGCACTTATACGTACAAACTGCCCCATTCATTTCGCAGAAATGGTGGGTCGTATCTTTAATATCTCTGATACGAGTGGTATTGTACACCTATTTAAGACCGAACTTTATACACTCCGTATTTGGAAGCATTTTTGGAGGTCTACCTCTGATCCTGCTCTCAATATCGGGTGTCCTGATTGTCATTTACCTACTACGCAATGGACGGCCCAATTACCAACGAGATGGCAAAAGCGCTCCTGGAGCGGAAATACCGTGAACGCATGGTACAACATCTGGGCACACCTCGCCTGAGGGAACTAAGCGCTTCTTGGTTCCTATCATTTAGACCAGTCTGGATGGACTGCATCCTACCTGTTCTTCGATGCCTGTTTTGCGGTGAAGAATGCGTGTTGGACCTCTGTCTGACACTCGCAACGGACACGCCTGCGGACTTGAATACCCGGCTGGAACCTTTGAGGGCCCATGCTCGGCAATGTCCCCAGCGTATTCCCATCTTGATGGCTGCATTCCTCGAGAATCCGCAGGTGCCTTTTACAACTGGGGTGAGCATTAGCTCCACCACTAGCACCACTAGCACCGAGGTATCGACTACAGCACCGTCTGCCTCTACACCAGCTATTGGCAGTACTGAATATCATCTGTGCTCCATTGACGTACTCTGTGAGGTGTTACAAGGACCGTCCCCTGCAGCAGAAAGCAGCGATGATGTTGCGTCTCCCAGCCAGGATATTTAATCTGTAATTGGCTCATCGTGTGCTGGGAAAGAATTCGGATTTTAATTTTCTCCAAAATTAACTAAATTTGGAACCCTTCCTGAAAATTGACACTCTCTCGCTGAAAAGCATGGCCTTTCGACGCTTGTGGACATTCAACTTATATAAACGAACTCAATTAGGACTGTGGCTTAAGTGACAAATTCCAAACAACTAATTTTCGTAGCAAGAATTTTAATTTTTAACTGTTTTTAAAATTATTTTAAAACAGGATTTTAACAAAGCTCATTGAAAAATGTTCTATGCACTACTATCTAGTAAAGAGAATAGTCCACTAGAATTTTTATCATTGTTGACTGTTCGGAAGAGGAGTGGGTGTTATGTTTCATATAGGTACCCTAATATAGGCCCGGGTAACATCATACCCTTTCACCTACATCACCTCCCCTACATTACACACTAACGGGCCTTTTAAGGATTGAACGCCTTTTATGGACTGAACCTTTTACCTAGTTCTAGGCCTGGGTGCAGAAGGAGGGTTTTTACCGAACAATAGAGTCCTATAACTCCATCAATAGACTCACACAGTATGAATGGATATTCATAATGGTTCTTAGAAACCAGGCTGGGGCTACACCACCTTCCTCCCCACATCTACGTACATGGTTCATCCCATATGTCATCCTCAAATCCAACAATGGCTAATACAAGCAACAAGGGACAAAGGAGCCCTAGATACTTTCTGTATAAATATAGCACCTCTTGCTAGTGTTAGACAGAGGGAACAGAGACTTCCAGCCCGACACACTGACCAGAGACGCTGAGGCTCCTGCATGCAGACGCTCCAGCTGACAGTGGTCTGAACATCCCTTGCGGGGTGTCCAGCTCGAGACCAGGAGAAGCTCCTACATTCTCACTTCAGGTAATGGGGTTCGACTAAATCCTAGAGGGATTCTTGGCTTCACACCTACTCACATGCTAGGTACATTTAGGTACATCTAGATAGGCATTGTAGGAGTACGCACTCTCTTTTATCAATGCATTTTATACTCATGTATTTATTCATGCTTATTGCAAGATGATAGAACTGTACTATCCATTTATATTCATAGTACTGCTAATCATATATCTCTGCTATTGTCTAATGGTTGTTGCAGCTCATATATTCTACACGAGAATAACAACTGTTCAATAAACCTTTTATTGAAATGCCCAGGCTGTTTATTCTGTGTATCTCTGAGACGAGAAAAGTGAGCATGAGTGACTGAGCGAAAAGTAGTACATTGTTTCCACGATCTTGAGGGATCAGGGTTGTCATGTTCTGAGGTTGCCAGAAACTATTCTCTCCCCGATAAGAGGAGACACTAGTGGCACTGTGAGCTAGCTTTTGAAAACAGGCTAACATTTTTGGTGGGGGTGTTCAGAGTCAGTCTGCCACCAAGCCCACAGTGTATGTTATCCGAACGCGCAGCTCCTATATGGGTAATATAGGAACTACACAACATGCCCACTTCTTTTGCTCTAGGGCAACTTCCTCTCTTCTCAAGCTATGGAAGCTAACTGAGCCTCAAGCTCCCTCTCTCTAATGGACATAGGTGAGCCCCATACAGGAGAACCTGTGCTCCCCCAATTAGCTGAAAGTAAGAACATGGTGCTAGAAGAAATGAAAAGGTTATCATTATCCACCTCCTGGCAGTGGTTGGAGGGGTCACCCTCCCCCTCCTTCTCTGGAGCTGTCTGTGCCCAGGCCTTAAGGGATCTAATCAACTCTGCCTTCCCGATCTTGTTGCTGCCCATGCCAATGTGGATGGACCTACACTGAACCCTAAGCTCAAGCACTGTGAGTTTGTTTAGGTTAGCCAGCTCCAGCGTATATCTAGATTTGGGTCACACAAACTTTACTAATCATCAACAGAACAAATTAAAGAGAAGGATTAAAAATCAGTTATAGTCCAAAATTCAAAAATCAACAATTTTGTTCTAAGTCAATTTCGTAGATTTTTAAAGATTTTAACTTACTGTACTGTATGTTGTTGTTGGACTTGGCCCTTTTTGCAGGGTCATCCCAGGACCTTTTGCCTTCCTCCTGTATTTTTTCTGACCTGTTGCTGGTGGTTTTATGACTCTGCGCACTTTACCACTGCTCATCAGTGCTAAAGTGCATATGCTCTCCCTGTAAATTGTTGTTATGGATTGGTGTTTCCATGATTGGCTATTTGATTTACTAGTCAGACCCTAGTACAGTGCACTGTGTGTGCCCAGGGCCTGTAAATCAAATGCTGCTAGTGTGCAGCACTGATTGTGCCACCCACAGAAGCAGCCTGTAAAATGTAACTCTGGCCTGCCATTGCCTGTGTGCAGTATAGTACTGCCATGTCGACTTGGCAAGTGCATCCACTTGCCACTCCCTAAACCTTCCCTTTTCTACATATTAGTCACACCTAAGGTAGGCCCAAGGGACCTCTGTGGGCAGGTTGCATTGTATGTGAAAGGGAGGACATGCCCTTGTGTGTGTGGCATGTCCTGATAGTGAATTACTGCCAATTTCATTTTTCACTATTGCAAGGCTGCCTTTTCCCATAGGGCAGAATGGGGAGTCTGTTTATAACATCTTATAAACATAACTACCCCTGGGAACGAGGTATAAAAATAAAGTTAGTATGCCTGAACTCAGAATGTTAAAATGCATCTTTTAGTGAGGGCGATTTTTACATTCTGTGTTTGAAAATATCACTTTTAGAAAGTAGGTATTTTCTTGCTGAGCCATCCAGTATGCCTCTGCTAGGTTTGTGTATTGCATGTCTGGCTTTTGAGTGTCAAGGGCTGGGGAGGAACAGTGGCTCTAGAGAGCCTGATGAGTTAGGGCTAGGCTGAATAGGCCTGGTCTGCATTTGGAGTGGTGGGCTGTGCCTGCCTTCCACCATGACGGCTCCGCCCCCCTGTGGTGTGTCTGGAGCCAGAGCTCACACTGACAATGGAGGTTGTTGTGCACTTGCAAAGTGCCCCACAGAACTGGTTTTGGCTGGGTACAGACACTCTCTGCCTACAGAGAACAAAGGAATTTTGAGTATAAAAAGAGGGGCCCAGACCCCAGACCTTTAGATCACTTCTGGGAAATCAAGAGGAACCTTTGCCAAGGAGAAGAGCTGGAGAAGCTGAGGAGGAATACTGCCCCTGTGCTGTTTGCTGTCTGGGGTTGGCCTGCAGTGGCTACTTGCTGCCAATGAAAGGAGAAAAGGACTTTGATGCTTGCTTTGTTCCTCTGCTTGAGGAAAAGATCTCCAAGGGCTTGAACTGAGCTTGCCCCCTGTTCTAGAGGTCTCAGGAACAGCAAAGACCTCACCGTGTCTGTGAGCACCGCCTCTGATCGTCGCCGCAGAATAAAACGGTAACCGACTCTGTCATCGAGTCCGCAGGAATCCGTGTCCTGAAAGCACCACCGAGAGCAATGCCTCGCTTCGCAACGCAACCCTTCTCTCCGTGACTCCGTCAACGAGCCGCTGCTTGCACTGCGTCCTGTGGGCACCGCACTCCGCAACGCTTCGCTACACGCTGCAAGGATGTCACTGACTCCGTCGCTGCCCGACCCGAACATCGACCGGCTCCGTCACCGCACCGTGACCTGTCAGCACCGCAGCGAGCACCGTCTCACCCTTCAACGCAAGCCCTGGTTTCACCGACTCCATCAATGAGCCGCTGCCTGCACTGAATCATGAGGACATCGTCCGCCGCAACTCTCTGCTTCAGAACGCGACTGCGACTTTTGCCCCGACCGACGCGCACCGACGTTCTGGTCGCAACAAGAAAGTTACTGTGTCCGAGTCTGTCGACGCTTTAGCTGTCCCGTATCAACGTGGTCGGCTGGAATTGTTAGACTCTGTTGTATTCAGTATCGCGGTAGCCCCAGGAGGAGCTACTGAGTCGGAAGAACTGTGGGGCATATTAGCAAGGGCCATTATCTCCGCTTTTCGGCTTTAAGAGCCAAAAAAGCAGAGATAATATTACCGCCCTATTACCAAGGTGGGTGCTAACATGCATTAACGCATGTTAGCACCCGTTTTCCCCACGCCTCGCTCTGCATCTCTAATGAGATGCAAAGTGGGCGTTCCTTCCCAGGATAACAGGAGAAATGTCGCTAACCGACATTTCTCCTATTATCAAGCTGCAGGCGAACATGCAGAGCGATTAGAAAAGTCGCGCTAACCGCGGTTAGCGCTACTTTTCTAACGCCTGCTCTCAGTATGACTTAGCCATGATATCCAATGGAAGGTGGATATCATGGCTGAGTCTGTCCTGCCCTATCAGCAAGCTATGCCAAAAGTTGGGTGATTATCGCTGGATTTCCAGCGATAATCGCACATTTGGCAGTTAGTGCTTGCAATTTTATCACTGTTGAGATGAGCGTTGCTGATAGCACGCTATCTCAGTGATAAAATTCAGCGTTAGTCAGGCGATAATTATCCTCGCGCTAAGCGCGCTGAGCGATAATTATCGCCGGACCTTAGTAATATGCCCCTACGTTTTATTGATTTTCCTGCAATTTAAAGGTTATTTTGCGCAAATACTATTTTTCAAGAGTATTGTATGTTGGATTTTTATCCTATTTGGTCTTGTTGGTTTTGATAAAGATTTGCTATTTTTCTAAACTGGTGTGGTGTCCATTTGTAGTGTTTTCACTGTATTACTGTATGTGTTCACAAATGCTTTACACACTGCCTCTGAGATAAGCCTGTCTGCTCAAGTGCCAAGCTCCCCAGGGGGTGAGCAGGGGTTATTTTAGGAGTGTATCCCCCTTTACTGACTAGAAGCAAGGGTCCCTATTTGGACAAAGGTACCTACCTCTGCCAACTAGAGACCTCCATTTCTAACAGTTGTAATTTAAACACAAGCCTGTATCCCTCCGCTGCCACCAATTATGTTGGAGGATGGGTTATAGGTCTGAGTCCAATCCCAATAATTCCCCATAACTCCAAATGAGGGACACTTTTGTTAGGAAACATTGTTTGCCTGCTGAAATCAGTGCTTAATTTGAGCCAGTGGTTGCGGGGGCGGCCATCGGCACTCATTTGTGGGGACCGAGAGCAAGACGGGGAAAAACACACAAATGAGGGAAGAAGGAAAAGGAAAAGACAGAAAAACTGTCCAAAGGGATAATGGCGGGACAGGCAAAAGTGAGATAAAGAGGAGGCAGTGTTTGAAAGTGGATTAAAGAGGCCTGAGGTGAATTAAAGACTACACAGTCATGATATTCAGCATGCCGACATTTAATAGCGCCATCATTGGGGTTCTGAGCACAGCTTTGGGCATGGCACTCATTCTTATATAAATTAAGCAGTGGCTGGAATACCCGCGGCCCATGGAAACTTCTTTTTGAGACTTGTTCTCTGGGTCCAGAAGAAACTACAGCCTGTTCTAGATGTGAACTGGAGATCTGGAAACCTGAAGTGGACTGTAATCAGGGCTGTGCGGAATCCTTAAACAAAATCGTTAAACGTAATCCAAGAACGAATAATCTCGCACAGATCACAGTTCTTGGGCTATCCATATTTCATGTAATTTCCTGTTCACTTTACCAATACGCTACACTCATCATAGCTTAGCTGCTGACATACTTAAATGCACGGATATGACTGCGTGAAACTTAAAATCTGTTGGGCAATCCTTTTTTCGTTGGTTGGATGCAGTGTTTTCTCTTACTGTGAAGCGCTATTTATTCAACTTCATTTTTGAGGTGATACAAATGTGAACGGCAGGAGAAAAACAGGATCTGACCGTGAAAAGCAAGGCACAAGTCCCGATTTTCATTCAGGACCGTTGTAATAGCCCATACAGTTCTCATGTTAATTACATATAATTCATGAGGAAAAACTGTGCAACTGCACACCGCTAACTGGCGAAGATTTCTCCAGTGGGACTATATTTCTGGTAACGAGCATCCCAGCATTTGTTTGTGAGTGGATAGTTTGGAGAGCTAACCTGAGGATTTCAGCAAACTGCGGAGCACTGCCTGGGTATGTTTAAAGTTTGGACCACATTAGCATTTTCATATTGAGTTGGTCTACTCTTGAAAATGGTGCACAATCTTAAGTCAGGCCCTGATTAACCTCATGGAACAAATTTTTATGTTTTCATTGTTGTTCCTAATTCTATTTAATCCAATTGGATCCTTAGATTACTCCAATTTACGAAGGAGTTGAAGACTTATCTCTTTAAAAAGACACTGCATCACAATGCATTAACCATCCACAACCAAGGTATCTTTCCTATCATTCCTTGACTTTATGCTGGCTTCTGACCATCTGCAGTGCTCTGTTGCCTTTTGGATACATTTGCACTATAGAAGTAGCACATACATACATACATACATACATACATGCATACATGCATACATACATGTTATCACATTCTAACCATTAATTTAATGTTAATATTCTTCATTAGTTTTGAATTGTTGCTTTATTTTACACACGTCCTGCATGCACTTTCATTGTGGTCTGCCTTACTACACTTGCCGTGAAATCCAGGGTAATCAAAGGTTCCCCTCGCCTAAACCTTGTAATCTCTCTGGATTGTACTAGGTCAAAAGTGAGAGGAAGTTTGCTCACTGAAGCATCCGGGAAAGGCTCTTTCAATCCAGGAGGCGGGAGGAGGAGATTGAGGATGGATCTGATGCTCTCCCACTGTTGAATCTGCCACTATAAGTGATGAAGAGAAGCAAACAGCCAGGCATTTGCCATACAAGTGGGAATAATCAATTTCACTCCAACCTTGCTTGCCAAGTGTGTGTTTTTGACACAGTAGTGGGGGCAAGTGGGATCGGGATCTCAAGACCTCTAGCCATCAGCCAAGATGGCAGCTTTGCACAGTCTTCAAGTTCCAGACTTCTACTCAAATTTTCTGACCCTTTAGAGGGTAGAGCAATGAGAACAGACAGGAGGATATGGAAGAGAGTGTAAAGAAGCCATTGCTTCCATCTATGCATTCTTGCCCTGACTGCTGCAACCCTACACTTGCATCTACTTTTGCTTTGCCTATCCTGTGCCGAGCAACATATGACTGCATAGTGCCAGTGCCTGCATGCTCTCTCCATCTGCTATTTGCTGCTGATGAGGAAGATGATGGTGATAATTTAGATCTGGGAGGAAAGGGTTGCTGAGCTATTATAATAGGATCACTACCACCACTGAGGAGGTGAGTAGGCAGAGTGCAGGTAAAAGAGCTAGGATGTCTGTGTGAGTGTGTCTTCCTGTTTAAGTGAGCATGAATGAACGTGTATGTCTTTGTATCTGTATGTGCATATGGCTCTAGGACACTTGCACAGGAGTTAGAGGCTTGATGCTGATCCTGTTTTATTTAATGGCAACAACATTTTTGACCATCCCTAGCATAATGGTTCCCATGCTTGACAGAATGTGGCTTTTCTCTAAAATAATAATTGCTGTCTCTGGGTTTATAACGGACCGCCGTTTAAATCTTGAGTTGCAAACAAAAACAAGGGACACCCTACTCACTAGGAACCAGGGTAAATTATGTGTGACAGAAACAGAGGTTCCTGTGGAAAAGTACTTGTTAGTATTAATAATATTATGCACAATCGCAATGATTATGGGTTATGTGGATGTCGGAAAGAAAGGAGACCCAGAACACTTCCGTTTGTGTTTGTAAGGAATTTTTGTTTTTATAAAGAATATACAAATATATACATAAAGCAAACAATTTCAAGTAGTGCTTCGTGTCCCCAGTGTGAATGGAACCAAAAACAAAAACTAGTGATTTTGTGACACATAAAAAAATTAAACTCGGTTTCCATCATTTTGAAAGGCGACCATCTGATGGAAACCGAGTTTAATTTTTTTATTTATGTCCATTTCTTCAAAATTGCCTTGATAAAAACAGTGTTTGGCTGTAAAACAAGTGCTGGGTGTTTAATATACATTTAGGTGGCCTCAATAACATTTGCATTGTATCACAGTAGTAGTCACATTTGGAAAGCATGCAAAGTAACTTTATCTAGTCAATAAGAATGAGAATGAACTTACAGAGAAATAAATTTATGTTATCTTAGGAACCTCCGAAAACTGTTTGCTTATGACTTCTTTTACACTGTAAGTTCTCATGAGTTTCGCCTCTGCCACTTAGCTCCTCAGTATTGAAATAAGCAAACAGGATGTCTGGGGGGGTTATTTTGATTAGAGTTGTGATAAACCTTAGACCATTAATTCCAAAGTTTTCAAGCTTTATTTCGCTTATTTTTATATATTTCAACAAAGACATTCATAAATCAATAGAGCATGTCTTTTCAAAGAAACACCACATTAGTAAATTGCACAATTCAAAAATGTTTGAAATAGAACTATATACATTTACATGGTGCAAAAAAATGTTTGTGAGAAAAAATAATAATATATGGAACGTTTTTGCAAACAAATAATAACAACAAATCAATAATCACAAGAAAAACATCAATAGCTCATGTGTGCCAGCCTGAAATTAAACCAGTCCTACATTCATATTAACACCAGACGGACAGTTACTCATTTTCGCAACACATGTTTCCTGTCCTGCCTGTGAGAGGATGGGGATACCTAACCTACTGGTGGGTGTTGTCAGAAGCTGCTGAGGGAAATATTATTTAACATTCCTCATGACACACCCCATCAACAGTCCCCCATACTCAAAGCCAACGCGTTTCGAATCCCTAACAAATCCGGGATTCTCTTCAGGACTTGGACTTGGTATTTTGGCTCTTAATTGTGGTGTGGAGTTGTTCCACAGGAACTGATGTCCAGAAACGTTGCTTCAAATCTTATATTGTGATTGAAGCTTCAAATGTATGTGACGTGTGGGACAACTCAGTGGTGTCAGTCCATTACCTTAAAATCGAAAAAAGCCATAATTGATGCAGACGCTTTTAAACAGCAGCTGCTCCCAAATCGTATCTGTTTCCTGTAATTCTTTCTCTATATCCCCATCCTCTCACAAAAAATGTTTTGCACCATGTAAATGTTGTATATAGTTCTATTTCAAACGTTTTTGAATTGTGCGATTTACTAATGTGGTGTTTCTTTGAAAAGACATGCTCTATTGATTTATGAATGTCTTTGTTGAAATATCAAAAATAAGCGAAATAAAGCTTGAAAACTTTGGAATTAATGGTCTAAGGTTTATCACAACTCTAATCAAAATAACCCTCCAGACATCCTGTTTGCTTATTTCAATATTGAGGTGGTCCAGTCTGGGGAGTTATGGACCAAAGCCTTGCTTGATCACACTTAGCTCCTCAGAGCATAAGATATGACTGTCTGTATAATGTGTTTTCTTATGGATTGCTCCCTGACCACACCTCGGTGGACACCTCAAGCTTACACTATGGCTTTAATATAGTGGTTGCACTCCACTGTGGATCCACCAGGATATATATTATGGTTGGTTCCATGCCTAATTTGTAAAAAGAATAGGTGACAGGCCCAAGGTTTTGTATATACTAAAGCTGTATAGTCTTCATTCCACCTCATGCCTCTTTAATCCATCACCAGACACTCTCTGCCCCTGAATCTCACTCTTGCAGGTTCTTTTTACTCTATATTTTCTCCCTTTCTCACTGTGTTTTTCTTCCTCCTGCTTTCTTCTATTTGTAATTTTCTCTCTCTTGCTCTGGATCAAAGTCTGTTCTGAACAAATAAGTGCCAGTCCCCAGAAATGTGTGCTCTGGGGCACCATCAGCAAGCTCTGGTTCAAATTAAACCCTGGGCTGATTGTATAAAGTCCTTTTCTACAAGTGTGTCTCTCTCTCCCTCCAGGTTGATTCCTCAGAGCATATACCATGACACAGTAATATCAAGTTTGGATACATTTCTGCTTGCCTTAACCCTTTCGGGGCTCATGACGGAATGGTTCCGTCATGAGCACCGGTGTAAACAGCAGAGGGATTTCCATTTCTTTTTTGTGCCTCGGGAGGTGGGGAAGAGCTTCCACAACCTCCCGAGGCCCTCCCCTGGTTTTCAAAGTAATGACGATCGCGCGCATGGCGCGCTGTCGTCATTACATTGAAAACGAAACTGAAACTTAGTTTCAGTTTCAGTGTTTCAGTGCTCGTGGGGCTATCTCAGCCCCCGAGCACCGAAACTCTTGGGAGAGGGATCGTTGGAAAGGAGAGAATCTCCCCTTTCCAATGGTACCCTTCCCTAGTGGATCCCTGCTTGGGGATCACCCCAGGAGGGCGATCCCCAAGCAGGGATCCACCCACTAGCACCAGGGAGGGGGGAGCGGCCCCTTGGGCAAGGGCCTTTGCTCCCCCCATTGTGTTTTGGGCATACCATGGGGGCAGTAGCCCCCAATCTGCCCCCTGGGGGGGCAGAGAGCCCACTAGCGCCAGGGATTTTTTATCCAATAATTTACTTAGGGTGGGGGCTGCCCAAAACGGGCATGCCAATGCCCCCACCCCCTCACCAAAATTACAGCCTTTCAGCCCCCCGGGGGGCAAAAATCCCACTAGACGCCAGGGATTTCTTTTAGGCAAATGAAATTAGGGTGGGGGATGCCCAAAATGGGCAAGCCAATGCCCCCACCCCCCCAAAAAAAATTACAGTCTTTCTGCCCCCCGGAGGGGCAGAAAGCCCACTAGCGCCAGGGATTTTTTCCCCGCAATTTTACCTACGGTGGGGGCTGCCCAAAACGGGCATGCCAATGCCCCCACCCCCACCCCACCAAAATTACAGCCCACTAGACGCCAGGGATTTATTTTGGGCAATTTAAATTAGGGTGGGGGCTGCCCAAAATGGGCATGTCAATGCCCCCCCAAAAAAATTAGTCTTTCTGCCCCCCCGGGGGGCAGAAAGCCCACTAGTTGCCAGGGTTTTTTTTTGGGCAATTTTACTTAGGGTGGGGGCTGGCCAAAATGGGCATGCCAATGCCCCCACCCCCCCCACCAAAATTACAGCCTTTCTGCCCCCCCCGGGGGGGAGTAGCCCCCAATCTGCCCCCCCGGGGAGGCAAAAAGCCCACTAGACACCAGGGATTTATTTTGGGCAATTGAAATTAGGGTGTGGGCTGCCCAAAACGAGCATTTAAATGCCCCCACCCCCAACAAAAAAAATCCAGTCTTTCTGCCCCCCCGGGGGCAGAAAGCCCACTAGAAACCAGGTATTTTTTATTTGTATTCATGTAGGGGTGGTGGCTGCCCAAAATGGACATGACAATACCCCGACCCCCCCAGAGAAATTCCAGTCTTTCTGCCCCCCTGTGGGGGCAGATGGGGGCAGTGGCCCCTGATCTGCCCCCCGGGGGGGGCAGATAGCCCACTAGGCACCAGCGATTACACTGGCTTTTTTATGCGTGGGGGTGGGGGCTGCCCAGAGTGGGCATACCAATGCCCCCACCCCCCCAAAAAATAGCCACAGTCTTTCTGCCCCCCTTGGGGCCATATCGGGGCAAACTCCCCCCCCCCCGATCTGCCCCCAGGGTGGCAGAAAGCCCTCAATGCACAGACTTATTTTTAGCAATGTGCCTACCTGTGGATTTTGGGCCCTAGCGCAGCCGGCACATAGGGAAACTAGCAAACCTGTACATTTTTGAAAACTAGACACCCCGGGGAATACAGAATGGGGTGACTTGTCTGGCTCTCACCAGGTTCTGTTACCCAGAATCCCTTGCAAACCTTAAACTTAGTCAAAAAAACACATTTTCCTCACATTTTTGTGGTGGAAAGTTTTGGAATCTGCGTGGATCCACAAAATTCCACCCACCCCGCATTCCACAAAGTCTTCCGAGAAAAATGGTACCTCACTTGTGTGGGATGCCCAAGTACCCGCGACAGGCAAGGGCCCAAAACATTTTGTGATAGGCAATTTTGATGTCGCCTCAATATGTTTTGGGCCCTTGCCTGTCGCGGGTACTTGGGCCTCCCACACGAGTGAGGCACCATTTTTATCGGGAGACCTGGGGGAACACTGGGTGGTAGGAAATTTGTGTCAGCCCGGTGATGCCACAACTTTCCCACACAAAAATGTTTGGAAAAAGTGATTTTTTCAGCTAAATTTGAGGTTTGCAGGGGATTCTGGGTAAGAAAACGTTGGGGGATCCATGCAAGCCATACCTCCCTGGAATCCCCCGGGTGTCTAGTCTTCAGAAATGTGTGGGTTTGGTACATTTCTCTAGCTGTCCGCCGATCACGGGGCCAAAAACCCAGGTGACCCCCCTTGCAAAACCAGGTCGTTTTGTGATAGGCAATTTTGATGTCGCCTCAATACGTTTTGGGCCCTTGCCTGTCGCGGGTACTTGGGCCTCCCACACGAGTGAGGCACCATTTTTATCGGGAGACCTGGGGGAACACTGGGTGGTAGGAAATTTGTGTCAGCCCGCTGATGCCACAACTTTCCCACACAAAAATGTGTGGAAAAAGTGATTTTTTTCAGCTAAATTTGAGGTTTGCAGGAGATTCTGGGTAAGAAAACGTTTGGGGATCCACGCAAGCCATACCTCCCTGGAATTCTCCGGGTGTCTAGTTTTCAGAAATGTGTGGGTTTGGTAGGTTTCCCTAGCTGGCCGCCGAGCACGGGGCCAAAAACCCAGGTGACCCCCCTTGCAAAACCAGGTCGTTTTGTGATAGGCAATTTTGATGTCGCCTCAATACGTTTTGGGCCCCTGCCTGTCGCGGCTACTTGGCCCTCCCACACAAGTGAGGCACCATTTTTATCCGGAGACCTGGGGGAACACTGGGTGGTAGGAAATTTGTGTCAGCCCGGTGATGCCACAACTTTCCCACACAAAAATGTATGGAAAAAGTGTTTTTTTCAGCTAAATTTGAGGTTTGCAGGGGATTCTGGGTAAGAAATCGTTGGGGGATCCACGCAAGCCATACCTCCCTGGAATCCTCCGGGTGTCTAGTTTTCAGAAATGTGTGGGTTTGGTAGGTTTTCCTAGCTGGCCGCCGAGTACGGGGCCAAAACCCCAGGTGACCCCCCCTGCAAAACCAGGTCGTTTTGTGATAGGCAATTTTGATGTCGCCTCAATATGTTTTGGGCCCTTGCCTGTCGCGGGTACTTGGGCCTCCCACATGAGTGAGGCACCATTTTTATCGGGAGACCTGGGGGAATACTGGGTGGTAGGAAATTTGTTTCAGCCCGGTGATGCCACAACTTTCCCACACAAAAATGTATGGAAAAAGTGATTTTTTCAACAAAAGTTGAGGTTTGCAGGGGATTCTGGGTAAGAAAATGTTGGGGGATCCACGCAAGCCATACCTCCCTGGAATCCCTCCGGTGTCTAGTTTTCAGAAATGTGTGGGTTTGGTAGGTTTCCCTAGCTGGCCGCCGAGCACAGGGCCAAAAACTCAGGTGACCAACCTTGCAAAACCAGGTCGTTTTGTGATAGGCAATTTTGATGTTGCCTCAATACGTTTTGGGCCCTTGCCTGTCGCAGCTACTTGGGCCTCCCACACAAGTGAGGCACCATTTTTATCGGGAGACCTGGGGGAACACTGGGTGGTAGGAAATTTGTGTCAGCCCGATGATGCCACAACTTTCCCACACAAAAATGTGTGGAAAAAGTGATTTGTTTCAGCTAAATTTGAGGTTTGCAGGGGATTCTGGGTAGGAAAACTTTGGGGGATCCACGCAAGCCATACCCCCCTGGAATCCTCCGGGTGTCTAGTTTTCAGAAATGTGTGGCTTTGGCAGGTTTCCCTAGCTGGCCGCCGAGCACGGGGCCAAAAACCCAGGTGACCCCCCTTGCAAAACCAGGTCGTTTTGTGATAGGCAATTTTGATGTCGCCTCAATACGTTTTGGGCCCTTGCCTGTCGCGGGTACTTGGGCCTCCCACACGAGTGAGGCACCATTTTTATCCGGAGACCTGGGGGAACACTGGGTGGTAGGAAATTTGTGTCAGCCCGGTGATGCCACAACTTTCCCACACAAAAATGTATGGAAAAAGTGAATTTTTCAGCTAAATTTGAGGTTTGCAGGGGATTCTGGGTAAGAAAACGTTGGGGGATCCACACAAGCCATACCTCCCTGGAATCCTTTGGGTGTCTAGTTTTCAGAAATGTGTGGGTTTGGTAGGTTTCCCTAGTTGGCCGCCGAGCACAGGGTCAAAAATCCAGCTGACCCCCCTTTCAAAACCAGGTTGTTTTGTGACGGGCAATTTTGATGTCGCCTCAATACGTTTTGGGCCCTTGCCTGTCGCGGATACTTGGGCCTCCCACACGAGTGAGGCACCATTTTTATCAGGAGACCTGGGGGAACACTGGGTGGTAGGAAATTTGTGTCAGCCCGGTGATGCCACAACTTTCCCACACAAAAATGTGTGGAAAAAGTGATTTTCTCAGCTAAATTTGAGGTTTGCAGGGGATTCTGGGTAAGAAAACGTTGGGGGATCCATGCAAGCCATACCTCCCTGGAATCCCCCCGGTGTCTAGTTTCAGAAATGTGTGGGTTTTGTAGGTTTCCCTAGCTGTCCACCGAGCACGGGTGCAAAAAACCCAGGTGACCCCCCCTTGCAAAACCAGGTTGTTTTGTGATAGGCAATTTTGATGTCGCGTCAATACGTTTTGGGCCCTTGCCTGTCGCGGGTACTTGGGCCTCCCACACGAGTGAGGCACCATTTTTATCGGGAGACCCGGGGGAATGCTGGGTGGTAGGAAATTTGTGTCAGCCCGGTGATGCCACAACTTTTCCACACAAAAATGTGTGAAAAAAGTGATTTTTTTAAGCTAAATTTGAGGTTTGCAGGGGATTCTGGGTAAGAAAACATTGGGGGATACACGCAAGCCATACCTCCCTAGCATCCCCCGGGTGTCTAGTTTTTAAAAATGTATAGGTTTTCTAGGGTTCCCTAGGTGCCGGCAGAGCTAGGGTTCAAAAACTACAGCTAGGCACTTTGCAAAAAAAGGGTCATTTTTCACTGTGAAAATGTGGTGTGTCCACCTTGCTTTTTGGGCCGTTTCCTGTAGCGGGCACCAGTCCTACCCACACAAGTGAGGTACCATTTTTCTTGTAAGACTTTGGGGAACAAGGGGTGGGTGAAATTTTGTGGATCCACGCAGATTCCAGATCTTTCCACCACAGAAATGTGTGGAAAATGTGTTTTTTTTTTTACAATTTATTAGGTTTGCAAGGGATTCTGGGTAACAGAACCTGGCGAGAGCCAGTCAAGTCACCCCGTCCTGGATTCCCCTGGGTGTCTAGTTTTCAAAAATGTATAGGTTTGCTAGGTTTCCCTAGGTGCCGGCAGAGCTAGGGTTCAAAAACTACAGCTAGGCACTTTGCAAAAAAAGGGTCATTTTCCACTGTGAAAATGTGGTGTGTCCACCTTGCGTTTTGGGCCGTTTCCTGTTGCGGGCACTAGTCCTACCCACACAAGTGAGGTACCATTTTTCTTGGAAGACTTTGGGGAACGTGGGGTGGGTGAAATCTTGTGGATCCACGCAGATTCCAGAACTTTCCAGCACAGAAATGTGAGGAAAAAGTTGTTTTTTTGACAATTAGTCAGGTTTGCAAGGGGTTCTGGGTAACAGAACCTGGTGAGAGCCAGTCAAGTCACCCCATCCTGTATTCCCCTGGGTGTCTAGTTTTAAAAAATATATAGGTTTGCTAGGTTTCCCTAGGTGCCGGCAGAGCTAGGGTTAAAAAACTACAGCTAGGCACTTTGCAAATAAAGGGTCATTTTTCACTGTGAAAATGTGGTGTGTCCACCTTGCGTTTTGGGCCGTTTCCTGTCGCTGGCACTAGGCCTACCCACACAAGTGAGGTACCATTTTTCTCGGAAGACTTTGGGGAACGCGGGATGGGTGGACGTTTGTGGATCCACGCAGATTCCAGAACTTTCCACCACAGAAATGTGAGGAAAAAGTTGTTTTTTTGACAATTTTTCAGGTTTGCAAGGGATTCTGGGTAACAGAACCTGGTGAGAGCCAGTGAAGTCACCCCATCCTGGATTCCCCTGGGTGTCTAGATTTAAAAAATGTATAGGTTTGCTAGGTTTCTTTAGGTGCCGGCAGAGCTAGGGTTCAAAAACGACAGCTAGGCACTTTGCAAAAAAAGGGTCATTTTTCACTGTGAAAATGTGGTTTGTCCACCCTGCGTTTTGGGCCGTTTCCTGTCGCAGGCACTAGGCCTACCCACACAAGTGAGGTACCATTTTTCTCTGAAGACTTTGGGGAATGCGGGGTGGGTGTAATTTTGTGGATCCACGCAGATTCCAGATCTTTCCACCACAGAAATGTGTGGAAAATGTGTTTTTTTTTTACAATTTATTAGGTTTGCAAGGGATTCTGGGTAACAGAACCTGGCGAGAGCCAGTCAAGTCACCCCGTCCTGGATTCCCCTGGGTGGCTAGTTTTCAAAAATGTATAGGTTTGCTAGGTTTCCCTAGGTGCCGGCAGAGCTAGGGTTCAAAAACTACAGCTAGGCACTTTGCAAAAAAAGGGTCATTTTCCACTGTGAAAATGTGGTGTGTCCACCTTGCGTTTTGGGCCGTTTCCTGCTGTGGGCACTAGGCCTACCCACACAAGTGAGGTACCATTTTTCTCGGAAGACTTTGGGAAATACGGGGTGGGTGGAATTTTGTTGATCCACACAGATTCCAGAACTTTCCACCACAGAAAACTGAGGAAAATGTGTTTTTTTGGACACATTTTTAGGTTTGCAAGGGATTCTGGGTAACAGAACCTGGTGAGAGCCAATCAAGTCACCCCATCCTGGATTCCCCTGGGTGTCTAGTTTTCAAAAATGTATAGGTTTGATAGGTTTCCCTAGGTGCCGGCAGAGCTAGGGTTCAAAAACTACAGCTAGGCACTTTGCAAAAAAAGGGTCAATTTTCACAGTGAAAATGTGGTGTGTCCACGTTGCGTTTTAGGCTGTTTCCTGTTGCGGGCACTAGGCCTACCCACACAAGTGAGGTACCATTTTTCTCAGAAGACTTTGGGGAACGTGGGGTGGGTGGAAGTTTGTGGATCCACGCAGATTCCAGAACTTTCCACCACAGAAATGTGAGGAATATGTGGTTTTTTTTTACAATTGTTTAGGTTTGCAAGGGATTCTGGGTAACACAACCGGGTGAGAGCCAGTCAAGTCACCCCATCCTGGATTCCCCTGGGTGTCTAGTTTTTAAAAATGTATAGGTTTTCTAGGTTTCCCTAGGTGCAGGCAGAGCAAGGGTTCAAAAACTACAGCTAGGCACTTTTCAAAAAAAGGGTCATTTTTCATTGTGAAAATGTGGTGTGTCCACGTTGCGTTTTGATCCGTTTCCTGTCGTGGGCACAAGGCCTACCCACACAAGTGAGGTACCATTTTTATCGGGAGACTTAGGGTAACAGCATTGTAGAGCAACTGTTAATACCTATTGACTTTC
This sequence comes from Calotriton arnoldi, assembly GCA_963921515.1. Taxonomy (NCBI): domain Eukaryota; kingdom Metazoa; phylum Chordata; class Amphibia; order Caudata; family Salamandridae; genus Calotriton; species Calotriton arnoldi. The sequence goes on along the minus strand of CAWUFW010007036.1, from coordinate 686,147 downwards.
GATGCATTTCTGCCTTCCAAGTGAAAGACAATGTGTAAAAAAGAAGTCATTTTGAAAAATGACCTATAATTCTCATGCTAGTATGGGTACTCCCAATTTCGGAAATGTGCAAATATCTACTGTTTCTAAACTCTACATTTTGTTCCCATTTCAGAAATACATAGGTGTCTTTCGTACCTATTTTTCCATGTATACATTTTCCCAAAATAATTGCGATATACCCGATACATAATAAAAAACCATTGCAAGACGCTGCTCAGTTATTGGCTCTGGGTTCGTCGGGTTCTTGGTGAACCTACAAGTCCTATATATCCCACAACCAGAAAGGTCCAGAAAATGTAACAGTATATTGCTTTCAAACAGCTGTCATAATTAGAAGTTACAGGTGAAAATGTTGACCCAAATGGCTTTTTTTTTAAACTAATTTTCAATTGTTCCTATATTTAACTGTTAGTTTCCATGAAGAAACCTTGAAGGATCTACACAAATGACCCCTTGCTGAATTCAGAATTTTGTCTACTTTTCTAAAATGTATAGCTTTCCAGGATCCATTATTGCTTTCATACCCATTTCTACCATTAACTGGAAGGAGGTTGAAAGCACAAAAAATAGCAGAAATAGGCTATGTCCCAGAAAAATGCCAAAACTGTGTAAAAATTTTGGTTTTCTGGCAAAAGTCTGCTTGTCGCTCAAAGCTGGGAAGATGGTGATTTCAGCACCACAACCCCTTTTTTGATACCATTTGCAGGGAAAAAACCAGACGCTTTCATCTGGAGCCCTTTGTTCCCATTTTTCCCCAAAAAAACAAAATGTTGCTGTATTTTGGCTAATTTCTGGGTCCCCTCCAGGGGAATCCACAAACCCTGGGTACCTTTAGAATCCCCATGATGTTGTTATGTTATGTTATGTTATTATGACTTGTATAGCGCACATATACCCTTAGGTGTCTTGGCGCTTCCGGTTCTCCATACTATGTTACAAACCACTGATCCTAAAAGAGCCATGTCTTTAGTTGCTTTCTGAACTCCAGGAGGGAGGGAATTTTCCTAAGATATAGTGGGAGGGAGTTCCATTCCTTTATGGTATTGTAGCTAAAACTCCTCCCACCCCAGTTCGTTTTCTTGATTCTGACAGTAGGCATCAAATTCAAATTTGCCGACCGTAGAGATCTATTGGGGGAATACCATCTGAAAAGGTCCCATAAAAATTTCGGACCTTCTTTGTGGAGGGCCTTGTGAGCGATACAAAGCGCCTTAAATTTTACCCGCTGACCGACTGGCAGCCAATGCAGGTCCTGAATCCCTTTTCCAACTGACTGATACTTGGGGATGTCCAATATAAGTCTTGCTGCGGCATTTTGTACCGTTTGCAACTTTCTGAGGAGAGTGGATTGAATATTAATATAAAGGCCATTGCAAACAGTCAAGTTTTGATAAGACTAGAGAGGTCACAACTGTCTTTCTAGATTTTTGGGGAATAAAAGGAAGTATTTTTCTTAAGGTTTTAATCATGAAGTATGCGGAAGACACCACCGTGGACACTTGGGGTTTCAGGCTCAATTTGTCGTCTATAATAACTCCAAGATGTTTAGCTTTAATTACAGGTGAAGGTGGGGGACCGAGATTGTCCGGCCACCACTCAGGGGACCAAGGTGGAAGGAGATTACCAAACATGATCACTTCCGTCTTGCTTGAATTCAATTTCAAGCAGTGATTGCTCATCCAGCTACTTAACTTAATCATACAATCGTGAAGTTTTAGAGAATGATTAATATACTTATCTACTGTCGAGATTACCAACTGGGTATCATCGGCGAAGGAGGTAGGAATCAAATTAAAACTTCTAATCAGTGGTGCCAATTCAGCCACATAAATGTTAAAAAGCGTAGGGCTCAACGAGGAGCCCTGAGGGACCCCGCACGGCAGTATAAAAGGTGCCGACTTAAATTTGCCTAGGTGGACAGATTGGGATCTTTCTGATAAAAAGGATGTCAACAGGGAGAGGGCTGCTCCTCCTATCCCTATTGTTTTTAGTTGCTGGACCTGAAGAGCATGATCAACAGTATCAAATGCTGCGGATAGGTCCAGCAGTATAAGAACTGCTGACCCACCCCTATCCAGAGAGGATCGAATTTCTTCCGTGGTTTTAATCAAAGCCGTTTCCGTACTATGATTGGTTCTAAAACCGAACTGGCTATGATCTAAAACCTGGCTGTCCGCAATAAAGGTAGAGAGTTCTGCATTTATAATTTTCTCAATTATTTTTGCAGGCAAAGGAAGTCTTGCGATAGGTTGATAATTGGCAGGGTCGGTTGAATTCAAATTAGCTTTTTTTAGAAGAGGCAAAATACAAACCTGTTTCCACACAATGGGGAAAGATCCTTGTGAAATCATCTGATTAAACAGTTTAGACAAATAAGGTCCCATGAATTGGCTAATGCTATGTAAAATTCTAGGGGGACAAGGATGTTGGAAAAAAAGGACGCAAATTTGGCGTGGATACCTTATGTGGTCAAAAAGTTACAGGGGCCTAATCACGAACTACCCCAAATAGCCAAAAAAAGGCTTAGCACAGGGAGGGGAAAGGCCTAGCAGCGAAGGGGTTCAAAGAATGTCAATATATTAATCTTGGGATTACATTTAAATGATAATATTGGATATACTTTAATATGTAAAATAGCCTTGGAGTAATTATATGTATCTGTCAACTGTTTCAATCTGAGGTGTTTCCCTTTATTGAATATCTGTTTTTTTAAATTTATTTAGGTTGGTAGGTCTGAAAACGTAAAAGTGCAAATTTTGCATAGAAGGTTTACTATTGAGTGTAATCATGTTCGAAGCAAGAGAGCGGGAACCTAGTCCTGGCTGAATTGCATTTCTCGTCCTGCGTGGCAGGAATCCATGATCACAGGCTGCTCTCACGCGGCCAGGTTACGCGGGGCGGGCTCCCCAGTGAGGCGGAATGAAAGTTGCATTAGGAATTGGGGGCTGATATGATGCCGCCTGGCAGCTCTGACAGTAATTGCAAACTGCGGGGCTCCAGACATTGAAGGCTGGGGATTTAGCTGTATCTGCGGTCCGCGAATGGAAAATCCATCACAGTCTTTTTCATTTTAAACGTGCGCTTTCAACTTGGCTATAGAACGCCGGTCCAAGGAATGGAAGGAACTTGCCTGGAAAGTATGTGATGACGACGGCTGGTGGATGATTCTAACCAGTAACGAGAGTCGTTGTGGTTCTCAGTTTCCTGTTGGTTTCCAGTTCTGGCACCTCCCCTTGCTTTAAGCATTCTCATTCACCAATTTGATCAATTATGTTTTTATTTCTCCTGCTACGCACAGTCATGACTGATCTTTCTTTTGGATATATGCTTATGCCTCTCACACCATCTTCAACAAAGAACGTAAAACCTTTCTCTGTCTTTCCTATTTAAAGTCATGAACAACTGTCATTCAGATACGCCAAGTTAGTTGAAGCGGGTAAGCATGGGACAATTCAAAAAAGATATATGGCTTCATTTACGAGTTTTTAGCACAGCGCAGCAAGTCATTTTGCTGCACTGCCCTGCTGTGTCAAAAGGAAAGGACAGGAATGCGCTGTATACCATAACTATTTAGGCAATATTTATGAAAGGACATTTTGGCTGCCTTGAACCAAAGTAGGCACCCTTTGCATAATGGTGCAAGGGTGTCTTCGTTGTTGGTAGAACTGTTTTTGTGCAGGAAGGGAGACCTTCCTGCACAAAAAACAATACATGGAGGCGTCCCAGAAAGTGAAAAAAACAAGGAGAAATAAATATATTTCTCCGCGTTATTCCTGTCCTAGGGAGGCGTACAGTTTTTGTGCATTCCCAGGTTTACAGATCCTTTTAAATCTGGGAATGCGTCAAAACCCATGGGTGTTGCATGGGAACTCCCACCGCAATGCCCATGGAATGCCTCCATGACGCAGTGTAAGGCAACGCAGTGACTTGCGATGGGTTGCCTTACACCATATCTACAAGGCATGAAAATTCATGCAAAGTGTCTTTGCGTAGCCCCGTAGATATGGGTCTGCATACTGCGCCACCGGACTGTCAAAAAAAGTGACGCACTGGCAGCGCAAGGGGCTTGTAAATAAGCCCCAAAGTTTTTTACTTTGGTTAGACATCAGCGGCATATTTAACAAATAATCGCACAGGGCAGCAAGTCACCTTGCCACGCTGAGTGATAGGGAAAGGGCAGGAATGTATCGTACTTAAGAATATATGGTGCATTCCAGTCATTATCCAGCGCTAGCGCACAAAGTGCTGCCTAGCATCAACCCAGTCACCTTTGCACCATGGTGCCATGCTGCAAAAGTGCGTGCGTTGTAAGCAGGATTGTTTTTGAGCAGGAAGGACACCTTCCTGCACAAAAATATTCCCCTGAGGCATAATCCTCAATGTGTGCTGCAGAATGCAGCACACATAGAAGGAGGAACTAACGAGGAGAAATAAAACTATTTCTCCTCGTTCCACCTCACCTGGGGAGGCACAGCATTTGGACGCATTCCCAGGTTTACCACTAATGGTAAATCTGAGAATGCTCCAAAATCCATGGGTGGATTCGTGGGAACAACCACGCTCCACCCATGGACCGCCTCCCTGGGGCAGAGTAACGCAATGCAGCTATTTGCGCTGCGTTACCATATTCTAGATTTATCAAGCTGAGCCAGATCATTCAAGGCTTAATGAATCATTCCTAAGAGTTGCGTCGCTCTTGCGCTCTATTGCATGGCGCAAGAGCGACAGAACTCCTACATAAATATGCCCCCAGATTGTTTGTTTCGAATAGGAAAATAATGTCTGGTAGGAACATCTTCTGAAGTAGGCAGCTGTGCATTAAGTGATGTCATTAGTCCTGTCAACGGCCGGGAGTTAAGGATTTAATCATACTCTGCTCTGCACATTTCCTTAAATCACAAAGGTCCACTTTCTCGACTGTAGTATGCAATTTGTTAGAAAAAAGCAGTTATGAGAATACAAGAATTCGAAACTGTGAAAAACGTTTCTGAGAATGGCCTAAAATACTAAAAATCACAAACATAGTATCAAATGACAGGTTTATAAGACAGTAAAAAAATGTAAAAACACAAAACAATTTTAAACAATTTTTAAAAAATAGGGGTTGGAAAAGTTTATCAGAAAGAAACTGGAAGTAATTTAAAATAGAATGCAACCATAAACCGTTTGAGTATGTGGTAGTTGTTAGAAATGGGGGTCTCTAGTTGGCAATGGCGGGCCACTGTCCAAGTAGGGACCCTTCTTCCTAAGTCAGAGTGAGAGGGCTACCCTCTTTAATACCCCTGCTCAACCCTGTGGTAACGTAGCACGAGCAGGTAGGCTTATCTCAGAGGCAGGGTGTGAAGCATTTATGATCATACACAGTAACACAATGAGGAACACTACAAAGGGACACCACACAAGTAGTTATTATAAAAAATAAGTATCTTTATATAAAGGCAGATTTATCACAAGACCAATAACTGTAAAAGCCACAATACTGTCAAAAATAGGATAGCTGTTGAAGGGCTGTCAAAAATAGTTCAAAGGTTGCAAAAATAAGGTTCAAGTTCAAAGCAGTGGTCTCTGCGACCCTTTCTTTCACAAAGTACCTGGGTTTAGTTGCAAAACCAACAAAGTGTCGCAAAGAAGCTGTAGCGATGATTCTCGGCACGCGAGGCCGGCGATGCGTTGAAATCCTTGCCGCAAGGGAGGATGATGCGCCGATCTGCGGGATGCGTGCGGAGACGATGCGACAAACTTCTGCACGCTGGACCACCGATGCGATGACTTTCTTGCCGCGTGGGAGAAGTCGATGCGGTGATCCTGTTGCGCTGTGCGATCGTGTGGCGATGCGAAGACAAGACGCTCCGCGAGGGAGCGACGAAATTCGGTGTGATGCGATCAAAGTGGCGAACGCACGGCGTCCGCACTGCGATGTCTCGAAGCGATGATTTCTGTCAGGGTTGCGAGTGCGCGGCGACAGCAGCGCGATGATCTTTCCAGCGCGTCTCGGCTGCAGCGGCTCGCAAAGGGGCGTCAGCGATGGTTTCGGGTGGCGGGCCCTCGGCGGCAGCAGCGCGAGGATTTTCCCAGCGCTCTCGACTGCAGCGGCCCGCAAAGATGCGTTAGCGTCGATTTCTTACCCTGTTCTCTCTGATGCAAACTAGAGGCCCTGGAACTCACAGGAGCCTCCTCAGCAGATAGCAGTCCTCGCAGGGAGGAAGCAGGAGGTTGGTGGTGGAGTCTGTTGTGCCTGAGACTCCAGCAGGAGGCTAGCTCTTTCCTAGCCCTTGGGTGATTGCTGTACAAAAATAAAAGTTCTCTCAATAGTTCCTTTTCCTCTTCTTCAAGGTCCAGTGGTCACTGCTGCAGGCCAGTGCAAGAAAAACACACAAGCACAAGGACAGTCACTTCCTGCAGATTCCTCCAGTGGCACGGACAGAGTTTCCTCTCCAGATCCAAAAGCAATACAAAAGTAGGGGGTTTGAGCACAGATATTTATACCCCAAAAGCCTTTGATCCTTGAAGCTACCAGTCCCTGAACCTAGCCAGAACCAGTTCTGCTCAGGCCTGGAGCACTTTGTTTACCAGGCTGCATCCTTCCTTTCAGAAAGAGGGGTCTGCTAGCAGACACACAGTGGGAGGTGGAGCCAGCATTCACCTTGCCAGGCACAGCCCTATTCAGATCAAAGAGCCACCCTTCCCCACACTCTAAATGCAGATCTCTCTATTCCACCAAGGTCTGACTCAGCCTGTCCTGCCCCTCTAAAACCAGACAGCCAATACACATAACGGCAGAGCACACTGGAAGGCTTAGGCAAGAAAATACCTACTTTCTAAAAGTGGTATTTTCAAACACAGAATATAAAAATAAACTTCACTAAAAGGTGTATTTTAATATTCTGAGCTCAGGCATACTAAATTCGTTTTTCTACCATGTTCCTGGGGTCAGTTAGGACTATAGCATGTAATAGTCAAACTGCCCATTCTAGCCTATGAGGAACAGGTAGCCTTACAGTAGTGAAAAACGAAATGGTGCATAATTCACTACCAGGACATGCTACACACACCAAGGCATGTCCTACCTTACACATACAATGCACCCTACCCGAGGGGCGACTTACAGGATGCCAAGGGAAGGTTCAGGGGCTGGGAAGTGGGTGCACTTCACAGCCAAGATGGCAGTTCTGGACTGCACACAGACACTGCAGTGGCAGGTCTGAGACACACTTTAAAAGCTGCTTCTGTGGGTGGCGCAAACCAGCGCTGCATGCCCACCAGCAGCATTTGGTTTACCAGCCCTGGGCACACACAGGCCACACTACTAGGGACTAACAGGTAAACCAAATAAGCCAATAAGGGATATACCAATTCACATAGACATATTTACCAAGGGAGAGCATATGCACTTCAGCACTGAACAGCAGTGGTAAAGTGCCCAGAGTCATAAAACCAACAGAAACAGGTCAGCAAAAATACAGGAGGCAGGCAAAAAGTTTAGGGGTGACCCTGCAAAAAGGGCCATTTCCAACACAACCCCTTCCAGCCAAAACGCAGGGTAGACCAATCACTACTTTGATGGGCTTCCCTGCTTCGGGCGATAGAACACGGAACTGGCCCGCAACTGCAGGGGCATATGCCAGCTCTACTCCAATCTGAACCCTGGTGGATCCCTCTGTCCACACTCCCAGGGCCCACTAAGATAACCAATGGGGAACTCTGCCCCTCACCTGTGGACACCACCTGTGCAGCACCTAACCTTAACTGGCCCCCACGTGTGTCCCAACAGATAAACAACAAGCCCCAGTAATCACTGACAGTAGTCAGTGATGAAATCCAAGCCCTATACCTCTCAGGGCTCTCAAACTTTTGTGGCATCAGAGAGTGAGGGGCAGTAACCCCAGGTGCCTGGCACCTTTTGTACACTCTCCCTCCTGTCAGGTCAGGCAAAGCACCCGGACACTGACCCACCAGCCCTGGGCCTGTACCCAGCGGCTGGGCCAGAGACTGGGGTGGGCACTCCCACACCCGGTCCTCCTCTTTGGGGCTCGGTACCCTCCCACCTGGAGCGATACCCCCTTCCAGAATTGTCAGGGCACCTGAGGCAGGTATCCTGCATAATCCGCCCACCAGTTCAGGGGTTCTATCCTGCAACTGGTATCCCAGCATAGGGTCTGTACCCTTAGACTGGGCGGAGGTCAGGGGTGAGGCTGCCCTCTCCCCGCCCCTTTACTGGGGCCCGGCACCCTCCCACCTGGAGAGGTGCCTCCATAACACAAACCGGGAGGGGCACTGTTAGCAGTTGCCCCTTCCTCCAGATCAGGGGGACACCCTGAACCTGGCCCCCCAACCTAGGGTCTGTACCCTTGGGCTGGGCCTGTGCCTGGCAACCCAGGACTTCTGGGGGCGTACACCAATTCCCCCAAGGAAAATACACTCTTCCATTAGTTCAGGGCCTTGTCCCTGCAACTGATCCATCAACCTGGAAAAACCCTCAGGTGGTACTGGGGTCAGAGGCGAGGACTCCTCCCTCTGCACCCCTTCCAGCATACTGCACCCTCCCACCTGGAGTGGTGCTTTTAGAAAAGAAAATGGTCGGGACACTGCTTACAGTTGTCCCTTCCTCCAGGTCAGACAACACCTGGACCTGACTTACCATCCCAGGGACCAACCCCTGTGCTTGAACAACTGCCTGGCCAACCAGGACTTCCTGGGGAGCACACAGGCCCCCCTCAAGGGAAACACACCCCTCCACCAGTTCAGGGCCTGGACCCTGCAACTGACCTACCAACCGAAAAACCCGCAGGTTGCACCGGGGTCAGAGGCGAGGACTCCCTCCCTCTGCACCCCCTTCCAGCATACTGCACCCTCCCACCTGGAGTGGTGCTCTTAGAAAAAATGGTCGGGACACTGCTTACAGTTGTCCCTCCCTCCAGGGCAGACAACTCCTGGATCTGACTTACCAACCCAGGGACCAACCCCTGTGACTGAACAACTGCCTGGCCAACCAGGACTGAAGTGGTGTCACCATGGTCACTCCTAGGGGGATCAGCCCTTCTGACTGGCCCCTGACCCACTGGCTCTTCCACTGGGGACTTCTTCCCCCTTTCATCCCTCAGACTGGACTTCCGTACCCTCCCCTAGGAGTGGCACTGCCAGGCACAAGAACTGATGGAGGCCTGACTACAGGCACTCCCAGCTCACCTAACACTGGGGTACCCCCACAATGGACGGTCCATCCAGACAGACTAGGCTCCCTACCTGGTGTTCCCTCATGGAACCATCCAGTCCTGGGGACTGAGGCTGGGGCACTTTGGGACCTATCCCAGTCTCACTCCTGCTCCCACGAGACAGGAGGTGAGGCCCTACAACCTCCTCACAACAAGGGGACCCAGCTGTAACACTCCTAACCTTTCCCAGCACTCTGGGTTGGAAAACTTCTGAACCACTTCTCTTAGGGTCATTCCCTAATGCCTCTACAGAGCCTCTGGTACTCACCCAGAGGTCTGCCTCCTGCGCAAGTTCCCTAGGATCAGAGAACTCGCACTCTAACACATGTTGGTTTAGCTCTGGAAAATAGGAACTCACAATATGCTCTCCCACAATTGGATTACACAGTTCCACGCAGGTGCTAACCTTTACCTCACAATCCAGTGTCTCACACACGTACCCCACACCACTCTCTTGAAGTGGGCGAGACATTAACTGACTGTCTCTATCACTCAACCCACACTCTTCTGGGCGGTCCTCACACTCATACACCAGGACTTCAACCACGGGGGAACCCCTCTCCCTGCACCTCTCATCCAGAGTCGGTAGAGTATCCCTCCTTTCACTAGGACTATGGGCCCCTGCGCTAGTTCCCCAATCCACCTCAGGGCCACTGCATATTAATGGGGCTACCTCATATCCTTGAATCCCCTGGTGTAGATCAACCCCTCCTTCAAGTCAGGTGCTACATCTCTGGGTGGGGGTACTACACTGTCATCACCATACACTTCAATTTTGCTGCCACCACTGGACCCCACCCTCTCTGGGGAATCCAGACAATTAAAACTGTGCTCCAGGGGTAACCTACCCTCTTGAGCTAACTTCTCCTTTTCTGCTATCTGCGCTCGGTGCGCCTCCAGCTGTGCAATCTCTATTTGGAGCCTCTCCAATTCCAGCTGGTACTCCCTCTCCCCCTGTCTGTCCAACTCCTCTGGGGACCATGAAGGGGATTGGGCACTACCCTGTGCACTAGATCCAGCAAGGGACTCCCTACCTATGGGACCTTCCCGCCTGTCCCCCAACTCCTCTGGGGACCATGAGGGGAATCTGGCACTACCATAGGCACTAGGCTCATCAAGGAACTCCCCACCTATGAGATATTCCATAACACTTTCTTCCTCCTCTTCAGACTCTCTAGAGCCACCCTCAGACCAACTACCCTCTGGGTAGGTGTACTGGGACTCCAAGAATCTCCATCTGTCTTGTTGCCAAAGTCTCAGGGATGTCTGCAGGGATAGCTGAGTCTCCTTCCTACTCACTGCTAAGCCCCTCTCCTCACAGAACCCCCTTAGCTCCTCTAGACTGTAGGTTAACAGATCATCTATATAAAAGGTAGGTCTCATTTCAGTAAGACCCATTGTAGCAATAACTGGCAATATCAATAATAACAAAAATAGGCTTGCCCGTTGTAACAATCACGGGCAATATCAATAAAAGATAGAAGAAAACTTCTCAAGAAAATGTATGCGGGTAAAAAATCACTGGCAATATCAATAAAACATAGGCTTGCCCATTGTAACAATCACGGGCAATATCAATAAAAGATAGAAGAAAACTTCTCAAGAAAATGTATGCGGGTAAAAAATCACCGGCAATATCAATTACAATATAGGATCCAACAATTCTCAAAAATGTATGCGGGTACTATTACCTGGCAATATCAATAAAACATAGGCTTGCCCATTGTAACAATCACGGGCAATATCAATAAAAGATAGAAGAAAACTTCTCAAAAAATGTAAGCGGGTGAAGAATCACCGGCAATATCAATCACAATATAGGATCCTAAAACTCTCAGAAATGTGCGTGGGTGAAAAATCACCAGCAATATCAATCACAATAGGGGATCAAAACTTTCAATAAATGTGCGCGGGTGAAAAATCACCGGCAATATCAATCACAATACAGGATCCCAAAAACTCTCAGAAATGTGCGTGGGTGAAAAATCACCAGCAATATTAATCACAATAGGGGATCAAAACTTTCAATAAATGTGCGCGGGTGAAAAATCACCGGCAATATCAATCACAATACAGGATCCCAAAAACTCTCAGAAATGTGCGTGGGTGAAAAATCACCAGCAATATCAATCACAATAGGGGATCAAAAACTTTCAATAAATGGGCGCGGGTGAAAAATCACCGGCAATATCAATCACAATATAGGAGCAAAAAAACAATTCTCAAAAAAAATGTATGCGGTACGTTATGGTTCTGCACTCACTAGTAGTGTACACTATAATTACTGTATGCGATCATAAATGCAAGTCCAGATCCTCACCGCTGACCACCAATGTTAGAAATGGGGGTCTCTAGTTGGCAATGGCGGGCCACTGTCCAAGTAGGGACCCTTCTTCCTAAGTCAGAGTGAGAGGGCTACCCTCTTTAATACCCCTGCTCAACCCTGTGGTAACGTAGCACGAGCAGGTAGGCTTATCTCAGAGGCAGGGTGTGAAGCATTTATGATCATACACAGTAACACAATGAGGAACACTACAAAGGGACACCACACAAGTAGTTATTATAAAAATAAGTATCTTTATATAAAGGCAGATTTATCACAAGACCAATAACTGTAAAAGCCACAATACTGTCAAAAATAGGATAGCTGTTGAAGGGCTGTCAAAAATAGTTCAAAGGTTGCAAAAATAAGGTTCAAGTTCAAAGCAGTGGTCTCTGCGACCCTTTCTTTCACAAAGTACCTGGGTTTAGTTGCAAAACCAACAAAGTGTCGCAAAGAAGCTGTAGCGATGATTCTCGGCACGCGAGGCCGGCGATGCGTTGAAATCCTTGCCGCAAGGGAGGATGATGCGCCGATCTGCGGGATGCGTGCGGAGACGATGCGACAAACTTCTGCACGCTGGACCACCGATGCGATGACTTTCTTGCCGCGTGGGAGAAGTCGATGCGGTGATCCTGTTGCGCTGTGCGATCGTGTGGCGATGCGAAGACAAGAGCGCTCCGCGAGGGAGCGACGAAATTCGGTGTGATGCGATCAAAGTGGCGAACGCACGGCGTCCGCACTGCGATGTCTCGAAGCGATGATTTCTGTCAGGGTTGCGAGTGCGCGGCGACAGCAGCGCGATGATCTTTCCAGCGCGTCTCGGCTGCAGCGGCTCGCAAAGGGGCGTCAGCGATGGTTTCGGGTGGCGGGCCCTCGGCGGCAGCAGCGCGAGGATTTTCCCAGCGCTCTCGACTGCAGCGGCCCGCAAAGATGCGTTAGCGTCGATTTCTTACCCTGTTCTCTCTGATGCAAACCAGAGGCCCTGGAACTCACAGGAGCCTCCTCAGCAGATAGCAGTCCTCGCAGGGAGGAAGCAGGAGGTTGGTGGTGGAGTCTGTTGTGCCTGAGACTCCAGCAGGAGGCTAGCTCTTTTCCTAGCCCTTGGGTGATTGCTGTACAAAAATAAAAGTTCTCTCAATAGTTCCTTTTCCTCTTCTTCAAGGTCCAGTGGTCACTGCTGCAGGCCAGTGCAAGAAAAACACACAAGCACAAGGACAGTCACTTCCTGCAGATTCCTCCAGTGGCACGGACAGAGTTTCCTCTCCAGATCCAAAAGCAATACAAAAGTAGGGGGTTTGAGCACAGATATTTATACCCCAAAAGCCTTTGATCCTTGAAGCTACCAGTCCCTGAACCTAGCCAGAACCAGTTCTGATCAGGCCTGGAGCACTTTGTTTACCAGGCTGCATCCTTCCTTTCAGAAAGAGGGGTCTGCTAGCAGACACACAGTGGGAGGTGGAGCCAGCATTCACCTTGCCAGGCACAGCCCTATTCAGATCAAAGAGCCACCCTTCCCCACACTCTAAATGCAGATCTCTCTATTCCACCAAGGTCTGACTCAGCCTGTCCTGCCCCTCTAAAACCAGACAGCCAATACACATAACGGCAGAGCACACTGGAAGGCTTAGGCAAGAAAATACCTACTTTCTAAAAGTGGTATTTTCAAACACAGAATATAAAAATAAACTTCACTAAAAGGTGTATTTTAATATTCTGAGCTCAGGCATACTAAATTCGTTTTTCTACCATGTTCCTGGGGTCAGTTAGGACTATAGCATGTAATAGTCAAACTGCCCATTCTAGCCTATGAGGAACAGGTAGCCTTACAGTAGTGAAAAACGAAATGGTGCATAATTCACTACCAGGACATGCTACACACACCAAGGCATGTCCTACCTTACACATACAATGCACCCTACCCGAGGGGCGACTTACAGGATGCCAAGGGAAGGTTCAGGGGCTGGGAAGTGGGTGCACTTCACAGCCAAGATGGCAGTTCTGGACTGCACACAGACACTGCAGTGGCAGGTCTGAGACACACTTTAAAAGCTGCTTCTGTGGGTGGCGCAAACCAGCGCTGCATGCCCACCAGCAGCATTTGGTTTACCAGCCCTGGGCACACACAGGCCACACTACTAGGGACTAACAGGTAAACCAAATAAGCCAATAAGGGATATACCAATTCACATAGACATATTTACCAAGGGAGAGCATATGCACTTCAGCACTGAACAGCAGTGGTAAAGTGCCCAGAGTCATAAAACCAACAGAAACAGGTCAGCAAAAATACAGGAGGCAGGCAAAAAGTTTAGGGGTGACCCTGCAAAAAGGGCCATTTCCAACAGTAGTCCTTCTTCTATTTCGGTCATAGCCCTTACAAAAGGCAGAAAGCATGAATGTGGACATGAATCATAGGTAAGCAAGTAAGAAATAAGATCAAGGACATGGAAACAGGACAAGGTGAAACATAAGCCAGGAGGTGGTGAAAAGGTCCCATTTAGTTAAAAATGTGAGTAATATGCATAAGCTCGGGGGTGTTACAGGGTCAAACGCCAAACGAAGACAAGGGAAAGAAAAATGAAGAAGACAGGAAGGTGTGGAAGAGATAAAATAGAATAGAGAAAGTTAGGAGGCGTAAAAGGAGAGAGAGGAAAATAGGGGAGATGTCTTTTGTGGAGTTTTCAAAATCACCAAGGAAAGAAAAGAAACAATAACAATTAGGTCCCCTATGTTGCTGGTGGGAATAAGGTGGTTAAAAAAATGAACAGAAAGATTTATGTGAATTGTTTAGCAAAACAAACTTGTCAAATGCAATTCCAAAGTTAAGGAAATTTGCAAAATTGAATTCCTACATTTAGTCAATGATACTTATCTTGGAAATTTGGAGGAAACATGGTGAAATGACTTCTCAAAAGTTGTATTTTGCAAGTTTGATTTTTTCTCATAGATCACATACAAATAACATCACGCTGGATGTACTTAGATGGAATTTCATTTTCATTCCATGTCTCAATTCACAGCCCATTTCTTTTGAGACCTATCATGTTGTAAGTTTTTGAGGAATTCATGTTCTCCAAGGAAAATCAGCAGACCCTAACAAGCCATCACTATTTTCTGTAGCAATTTAGAAAAGTTCTGCTGATTGCTGCTTACCTCATTATATGCTCATTGTGCACCAATACACAGTATAATGAATGTGCACATTGTAGCATGAGAATGAATGGCAGCCCTACATCCATACTGCTGCTTTCTGAAAATATGAGTTTTGTTCAACAATCCAAGTAAATGCTACAATCTAGGCAACCCTGTTGTAACTCCAGGCATGTGAAGCTGCCACATCAATAACCATGAATGCACCTAATCCAAATGGTGCTGGAATGAATCTCTGTGCCAATACATGGCAAGCTGATAGGTCTGACATTGGTCACCTACCTTTGAGCAATTCTTGTTTTATCATGGTTTTTGCAAAACCTTATTGTTCAGAAAGCTGTCAGACCCATTAATCTAAACAAAAACAATGGCTAAAGGCAACAATGTTGTTTTGGTCTTTAAAAAGCACACATTGCTCTGGTACTTCCTGACACTGAAGGGAACTGCTTTGTGTGTTGATGTGCTCCTTGTAAAAGGGCAGCAATCCGTAACTCGAAGTGAAGTCAGCCAATGGCTGAAGTGGGCTGACACATTGCCACTTGATGCATGTTGGAGTGGGAGAAAATGTGAATGACAGAACCACAGATTAATGAATGAAGTCTGCCTGAAACCTCTATATTTAACTACGATTTGCACATCATTTTATTAAAGTAAAAAACGGTCTTGGCTAACACAGACTTAAAAACGCCAATCGGTCTGGCATAGGCTTCTAGCTCTTGCCTTTGTGAAAAAAGGAAAGAAAGAAAGAAAGAAAGAAAGAAAGAAGAATGACAGACAGTGTTGCCAAGATAGAGTACCCTCATGAGCTTATGTTCAGAGTTCCTGTGAGATGCTGGTATGGTGAGAAAAAGCAGTAGTCAGATAAACAAAGGTAATTTCAAAAGGAATTTACAACAGCAATGGCAGGAGACAGGAACTGAAAAACTCTTAAGTAACTATGATGTCTGCTATGGTGTTTGTGCCTTTTATAAAGCAGGGGTGAGATGCAGGAAATCAATGGATGTTTAATTGTAATATTAGCTTCTTTTATAGCTCTGGGTGTGGGTTAACAGTTTTATGACTTTGATTGTGGGAGGCGGCATGAGATGACTGTGATTATTGAGAGAATGTAGGTCGAAAATATAACTTGCTTAGTGCTTATTGTGGATTCTTATTGTTGATTCTTTTAAATGCTAATTCATCATGGTAATTACTTCTTGTATGCATTTTATGTACGTTTCATGTATTTATGTACCTTTTGTGGCTATTTATGTGCCAAATAAATTGTTACGAATGAACGAGGGAACGATAAAGCTGGAATGTGCCCTGTGCCCTCATTTTATAGAAAGTATCCTGCTACCACATCAGGCTCAAAAAACAAAGACAATACTAAAGGAATAATGAAGTAAAAACAAAAACATTTGCACTGAAGGAACCTACCTTTTGTGTGGATGTGCTCTTTGTGAAAGGGCTAAATGTAATCACTCAAAGTGATGTTAGCCAGTGGCTGAAGCAGGCATACCCATTTCCCCAAGCTGTATGATGTAGTGGGCAGAAGCAAAATGTGAATGGCACAAGAACAGACCAATGAATGAAAAGAGATGGCTGAAACCTCCTACTGTAAGTATTTAATACATATAATTTTAGTAAAATCAAAAGGTCTTGGTGAATGCCAAACCTAAAAACCATTATGATACTTCATTGAGCTGATGCATCACTTTAGAAATCTCTAGGCAACCTGATAGTCATAGGATCCAATCTCGTGGATCCATGTAGCATATTATCCTTCCAACTTTAGCAATTTAATTGGTTTATAACTTCTTTTATAGAAGTGCACTGGTTCATTCATTCAAGCAATAGCAATTATGTAGTTACTGATCATTTACACAACCCTGACACTTTGGATGTTCAAGAGAAGACCATAGTTGAAACATCATTTGCACACAATATTCAGGATGATAAAACAGATAAGTAAAAAACGATTTTTATTGTTACAGCTAAGAAACTGGGCCACGCTTGGGATGAGAGAAAAGATCAATGTTGGTGTAGAAAACAGGCTTCCAGTCTAAATGGTGTGACCTTAAACATTAGAGCACATCTGTTAACACTATTGATATAAGCCACAGTAAATTGATTGCCTCTTGGCACTTGAATAATACACCACATCATCACACAACTCTATGAAATGCAATTCATCAGAATTAAACTAGCTGCCTAGCGATATCTGCAGCAAGTGACCTAGCATCTGGGCTATCTTAAGTGTCTGGTACAAGAAGGCATTATCACAAATCCCCTCTACCAGCAGGAAAAGACATATGGATTTTATGTTTTGTGGTATGAAATACTGTTCCATATCTCTTAGCTGAAAGACACAATTTATGGAAAAGTCTGTGAACTTTAGTTTAATTAGCTGTAGGATCTACAACAGAAGATGTAACTTCAAGTTAAAGTCTCTTTCTTTGATTGAGGCCTCCTTTAACTCTCGAGCACTTCCATCATGCTCAAGTAGCACCAGTAAAAGTTCTACTACTGGTTTTTGAATCGCTACATCTGTTTTTCTCTCGTCCACTGAAACCACACCTCTCTCCACTAAGTAATTAAACAACATTGGTAACGGGGCTCAGAGCCAATGAACGCCTTTAGCACTCTAATAAGAATACTATTTGGCTTTACAAATTTATCTGCTGGTTAAGGACAAAGAGGGTTAAGTAGAGTTTGGTGGATGAGGGACATTGGCTAAAAATTCATAATGTCTCATGTATGCTATTGTCAGGAGACTGGTTCTAGGTGAAATTCTCAAGGCAAGACAATTTCTGTGCAAACCAGTCTCTCACTGGTATTAATCAAGACTCTTTAACGCAAAGTGGGTGTCCAGGTAAAACATATGACGCAACATTGTATAGTATTGTATTAGTTTCACAAATTTCACATGCTGTAATGTTTGGAAGTTTTGCTGATGTAATTAAAATTTCACTCAAGCCTACTGCTCACCCAACATAACACCCCTCCAATGATTACATACTGCAGCTGACTGATTGTTTAAAATCATTCTCAATGCAATCCATTCTTCCTATTAATGAATCTGACACAAAGCACTCTGAGACAACCCGAAGGTAGCTTTCAGGGCTTTTAAAAAAAAACTCAAAAATTAAATTGTTGTATCATTTTGTGTGTAGGCAATGAAAGGATGCATGCGATGTAAATACGATTTGGCACTTGTTAAGTTTCAGAAAGTCAACAAATATATAAAAACTTTTTAAAATAGCGTATAGATTGTATATGACCATTCTGTAAAGGTAGGAGCAGAATATTGTTGCTTGGCTAATTGTTGTAGGCAAGCATTTCCTCTGAAGAAGTCCTCACATTCTGAGTGAAGCTAAAAGATATGTTAGGGTTTCTCCACGAAAAACAAAATGTCTTTGTGGGTTAGATTGTTTGGGCCTTGTTGGAGCTCAGTCATAGATCACACATCCTGCTCCTGGTCTAACACCATGACTCCCCTCCCCATTGTTGGAAAATGGCCCTCTCTGAAGTGTCACCCAAACTTTTTGCCTTTCTCCTCCTCTTTTTCTGGCCTTGATTGTGTTGGCTTTAGAACTCAGATCACTTTACCACTGCTATCCAGTCCTAAAGTGCATGTGCTCTTTCTGCTAAACATTGTTTGATGATACATCCACCTGTTCGGCATTGTTAGAAATGGGGGTCTCTAGTTGGCAGAGGTAGGTACCTTTGTCCAAATAGGGACCCTTGCTTCTAGTCAGGGTAAGGGGGATACACTTCTAAAATAACCCCTGCTCACCCCCTTGGTAGCTTGGCATGAGCAGACAGGCTTATCTCAGAGGCAGTGTGTAAAGCATTTGTGAACACATACAGTAATACAGTGAAAACACTACAAATGGACACCACACCAGTTTAGAAAAATAAGTACTCTTTATCTAAACCAAAACAAGACCAAACGACAAAAATCCACAATGCAGCTATCAAGATATCCTTAAAAAGAGGGCATTCACTCAAATGAAGTTTCTAGCAACAAATAACTCCACCTGGAGTTATTACGACGTCGTGACAGATGAAAATCCCAAAGTACAGCGCCGACCGCGAGGTGCGCGGCGTCGGGCCCGGAGTCAAGCAGACCCACAAAAAACAGTACCTTGGAATTGATGAAAGCAATGACGGTGCACGGCGTCGGGGAGGTGATGCTTCGTTGGCGCCTGCGGCGGCGGTTCCTTACGTCCCCAGGGGAGGTGAAGCCTCTGTTCCTTACTGCGGTGCAGGGTAGGTGAGATGTCTGCTCCTTACTGTGTCGGGGAGGTGACGTCACAATGGTGGCGAGGCGTCGGTTCCTTACGACGGTGCAATGTCGATGGATTCAGGAGTCACCCACATCGAGGATCGGCTCCGAGTTGATGAAGCACCGGCGTCGGTGAAGTCGGGGCTGCGGTGCGAGTCGGGACGTTGCGTCGTGGACGTCACGAGCGGTGTCCTCGGCTCCGGTGCAGGCAGCGGCCTCACTGATGGCTTCGGAGTCGATGCAGCACGGCGTTAGCAGGCGTCGGGCCTACGGTGCAAGTCGGGGCGGTGCGTCGTGCTCTTTACGAGCGGTGCCCACGGCTTCAGTGCAAGTTACGGAGTCGCTCGCCGGCGTCGGGGTTGCAATTTCCTTCTGTGGCAGCTGAAACAGCAGGTCCAGATGCAGAGAGACAGAAGGGATGAAGTCTTTGTGTCCCTGAGACTTCAGAACAGGAGGCAAGCTCAGTTTCAAGCCCTTGGAGATCTTTTTCTTCAAGCAGGTGGCAAAGCAAACAGCAAAGTCCTTTTCTCCTTTCCTTGGCAGCAAGTAGCCACTGCAGGCCAACCCCAGACAGCAAACAGCACAGGGGCAGTATTCCTCCTCAGCGTCCCTGACTCTTCTCCTTGGCAAAGGTTCCTCTTGATTTCCCAGAAGTGATCTAAAAGTCTGGGCTCTGGGCCCCTCTTTTTATACCCAAAATTCCTTTGCTCTCTGAAGGCAGAGTGTCTGTACCCAGCCAAAACCAGTTCTGTGGGGCACTTTGCAAGTGCACAACAACCTCCATTGTCAGTGTGAGCCCTGGCTACAGACACACCAGAGGGGGACGGAGCAATCATTGTGAAAGGCAGGAATAGCCCTATTCAGGTGCAAGTGCTACTCCTCCCACCACTCTAAATGCAGACCAGGCCTATTCAGCCCAGCCCTGACTCATCAGGCTCTCTGGAGCCCCTGCTCCTCCCCAGTCCCTGACACTCCAAAGCCAGAAATGCAATACACAAACCTAGCAGAGGCACACTGGATGGTTGGGCAAGAAAATACCTACTTTCTAAAAGTGGTATTTTCAAACACAGAATATAAAAATCACCCTCACTAAAAGATGCATCTTAATATTCTGAGTTCAGGCATACTAAACTTTATTTTCCTACCTTGTTCCCAGGGCCAGTTATATTTATAAGATGTTATAAAGAAACTCCGCATTCTGTCCTATGGGAACAGGTAGCCTTGCAATAGTGAAAAACGAAATTGGCAGTAATTCACTATCAGGAGATGCCACACACACCAGGGAATGTCCTACCTTTTACATACACAGTACCCTGCCCACAGGGGTAGCTTGGGCCTACCTTAGGGGTGACTGACATGTAAGAAAATGGAAGGTTAGGGCCTGGCAAGTGGGTGCACTTGCCAAGTCATCATGGCAGTACTAGACTGCACACAAGCTCTGCAATGGCAGGCCAGAGTTGGCTGCTTCTGTAGGTGGCACAATCAGTGTTGCAGCCCACTAGCAGCATTTGATTTACAGGCCCTGGGTACACACAGTGCACTGTACTAGGGTCTGACTAGTAAATCAAATATGCCAATCACAGAATCACTAATCCATAACAACAATTTACAGGGAGAGCATATGCACTTTAGCACTGATCAGCAGTGGTGAAGTGTCCAGAATCATAAAACCACCAACAACAGGTCAGAAAAAATACAGGAGGAAGGCAAAAAGTTCTGGGATGACCCTGCAAAAAGGGCCAAGTCCAACACGACCCCCTTCCAGCCTAAAGCCAGGGTAGACTAATCAATACTTTGATGGGCTTCCCTGCTTGGTACGATAGAACATGGACCCTGGCCCGCAACTGTAGGGGCATGCTCCAGTTCTGCGCCAATCTGAACCCATTTGGATCCCTCTGTCCATACTCTCAAGGCCCACTAAGCTAACCCATGGGGAACCCTTCTCCTCACCTGTGGACTCCATCCATGCAGCACCTAGCCTTAGCTTGCTCACAGGTGTGTCCCAACAGACAGACAGTACCCACATGGCCAACACAGTGGTGTGGCCCAGTCCACCCCTTTGGTATGACTCCTGTCCCCCCCCAGGGGCCACTCTGTCCTCCAGGACAGCAAGCCACAGTGGCCACTGACAGTTGTCAGTGATGAGACCCAGGCCTTATGCCTCTCAGGGCTCTCAAACCTCTGTGGTGTCATAGAGCGGGGGGCAGTAGCCCCAGGCGCCTGGCACCCTTTGTCCACTCTCCCTCCTGTCAGGTCAGGTATGACATCCTGACACTGACCCACCAGCCCTGGGCCTGTACCCAGCGGCTGGACAGGAGACCGGGGTGGGCTTTCCCACACCCTGTCCTCCTCCTCGGGGCTCTGCACCCTACCACCTGGAGCGGTACCCCCTTCCAGAATTGTCAGGGTACCTGCGGCAGGTGTCCTGCACAATTCGCCCACCAGTTCAGGGGTTTTATCCTGCAACTGGGATCCCAGCCTAGGGTCTGTACCCTTAGACTGGGCAGAGGTCAGGGGTGAGGCTGCCCTCTCCCCGCCCCCCTTAGTGGGGCCCTGCACCCTCCCACCTGGAGCGGTGCCCCCCAGAAGACAAAACGGTAGGGACACTGCTTACAGATGTCCTTCCCTCCAGGTCAGGCATAACATCCTGAGCCTGGCCACCCAGCCCAGGGACTACCCCCTGCGGCTGAGCACCTGCCTGGCACACCAGGACTTCCTGGGGAGCACGCATGCCCCCCCAAGGGTAACACATATCTCATGTGTTGTGTGATAGTCTGCCTGGCGCTGATCTCCCTACCCCTGCCCATCTGACAGTGCGTGAAGACACCCCCAAAACAGAAGTGGTGTCACCATGGTCACTCCTAGAAGGTTCAGCCCTTAAGGCTGGCCCCAGACCCACTGGTTCTCCAACTGGGGACCGCATCTCCCACTCACCCCTTCATCTGGACTTCTGCACCCTCCACTCAGGAACGTCACCGCCAGACACCAGAACTGGTGAATCTCTGCTTACAGACGCTCAAAGTTCTCCTGACACTAGGAACTCCCCCTCAATGGATGGCCTACCAGTATAGCCTAGGCTCCCCACCTGGTGTTCCCTTAGGGAACCCTCCAGGCCCTGAAACTGGGTTTCGGGTACCTTTGGACGCATCCCATTCTCACTCCTTCTCTGCGGAGACAGGATGTGAGTCCCTACACCCCTTCCACTACACCGGGACCTATCTGGGCTACTAAGAACCATTCCCACCACTCTTGGTTGGGAAATACCTGAGCCTCCTCCATCAGGATCACCCCCAGATGCCTCTTCATACCCTCTGGGATCCACCAAAAGGTCTGCCTCCAGTGTGAGCTCCCTGGGGTCAGAGAACTCACACTCCACCAGGTGTTGGCATAGCTCTGGAAAACAGGGACTTAAAATATGCTCTCCATCAATTGAATCATACAGCCCCACACAGGTGTTAACCAAGCTACCCTTTGCCTTACCATCAAGTGCCTCGCACACGTAAGCCACACCACTCTCCTGAGATTGGCAAGGCAGTGTCTGACTGTCTCTGTCACTCAACCCACACTCTTCTGGGCGGTCTCCACAGTCACACACCAGGGCTTCTACCATGGGGGAATCCCTCTCCCTGCACCTCTCATCTAGAGTCAGTAGAGTGTCCCTCCCACCACTAGGACTAAGATCCTCTGTGCCAGTTCCCCAATCCACCACAGGAACACTACGCACCACTGGAGCTACCTCATATCCTTGAACCCCCTGGTGTATGTTAACCCCCTCCTTCAAGTCAGGCGCCTCATCTCTGGGTGTGTGTACTGCTCTCTCAGCACTAGATAACACCATTTTGCTGCCACCATCTGAGCTGGACTCCACCTCCAAACCTGCCAAGCTCACTTCCTGAGGTATACACATTTCTTCTTCTTGGGTTAAGGCCCTCTTGGCCTCAGCCCTCTCGAGCTCCTCATCAAGCTCTCTCAGCCTCTGCTCACAAGCTAGAAGCCAGCCATCTTTTTCTGTTTCTCCCTCACTTTCATGGAAGTCCTCCTCCTCAGCCTCCACTGGTAGTGTTGGCCCCCAGCAGGGTAACTCATAATGAAATAGGGATGCCTATAGATCCTCCCTGGTCATTCTCTTCACAGGCAGCCCTCTTTTCTTGCAGAACACACATAGCTCCTTCATTGTGTAGATGAAGATGTGCCAGAAGTCAAGTTCCATTTTGCAACAACTAACCAGAGTCCTAGTATCAAAAATACTTCCAGGAGGACACCAGAAAACAGTAAAACAGTATGTGGTTGGGTAATGGTCTGCACTATACTAGTAGTGTACACCAATCACTGTATCTAAGACACAAATGCAAGTCCAGATCCTCACCGCTGACCACCAATTTCAGAAATGGGGGTCTCTAATTGGCAGAGGTAGGTACCTTTGTCCAAATAGGGACCCTTGCTTCTAGTCAGGGTAAGGGGGATACACTTCTAAAATAACCCCATCTCACCTCCTTGGTAGCTTGGCACGAGCAGACAGGCTTATCTCAGAGGCAGTGTGTAAAGCATTTCTGAACACATACAGTAATACAGTGAAAACACTACCAATGGACACCACACCACACCAGTTTAGAAAAATGAGTAATCTTTATCTAAACCAAAACTAGACCAAACTACAAAAATCCACAATACAGCTATCAAGATATCCTTAAAAATAGAGTATTCACTCAAATAAATTTTCTAGCAAAAAATAACTCCATCTGGAGTTATTACGACGTTGTGACAGATGAAAATCCCAAAGTACGGCGCTGACTGCGAGGTGTGCGGCGTCAGGCCCGGAGGCAAGCAGACCCACAAAGAACAGTACCTTGGAATTGATGAAAGCAACGACGGTGCACGGCATCGGGGAGGTGATGCTTTGTTGGCACCTGCGGCGTCGGTTCCTTACGACCCCAGGGGAGGTGAAGCCTCTGTTCCTTACTGTGGTGCAGGGGAAATGAGACATCTGTTCCTTACTGTGTCGGGGAGGTGACGTCATGATGGCGGCGAGGTGTTGGTTCCTTACGACGGTGCGATGTCGATGGATTCAGGAGTCAACCACGTTGAGGATCAGCTCCGTGTTGATTAAGCACCGACGTCGGTGAAGTCGGGGCTGCGGTGCGAGTCGGGACGTTGTGTCGTTGATGTCACGAGCGGTGTCCTTGGCTCCGGTGCAGGCAGCGGCCTCGCTGACGGCTTCGGAGTTAATGCGGCACGGCGTCAGCAGGCATCGGGCCTACGGTGCAAGTAGGGGCGGTGTGTCATGCTCTTTACCAGTGGAGCCCACGGCTTCGGTGAAGGTTACGGCGTCGCTCGCCGGCGTCAGTGTTGCAGTTTCCTTCTGTGGCAGCTGAAACAGCAGTTCCAGATGCAGAGAGACAGAAGGGATGAAGTCTTTGTGTCCCTGAGACTTCAAAACAGGAAGCAAGCTCAGTTTCAAGCCCTTGGAGATTTTTTTCTTCAAGCATGTGGCAAAGCAAACAGCAAAGCCCTTTTCTCCTTTCCTTGGCAGCAAGTAGCCACTGCAGGCCAACCCCAGGCAGCAAACAGGCCGGGGGCAGTATTCCTCCTCAGCTACTCCGGCTCTTCTCCTTGGCAAAGGTTCCTCTTGATTTCCCAGAAGTGATCTAAAAGTCTGGGGGCTAGGCCCCTCTTTTTATACCCAAAATTCCTTTGTTCTCTGAAGGCAGAGTGTCTGTACCCAGCCAAAACCAGTTCTGTGGGGCACTATGCAAGTGCACAACAACCTCCATTGCCAGTGTGAGCCCTGCCTCCAGACACATCACAGGGGGGCGGAGCCATCATTGTGGAAGGCAGGCACAGCCCTATTCAGGTACAGTTGCTACTCCTCCCACCACTCCAAATGCAGACCAGGCCTATTCAGCCCAGCCCTGACTCATCAGGCTCTCTGGAGCCCCTGCTCCTCCCCAGCCCCTGACACTCCAAAGCCAGACATGCCATTCACAAACCAAGCAGATGCATGCTGGATGGTTAGGAAAGAAAATACCTACTTTCTAAAAGTGGTATTTTCAAACACAGAATGTGAAAATCATCCTCACTAAAAGATGCATCTTAACATTCTGAGTTCAGGCATACTAAATTTTATTTTCCTACCTTGTTCCCAGGGCCAGTTATGTTTATAAGATGTTATAAACAAACTCCCCATTCTGTCCTATGGGAACAGGTAGCCTTGCAATAGGGAATGTCCTACCTTTTACATACACTGCACCCTGCCCACAGGGGTACCTTGGGCCTACCTTAGGGGTGACTGACATGGAAGAAAATGGAAGGTTAGGGCCTGGCAAGTGGGTGCACTTGCCAAATCAACATGGCAGTACTAGACTGTACACAGGCTCTGCAATGGCAGGCCAGAGTTAAATTTTACAGGCTGCTTCTGTAGGTGGCACAATCAGTGCTGCAGCCAACTAGCAGCATTTGATTTACAGGCCCTGGCACACACAGTGCACTGTACTAGGGTCTGACTAGTAAATCAAATATGCCAATCATGGAATCACTAATTGATAACAACAATTTACAGGGAGAGCATAAGCACTTTAGCACTGATCAGCAGTGGTGAAGTGCCCAGAGTCATAAAACTACCAACAACAGGTCAGAAAAAATACAGGAGGAAGGCAAAAAGTTCTAAGATGACCCTGCAAAAAGGGCCAAGTCCAACAGGCATATTTAATTTGCCTGTAAGTCCCTAGTACAGTGCACTACATGTGCCCAGGGCCTTTAAATGAAAAAGTATGAGTTTAATATTGGGAATTCCTTATTACACTTATAAGCTGTAATACCTGATTAAGAAGGAGTGGCTCTGCCATGTTTCATATAATGGGAATGGTAATAATAGATCCTCTTTACTGATAAAGATGAATTTATCACGACCCTTTTAAAAATGCAACTTTAGAAAGATGGCATTTTTTCTGCTCTTAGGGCCATATGTAGGTGGGCTAATACCGGTCGGTAACGGCCGAAAATCGGTAAATTTCCCGTTACCGACCGGTATTTAGCCCTTTGCGATGTAGGAGGCCGGATTTAAGGAGTCGGTAATTTACCGATTCGTTATTTTAAGGAATCGGTAAATTACCGATTCCTTAAATCCTATGTAGGGAGCACTCAAGTGAGTGCATTTTTGGTTTAAGGATTCGTTATTTACCACCAACTACAAGTTGGTGGTAAATACCGAATACCTTTTAAAAAGCAATTTTGTGCTTTTTAAAAGTGCCATGTGGCAGACATACATGCCCTTAGGGCATGTATGTGCGCCACATGTGCACACATGCACGATTCAGGGGTGCAACAGGGTGTCAATTTGACACCCTGCCACCCTTGAATATGCTCCCCTATTACCGATTCCGGTATTTACCGAATCGGTAATAGTGAATGGCTTCCCATTCATTCCTATGGGCCTCCAGGCCCATAGGAATGAATGGGAAGGTATTCCTTATTACCGATTCGGTAAATACCGAAACGGTAATAACGAATATTACCGAATCGGTAAAATTTACCGAATGTTTACCTACATTCTATTTACCGATTCTTAAATACCGAATCGGTAAAATTCGGTATTTAGGAATCGGTAAATAGAAATTACCTACATATGGCCCTTAGTCCTCTGTGCGTGCAGCCTATCTCCAATACCTGTCTGGGGGGGGGGGGGGCGTTACAGCTGAACGTTGTGCATTCCTTCTAGACAGCTACACACAAAGGGAGCTTAGGTGTGAATGAGTGGCCATCCACATCCTGATAGGCCATCCTGGGCAGGATGGAAGGGAGTAGCTGACACTTATGCTTGAATAGGATGTATCATGTCCCCACACAAAGGACTGCATACCCCCCTGTAGTGAATCTGGAACCAGAGTTGGGAGGGAATACCTCTGTGCACTGGGTTCTGCTATGCGGGTCTTCAGTGCCAGATGTCTTTCATTAGAACTGTACAATTGTTCCCCCAATTGGCATTACCCTTAGACCCTCCTGTAAGTCCCTAGTAAATGGTACCCCTGGTACCTAGGGCAGAGAAGCTAAAGAGGGCCTCTAAGGGCTACAGCACATATTATGCCACCCTAAGGGACCCCTCATCACCCTCATGGAAACTGCCAGTGCAGGCTGCATGCCATGTTGCAGAGAAAAGTGAAGACACGACATGACACACCTCCTGTGTGATATACCAGCAGACAGTGCATGCAGTATAAGTAAGTCACCCCTACAGCAGGCCTTACAGCCCTAAGGCAAGGTGCACTATGATACATGTGTGAACATATCTGCATGAGCAGATATGCCCCTGTGATGTCTAAGTCGATTCTTAAATATTGCAAGTGGACAGGTAAGCCATTTTGAGTACATATTCTGGACACTGGTGTTTTCACGTTACCCAACTACATGATGGCTTCAATGAAAGTAGAGATGTTTGATATCAAACATCTTGTATTAATAAGCCCACACTGATTCCAGTGATAGATTTATTAAAACATGCACTCAGATGGCACCTTAGAGGTTACCCCTGAAAATCTACCGACTACTTGTGTACTGGCTGACTGGTGCAGACCAGCCTGCCACCACATTCAGGTTTCTGTCCCTTGGAGGTGAGAACCCATGCTCTCTGAGGGCAGAAACAGTGCCTGCTCCGGCCAGAGGTGTTGTCACTTCCTCCAAGCAGGATGGCTATGTAATCAGCAAATCAAGGCAGGAGGCTTCACAGACCTCTACCACCTTTGAAATGCAATTCAAGGCTTTCCCCAGACAGGGGTGATGACACCCCTTGGCATGAGCCCATTTGGCACTTGGACCGGTGGAAAAATTTGGTTGTCTGGAGATATGTTCCCCTCTCAGGTTAGTACCACCCCTAAAGTGTGCCACCTGAAGTGGACACGACTTTTAGAATTCCACCACCTTAGTTTTGGTGGAATTGGGCTCTCTGGGTGAGGGTTAATCCCACTTCCCACAGGAAGTGGTCATATAGACGGTGTAGACACCCTAAAGGTATTTAGCCCATTGGCCTGTCACTCCTCATAACGCTCCTAAATTGAGTATTTTGATGGCACCCCTGGCACCAGGAACGTAGATTCAATGGATCAAGAAGAGAGTTCAAAGAATAACCCTAAGGGTAGAGGAGCTATTCTCTTGCAGTCCGCAGGCACCGAAGAACAAAGTGTTCACTGAATTGTCACTCACCAGCCAGCCCGATGCCGCAGTCCCCAAGGAAGTGGTACATGTACTCCTGAAGGTCATATCTGCCCCTCCGCCAATAGAGAGGACACCAGGACCAAACAGAGCTGCACAGGACCAATACCTGGGATACTGGACCCCTGGACCCCTTGCAGCAAACAAAGACCGTGAGAGTCCAGTCCAGACTCCAACAACACCGAGACTGAGAAGCCATGGAGGGACATCAGCACCGCAGAGACCCACTTCCAGAACGGTCAAACTGTCCTGATTTTTGTACCCTCAACTGGCGAGACTGACGACTGCAAGGCCCTAGGACGCACATAGCCCAGCCAACATTTTCACTCTGCACCTGAGCCCCCCTGCCTAGGTACCGATGAACCGACTGTGTTTCCTTGTTCCCAGGACCCTTGTGACCTGATCCCCCTGCTGAGAGCTCCCGGACTTGTCTCCAAGTTCCCCTCCACAGCCTGTTTCTAGCCCCCCCCCTCCTTCTACCGGCATAGCAAGCACAGCTACTAACCCGACCAGCACATCTGCAACTGGATGCCCCGGGGCAGATAATGAGAATCCCCTGGTAGTATTTTGGACCTTGGCCCCCTATGACCCTAAGTCCCAAAGGAGACCCCCAGGAACCGAACGTAAATACATGTATGCTATCTATGCCTTTTCCCTCCATAGGAAAGCATTGTGCGTTAAGGTTCATTTAAGTGACTGTTTTACTTACCTGCAACATTCAATATTTAAAAAAAGTACTTGCTTGATAATGAAGTTCTTGGTATCAAAATTTATATAAAAATATGACTAATTTTCTAATTTGATCTCACATTTATTCTTGAGTGTATGTCTCATTTATTGCCTCTGTGAGTACAATAAATGCTTAGCACTACCCTCTGATACGCCTAACTGCTTGCCTACACTTCCACAAAAGAGAGCATTTGGGATATCATTTGTGCCTCTATAAACCAGTTGGGGTTCACCTGGACTCTTTACATAGTGTACCTCGGTTTGATCCACTATATAAAGAGCCAGCTTTCTACACTGACCCCACCAAAGCAGACACTACGGGATCTCTAAATAACTCTGCCAGGAGGAAGGACTGCAGTGCTGCTGCTACAAGGACTGCCACTCTGCTGGACTGCTGCTCTGGAAGAACTGATTTTCTGCTGTGCTGCCCTGCTGCCTGCTACCCTCTTCGGGACTGGACCCATCTCACTTGAACCCAGAGTGACTCCAAGGGCATGCTGGCTTGCTCGCTGTTCTAAGTCTAAGGGACATCAAAGACTTTTCATCACCCTGCAACAGTACATGAACTTTGCTTGCTGCAAGTCTTGCCAAGTGGTTCTAATCCAGTCCTGAGCCCTTAGAAGTGGGTACAAAGTGCAGCAACTGCTAAAACTCCATGCATAAGTGATGTTGCACTGATCAGAACTGGTGCATCTCCCTCGCCGCATCGCCGCTGCTGCACGGACTGTGGACCTCTCATCGCCGAATGCGCGGTGCATTGCCTTCAGTTCCTGATGCATCGCCTACATCCTGTGGCTTGAAGACGACGCATCTCCGATCTGCGAGGCTTGACGATGATGCATCGCCTTCGAGCCAGCAGTTTGACCCATCACCTCTTTGCTTCTCGCATCTCGACTCCATCGACGATGCATCCCAGGTACTTCTAAGTTGGCCAAGGCTGGTCCCTGTTTCCAACCCACTCTCCATCACGGCTGCCTGAACCTTTGGATTTATTCCAGTCAAGTGCAACCAGATGGCCCCGGTTGGCGCTTTAAGATTTTAAGCACTATATTTTCATATATTCTTGAAAAATTCATAACTCCTGTTATACTTATTGGATTTTTGTTACTTTGGTCTTGTTTTGTTCATAAAAATATAAGGTATTTTTCTAAACTGGTGTGGAGTCTTTTTTGGTGTTTTCACTGATTTACTGTTTGAAGTGCTGCACAAATACTTTAACACATTGCCTCTTACGTTAAGCCTGCCTGTTCTGTGCCAAGCTATCAGAGGGTGGGCACAGGTACATTTACAGTGTGTATCTGACTTACCCTGACTAGGATTGTTGTTCCTGCTTGGACAGGGTACATACTTCTGCCAACCAGAAACTCCATTTCTAACACCCATATTGTTGTGAATAGGCTGTTTGTGCATTCATCAACGACTCAGCAGCTTTTAGCAGTAGAGACATGTAGGTGCATACCAAAGATAGGGTCATATTCTTCGATTTTCTGGGATCATAAAGATTGCCCTGGCTGCCTTGACAGATTTGCTTTAACCTTGCCAGTCATGAAGCTACCCTGCATTGGCCAGTGTCTCTGACTTGGCACAAAGCAAGATAACCAGAGACGGACAATACTATTATTATTATATTATTATATATAATAATATATAATAATAATATATACTATTATTATTATAATACTATTATAATACCCTTGAAAACTACTAGAGAAGTCAGACAACATTCTTTAGAGGAGGAGTGTAACAAAAAGAGGCATTGGACGATTCAGACTAAGAGGTAAAGCTCTTCCAGGTGGGTTACATCTTGTTAGTTGGAAGCAAATCAAATGGAGATGGACAGAAAAGCTGCAGTGCGAATGTCAAATTCAATTAGCTGGAGATCAGCTGGCAAGGGAGAATAGGAAAAGATTTTTGCCACTGGAAGAAAGTTAGGCAGCACTGACACTTAGAGTCAGCATGAGGAACATAGAGCTCAAAGCCTGGAGGGGACCATTACTTACAGGGTTGTATTTGATTGCCTTGAGGTTGGACACAAAACCCAGGACCTGAACTTCACAAAAGATTTCCTTATTGATGAGCAAGGTTAGCTAGTATGGCTTAGGAGCTTGAGATTAGCACAATGGGGATCGAAGAGTTAACATAGATATCCCTCCTTTAGCTTGGTGGGTAAGAAGTTCATTCTGAAGATCTGACAAGGGTGCATGTCATTATTGTCAGGTTTTTCCAGATGATTACCACCATTGTGGTATCAGTAACTTCATTGGAGACACTGGTTCCAGCATTACCAGGAGTGGAGACCAAGCAGAGGTCTCCAGAGCAGCATAGGCAGAATACATTTAATTAAGAAATAGATGTTCACAATGAGCAGAAGTACCGATCTATTGCAATGGTAACCCTAGCATAGGGCCTTAATTGCCCAGAAGGCCGTACATTTTGGTCCTACCCTGCCAGTGAACTATTTGCTAGGGAATGACTCGCAGAGTTGTGTGCTGTAGGTAGTAAAATGTCCACAAATGGGTTTTATTTGGTTTACATACTTTGGCTCTCAAGCCCAACAGCTCTTTGGGGTAGTTCTGCAACTTTTTATAGAGTGACAAAACAGAAACACTGGGGGTCAAGAGGCTGATGACACCTGCCAAGATGTTCTCATGAATGAAGGAAGATTAATTATGCTTGGAAGGGCTCAGAGTCTTAAGTGTTGATCTGCCTGTCCAGGATGGCTTTCATGAATTTATTTAGTTCTATGCTGCAGGAGTACTCACTCATACAGACATCAATAAAAGCACAGAGGGAGCCACCTTTCAAAGAGCTTCAGCTCAAATCTCAAGCACAAGCTGAAGGAGAACTGAATAGGAAAATATGGTTCTCTACCTTGAGCCAAAGGACCATGAAACAGGAATCGCTAGGGATTTAGTAGTGCCTCATTGATGCACAAATGTCTTTGGGACTTGGCTCATGGCTTCTCTCTTGGTGCGCACCTTGGCAAGACTAAAAAAGACAACACACTAATGAGACATTTTATTCACCCCAGACTTGTTACTCCTTCATGGCCTGCCATGATACTCCTATTTTTATCCATCTTTTGATTTTTAACCATACCCGAGCAACCACTAATAAAGGGGAAACCTGGGTTGCTTAGGGTACTTTTATTCTCTAAGAACCCGGCTTCTATCAATTATTCAAAGTCCTCCCTGGAATATGGTCGAGACCATCTTGGTTTTTAGAGACCAGGATGAGACCCGATTATGAAGCATGCCACTACTAGAGTGGGTGAGGGTCCTACTAAAGAAATAATTGTATTTCTTGAGCAGACGGTAATTAACAAGGTAGGCCCAACAGACAGCAGTGGGTGAAGGACTTTTATGAGTGTAGATAGGAACATGCTTGGATGCACAGCAGTTGAATTGCCTGATAATAGCTTGTTTTAACAAATCTCTTAGACCTCTCAGCCTTAGGGTGGTCTTCCCCAACTAGTTTGCCTGTTTCCTTCCAGTTTTTGCTGAAATTAGTTTTTGTTGGCCTTAGGATTCTGTGCATTCAATTACTGCTAACCAGTGTTAAAGTGCTTGTGCCCACTCCCCTAAACATGGTTAATTTGGTTTACACCTAATTTGGCATATTTAATTCACTTATAGGTCTCTTGTAGAGGGGTACGCCATATGCTCAGGGCCTGTATTAAATGCTACTAGTTGGCCTGCAGCACATATTGTGCCACCCACTTAGGCAGCCTCTTAAAATGTGTCCCAGGTCTGCTATTACAGCCTGAATGCAGTTTTAAATTGTCAATTCGGCTTAGCAGTATAACCCCCTTGCCATGCCCTAAACTCCCCTTTTCTTACATATAAGTCACCCCTAAGGTAGGCCCTAGGTACCCAATAGGGCAGGGTGTATTGTAATTAAAAGGTTGGACATGTACTTTTAAGTTTTAAATGTCCTGGTCGTGAAAAATGCATTCATTTTTCTATACTGTAAGGCTTACCTGTCCCATAGGGCAACATTGGGTTGCCTAATTACATTTAATAGGTGCTAGCTTTTGATTGGGGACAGATCAGCATTTCATGTTTAGTATCTATGGAATTGTAATTAAAAATCCTCTTTAATGGTACTGTCGGATTTTAAATTACAAATTTGAAAATGCCACTTTTAGAACAATGAAAATAAAGTATCTAGCAGACCGTTTGTTAGGCTGTCGATTATTTAGACAGACTCAGACCAAAATCATTGAGTATGATGGTCTACATCATTTAATTATTCAATGTTTTTAATTATTATTCTTTTTATAAATTCACAAGGCAGGAATTTGATCGATGGTCGCATGAGCGACTTCAAAAAATACTTAGTACGCACCCTCAGACATCGGAACGCATAATACGGCGTTGCAGCCACTGATAACACCGCATGAATCCTTACGCTGCTTAGCGAATCTACATGAACTAGGTTTACAGCCGCATACGAGTGTTTGAAAAAAATTGACACGCGTCTTCAGAAAACCTCAACGCTCTTCACGGCTTCATTTTTCATATAAAACGCTCGGCGATAAGAGACCAGATTGGCTGCTTTAATCTATTTTAAAGCAACCAACACGCCACTTTAAACCGTGCAGAAAATTAGATTGTTCTACAACCAAAGACCTTAGAAGCCAGTCGGTCAGCAACGTGTGTAAATCGGGCTACTCACAATCACGAAGTGACTCGCAAATCCAGTAGCAGAATCCAGTCATAGCCCTGAAGAGAATCCCAATAAATAAATTGGGATTTGAAACGCGTCGGCACGCTTGACCATCAGGGGGAGAGTTTTCTCATAAAAATATGAATAGCAACAAAGGGAAATAATGTGCCTATAATGTATAATTCCTTTGTTGTGCCAAATGTTTTGCCCCCGTTGGTTGGTAACTCTTTGTCATTGATTGAAATGTGGGTTACCTTGGTTTTCTCTTTTACTGGTAACAGTTTACATTGATTGTCATTTGAAATAGTTTTGATGTCTTTCTTTCAGTTTGTCTTGATGTCATGTAAATGTGAAGTGTAGTCCATAACTGTCTTGTGAATTTATAAAAGAATAATAATTAAAAACATTGAATAATTAAATGATGTAGACCATCATACTCAATGATTTTGGTCTGAGTCTGTCTAAATAATCGGCAGCCTAACAAACGGTCAGCTAGATACTTTATTTTTATTGCATTTAACAGCCCATTCTAGCTGTGTGAAATAGGGCCCACCCCTCTTTATAGCTAACTTTTAGAACAATGTCATTTTCCTGCCCTTTGCCTGTAGTCTGTTCTAGGTCACATGACTGGGTGTAATTGGCAGTTAGGACTTTGTGAATTCCTCCCAGACAGTCACACAATAGAGGTATTAGGTGTGCCTGAATGTAGCATCTGCTAGCAGGATGGGGGGTGAAGCTTGGCCATGCCCCACTTGTAACTGAATAGGCTGTGCTCTGCCTTCACTCAAAGGGGTTGTCGCCATTGCACTGTCTCTGCAGCCAGCTTGTAGCCAGGAGAGGAAGGTCAGGAAATTCCAAGCACTTCAAAGAGTAACCTCTAGGAATGCCTCCTACATCAAAGAAGGCACAGGCATAAAAATAGGGCCCTCAGACCCACTCTCCAGTTCACTTACTGGACCTGTGGAAGGACTTTCAGAGGATTGTCTGCTGCTGTGGCCTGCTGTGTGATCTGCAAGACTGCTTTACTGCACCAAGAAGGACTGCTTTGCTGTCTGGAGCCTGCCTTGAACCCTCAAGGCCTGCCCTGCTGCTTGAGCCCTGCTTCGCCACGTAAAATCCCAAGACTACCATAGTGACTCCAAGGCCTAGTTTACTAGCATCCTATTCAGGTCCACAGGGACATAATAGGCTCCCACCATCTTGAACTCGCACCTGGACCCAGCTTAAGTGAGTCCCAACCCCCCAAGTGGTGCCCCTCCAGTCCTGACCCTTGGTGGAGGGGCTAAAGGTGCCCAGATAGCCAAAATCCAAAGCTTTGGACTTACAATATGTTTGGCTAAAACTGCTCTGAGAAATGAGAGAAGACCAAGTCCAACCTGCTTGTCTATTCGCCAAAGGTGCATCTCCAGTCGGTCTGAATTTGCAGCAGCTGCTGCTATGTTATTTTCCACAGCAGCAAATCCTGTTCAGCAATCCTTCACCAAAGGGGCATCCGGCCTTCTGGAACTCTCATTGGTTACAGCCTTCTGCTTCATAACGCTGGAGATTTTCAACTTCCAAAAAAGTGACTAGGCCCAAATGTAGAAATCTTCGTCACAACTTCATCCGGCGGCTCCCCGATGACGACGCTACCTTCTCGGACACCGCCTCCAGCATTTTCCTGCTGAACTTTACCTTCTCAGAACATTTTTCAACAGAACTTCTTCTAAGTCAGAAGATAAGTGCCAACTGGGCCTAATACACTTCTTGTATCTGACCTGCACTCCTTTGCGGTCCGTGAAATTTTTTGACCCGCTCTCTCGCAACTAGATGTTTGCGGTTGTCGCTTTGATCTTTTATGCGCTCGTTTTTACAAAAAACTTTCAAAATTCATAACTCCGGGTCTTGGTGTCAGATAATGTATTAAAGTTTGGTTTGGAGTTTTTCTTTTGTTGTGTTTTCACTTTATTACTTTTAGTGTGTTGTGTAAACACTTTACTCATTTTCTCTAATTTAAGCCTGAATGCTTTTTGTGCACAGATTAATATAGTGACTTTTTGTGGTTCACCCTGCCAGGGATTGGGGCTGTTGCTTGACCAGGACTCACACCTCAGTCAACCAACAACTTCATTTCTCACAAAGGTAATATCATGTATTCCTTTAAATGACTGTTGGGGGAATCTGTTACAAGGGATGTGCTGCAGCTGAATTGACTGGTAATAGCTTGTTTTAACAAAGCAATATCTTTTATTCTTTTTAATTGCTGTTGGAGGAATCCGTTTCAAGGGAAGAGTGGTGTTTGTGTTTTTTTTAATCATTCTCCAGCTCTAATGTCTGGATTCTTTTGAATTTTACTTGGGGGCAACGGTGGTCATTTGAACTACTTGTGAACTTTCCAGAATGGAGGCGCCATTTTGTTAGATAGGTGCTCTAGCAGTTGGATCTTGCTTAACTATAGACCAATTCTTTGCATAATTACTGGTCCTTGCCATGGACGAACAGTGGCAAAATGTCCTGGTAATAGCTTGGTTTAACAAATTGATAGCTTTTATTCCTTTTAATTGCTTTTTGGCAAACCCATTACAAAGGAAGACTGATTTTGTGTTTTTTAACGCACCCTGTATTTCATCTCTAATGCCTGTTTTTTTTTAAATTTTACTTGGGGGGAAAGGCGGCCATTTTTACTTTTTGTAAACTTTCCACTGCAGAGGCTCCCTTTTGTTTTAGACACACACCAGTAAATATGGAGCCATGCCACAGATGCCCAGCGGATGTGTAAGGCAGGTGCACCACTGACGCACAGAAAGTGTGCCAAAGGCAAGTCCGTCTGTGCCCGTCCTTGCCCAGATCACGTCTAGCTCTTTCCTCAAGTTATTTGTCAGGGAAGTATAGATCTGGTAAAAAGGTAAAACTTGTAATCTTCTTCCAAATTCATTTTGCACTGTGGTGATAGCTATAAGCATGTGTCTAACCTGTACGTTTACCCTTGACTGCCATGTCAGCACTCGCCACATAAACCCACAATGAATGACAATACCAAGATAATTAGTGTAACGAATAATGGTTCTTCTAATGCTGTCTCTTTTCCTGCATGTCTCATCAATTGTAGACCCCTCCCTAAACATGCCTTAAATATATACAACTTACTCCTTGATGATAAATGGGACCTTATGTTCCTTACTGAAACCTGGTTAAAGGATAGTTCTACTCCAGATATTGCTCTATCAATTTCCACAGGCTTTCTAATTTAGCATCTAAATCGGTAGGGCAGAGTGGAAGGTCGAATTACAGTGGTATATCAGTCTAATTTCACCTGTTCAATACCAAAAATATGAGGAATTGGTAACATTGAGGGGTTGATTTGTACAATAAAGTGGTGCCATTTCCTTCACTATCTGGTGCCCTAATTTATAGCGTTCCAGAATGTCATATTGACTCCCTGCATCAGCTTGCTCATGTAACTGGCCAATTCTCTCTTCACTACTCCAAATTTACTGTTTTCGGCGATTTCAACTTACACATGAATCATCCCTATTGCACTTCAGCCAATCAATTTAAAACGGTATTAGAAGGTGCCAATTTAAAAACAGTTAGTGTCTGGGCCTACAACTAAGGTTGGCACCACCTTGGACCTTATTTATTCCAACCTTCCGAAGATTCAAGTAATTGTTTGGTCTGACCACTTCCTGATGCCTTTCCCATTTAACAACTCGACAAATCAAAGTCATAATGAAGCGACTCTCAAGAGCCTGGCACAACATTTCTGCACTCCTTCTTGCTGATGGCCTTCAATCTATTCTGTTAAGCCTTTTCGGCTCTTCCAATATCAATATGGAAACAATCAATAACTGAGGCCTTAGATTGCATTGTCCCAAACAAATCCCCATCTCAAAAAGATTTAAGCCTTCTGCCTCATGGTTCACAGCTTCCCTAAAAGAGGAAAAAAGTATTTGTAAATTACTAGAGAGAATATGGAGAAAGGCATATGAAGATAACGCAAAAAGTATCTATAAAACTGCCTAAAACAAATTTTCAAATCCAGACGCAAGGTACAATGTGATTATATCTCAGGTCAAATTTTGTCAGCATTTAATATACCCTGTGAACTCTCAAAAAGTATCAGTTATGTTCTCTCTTCTGCTGCATTAGAAAATATAATAATTCCAGCCAAACTATGTGATAATCTCTCAAACAATATATGCTCAATTTTCAGGTGAAGATCCACTTTTGCGTCTTAATGCTTCGATTCCTTCCTTTTGACCTTTGTTATCAGCATTCGTGCTGAGAGCTCTTGAGGATTCAGCTAAAGAACTTGCCAAGTGTAAATCAGGATCTCTTCTTCATCAGTGTCCCCCTAACATTTTAAATCTTTTATCCACCTCTGTTAATTCATTGCTCAAAAATAATATGAACAACGCTTTGGAGAATACTATTGTTCCTAGGAGTTGGAAACAGGCCCTTCTGCTTTCCTTACTTAAGAAGCCAAAAGTAGACCCAAATATTTGAAGCAATTTTTAGCACAATCTCACTTCTGCGGCTGCTTCAAAGATGCTGGGGGAATTGGTTAATAAGCAACTAACTCATTTTTTAGAATCCAATCACCTTTTGCCTGATTCTTAGTCCGGATTTCGTCTGAGTTTAGTACCGAATCTGTACTGCTAGAAGTTATAGAATTCATCAAAGACAACCTTGATCAGAGTTCCTCGCCTATGGTGGATTTACTCGACCTATCTAATGCATTCGATACAGTTTCACATCTGATTTTACTAAATAGGCAAGGAAAATTGGAGTCCAATGTATAGCTTTGGCTTGGCTAAAACATTTTAGAGGCTAGGAATCAGGTGGTTCACCTTCTGCCATTTACATCTACTGCAAAACCTCTTTGCTATGGAGTCCCACAGTGCTCCGCAATAAGTCCTACCATCTTTAATATTTTCTCTGAGACTCTGGCTACCCTGATTGAATCTTAGGGCTTGCAAGGGATTTCTCATGCAGATGATAATCAACTTCTCCTGTCTGTTCAGGAGAATAACGAGGAGGCATTGACATCTTTTAAGCAGTGTCTGAAAGAAGTGGTCAAGTGAATGGACAATAATTGTCTCAAATTAAATACAGAATATTTTGTTTTTGGGACTAAATGTATCCCAAATCCCAGCAGATGGTGGCCAGATGAGCTTGGCCCTTCCCCCAAACCCTTCACTGCAATAAGAAATTTGGGTAATCAATTTCAATACCAATCTTTGATTTGAACCTCAAATCCGGCCATCTCTTCTCTTCATTATTCCAAACTCAAGTCTTTAAAAAGAATGTTACATTTAGTCCCAGACTATACCTAAAAGATCATTATCCATATGGTTGGATCTTCTAGGCTCAACTATGCCAACAGCTTATATTTGGGCCTCCCTGCCTATTAGCTTCTCCAAAATGCAGCCGCTCAACTGATCCTGAGAATACCTTTTCCTCAGTAGGTTACTCATTATTTGAAACAAATGCATATTTTGCAATTGATCAAGCACATCCAACTTAAGGCGCTAACCTTTGCAAATAGAGCCTTCGACCAGAAAGGACCTAAGTACTTAAGGAACAGACTTAAACATTATTTCCAAGTTAGGGCCCTCTGATCCAACAACTTGAATTTGTTGCAAGTCCCCAAGGTATGCAAAGTCAGAAGAGGGGGCATATCCTTTTCATATCTCACAGCTGAACTTTGGAACTCTCTTTTCCTTAGTTTACGTCTTGCCCCTTCCGAATCCGCCTTTAAAAAGAAAATCAAGACCTTTATTTTAGTTAACTTTGATGTTCTGACTTATTCTTTATTTTTCAATACTGGTTGATCCACATGCCACTAGCTCCAGGACGCTTCCTCTGAAGCAGCTGTTAACTTTACAAACTGTATTATGATTATAATAATTACAATTTGGAGAGGGTGTGGTCTGGCCGCCGACCAAGATGGCCGCGCGGCTATGAAGCTCTGGAGCCAACGGCCCAGATACTTCCGGTCGCGGCATCCATCCTCACTCCAATCGCTGCAACCAAGGGGATCGAGGTGCCTGGAGACCCGCTGGACTTGCCAGGGCTGTCGGATGTGCACCTCAGCCCTTTAAATCTGCAGCGGCAGTGGCAGGACCCAGCCCACCTCGGAAGCCTTGCTGTGACAGGGGCAGCGTGCGAGCCTGAGGCCGGGGCTGTGGATCCCCGCTGGGCCTCCACCCCCACCCTATTCTTGCAGCTGCAACCGGACTATCCCACACTCTGGTCCGGTGGGACACGGCAAGGCGCTGTTGCGCTGGATGGTTTTGCTGGGTGCAGCCCGGGCACGGCCCTACCCTACTCATCCGCTCCCATCGGCCTGATTCCTGCTCAATACCCCGCGGGGGTCTTGATGCCTTCCCTGAGGAGCAGCTGATCCCTGGTGTGGCCTCTGTGGGGATGCCTGGGGGGCCTGCTGATTCACTGGAGCCCAAAGGAGCTGTGCCATCGCGAAGGCGGATCTGCGGCCTGCTATTTCTTCTATTGCTGGCTGCCGAGGATGAGTGCCTT
This sequence comes from Calotriton arnoldi, assembly GCA_963921515.1. Lineage (NCBI taxonomy): Eukaryota > Metazoa > Chordata > Amphibia > Caudata > Salamandridae > Calotriton > Calotriton arnoldi. Next base: position 646,033 of record CAWUFW010007036.1, on the reverse strand, counting down.
GTGCCCTCCTTGCCCACGACCTGACTGCCTTCGCCTGCGGGGGGCTGTGACTTGTCTGGTGTTGGGCTGATCGTGGTGGGAGCTGTAAGGCTTGGAGCCCCCTCTGGACCCCGCCTTCGCCCGCTCCTGCTGCCTGGCCTACCTGCTGCTCATTGTCTAGGCCTCGGGGCCTGCATGTGTGTGACTGACGCCTGGTGTCCCCCTCTGCTTTGCCCATCTTGACCTGCCACATAGATCTTCGAGGGGGACGTCTTCTGCTGGACCTGGGTGGGCTGTCACCCTCACACATCCCCAGAGGCCCCGCGGGTGAGACCAGTGGCTGCTTCCTTCATCTGGAGGGGCTCGCGGGACCCTTGCTGCATCTACCTGCTGCAACTGGAGCCCCCCACGGCTATTCTATCATGTGTCAAGATGACCCCAAGCAGCGTAAAATATCCTTTGACTGGCCTGGGGCAGTGAATTGCCGGTACTTTCCCCCTGACACAGATGACGATCAGGACTCCACAGCTTATTCAGACCCTCCTGAGCGGGTTGCCTCCATCCTGGCTGAACTGCGTGCCGGCTTCTGCACCATTGATATACGCTTCGATACCCTCACCACCCGCCTGGATCGCATGGGCCAATGACTTGACAAGCAGGGCGCCTGCCTTGCCGCAGCCGATGAGTGGATATCCATGGTCGAGAAATCCACGGCTTCTCTTACCAAGCGCCTAGAAAAAACTGAGAGGCTCCTGAAGGCAGTCACCTTCAAAAACGAGGACCTGGAGGCGTGCTCTCAACGCAACAACATTCAAATTATTGGCTTGGCCGAGACCACCAAAATAGGCCGACCGGAGCAGTTTGTGGAGATTCTGTTGGTGGAACTGTTTGGAACCCAGCACTTCTCCTCCGCGTTCGTTGTGGAGAGGGCACATAGGTCCCTGGGGCACGGTCGGCCACCCGGAGCTCTGCCGCGACCGGTGATTGCGTGCCTCCTGAACTACAGGGATTGGGATGCCGTGCTTCGGCAGGCCTGAGAATGCTCGCCGCTGTTGTACCAGGGCGCTACCCTCTCCATTTCCCCAGATTTCACTTTGGCCATACAAGAGGCCCGCCCAAAATTCGGTGATGCCAAGGCGCAACTCCGAAAGCATGGGATTAAATATGGCATGCGCTAACCCGCTCGTCTCCGAGTGACATGTGACGGCAAACATCGGCTCTTTGATAACCCGGTGGATGTCCTCACATTCTGTAAAAAACTGGGCCCGGCTGGCTCCTCCTCAGGCCGTCCTGCACCCGATCCCCCCTCTCAGGACAATGACATTCCAGCAAGTGCCGACCTCTTTAGTCATAGTTTAGGGCCTGCACCCTGCCTGACTGACAATCAGGACACTCCTTGCTCCTGGCCACAGCGATCCCTCTTGATGCTGCACAATTACTGCCCGGCCCGTATGAGACTCACATAAACCCTTGCATTCAACATGGGCACCAGGCTCCGCTGCGTTGCCCACTTCCCCAGGATGATTCCAAATTGTTTGTTGTTGTGGATATTCTTGGGATTCGCTAGGACACCTAATCCTAGTATGGGTGGGGGGGTTGTTCTTCAGGTATTGTTGTTTTGTTATTTATTCCCTTCTGTGCTTTTCTCTTTTCCCGTTACTCCCCCCTTGCCTCTTCCCCCGTGACGAAACAGTACTACACGTTCCTATCCTTGACGGTACCAAGTGAGCGGGCAACCGCTATACCACTCCATCTTAATGGGTGACACTGCACGAACTGTAGATGTGAATTTCCTTACCTGGAACGTCGGGGCTTGAACAACTCTCGTAAAAGCAAGCTGGTCTTGTCATATCTCAATCGACATGGCATCAAGATCGCATTCCTACAAGAAACATATCTTCGCCCTATGACGTCCTCAGTCTTCGCAGCATCATACAGCCCTCATCGATTCTTTGCCAACTACAGCTCCTTCTCCAGAGAGGATTGTATACTTATTCACAAATCTCTTCCTTTTATACACCACTCCACCACTGCAAACACACAGGGCTGTTACATCTTAGTGACGGGGACCATGTTGGGGAAACACATTGCTTTCTTGAATCTCTAAGCCTTGAACACTGAAGGCCCCCCTTCTATAGCTCAGTAGGTGCCTTGTTGAACAACTCCAACGCAGACATTGCACTGGTGGGTGGGGACTTCAACCTCCTCTTGGACCCCTCGATGGGCTCTTCCAGCACTGTCCCATGCACAAAGCCAGGTTCTTTGCGTGCTTGTCAAGACATGGTACATACACACTCTCTACATGATGTCTGGTGCACACACCATCCCACTACTCCAGGTTACATTTTCTATTCAGCTCCATACACTGTCTGGACTCACCTAGATTACTGGCTCCTCTTGACAGTCGACGTCGCGTGGCTCAGGGATATTCGGGTACTACCGCACACATTATCTGACCATGCCCCGATCCAACTCTCACCTGCTGTTCCTTATGGCTGCGGATGTGAGCGCCATTGGTCCTTCCCGTCTACTGCATTACTGGACCCGGTTTTGAACTTGGAGTTCAGGGATGCAGTTACAGAATATTTCCAGCTAAATGCGGGATCTGTAACACAGTATGCCACCCTTTGGGATGCATTCAAGGCCTATATTAGAGGAGTCTGTATCTCCAAACAATCACGGGTGCTCCGCGACATCCGTAATAACTTTTCCCGAGTAGAGACTGCTCTTTAACGCATCAATGAGAGGAAAGCCCCCTGGGTAAGCAGGCTTTGGTGCGGAGATATGGTGAGGGCGAGTGCCCTGGCTGGACACTTGCCCACCCCTGCTCCCCCCGCTGAGCCTCGGATATGTTGCAGCCCTGGAGCTGGACGATGGCACTCTGATAACATCACAAGCGGCCATCCTCACTGAGATGACCTTCTACTATGCATCACTTTACACATCTTGTTTCACCTCGGAGTCTACAACCTGTCGGAACTACTTGGATAAGATAGCCATGGTTTAGCTCTCTGATGGCCCAGTTCCTAAATGAACCATTCTCGGCGGAAGAGATAGCACAAGCAGTTGACTCGCTAGATGGCTCAAAGGCCCCTGGGCTGGACGGCTTGCCGGTGCCTTTTACAAAGCATATAAAACTGCCCTGATTACCCATTTACTTGAAGTATATGCTGAGGCCCTTTCCATCAGCATCTTACCCCCTTCCATGTGGGAGGCAGTGATCTCCCTCTTACTAAAACCTTGGAAAGACCGTATACGCTGTGCTTCATATAGACCTCTCTCTCTCATCAATTTTGACAATAAACTCTTTGGCCAACGTCTTGTCTTTATTGCTAGAAACATTACTGCCACCGGTACAGATGGGATTTATACCACAACGCATCACCTCCTTAAATTTAAGCACAGTCTTCTTGGTTTTGAATCACATCCTGGCGGTAGTCACTCTCCTCGACGCAGAGAAGGCCTTTGACTCCCTGGAGTGGCCTTTTCTCCTCGATACTCTGTGGAAGCTCAACATACCTGAATGATTCATATGCCTTAACTCTTTATTATATTCTAAGCCAATGGCTCTCATTCAAATTAATGGATCCCTCGTGAACCCTTTCAGAATTTCCCGGGGCATCAGGCAGGGTTGCCCAATTTCACCGCTATTATTCATCATAGCTATGGACCCCTTGGCACCTCTCCTCCAGGAGCGCCATATGCACGGGTCTGCAATTTACCTCGGGCCCTCTCCTTATATCTATGTACGCAGATAATATTCTCCTGTTCGTCCGGCACCCTGCCTTTAACTTAGATCCCATTGTCCAAGAAGTGACCCATTTCGGTGAGCTTTCCAGCCTCGCCATCAAATGGTCCAAATCCGAGCTGTTCCCAGTCACCAATGCCACCACGCCGCCCACCTGCGCTTATCCTTTTCAATAGTCCGCCGATACCACCAAGTATCTAGGAGTGATATTGCATAAGAACAAGGAACAAGTCATCCGGCTGAATAATGGCCCAGCGATCAAAAAACTTAATGTCCAAATTGGCCACTGGATACAACTTCCCCTATCAATGGCTGGCCGCAAACCATCATAAAAATGATAGTCCTCCCACGGTTCCTTTACTTCTTCTTTAATATTCCTATAGTCTTGACCAAAGTCTTTTTTCCTAATCTTTGAGGTCTTCACCTGAAACTTATCTGGGCTGGCCAACAGCCACGCATGTATGGGGCACCCTAACTGTACCCTACGATCATAGGGCTATGCCAAACCGGAGCGTGACTTGGCACTCCTACAACTTTAAATGCACTTCTACCGCTGGGCATCAGATTGGACCTCAAATAGACCCTTTCCACTTTCTGCTGGGCCTGGCGGAAGCTCAGCAGCATGTTGGGCTTCAATTATCTCTATTCACCCAACCTCCCCCTATCTTGAAATCCATGGCTTTCACTCACCACCCAAAAATTAGTACAGCGTACCCTCCATAAGTGCGATCTTCATACTCTGGGAGAGATTTTCCCAGACAGCCATGCTCTGCATGACATTCCCGACACTACACGCTCCTCCACTCCATTTATGGACAGATTCATTTTTAACCGTCTCCGTGGAGCCCTGCGCTCCCGGCTTCCGTCCTACCAACTTGCCCCCGACGAGTTCACACCACTTACCCTTCTGATAACAGATCCCGACGGTTCCCACCTCATTTCCAAACTTTATCGTGCATGCCTGGCCCTGAAACGAGCTTCCATGGAGAGGGTGCAGGAGCGATGGGAGGGAGACCTGGGACACCCACTTTCCAACAAGGACTGGACATTCTGCTGCACCCAAACTAGGCTAATCTCCCCTAACCACAGACATAAACGTTTGTATTTCTGCTTTCTCCATAGAGCCTATGTCGCCCTCCTCGATCTGGCCTGCATTGAGCCCTCCAGATTTCTCTCAGCCCCAAATGCTGTGGCCCGTATGCTGATTTTCCTCATCTAACCTGGACCTGCCCTCCGGTGGCCTCCTTCTGGACTGAAGTGTTTCAGGTTCTCTCTGAGATGATCTCTGTGTCAGTTGACCCTTCCCCACTCATGGCCCTCCTGGGCAATGTCGCCCCTATCCCCACAGCTACTCGCAATTTTGCTGCCATTGCTTTGCTCTTAGCTAAAAGTGAGATTGCCCTTCACTGGGGCAGCTCAGTGCGCCCCACCATGAAAGCCTGGCTTCGCAGCATGACCTTTTGCAATGTGACCAGTGAGGTATTTTCATCCCTACTGCCACTTACTGCCCGTCCTAAAGACATTTGGCAACCTCTTACACGGTATCTCCTCGCACAAGCTCCTGATTCTCCCTCCCTTGCTCCCCGTGCCCTCCTGGGAGCCCCTCCCCCAGACGGTTCTGGTCAAGACACAGACGCATAACGCCCCGGACCCAGTTCACCCCCTACGCTTCATAAAACTCCTTCAATGCAGCACGTCCCCCAAACCCCTTCACAATCATCTGCGGTCAAAGTTACCTCACTATCTTTCTAATTTCTTCCTCGCAAATGCCTGGTATGACTACAACGTATCCTGTAACATTATTTAAGGTGCTACATCACTTACTGCTCATCCTCACGGCCTTGTCTCATTAAATCAAAACTAATAAAAAAGAATTTAAAAAAAAAACAATACTTGCAATTTGGATTAAAGAATGCTTCTGTCAACACGCAGATGTTTGTTGACAAGGTCCTGATTGGGCTAGAGGACTATAATATTGCCCTCAAGGATCACATGGCAATCTATAGTACAGATGGGTGCTCAACGAGAGAAACTCCAAAAAGTGCTTCCAACCATTCAACAGGCAGGCCTTACTATTAGGGCAAGTTGGTGTGAGGATCAGCATCTCTAGTGTACGTCACTGACCAAGCTGGGTAGGGTTGTGTGCAGCTTCTTGAGTCAAAGACCTAGGCTGTCATAATCAGAGAACCTCACAAGATACAGAACCATTTGAGAGTCCTGAGCTCATAGGACGTTACAAGAGATGTGCTAAGGGAGCAGGAGCATTGATACACAATTTAATGTATTAGCCTTGCAGAATTAAGCAATTGAATGACAGAAGGCCGTTCACACTCTAATGTGGGCATTGTTCCCATCCCCATTGCTGAAAGCATCTAACTATGTGGAGGAATTCGTACTCCAGATGAGCATTTCAAAATATAGCTTAGGAGCCGCTCTCTAACAATTTACTGCTGATGAGCAAGATCAGGCCTTGGGAACAGATAATGAAAGAGAGGTTCTTGTAATTGAGGGCTATTGAAGAATGTGAAACCATTCTTATTTGGGGCTCATTTAGCAACTTAGAAAAAAAGCCACACACCTTTTAGATGAGATGGGAGAATGTAAAACCATTGAGGTTGTCCACGCCCTTACAGGGATAGAGTTTATGGTGGAACACCAACTTAGCACAGAAAACGTCAAAGCAGATGGCCTCTTCAGATTCTTTCACCTAGGCAAAGAGAACTAGAATGGTGGGTAGCTTTCATCTGACCTGTATGTGAAGCATGGGTTGTCAAGCATGAGTAAGGACATGCATCTTTTTGCCTGTTTCCACAATTACTTTGCTATGGGCAGTCGAGCCCAGCCACATTCACTCTGCTTAAAAACAAAGGCATTTGTATGCATAATTTATATAAGTTCCCTCTAGTAAGGCCTCTGTCTATCTGCAGCCCACCTCAGATCTGTACAGAAAACAACAATAATACAATGATCCACGCTGCTTCTATAACCTGGTATGATTGAGGATTGCATAATTTCTTGTTTCTATGAGCGTCTGTAACAGGACATCTATACCGGTATACAGAATATAATGACACTTTGGTAACATTGATTGAAAAAGTTGTTAAAACCATATGTGCAGTGTGTTGGTAACCATGGATATAAAGACTGCTATTGACCTGAAATTCCTGTAACATTTTTAGCTTATAACAGTTGTTGGAGATGAATTATTTTGTGCTTGAGCTCACCTTAAATGCATTCACACCTTTCGATATCATCTCTGTCCTGCTGTCACTTTAAAGCATGGCCACAGTCCACAAGATGGGAGGGAGAAACCCCATTCGATCAACAACGTGGGGTCATCTGCGATTGAACTGGCACAATAGTAAGTTTCTTCTTTCAGAAGGTAGGCCCTGTAGACCTAGTGGAGCAAGGCCCTGATGGATGCCTGGATCTCGTGTTACCCCAAGGGAGGAGATTTACTTAGAGGAGCAGGTGGAAAAACTGTGGGGTGGGGGGACTGTGGCATTGGGGACATAGAACAAAGTTGCACAGTTGTTACAAAAAGTCAACAAAATAAATTTGTGTTATTTGGAACTTTATGGAAGTTTTGATGACACATAGGTTTAATCAACAAACGACGATTAATGAGTCACAAATTTACAAAGTCTCAGATTTTAGTTAGGCATTCACTCCAGGAAAAAGTTAAATGGAAGCACCATCTGCAGAAATCAATACTTGCTTTCATGCAGTGCACAGGGGGTTTCTTAGGCTTAGTGCACAGTTTGTGGGGAAGACAGTGGGTCCTATGTCAGAGCTCTGGAGGAGGGTCAACGTTAACCGTGACTTGGACAGGAAGTTAAGTATATTTTAAAGGCACCTGATGGCCTTGCCCTGATGGACCCCAACTCTTCTTATCCTACTAGAACTGAGATTAAGGGAGATTCAGGGTGTGGATTTGTGGAAGCAGCTTGAATAGTCCTTCTGGTTGTTCAGTTCTCTCTACATTTCTCAAGGATATGAATCATGTGCTAGGAACTCCAGGTGGTCTATCTTTACCATGGTTTGTCTGACATTGGATTCTATTGGATAAAATGGGTGTGTCTGATCTATGGCTTTAGCAAGAAGGTATTGCATCCAAAATAGAATTAAGGGAAATGCACAATTCTTAGGACCGGGTAGAATAGTGCTTGGAACAAAGAATTGCTCCTGAACCTTACCGTATCACTCCACATAGAGCCTCTCTACTTGAACTTCATGCTTGGAGTCCTCCCACTTGCTAGCTATAACAAATCTGGAGCCCACAAGGGCCCCTATTGGGTTGCTGTGCAGTTTGAACTAGCATAGAAAACAAATGATGGATTATCCTACATACATAAGCAGCCGTGAGAAATTAATAGTCCAGGTATGCTAAATTATAAGAAACATAGACATAGGACAAAACAAATGTGCAAATCCATAACGATATCTTTTATCGCTTTTATATTGGCTAAGTATAGTGAGACAGCTTGGTGGTCATACCATTACTTACTGTCAATGCCGGCAGGTAATTCGGGCAGGAGCAGGTGGGTCGGTCACACACACACACACACACACACACATAATTACATAAACCCATCTACGTGTACACTCACTCATACTAATTTATTCACAAGCGCACAGACATACACGCATCATTCACAAGCACATACACATGCACAAACCCATTCACCCCAACTACACATGATTATTCATACATACACACACACACACACACTAAATATTTCTTTTGAAAACTTACTGTGCTGCAGTGGTGTTCTTGGTGGTGGAAGGGAAGTCTTGGTGGTTTGCTGAAGGATTGGGCTGCCGCCTCCTCTCATTGGCTGACCATTTTTTGGGTCAACCAATGAGAGGAGGTGGCAGTTCCTTGAGACTGCTGATCAAACTCCACTCCGTGACAAGGCGACACTGATGGACACCCTGCCTTGGGTACTTCAGGGCTTAAAACTGAAGCATCCAAATCCGAGGCTATTTGTGACATGCCCCCTCGTTGTGAGGGGAGGATCTCCAAGTGCTTTGCTGGGCTGAGGAAGTCACACCAACAGGGCTGTGAAAACTTCTGCCTGGTAAAGTTTAGTTCAGGCAGTCAGGCGCCTGCGCATTTAGCTCATGTGCAGGGCCTGCATGCCTGACCTGGACCTGATTAGTGTCTGTCAGGCTGATCTTTGCTCAGCCTGACAGACACTCTTAATGTTTGCAAAAAGGTGTGGGGTGGAGGCCCGACACCCTTAAGGGCCTTAACTGTTTACTGTTGTTCTACTCTTTTTTACCTGTTTCTCTGTTATTATAAGACATCACTTTTATGTTGCATTGATGGGCTGTTTAGATTTTACATTCAGTTGTTAACTTATGAGTTCTTATGTGCTTCATAATAAGTAGGTTTTGAAATGTTTTGACTTCTTGTTGTTATTTTAATTCACTTGCATATTTGTTTTGCATTTGTGTGCTGTTTCAGGGTCTTTTCCACCTACAATAAACATGATTGTTTAATTAAGCAATACTATCCCACAAAAATGGGGTTAGGACAAGTTAGAATTTTGTTTGGCTAGGTCTAACTGCGAGGGGATGACTAGTGCACACTTTAAAATGCCCTGCTTGACCCATTCCATGGAGATGATCTAACTTGGTGTGGAAAGGAGAGAATACTTTTCTGCCTGCAGTACTGAAGAATTCCTGCTAGAAAGAAGTGTTTGTTAGGGAAGTGCCTCCTGCTTTGCCTTGAACGTCTTCTTATGACATTTTGATCCTAGACAGTTATGCAAATCTCCACCATAATCACAGAGCTAATGTATCAATGGCTCCGCTAATGAAGACTCTGTATCCCTGTGGACAATGATAGCTGTTGCCTACCTAAAGTGGAACTAGGCATTTCTTGTGACTCTGTAAACTGAGTTGTGGGGATCCCTTGCAAACTGCATATGAAAAAAGTGGTCATCAGTTTGAGCAACAAGTTTGAGGATTTCTTCAGGATAGAACTGCTATCAGAACTTGCAGCAACACTTTGGACTTTGTTGAAAACCTTTCACTGAATTTTCTTGGCAAACCTGCCAAACTGCCGTGATACAGATGCAACCTTGCCATCTTCAACAGTGCATTACAACCTGCATATAGCTTTTAAGCAGGAAGTTCAAGATGACTCAGTCTAGCTAATCTTACGGAGCAGTTTAGAAATCTAAATACTAAAACCTTAAGGACGACCTTACATCAACTTGTATTCTACAGCATTTGCTGAGGAGTCAGTCATAGATGATGCCTATGTACTAGTCAACTGTAATGGAGGGCACCTTGTAATTTTTTCATATTTTTGTATTTTGTCACATGATAACAGTGAGGCAAATTTATTTTCATTTTATTTATAAATTATTATCCCTCCCTACATATTTTTTATCTTCTGTTTTTCCCTTAATTCATTGTTGTCTTTTTAACTATTTGTTTCATAATTTTTTACCTTATTTATTTTTTCATAAATGTGATGTTGTTTGGCATATTGTTTCATGCACATGGTATGTCTCTGAGGAAGGCCTTGCTGTTGCTGCTTGAGTCAGTATGCCTAGAATAAAAAAGGAAAAACAATTTGCCTTAGTATGTCTAATTGTTTAGGCCTTGATGGAGCTCAGTTGCTACTCAGCTCAACACTGTGGCTTCTCTCTCTCCATACCTAATATTTTGATTTCCTACACAAGAAAGGTACAGCCTCTGTGGAGTGTTCTCATATACCCACATGTACATGACTATTTTCTGGCTAGCAATTGTCTGCAGTGTGTTCGGGAGGTTTATAATTCTATACCTCTATATGGGTAGATATAATGGGCAGCTTTGTCTCCATTGTTATAAGTCATTCACTTTCTAGGGGTGGGCAGAGGTATCAAATGCTACTTGACGCTTGCCCCGGCAACATTCTTTATATCTCTGGACCAAGGGACAGGAAGATTTATGTTTACTTTCTAGAAGTTAGATTTTTTTCCATTATGGATAGGTGAATGCCTGCTACAGATGCATTGCTCTGTTCATGACCAAAGACACTCATTTCTGTCTTTCCATTATTGCCCTTCAGTGGATGCTCAAGGGCCAATAGAAAGAGACCTTGAGGGGTGGTGGTAGTGATGAGGTTTCTAGATTATTCCTTCAGATCACAGCCCAGTAATAGGCTTTCTGGACCTCTTGCACTAAGAACATTGTCAATGTGCCAAGTCAAGAAAAGAAAGTCAGTTGGACTGCAACCACCTAACAGCTGACTGAGCACTATGAGAATGGGATGTGTTTTAGGCAACAATCAATCCTATGAGATATCACAGGGACAACTTGTGGAATTCACACCTTCTTTCATAATAGAAAGGCACGCTCAAATATACTAGAAAATCAGAGATATATTTTGAAACATTTATTTTAAAATCGAAATCCTATCCTAGTGCATAAATTATGAATATCAACTATAATAAATATAAATAACATATTTGTGCAAAATTTTCCTACAGATTGAACACCATATAATACTGTAATATATTGGTGAAGTCATAAGATTTTTTTACATTGAAATCTCCAATCCCATCTTCAACTCTTTCGCTAAGTAAACTACCCTTTCGCACCAAAGAGCCTAGTTTTGAGTTTCAAAGATAGTTCACACCCTCAAGCCTCCTATGAACAATTGAACCAATGTTTCGTAAAATAGCAATGTCTGCTATTCTCGTTTACATAGAAAGGAAGACCAATAAGCCCACAGAGAGAAGGCTAAGTGTTCCTCCTGGTAGCCTTCAGCAAAGGAAGATGATATAGTTCTATATGGCCTCTGTCTTGAGTCACTGGCTCGAAGTTCCGCTCTATCTTGTCACACAGTGTTCTTAGTTTACATAACATGTCTGTTCATTATCAAACCTTTCAGGATAAACAATTAGCAGAAAAGACCTTGGCATACTTTCTCTTACTTTTTCGTGAACTCTGCTTTTAGTTTAAAATCAATAAAAGAGAAGTGAAGTTATCAGCTTTCATGAAACCTTGTTCATCATTCAAAACAATCACTAGAACAAAGGTCTTACGTCATACAAATTAACATGAATATATTTAAGAAGTGTTAGACCTGGCACTATTGGTGTGGGTCTCCCTGCATTTTTTGCCTTGCCTCCTTTGTTTTTGCTGTGTGTTGTACTCCATTGTACTGGTCTAGATGCTTTTGGCACTTTGCCACTGCTGTTCAGTGCCAAAGTGCAAGTGCTCCCTTTGTAAATTGGTATTATGGATTGGTGTTTCCATGATTGGCTGTTTGATTTACTAGTCAGTCCCTAGTACAGTGCTCCGTGTGTGCCCGGGGCTGGTAAATCAAATGCTGCTAGTGGGCGTGCAGCACTGATTGTGCCACCCACATAAGCAGCCTGTAAATGTAACTCTGGCCTGCCATTGCAGAGCCTTTGTGCAGTCTGGTACTGCCATGTCGACTTGGCAAGTGAACCCACTTGCCAGGCCCTAACCTTTCCTTTTCTTACATATCAGTCACCCCTAAGGTAGGCCCAAGGTACCCCTGTAGGCAGGGTGCAGTGTATGTGAAAGGTAGGACATGCCCTGATGTGTGTGGCATGTCCCGATAGTGAACTGCCAATTTCGTTTTTCACTATTGCAAGGCTACCACAGAACGGGGACAGAACGGAGAATTTGTTTATAACATCTTATAAACATAACTGCCCCTGGGAACCAGGTAGGAAAATAAAGTTTAGTATGCCTGAACTCAGAATGTTAAAATGCATCTTTTAGTGGGGCTGATTTTTACATTCTGTGTTTGAAAATACCACTTTTAGAAAGAAGGTATTTTCTTGCTTAGCCATCCAGTGTAGGTTTGTGTATTGCATGTTTGGCTTTTGGATGACAGGGGCTGGAGAGGGGCAGTGGTTCCAGAGAGCCTGATGAGTCAGGGCTGGGCTGAATAGACCTGGGCTGCATTTAGAGGAGGGGGGGGGAGATTTCCTTTCACCTGAAAGGGCCTGGTCTGCCAAGGACAATGCTGTCTCCACCTCCTGCCAGGAAGCTGCACCAGAGAGGACAGAACCGGTTTTGACTGAGCACAGGGCTTCTCTGCCACCAGAGAGCAAAGGATTTTACTGTATAAAAAGAGGGGCCCAGACCCCAGACGTTTAGATCACTTCTGGGAATCAAGAGGAACCTTTGCCAAGGAGAAGAGCCGGGGAAGCTGAGGAGGAATACTGCCCCTGTGCTGTTTGCTGTCTGGGGTTGGCCTGCAGTGGCTACTTCCTGCCAAGGAAAGGAGAAAAGGACTTTGCTGTTTGCTTTGTCACCTGCTTGAGGAAAAGATCTCCAAGAGCTTGAAACTGAGCTTGCCTCATGTTCTGAAGTCTCAGGAACACAAAGACTTCACCACCAGCTCCCCTGAACTGCCTTGCTGGGAGTTCTGACCTGCAAAGAGGTGCCTGCTGTTGTTTTGGGCCTCTAGAAAACTGTTTTCCGCAGGGAGCTGTAAAATAAATGCAACTTTGAAGAAGCGAGACGCATCCGCACCTGTTTCCGACGCATCGCCGAAGAAACCGTCGCAGCGCCTGCCGCGGCTCGAGAAATTGCTGCACGCCGCATTGAGTGCACCGATCTCCGAAGTCAGAGCTCATCGCACCGAGTTTGACGCAATGCCTGCTGTGCGGCTGCAAGAGTTCGCTCATCGTTCCGGATCGTCGCATCGCATTGAGGCTCCAAATTTGTTGCATCGTTGGGGGACGCAGTAAGAAATTGACACATCACCTCCCCACGCAATAAGAATCCGACGCATCACCTCCTCTCCGGTAAGGAACCGACGCATCACCTCCCCTGAACTGCAGTAAGGAACCAACGCATCACCTCCCCCGGAGCAAGGAACTGATGCATCACCTTTCCTGAGTGTAAGGAACCGACGCATCACCTTCCCTGTGATCCGTTTTGTTTGTTTGCGTGACGCATCCCAGGTACTTTATGACAAAAGTGTTGCATCTGCAATTTGCTCTGAACTGAACTATTTCCACCATCTGAAAGTCATATTTTTATTACTGTATTGTGGATTTTTGTCGTTTGGTCTTGTTTTGGTTTAGATAAAGGAAATAGAGGAGAGGGTTGATACCTACACTGTGCCAAACTTAAAGCTGTCTGCAAAAGTTAAAAATCTCTGCAAGAATCCTCACCAGAAATGAGTAATACCAAAAGGCCTGAGGGCCTGGTTGGAGTCAAGGAATGCCAGTGAGCATACCGAGGAGCCTATGGTGGAGGGAGAGGATTTGGAGGAGCAGCAGAATGGGCTAGTGGGTCTGCCTGGGGGAAGGGTACCTTCCCGGGGGCCAGCAGTGTCTCTTCAAAGGGGCTGCCTCCAGCAGAAGAGGTGGAGGACAGGGAGAAAAAAGGATGCATGAGTTGGAGCTCACGAAGCTAAGGCTGGGGAAGGAGGATAAGGAGTTGGCATTTCAGAGGGAGAAATTAGCCCTGGAGAAGAAAAAGATGTTCTTAGAGCATGAAAGAGGGTTGAGGGAGCTGGGTCTAAAGGCAAAGAGTTTAGAGTCCAATCCCCATGGTGGCAGCGCAGCATCAGTACCTGGAGAAGGGAAGGTATACATCCCCAAGGACGTTATTCAAGATTTCACAAAGCAGGAAGACATTGGTCAGTGGTTCAAGGCTTATGAGGTAGCAATGAGGTCCTTCAGAATCCCTGAGAGCGACTGGGGAGCGGGGCTATGGGGCCGCTTTGTCAGTGAAGGGAGTGACACATTGCTAGCTTTGCCCACTGAGGATCAGATGTCTTATGCCCCCATGAAGGAAGCCTTAGTAGCAAGGTATGGGTTGACCCCAGAGCTGTACAGGCAGACATTTAGAAACTGTAAGAAGCGGGAGTCAAGTACTTGTGTGGAGTATGTGTCCTATTTTAGCAGAGCATTGGATGGTTGGATGAAGGGTAGCAAGGTGAATGATTTGCAGGGCTCTATGATTTGGTTGCATGGGAGCACTTGTCAGATAATTGTTTTCCAGAGCTACGCCAGCACTTGATTGACAGAAAGCTGACTGACCCCAGAAAGCTTGCTGTGGAGTCGGACCGCTGGGTCACCACCAGGGTCCAAAAAGGTTGTGTGGGAGACTCTGCCAAAGGTGGGCAGGGTCTCCAGCAGAAGAGTGTGGGGGACAAGGGTAAACAGAAGGAGTTCCAAAAAGGGCCCCAAAGTAATCCCTCAGGGAACCAAGGTAAGGGTTCCCAGCCTCCCACTGAGAAGAAGCCATGGATCTCGATAGATAAGCCTGTTCATAGGGGTTCCAAGGCATGTTTTGGTTGTGGTCAGATGGGCCACTTCCAAGGAGATCCTAGGTGTCCCACAAAGGTTACCACCGCACCCACTGGTGCACCGCCCCTGGAAATGGCTCGTGTAGCCTTGGGGGAGGAGTCGGGTGCCCAAGAGGGGTGGGGTCCTGAAGAAATGTCCCTGGTCTCTTTAGGAGACAGTAGGATGGTCCCAAGAGCTCATCTGCCTGATAACACTAAGAATTACAGGCAGTGGGTGGGTGACCATCAATGGCCATAGTGTGGAGGCTCTGAGAGACACCGGAGCCAGTGTGACAGCTGTCAGTTGTCAGCTGGTGTCTGAAGAGCAGGTGGTCCCCAACGCATTCTACCCAGTAGTTGCTGCTTACAATTCAGAGTGCCTCTGCAAAATGGCACAGGTTCCCTTTGAGTGGGGGAGGTCTCAGGTACCTTGAAAGTAGCTGTGAGGCCAGCCATGCCTGTTGACTGTCTGCTAGGCAATGATTTGGAGAGCTCCCCTTGGGCGAAGGTGGAGTGGAGGTCTCATTTAGAGATGTTGGGTCTGCCTGAGTGGGTGTGTGCGACCAATCGGTCAATGGCAGCCGGTAAGGGCATTCAAGAGGACCTGGAGTCTGAAAGAGTAGCCCAGGTGCCTGCCAGGAAGAGAAGAGACAGGGGCACGGGAAACCAGCCCCGAAGTTCCCACAGTCCAGGAGGAGGCAAACGTTGAGGGGGATGCCCTGGAGCCTACAGGGGAACAAGTGGCTGAACTGGGGGACCTGCCTGAGCTGACCCATTGGCAGCAGGAAGGAGGCCCCTCCAGGGAGGAATTCTGCCAGGAGCAGCAGAAGTGCCCTTCTCTTGTTGGTTTGTGGCAACAGGCTGCAAACCAGGCAGCAGGTGATCAGTCTGGATCACATTGGATTTACTGGGAGAATGGTCTCCTGTATAGCATGCCTAAGGTTGCTGAGCCTGGGTCAGCCCGTCTGCTGGTGGTACCCCAGCACTTCAGAGCCTTCCTACTGAGTCTGGCTCAGGATGTGCCTTTGGCAGGACATTTGGGGCAAGACAAGACCTTTGAAAGGCTTGTCACCCACTTTTACTGGGCCCAAATGAGTAAGAGTTCTGATACTCATTGTAGGTCTTGCCAGGCAACTGGTAAGAGCGGGAGGAAAGTAAGGCTCCTCTCCAACCTTTCCCTGTGGTCAGCACCTCCTTTGAGAGGGTGGGTATTGACATGGTGGGGCCTCTGGATCCCAAGACAGCCATGGGCAACAGGTTCATCCTAGTCTCTGTGGACCATGCCACCAGTTACCCGGAAGCATTCCTTCTCCAGACTGTGACGGCCCGTGGTGGGTTGTGCGTTGATGGGGATTTTCTCCTGTGTGGGGTTCCCCAGAGAGGTGGTGTCCGACCGTGGTACCAACTTCATATCTAAGTATATGTAGTCCCTGTGGCAGGAGTGTGGTGTTATCTGCCAGTTCACCACTCCTTACCACCCCCAAGGTAATGGGCTGGTTGAGAGATTCAACCCCACCCTGAAGGGCATGATTATGGGTCTTGGTGAACCCATGAGGCATAAGTGGGACGTCCTCTTACCATGCCTTTTGTTTGCTTACAGAGAGGAACCGCAGAAGTCATTAGGGTTCAGTCCCTTTGAGTTCCTGTATGGGCATCCTGTAAGAGGACCTCTAAGTCTGGTCAAGGAAGGCTGGGAGAAAGCTCCCCGTAAACCTCCCCAGGATGTATATAGCAACATGCTGGCCTTCAGGAACCAGACTAAATGCTTCAGACAACTTACTCAGGCGAATCTGGAAGCCAGCCAGGAGGAGATGAAACGCTGGTATGATCAGAACGCCACTCTGATCGAGTTTCAGCCTGGACAGAAAGTATGGGTCATGGTGGACTTGCAGGGCCTGATTCACAGAACTAACTTACGTCAAAAACGTAAACGTAAACGTAAAGTTAGCACTTTTTAGGTATTCACAGAAGTTAGTAGTCCTGACTTTAGGACTCCTAAATGCCTTCTGTGAATACCAAAAGTCTGAAAGTTAGGATTTTTCTCAGTTTAGGAGTAGTAAAGTTAAGTAAAATCCTAACTTTAAGACTTTCGGTATTCACAGAAGGCATTTAGGAGTCCTAAAGTTAGGACTACTAACTTCTGTGAATACCTAAAAGTACTGGGCCTGATTCACAGAACTAACTTACGTCAAAAACGTAAACGTAAACGTAACCGTAAACGTAAACGTAAAGTTAGTACTATTCTGTGAATACCAAAATGAGTAAGTGTATTCTGTGAATACCTAAAAAGTTCTAACTTTACGTTTACGTTTTCGACGTAAGTTAGTTCTGTGAATCAGGCCCGCAGTCTCCTAGGAACCCTTTGCGGGTCCTGCATGTGAACTGCCTGACGCCCCACTTGGAGAGGTCCGAAGTGGGCATGCTCCTAACACCAGATGCTGGAATGGAGAAGGAGACTAAGCCTCTTCCTGACCTCCTGTCTGCAAAATAGCACGATGGTCAGTGGACGATGTATTCATCTCCCCGCATTGACTCCTGAACAGCAGAGTGACTGTCGCCAACTGTTGGGACAGTTTGCTGCTCTGTTCTCCCTGACCACTGGTGTCACTCAGTGTTGTGTCCATGATGTTGACACTGGGGACAGTCCTCCTGTAAAGCACAAAATTTACAGAGTGACTGACAGGGTCAAGGCTTGCATGAAGGAGGAGGTCTCAAAGATGTTAGCGCTAAGGGTGATTGAGCCCTCAAACAGCCCTTGGGCCAGCCCAGTGGTCTTGGTCCCAAAGGCTACCGCACCCGGTGCCACACCAGAACTCCGGTTCTGTGTGGACTAACGAGGGCTCAATTCGGTCAGCAGGACTGATGCGCACCCCATCCCCAGAGCTGATGAGCTCATAGATCGGTTGGGAACTGCCAGGTGCCTCAGCACGTTTGACTTAACGTCTGGGTGCTGGCAGATTGCCTTAACAGATGGGGCAAAGGAAAGGTCAGCATTCTCAATGCCAGAGGGGCACTACCAATTCTGGGTGATGCCCTTTGGGTTGAAGAATGCCCCTGCCACCTTTCAGAGGTTGGTCAACCAGGTGTTGGCTGGACTGGAGGATTTCAGTGCAGCCTAACTAGATGACATCGCAGTGTTCAGTGCCACTTGGGAGGAACATCTGCACCACCTCTAAGAAGTGTTGAAGGCTCTGCAGAGGGCAGGCCTCACGATCAAGGCGAGTAAGTGCCAGATCGGGCAGGGATCTGTGGTTTACTTGGGACACCAGGTGGGGAGCGGCCAGGTGGCGCCCCTACAGCCCAAGATTGATACCATTCTGGCTTGGGAACCCCCAAGACACAGACAGAGGCGAGTGCCTTCTTAGGACTCACTGGGTACTATAGGAGATTTGTCAAATGGGTATGGCACCATTGTTGCCCCCTTGACAGAGCTAACTTCCAGGAAGCAGCTCAGGAAGGTGAACTGGACGAACGCCTGCCAGAAGGCTTTTGATGCCCTGATATCTGACATGTGCACGGCGCCCGTGCTTCAGGCGCCCAACTTCTCAAGGGAATTCATTGTCCAGACAGATGCTTCAGAGCATGGTGTGGGGGCTGTGCTCTCACAACTGAATGAAGAGGGCCTAGACCAACCTGTAGCCTTCCTTAGCAGGAGGTTGATTCCACGGGAATAGAGGTGGAGTGCGATTGAGCGTGAGGCATTTGCTGTGGTCTGGGCGCTGAAGAAGCTGAAGCCCTACTTGATTGGGACTCAATTCCGGGTTCAGACCGACCACAGGCCGCTCAGATGCTGGATGCAAATGTGGGGTGAGAATCCAAAGCTGTTGAGGTGGTCCATTTCCCTACAGGGGATAGAATTCAGGGTGGAACACCGCCCTGGTACAGAACACGCCAATGCTGATAGTCTGTCCAGATTTTTTCGCCTTAGTGAAGAGAACTCCCAAGAGTGTGGGTAGTTCTCCCCACATTTCAGCTGGAGGGGACACGTGTTAGACCTGGCACCATTGGCGTGGGTCTCCCCTGCATTTTTTGCCTTGCCTCCCGTGTTTTCGCTGTGTGTTGGTGTGGGAAGATAAGCGAGGGAGCCATATTCGTACCCGATTTGGGGGGCCCGCCCCGTAGAAAAATAGTGTCCTCTGGTCTCCTATGCCCGAAAGGAGACAATCCGATGGCGGAGGGGAAACGACAAGACACACCCCCCTTTCCTATTTCCCTACAGCGGGACATTGACCCGGGACCGGAAGTGGGAGGAGATGACCCCGGAAGTCCTTTCCCAAAACCAATGAAAGAAGACGGGAACGAGGAAGGATTGTCTTGGACCAACTCCGGGGTGAGAGCAAGCAGGAAGTCGGACGAGGAGCGGAGAAGCGAAGAAGGAGTTTACGGGAGGAAAGTCGAGGAGAAGCCGAGGAACGACGATGACGACATCGGAGAAGACGAGGAAGTGGAAGAGCGGTGGAGCGAGGAGTGGTGGTGCCCACCGGAGGACGCTGGAGAGCGGCCGCAACTCAGGATAGTTGCGGCGGAGCCGGTGAGTGACCGCGTCTCAGGGGACAGTGAGGGAGGGTACGAGGGAGGTGGGTGGTGGGGTGAGGAAGCGGGGCACGGGTAATACGCACATAAAGAAACCCCAATCTCACAGGTGCGTCATACGGTTCCGATGCTTAGAGCTTCCGACGTACGCCCTTACCCCTCACCAATTCACTGAGCACTACCTATCCTCATCTGACTTAATTGCCTTTCACGAGAGTCTACCCTGCTTCGGACGTTATCTCTGCGACACTTGGGTGTGGTGACGGACATACCGGCTACTGGTATTTCTTATTTGATTTAATCCCCCCCCCTTTTCCCGAACAGTGATTGACAGCTCCCTTTTCTCCTCTCTTATGAGCCTCCGGAGTGACACACACCAGACGGAGAAGCCGGATCCGACCCTACAACCCAAAACCATCAAGACGGATCAACGGGAAGAAAGCGACGGAACCCCAGCAATACCCTCTGCTCCCACGATCTCTGTTAATAAAAAGCCCACTTTTGGAAAATACATTCAGCCTCCGCGTCTGCATATCCGACCTGCCCTCCCACAGTTGGACTCTGTTTTGCTGGTCTAGATGCTTTGGGCACTTTGCCACTGCTGTTCAGTGCCAAAGTGCAAGTGCTCCCTTTGTAAATTGTTATTATGGATTGGTGTTTTCCATGATTGGCTATTTGATTTACTAGTCAGTCCCTAGTACAGTGTACCGTGTGTGCCCAGGGCCGGTAAATCAAATGCTGCTAGTGGGCTTGCAGCACTGATTGTGCCACCCACATAAGCAGCCTATAAATGTAACTCTAGCCTGCCATTACAGAGCCTTTGTGCAGTCTGGTACTGCCATGTCGACTTGGAAAGTGCACCCACTTGCCAGGCCCTAACCTTCCCTTTTCTTACATATCAGTCACCCATAAGGTAGGCCCAAGGTACCCCTGTGGGCAGGGTGCAGTGTATGTGAAAGGTAGGACATGCCCTGATGTGTGTGGCGTGTCCTGATAGTGAATTACTGCCAATTTCGTTTTTCACTTTCGCAAGGCTACCACAGAACGGGGACAGAATGGGGAGTTTGTTTATAACATCTTATAAACATAACTGCCCCTGGGAACCAGGTGGGAAAATAAAGTTTAGTATGCCTGAACTCAGAATGTTAAAATGCATCTTTTCGTGAGGGTGATTTTTACATTCTGTGTTTGAAAATACCACTTTTAGAAAGTAGGTATTTTCTTGCTTAGCCATCCAGTGTGCCTCTGCTAGGTTTGTGTATTGCATGTCTGGCTTTTGAATGTCAGGGGCTGGAGAGGGGATGTGGCTCCAGAGAGCCTGATGAGTCAGGGCTGGGCTGAATAGACCTGGTCTGTAGGGGGAGGAGATTTCCTTTCACCTAAATGGACCTGGTCTGCCAAGGACAATGCTGTCTCCACCTCCTGCCAGGTAGCTGCACCAGAGAGGACAGAACCGGTTTTGACTGAGCACAGGGCTTCTCTTCCACCAGAGAACAAAGGATTTTACTGTATAAAAGAGGGGCCCAGATCCCAGGCTTTTAGATCACTTCTGGGAAACAAGAGGAACCTTTGCCAAGGAGAAGAGTCGGAGAAGCTGAGGAGGAATACTGCCCCTGTGCTGTTTGGTGTCTGGGGTTGGCCTGCAGTGGCTACTTGCTGCCAAGGAAAGGAGTATAGGACTTTGCTGTTTGCTTTGTCACCTGCTTGATGAAAAAGATCTCTAAGGGCTTGAAACTGAGCTTGCCTCCTGTTCTGAAGTCTCAGGGACACAAAGACTTCACCACCATTACTGTATTGTGGATTTTTGTCGTTTGGCCTTATTTTGGTTTAGATAAAGATTACTTATTTTTCTAAACTGGTGTGGTGTCCATTTGTAGTGTTTTCACTGTATTACTGTATGTGTTCACAAATTCTTTACACACTGTGTTAGAAATGGGGGTCTCTAGTTGGCAGAGGTAGGTACCTTTGTCCAAATAGGGACCCTTGCTTCTAGTCAGGGTAAGGGGGATATACTCCTAAAATAACCCTGCTCACCCCCTTGGTAGCTTGGCACGAGCAGACAGGCTTATCTCAGAGGCAGTGCGTAAAGCATTTGTGAACTCATAAAGTAATACAGTGAAAACACTAAAAATGGACACCACACCAGTTTAGAAAAATAAGTAATCTTTATCTAAACCAAAACAAAACCAAACGACAAAAATCCACAATACAGTAATAAAAATATGACTTTCAGATGGTAGAAATAGTTTAGTTCAATGCAAGTTGTAAATGCAACACTTTTCTCAAACGTACCTTAGATGCGTCACGCAAAACAAACAAAATGGCCGCAGGGAAGGTGATGGATCGGTTCCTTATACTCAGGGAAGGTGATGCGTCGATTCCTTGCTCCGGGGGAGGTGATGCGTTGGTTCCTTACTGCAGCGCAGGGGAGCTGATGCGTCGATTCCTTACCGGAAAGGAGGTGATGCGTTGTTTTCCTACTGCTTGACGAGTTGATGTGTCTGTTTCTTTCTGCGGCCCCCAACGATGCGACAGTCTTGCCGCCTCGATTCGATGCGTCGGTACGATGCATGGCTTCATGCAGCCGCACAGCAGGCTTGCTTCGGGATCGGTGCGGTGATCTCGGACTTCGGAGATCGTTGCACCCGATGCGTCGTGCAGCGATTTCTCGAGCCGCGGCAGGCGCTGCGACGGTTTCTTCGGCGATGCGTCGGAAAGAGGTGTGGATGCGTCACGCTTCTTCGATGTTGTGTCGATTTTCCAGCTTCCAGCGACAAACAGTCTGTAGAGGTCCTAAACAGCAGCAGGCACCTCTTTGCAGGTTGGAATTCCCAGCAAGGGAATTCAGGGGAGCTGGTGGTGAAGTCTTTGTGTCCCTGAGACTTCAGAACAGGAGGCAAGCTCAGTTTGAAGCCCTTGGAGATCTTTTCTTCAAGCAGGTGACAAAGCAAACAGAAAAGTCCTTTTTCTCCTTTCCTTGGCAGCAAACAGCCACTGCAGGCCAACCCCAGACAGCAAACAGCACAGGGGCAGTATTCCTCCTCAGCTTATCCGGCTCTTCTCCTTGGCAAAGGTTCCTCTTGATTTCCCAGAAGTGATCTAAAAGTCTGGGGTCTGGGCCCCTCTTTTTATACACCAAAATCCTTTGTTCGCTGAAGGCAGAGATTGTCTGTTCCCAGCCAAAACCAGTTATGTGGGGCACTTTGCAAGTGCACAACAACCTCCATTGTCAGTGTGAGCCCTGGCTCCAGACACAGGACAGGGGGGCGGATCCGTCATTGTGGAAGGCAGGCACAGCCCTATTCAGGTGAAGGTGCTACTCCTCCCACCACTCCAAATGCAGACCAAGCCTATTCAGCCCAGCCCTGACTCATCAGACTTCTGGAGCCGCTGCCCCTCTCCAGCCCCTGTCATCCAAAAGCCAGACATGCAATACACAAACATAGCAGAGGCACACTGGATGGTTAGGCAAGAAAATACCTACTTTCTAAAAGTGGTATTTTCAAACCCAGAATGTAAAAATCACCCACACTAAAAGATGCATTTTAACATTCTGAGTTCAGGCATACTAAACTTTACTTTTCAATCTTGTTCCTAGGGTCAGTTATGTTTATAAGATGTTATAAACAAACTCCCCATTCTGTCCTATTGGAACAGATAGCCTTGCAATAGTGAAAAACTAAATTGGCAGTATTTCACTATCAGGACATGCCACACACATCAGGGCATGTCCTACCTTTCACATACAATGCACCCTGCCCACAGGGGCACCTTGGGCCTACCTTAGGGGTGATTAATATGTAGAAAAGGGAAGGTTTAGGGACTTGCAAGTGTGTGCACTTGCCAAGTCGACATGGCTGTCCCAGACTGCACACAGGCTCTGCAATGGCAGGCCTGAGTCACACTTAACAAGCTGCTTCTGTGGGTGGCACAATCAGTGCTGCAAGCCCACCAGCAGCATTTAATTTACAGGCCCTGGGCACACATAGTGCACTGTACTGGGGTCTGACAAGTAAATCAAATAAGCCAATAATGGAATCACTATTACAAACAATAATTTACAAAGGGAGCACTTGCACTTTGGCACTGAACAGCAGTGGCAAAGTGCCCAAAGCATCTAGACCAGCAAAAATGGTGTCCAACACACAGCAAAACACAGGAGGTAAAGGCAAAAAATGGAAGGGAGACCCACGCCAATGGTGCCAGGTCTAACACACTGCCTCTGAGATAAGCCTGTCTGCTCGTGCCAAGCTACCAAGGGGTGAGCAGGGGTTATTTTAGAAGTGTATCCCCCTTACCATGACTAGAAGCAAGGGTCCCTATTGGACAAAGGTACCTACCTCTGCCAACTAGAGACCCCCATTTCTAACAAGGGAAACATCATTTACATCGCGTGCGATACATCGCATGCCATTACAACGCGGTCGTTACAACGACTGCGTTGTTACATCGCATACCATTACAACACAAGTCGTTACAACGACTTGCTGTAGGGGGCAAAAGGTGTTGGATTTAGAATCTAACACCTTCCCTACTGTTGCACAGACTGGAGCTGGAATAGTAAATTATACTATTCCAAAATCCAGCGTGCCCCTACAGCAAGTCGTTGTAACGTCTTGCGTTGTAATGGTATGTGATGTAACTAACGTGGTCATTGTAATGACTGCGTTGTACTGGCATGCGATGTATCGTGGCCTATTCTTCTAACAAGAAGACTTAATTGTCATGTTGCAGTGAGTAATAGCATGAATAATATGTATTTTATATTTCAACATTTATATCTAATCACCAACATATTTAATTAAAAAAAGGAAATACCTAAAGTAAAAAGCATAATAAATAAAACAGTATGCCCTTGCGACCTAACATACCACAATTTCTGATCATTCATAAGGTGGTTTATACTGCAGCTATAGTTTCTTCTGGTGGTTTAACATGCACCAGTAAAGTGTTTAGGCCTCGAGATGGTGAAGACATGTTTTAAAATCCTATCGTTTTTTCTGGATGTTTTTTTTATTGGTTTTCTGTTTGTCAGTTCTTAGGGATCAGTGTATATCGATTAGGGTAGTTCAGAGGCTTTTGGGAATTTCGAGGTGTGGTATGTTTGGCAGCAAAAGAGCCTGATGTTTGCCGTCTCCTTAATAGTTTGGCTCTGCACCATTGTCCCAGGAAACAAATGTAGCCTCTTGGATTTCTTCCCATCGGTTTAGTAGTACTTTAGCAATCTCCATTTGAACTTTTGGAGATCGGGGTCATGTATGTAAGATTTTTGGCTGACTTGGGTTTGCAGAGCTAATGATTTCCCAATCTCACAAATGTTGTACTGGTTGGTGCTGAAGCAAGTACAAGGGTAACACCCAAAGCTACTAAGCTACTGTTACTCTTATACCTGGAGCAACACATTGTGCTTCCCTGTTTGAGTTCCATATTATATTTCCTAGAACATCTCCTTCTGCACTCTTGCAATGTCAGGAGGGTTATTATTGGTTTTATACATAAAGATTTCCATTGATGGTCTCAGTTGATAAATCCAAATGATTATTTCAGTTCCTTGATATCTGGCCCAGCTTATCCTCCTACATGGGGTGACAGGTAAGTAAAAGGTCCATTAGGCAGAGGTTCTGAGTCTGACATTTGTTGACATGTACAAGGATGCACTACCATAAGTAGGAAAAACAACATTGTGCAGAGGGATCTAGACACATAATATTTCCAACTCCAGTCTACAATTTATCTGTTTCATGTTTCAAAATAATCATTGTACACTCAGGAGTTGCAATGTAACTCAGCCAATAATGCTGCTCAGCAAATTATCTTCTGATGTGTTGTGGAGTTCCTCAACAGCGTCAGCTCGACTGGTTCAAAGGATGTCCTGCATCAATGGTGAAATCGGGGTGACATCTACCGGCTATTCAGCAGTTGTTCCATGAAAGGACTGTCCAATTACATCCACAGAGGTGTTCCTCTTTCTCCCTGCACTCGTTAAGTTTGGTGCAATTGGTTTGCAACCCCCGTCTCTCCTGCCTGCACTTCCTATATTACGAAGTGATGACATTTCAGAACTAGCCTTAGCTGTCTTCATAGGCTATTAATTAAAAAATTTCCATTCCAGTACTGCTCTGGTTATAAGATGGCCAGACACCTGGTGGTGCTATTTATTAGCAGTAAATCATCACTTCCTTGCAACTACTACTAACTTTCAAACACTTGTAAATTGCACCACTGCATTTTACATTCTGGCAGCATTGGAGCCAGGAGTGTCAGAAGCTTTTGAAAGGACTGGGCAAAACCCCAAATAGAAAAAGAATTCTTCAAATGAAGAGAGCATTTTATGTTTCTAAGGAGTGTTCAAACAGTTGGTGTCAGCTTCTGCTGTGACCATCATTAATATATGGATCAACACTCCTCCAGCCATACTTCAGCCAAGAGAAGACGCGCACTCCGATGGTGTGTTTCGCTGAATTTAATCCGTATGAGGTATATACTCAGCCACCATTAGTATAGATCCTCTTATTTCTCTTCCGAAAAAAGAATGACAACCAACTACATGAAGGTGAAAGAGGTCATACTGGAAATATCTTGCAAAAAGTGTGAAGCTTCAGATGTTTAAAAATCGGAGATGAAGGGTACCATCTTTGGATTTATGTGGCAGCGAGAACTGCTCCAGCTGCCGCGAAGAGTCACGGAGGGCAACTGCAGCCTGTCACCAGTACCCTTCTCTGACCCCTCCCCAAAACCGTTTTCTCAGTCTGTCCCTGACTGCAGTACAACTTTGCAAACCGGGCCCACTCGCAATCTGCACAAGCAGTACCCGCTTACATCTCT
Organism: Calotriton arnoldi; assembly: GCA_963921515.1. Lineage (NCBI taxonomy): Eukaryota > Metazoa > Chordata > Amphibia > Caudata > Salamandridae > Calotriton > Calotriton arnoldi. The sequence continues at coordinate 619,664 of CAWUFW010007036.1, read as the reverse complement.
CATAGTAACGAGAATACAAACCAGCCCTGGCAATTAAGTCGGACCAGCCAGGGGAGGGGCAGGGTTTGGGGAGGATGCTGGTGGGAAACACTGCTGCTGCTTTTATTATTTTGTTATATGCGGGTCGATATTGCAGCATTGATGTAAAACTGGCCCCCACCCTTCCGGCCCACCGGGAAAACGCCTGGTGCCCGCTACAGCCAGTCCGGCCCTGATCATAGTCCCACCTTCTCCCCTGATGCTTCCCCAGCAGTCACCTCCCAGTAATCATGGGGGTGCACCAGTCTTACCCACTATGTCCTAGATGTCTCACATACCGGCCTTATGTAACAGAAAATAGTATTTGGAAGTTGGGAAGTAGTTTTTTTCTGTGCTTAATGAAGTTAGGTGCATTGAAAACTTCGGCTGATTTCATGAAGGTGGGCATATGAAAAATGCTCCTACTTTGCACCTCTGGGGGATGGTGTTATTTTGATTTATATCGGATTAAAATGCAAAATCTGCTGCCTTTTTTACCAGGACTAACACTTTTGGTTGTGTTTAATAGATTTAACTTAAAAGGTGAATACAACATGGGGCCAGATTTATATTTTGGCAGCAAGGATAATCCACTGCAATGGTGATGGAGTACCCTTCCGGCCAACATAATGGTCTGCCTGCCAAATTTAAAAGTGGTTGAACCATAGTAGGCTATATATCAATTTAGATGGGTGAATGTATAGCCTTTTTCTACTGCCCGTTGCCGTCAGGAAAACCCTGGTGGTAGAGGGCAGTAAAAACATAAAGATACTCCCCTTGCAAGAGATGACTCCCTTGGCAAGAAGGGCATTTTTTTTATTTTCAAAAACAAAATCTCACTTTAGGGTTTGTTTTTGAAAATAAAAACAAAATGCCATATGTCAATGTTACAATGCATTCCATGGAACCTCCTAAAATACTCCATCCCCTGGTGGAGGCCGGCCCATCCTAAATCGGGCTCATGGTTCTTTTCTACATCTAAATCTTCCACTGATAGTCAGCCACTGGAAAAAACTTCTCCATGATCCATGTTTTTGTATTAGAATATATAAAATGCCTACAACTCTGGATGCATAGCTAGAAACGTTCCCCCAACCCATAACCTACCCTATCACTGTATCTGTCCCATGTTGTGTCTTTCTAAATTTTGTGATACTAACATTTGCAACAAGCACCTGGAACCCAATGATAATTTGCTTGTGCTATACAAAAGAAAAACCTAAACAAATACATTCATATTTTATTCATCATCAGACTTTTGTGGCTATTAGATTCACCCTTAAGAGGAAGACTGGTGTATGGGGTTGCTGGAGGTGATTTGTTTGTTTATATATATATTTTTTTGATGTAGGTTAAAGAAGAAGATTTGGACAATGGGGATAAGTGCTGGAGAGCGCCAAAGGTTTGGACATTTTGGCCCTGTAGATGGACATATGTATTTGGACTCTGTTTATTTCGCAGCAGTTAGGGGAGGAGGATGGCTGCCTGTTCTGTGGGTGTATGCATGTTCTGTGTTCTGGAGTTTGTTGATGTTCTGGTTCTGGTGTTTTGTTGCTGCTGTGTTTGGGGAGCGGTGAAGGTGTGCTGCATAGTATTGGCCTCCGTGCCTTTAATAAAATCATGATTTTCTACCCATTAAAACTGTGGAACATCTGCATTTCACAGTGTCTGCACATGGAACCCTGGCTTCGAGCAAAAATACCAATCGACAACGGTGGGTTAACGGGCATCCTGGACTCTGGCATCTATCTCCCAGGCACCCGAGCATGAACCATCGTCCTGCCGCCCAGGTATGTAGTGGGCTTAAAATAGCCGTTCATTGCTGCTATGCTTCTCCCCCGCCAGGAGCCTCAGAAGACATGGCTGCCTGCCTGGGAGAGAAGTTGCCGCCTCTGCCCTTCATTTCATGTTATATGATAACACCTTCCTCTTTTACGGTAAGTGTGCTTGAGTTCTAATTTTCAGAACCCGTGAAACCGTCTTGTTTTCAAGCAAGGAGTTGGCTAAAGGGTTTTTATTTTCGGTTATTCCATTCCCTGCTTTTCACATGTCCTGCAGTCGCGGTGCCTCCTCCGGATGGAGGGTGTCAATTGAGGACACAGGGCAGGTTAGCCGAGGCAAACACCGGGGTGCAGGCGCAAACACCAATCGAATTGGGGCAAAGTGTCAGTGCCACTGCACCATTGAGGGCTAGCTACTCCCCTGGTCGATGAGCAGTAAAGACCTTGGGACAAATCCGTGATTCCTATGGTGATTTCACCAGGAGTCTCTTGCCTGCCAGTTCACAACATTAAAATAGTTTCCCTAAGAGGCCTTGTACTAAACCAAAGGTGGAGGCAAATTAAGGTGTGTGTGTGGAGGAGAACGGGGGGTGGGTGGTGCACCTGTGAAATGCAGATAAGAGACCGTCCGTATGTGCAGTCAGTTTCGATGTAGTGCTACATTTTGTTACATTTCGCCTGATTCATTTCGCTCAGCCCCCGACCTTTCTCAAACGAGTATTTGATGGGCCATTTTGTTTCATTACTATATATAGCACACTACTTACCAACAATTCAACACCTAGCATAATGTAAAACTAGAATACATATGTAGATCCCTTCATGATTGAGCTCATGTATGCATATAAGCCACTGTACAAGAAAATATATTCACTCTAAGATCACACCTTAATAGGAAAAGCCACACCCAAAAGGAGGCGCAATGATGGGCCGGTGGAATTATTCTGCAGAGGAGGACCAAATTATGAGGCAGGGTTGACTGAATTATGCTGCAAGAAAAGGCAAATTATGCGGCATAATGTGCCATATTTTGTGATAGTATTACTTAGCCTTGCAGAATTAAGCAATTGAATGACAGAAGGCCGTTCACACTCTAATGTGGGCATTGCTCCCATCCCCATTGCTGAAAGCATCTAACTATGTGGAGGAATTCGTACTCCAGATGAGCATTTCAAAATATAGCTTAGGAGCCGCTCTCTAACAATTTGCTGCTGATGAGCAAGATCAGGCCTTGGGAACAGATAATGAAAGAGAGGTTCTTGTAATTGAGGGCTATTGAAGAATGTGAAACCATTCTTATTTGGGGCTCATTTAGCAACTTAGAAAAAAAGCCACACACCTTTTAGATGAGATGGGAGAATGTAAAACCATTGAGGTTGTCCACGCCCTTACAGGGATAGAGTTTATGGTAGAACACCAACTTAGCACAGAAAACGTCAAAGCAGATGGCCTCTTCAGATTCTTTCACCTAGGCAAAGAGAACTAGAATGGTGGGTAGCTTTCATCTGACCTGTATGTGAAGCATGGGTTGTCAAGCATGAGTAAGGACATGCATCTTTTTGCCTGTTTCCACAATTACTTTGCTATGGGCAGTCGAGCCCAGCCACATTCACTCTGCTTAAAAACAAAGGCATTTGTATGCATAATTTATATAAGTTCCCTCTAGTAAGGCCTCTGTCTATCTGCAGCCCACCTCAGATCTGTACAGAAAACAACAATAATACAATGATCCACGCTGCTTCTATAACCTGGTATGATTGAGGATTGCATAATTTTTTGTTTCTATGAGCGTCTGTAACAGGACATCTATACCGGTATACAGAATATAATGACACTTTGGTAACATTGATTGAAAAAGTTGTTAAAACCATATGTGCAGTGTGTTGGTAACCATGGATATAAAGACTGCTATTGACCTGAAATTCCTGTAACATTTTTAGCTTATAACAGTTGTTGGAGATGAATTATTTTGTGCTTGAGCTCACCTTAAATGCATTCACACCTTTCGATATCATCTCTGTCCTGCTGTCACTTTAAAGCAAGGCCACAGTCCACAAGATGAGAGGGAGAAACCCCATTCGATCAACAACGTGGGGTCATCTGCGATTGTACTGGCACAATAGTAAGTTTCTTCTTTCAGAAGGTAGGCCCTGTAGACCTAGTGGAGCAAGGCCCTGATGGATGCCTGGATCTCATGTTACCCCAAGGGAGGAGATTTACTTAGAGGAGCAGGTGGAAAAACTGTGGGGTGGGGGGACTGTGGCATTGGGGACATAGAACAAAGTTGCACAGTTGTTACAAAAATTCAACAAAATGAATTTGTGTTATTTGGAACTTTATGGAAGTTTTGATGACACATAGGTTTAATCAACAAACGACGATAAATGAGTCACAAATTTACAAAGTCTCAGATTTTAGTTAGGCATTCACTCCAGGAAAAAGTTAAACGGAAGCGCCATCTGCAGAAATCAATACTTGCTTTCATGCAGTGCACAGGGGGTTTCTTAGGCTTAGTGCACAGTTTGTGGGGAAGAAAGTGGGTCCTATGTCAGAACTCTGGAGGAGAGTCAACGTTAACCGTGACTTGGACAGGAAGTTAAGTATATTTTAAAGGCACCTGATGGCCTTGCCCTGATGGACCCCAACTCTTCTTATCCTACTAGGGCTGAGATTAAGGGAGATTGCGGGTGTGGATTTGTGGAAGCAGCTTGAATAGTCCTTCTGGTTGTGCAGTTCTCTCTACATTTCTCAAGGATATGAATCATGTGCTAGGAACTCCAGTTGGTCTATCTTTACCATGGTTTGTCTGACATATTCTGTTGGATAAAATGGGTGTGTCTGATCTATGGCTTTAGCAAGAAGGTATTGCATCCAAAATAGAATTAAGGGAAATGCACGATTCTTAGGACCGGGTAGAATAGTGCTTGGAACAAAGAATTGCTCTTGAACCTTACCATATCACTCCACATAGAGCCTCTCTACTTGAACTTCATGCTTGGAGTCCTCCCACTTGCTAGCTATAACAAATCTGGAGCCCACAAGGGCCCCTATTGGGTTGCTGTGCAGTTTGAACTAGCATAGAAAACAAATGATGGATTATCCTACATACATAAGCAGCCGTGAGAAATTAATAGTCCAGGTATGCTAAATTATAAGAAACATAGACATAGGACAAAACAAATGTGCAAATCCATAGCGATATCTTTTATCGCTTTTATAGTGGCTATGTATAGTGAGACAGCTTGGTGGTCATACCATTACTTACTGTCAATGCCGGCAGGTAATTCGGGCAGGAGCAGGTGGTTCACACACACACACACTTAATTACATAAACCCACCTACGTGTACACTCACTCATACTAATTTATTCACAAGCGCACAGACATTCACGCATCATTCACAAGCACATACACATGCACAAACCCATTCACCCCAAGTACACACGATTATTCATACATACACACACGCACACACTAAATATTTCTTTTGAAAACTTACTGTGCTGCAGTGGTGTTCTTGGTGGTGGAAGGGAAGTCTTGGTGGTTTGCTGAAGGATTGGGCTGCCGCCTCCTCTCATTGGCTGACCATTTTTTGGGTCAACCAATGAGAGGAGGTGGCGGTTCCTTGAGACTGCTGATCAAACTCCACTCCGTGACAAGGCAACACTGATGGACACCCTGCCTTGGGTACTTCAGGGCTTAAAACTGAAGCATTCAAATCCGAGGCTATTTGTGACATGCCCCCTCGTTGTGAGGGGAGGATCTCCAAGTGCTTTGCTGGGCTGAGGAAGTCACACCAACAGGGCTGTGAAAACTTCTGCTTGGCAAAGTTTAGTTCAGGCAGTCAGGCGCCTGTGCATTTAGCTCATGTGCAGTGCCTGGATGCCTGACCTGGACCTAATTAGTGTCTGTCAGGCTGATCTTTGCTCAGCCTGACAGACACTCTTAATGTTTGCAAAAAGGTGTGGGGTGGAGGCCCGACACCCTTAAGGGCAGGCCACTACTGTTTACTGTTGTTCTACTCTTTTTGACCTGTTTCTCTGTTATTATATGACATCACATTTATGTTGCATTGATGGGCTGTTTAGATTTTACATTCAGTTGTTAACTTATGAGTTCTTATGTGCTTCATAATAAGTGGGTTTTGAAATGTTTTGACTTCTTGTTGTTATTTTAATTCACTTACATATTTGTTTTGCATTTGTGTGCTGTTTCAGGGTCTTTTGCACCTACAATAACCATGATTGTTTAATTAAGCAATACTATCCCACAAAAATGGGGTTAGGACAAGTTATAATTTTGTTTGGCTAGGTCTAACTGCGAGGGGATGACTTGTGCACACTTTAAAATGCCCTGCTTGACCCATTCCATGGAGATGATCTAACTTGGTGTGGAAAGGAGAGAATACTTTTCTGCCTGCAGTACTGAAGAATTCCTGCTAGAAAGAAGTGTTTGTTAGGGAAGTGCCTCCTGCTTTACCTTGAACGTCTTCTTATGACATTTTGGGCCATATGTATCAAGCCTTTTTCCCGTTTGCAAACGGGCAGATTCTCAGAATCTGCCCGTTTGCGAATGAGAAAAGCCTTTGGGATGTATCATCCCAAAGGCCATCGCAAAATAGAGAATCGCAAAATTTGCGATTCTCTATTTTGCGAATGCAATTAAGGAATTGCATTGTGCGATTCCTTAAATGCAATTCTGGAAGCACCAGAAATGTGCTATTTGGCCTTAAGGAATTGCAAATTACCACCAACCTCAAGTTGGTGGTAATTTGCGATTTTCTTTAAAAAGCACTTTTTTGATTTTTTAAAAGTGCCATATGTTGCACATACATGCCCTTAGGGCATGTATGTGCGCAAAATGTGCACACATGCATATTTCAGGGGTGCAACCTTGAAATTGCATTCTCAATTTGCGATTCTCTAATTGGTAATCGCAAATTGAGAATGTCTTCCCATTCATTCCTATGGGCCTCCTAGCCCATAGGAATGAATGGGAAGGTATTCCTTATTTGCGAATCTCAATTTGCGATTCGCAAATAAGGAATATGTAGGATTCACAAAAATTTTAGCAAATCCTACATACATTGCATTTTGCGATTCTCTAATTGCGATTCGCTAAAAATCGCAATTAGAGAATCGCAAAACTCTTTTTTGATACATATGGCCCTTTGATCCTAGACAGTTATGCAAATCTCCACCATAATCACATAGCTAATGTATCAATGGCTCCGCTTATGAAGACTCTGTATCCCTGTGGACAATGATAGCTGTTGCCTACCTAAAGTGGAACTAGGCATTTCTTGTGACTCTGTAAACTGAGTTGTGGGGATCCCTTGCAAACTGCATATGAAAAAAGTGGTCATCAGTTTGAGCAACAAGTTTGAGGATTTCTTCAGGATAGAACTGCTATCAGAACTTGCAGCAACACTTTGGACTTTGTTGAAAACCTTTCACTGAATTTCCTTGGCAAACCTGCCAAACTGCCGTGATACAGATGCAACCTTGCCATCTTCAACAGTGCATTACAACCTGCATATAGCTTTTAAGCAGGAAGTTCAAGATGACTCAGTCTAGCTAATCTTACGGAGCAGTTTAGAAATCTAAATACTAAAACCTTAAGGACGACCTTACATCAACTTGTATTCTACAGCATTTGCTGACGAGTCAGTCATAGATGATGCCTATGTACTAGTCAACTGCAGTCCCGGCTCCTGGAGGGAGTTCCGCCGGGCGGTGACGTGCGGCGGGGGAGGGGCAGGGTGGGGGGTAGTAAAAACCGGAATCCGGCCGAATCCAGGTAAGTTAGCAAATAAATAAATAAAACGAATTTCGTAGCGCGCGCTGCATCGCCAAATGCGATGCAGCGCGCGCTACGAAATCCGTTTTATTTATTTATTTGCTAACTTACCTGTGTTCAGCCGGATTCCGGTTTACTACCCCCACCATGCCCTCCCCGCCGCACGTCACCGCCCGGCGAAACTCACTCCAGGAGCCGCGACTGGTCAACTGTAATGGAGGGCACCTTGTAATTTTTTCATATTTTTGTATTTTGTCACATGATAACAGTGAGGCAAATTTATTTTCATTTTATTTATAAATTATTATCCCTCCCTACATATTTTTTATCTTCTGTTTTACCCTTAATTCATTGTTGTCTTTTTAACTATCTGTTTCATAATTTTTTACCTTATTTATTTTTTCATAAATGTGATGTTGTTTGGCATATTGTTTCATGCACATGGTATGTCTCTGAGGAAGACCTTGCTGCTTGAGTCAGTATGCCTAGAATAAAAATAAGGAAAAACAGTTTGCCTTACTTTGTCTAATTGTTTAGGCCTTGATGGAGCTCAGTTGCTACTCAGCTCAACACTGTGGCTTCTCTCTCCCCTGACCTAATATTTTGATTTCCTACACAAGAAAGGTACAGCCTCTGTGGAGTGTTCTCATATACCCACATGTACATGACTATTTTCTGGCTAGCAATTGTCTGCAGTGTGTTCGGGAGGTTTATAATTTCTATACCTCTAGATGGGTAGATATAATGGGCAGCTTTGTCTCTATTGTTATAAGTCATTCACTTTCTAGGGGTGGGCAGAGGTATCAAATGCTACTTGACGCTTGCCCCGGCAACATTCTTTATATCTCTGGATCAAGGGACAGGAAGATTTATGTTTACTTTCTAGAAGTTAGATTTTTTTCCATTATGGTAGGTGAATGCCTGCTACAGATGCATTGCTCTGTTCATGGCCAAAGACACTCATTTCTGTCTTTCCATTATTGCCCTTCAGTGGATGCTCAAGGGCCAATAGAAAGAGACCTTGAGGGGTGGTGGTAGTGATGAGGTTTCTAGATTATTCCTTCAGATCACAGCCCAGTAATAGGCTTTCTGGACCTCTTGCACTAAGAACATTGTCAATGTGCCAAGTCAAGAAAAGAAAGTCAGTTGGACTGCAACCACCTAACAGCTGACTGAGCACTATGAGAATGGGATGTGTTTTAGGCAACAATCAATCCTATGAGATATCACAGGGACAACTTGTGGAATTCACACCTTCTTTCATAATAGAAAGGCACGCTCAAATATACTAGAAAATCAGAGATATATTTTGAAACATTTATTTTAAAATCGAAATCCTATCCTAGTGCATAAATTATGAATATCAACTATAATAAATATAAATAACATATTTGTGCAATATTTCCAATAGATTGAACACCATATAATACTGTAATATATTGGTGAAGTCATAAGATTTTTTTACATTGAAATCTCCAATCCCATCTTCAACTCTTTCGCTAAGTAAACTACCCTTTCGCACCAAAGAGCCTAGTTTTGAGTTTCAAAGATAGTTCACACCCTCATGCCTCCTATGAACAATTGAACCAATGTTTCGTAAAATAGCAATGTCTGCTATTCTCGTCTACATAGAAAGGAAGACCAATAAGCCCACAGAGAGAAGGCTAAGTGTTCCTCCTGGTAGCCTTCAGCAAAGGAAGATGATATAGTTCTATATGGCCTCTGTCTTGAGTCACTGGCTCGAAGTTCCCCTCTATCTTGTCACACAGTGTTCTTAGTTTACATAACATGTCTGTTCATTATCAAACCTTTCAGGATAAACAATTAGCAGAAAAGACCTTGGCATACTTTCACTTACTTTTTCGTGAACTCTGCTTTTAGTTTAAAATCAATAAAAGAGAAGTGAAGTTATCAGCTTTCATGAAACCTTGTTCATCATTCAAAACAATCACTAGAACAAAGGTCTTACGTCATACAAATTAACATGAATATATTTAAGAAGTGTTAGACATGGCACTATTGGTGTGGGTCTCCCCTGCATTTTTTGCCTTGCCTCCTTTGTTTTTGCTGTGTGTTGTACTCCATTTTACTGGTCTAGATGCTTTTGGCACTTTGCCACTGCTGTTCAGTGCCAAAGTGCAAGTGCTCCCTTTGTAAATTGGTATTATGGATTGGTGTTTCCATGATTGGCTGTTTGATTTACTAGTCAGTCCCTAGTACAGTGCTCCGTGTGTGCCCGGGGCTGGTAAATCAAATGCTGCTAGTGGGCGTGCAGCACTGATTGTGCCACCCACATAAGCAGCCTGTAAATGTAACTCTGGCCTGCCATTGCAGAGCCTTTGTGCAGTCTGGTACTGCCATGTCGACTTGGCAAGTGAACCCACTTGCCAGGCCCTAACCTTTCCTTTTCTTACATATCAGTCACCCCTAAGGTAGGCCCAAGGTACCCCTGAGGCAGGGTGCAGTGTATGTGAAAGGTAGGACATGCCCTGATGTGTGTGGCATGTCCCGATAGTGAACTGCCAATTTCGTTTTTCACTATTGCAAGGCTACCACAGAACGGGGACAGAACGGAGAATTTGTTTATAACATCTTATAAACATAACTGCCCCTGGGAACCAGATAGGAAAATAAAGTTTAGTATGCCTGAACTCAGAATGTTAAAATGCATCTTTTAGTGGGGCTGATTTTTACATTCTGTGTTTGAAAATACCACTTTTAGAAAGAAGGTATTTTCTTGCTTAGCCATCCAGTGTAGGTTTGTGTATTGCATGTTTGGCTTTTGGATGACAGGGGCTGGAGAGGGGCAGTGGCTCCAGAGAGCCTGATGAGTCAGGGCTGGGCTGAATAGACCTGGGCTGCATTTAGAGGAGGGGGGGGGAGATTTCCTTTCACCTGAAAGGGCCTGGTCTGCCAAGGACAATGCTGTCTCCACCTCCTGCCAAGAAGCTGCACCAGAGAGGACAGAACCGGTTTTGACTGAGCACAGGGCTTCTCTGCCACCAGAGAGCAAAGGATTTTACTGTATAAAAAGAGGGCCCAGACCCCAGACGTTTAGATCACTTCTGGGAATCAAGAGGAACCTTTGCCAAGGAGAAGAGCCGGGGAAGCTGAGGAGGAATACTGCCCCTGTGCTGTTTGCTGTCTGGGGTTGGCCTGCAGTGGCTACTTCCTGCCAAGGAAAGGAGAAAAGGACTTTGCTGTTTGCTTTGTCACCTGCTTGAGGAAAAGATCTCCAAGAGCTTGAAACTGAGCTTGCCTCATGTTCTGAAGTCTCAGGAACACAAAGACTTCACCACCAGCTCCCCTGAACTGCCTTGCTGGGAGTTCTGACCTGCAAAGAGGTGCCTGCTGTTGTTTTGGACCTCTAGAAAACTGTTTTCCGCAGGGAGCTGTAAAATAAATGCAACTTTGAAGAAGCGAGACGCATCCGCACCTGTTTCCGACGCATCGCCGAAGAAACCGTCGCAGCGCCTGCAGCGGCTCGAGAAATTGCTGCACGCCGCATCGAGTGCACCGATCTCCGAAGTCAGAGCTCATCGCACCGAGTTTGACGCAATGCCTGCTGTGCGGCTGCAAGAGTTCGCTCATCGTTCCGGATCGTCGCATCGCATTGAGGCTCCAAATTTGTTGCATCGTTGGGGGACGCAGTAAGAAATTGACACATCACCTCCCCACGCATTAAGAATCCGACGCATCACCTCCTCTCCGGTAAGGAACCGACGCATCACCTCCCCTGAACTGCAGTAAGGAACCAACGCATCACCTCCCCCGGAGCAAGGAACCGATGCATCACCTTTCCTGAGTGTAAGGAACCGACGCATCACCTTCCCTGTGATCCGTTTTGTTTGTTTGCGTGACGCATCCCAGGTACTTTATGACAAAAGTGTTGCATCTGCAATTTGCTCTGAACTGAACTATTTCCACCATCTGAAAGTCATATTTTTATTACTGTATTGTGGATTTTTGTCGTTTGGTCTTGTTTTGGTTTAGATAAAGGAAATAGAGGAGAGGGTTGATACCTACACTGTGCCAAACTTAAAGCTGTCTGCAAAAAGTTAAAAATCTCTGCAAGAATCCTCACCAGAAATGAGTAATACCAAAAGGCCTGAGGGCCTGGTTGGAGTCAAGGAATGCCAGTGAGCATACCGAGGAGCCTATGGTGGAGGGAGAGGATTTGGAGGAGCAGCAGAATGGGCTAGTGGGTCTGCCTGGGGGAAGGGTACCTTCCCAGGGGGCCAGCAGTGTCTCTTCAAAGGGGCTGCCTCCAGCAGAAGAGGTGGAGGACAGGGAGAAAAAAAGGATGCATGAGTTGGAGCTCACGAAGCTAAGGCTGGGGAAGGAGGATAAGGAGTTGGCATTTCAGAGGGAGAAATTAGCCCTGGAGAAGAAAAAGATGTTCTTAGAGCATGAAAGAGGGTTGAGGGAGCTGGGTCTAAAGGCAAAGAGTTTAGAGTCCAATCCCCATGGTGGCAGCGCAGCATCAGTACCTGGAGAAGGGAAGGTATACATCCCCAAGGACGTTATTCAAGATTTCACAAAGCAGGAAGACATTGGTCAGTGGTTCAAGGCTTATGAGGTAGCAATGAGGTCCTTCAGAATCCCTGAGAGCGACTGGGGAGCGGGGCTATGGGGCCGCTTTGTCAGTGAAGGGAGTGACACATTGCTAGCTTTGCCCACTGAGGATCAGATGTCTTATGCCCCCATGAAGGAAGCCTTAGTAGCAAGGTATGGGTTGACCCCAGAGCTGTACAGGCAGACATTTAGAAACTGTAAGAAGCTGGAGTCAAGTACTTGTGTGGAGTATGTGTCCTATTTTAGCAGAGCATTGGATGGTTAGATGAAGGGTAGCAAGGTGAATGATTTGCAGGGCTCTATGATTTGGTTGCATGGGAGCACTTGTCAGATAATTGTTTTCCAGAGCTACGCCAGCACTTGATTGACAGAAAGCTGACTGACCCCAGAAAGCTTGCTGTGGAGTCGGACCGCTGGGTCACCACCAGGGTCCAAAAGGGTTGTGTGGGAGACTCTGCCAAAGGTGGGCAGGGTCTCCAGCAGAAGAGTGTGGGGGACAAGGGTAAATAGAAGGAGTTCCAAAAAGGGCCCCAAAGTAATCCCTCAGGGAACCAAGGTAAGGGTTCCCAGCCTCCCACTGAGAAGAAGCCATGGATCCCGATAGATAAGCCTGTTCATAGGGGTTCCAAGGCATGTTTTGGTTGTGGTCAGATGGGCCACTTCCAAGGAGATCCTAGGTGTCCCACAAAGGTTACCACCGCACCCACTGGTGCACCGCCCCTGGAAATGGCTCGTGTAGCCTTGGGGGAGGAGTCGGGTGCCCAAGAGGGGTGGGGTCCTGAAGAAATGTCCCTGGTCTCTTTAGGAGACAGTGAGATGGTCCCAAGAGCTCATCTGCCTGATAACACTAAGAATTACAGGCAGTGGGTGGGTGACCATCAATGGCCATAGTGTGGAGGCTCTGAGAGACACCGGAGCCAGTGTGACAGCTGTCAGTTGTCAGCTGGTGTCTGAAGAGCAGGTGGTCCCCAACGCATTCTACCCAGTAGTTGCTGCTTACAATTCAGAGTGCCTCTGCAAAATGGCACAGGTTCCCTTTGAGTGGGGGAGGTCTCAGGTACCTTGAAAGTAGCTGTGAGGCCAGCCATGCCTGTTGACTGTCTGCTAGGCAATGATTTGGAGAGCTCCCCTTGGGCGAAGGTGGAGTGGAGGTCTCATTTAGAGATGTTGGGTCTGCCTGAGTGGGTGTGTGCGACCACTCGGTCAATGGCAGCCGGTAAGGGCATTCAAGAGGACCTGGCGTCTGAAAGAGTAGCCCAGGTGGCTGCCAGGAAGAGAAGAGGCAGGGGGCACGGGAAACCAGCCCCCGAAGTTCCCACAGTCCAGGAGGAGGCAAACGTTGAGGGGGATGCCCTGGAGCCTACAGGGGAACAAGTGGCTGAACTGGGGGACCTGCCTGAGCTGACCCATTGGCAGCAGGAAGGAGGCCCCTCCAGGGAGGAATTCTGCCAGGAGCAGCAGAAGTGCCCTTCTCTTGTTGGTTTGTGGCAACATGCTGCAAACCAGGCAGCAGGTGATCAGTCTGGATCACATTGGATTTACTGGGAGAATGGTCTCCTGTATAGCATGCCTAAGGTTGCTGAGCCTGGGTCAGCCCGTCTGCTGGTGGTACCCCAGCACTTCAGAGCCTTCCTACTGAGTCTGGCTCAGGATGTGCCTTTGGCAGGACATTTGGGGCAAGACAAGACCTTTGAAAGGCTTGTCACCCACTTTTACTGGGCCCAAATGAGTAAGAGTTCTGATACTCATTGTAGGTCTTGCCAGGCAACTGGTAAGAGCGGGAGGAAAGTAAGGCTCCTCTCCAACCTTTCCCTGTGGTCAGCACCTCCTTTGAGAGGGTGGGTATTGACATGGTGGGGCCTCTGGATCCCAAGACAGCCATGGGCAACAGGTTCATCCTAGTCTCTGTGGACCATGCCACCAGTTACCCGGAAGCATTCCTTCTCCAGACTGTGACGGCCCCGTGGTGGGTTGTGCGTTGATGGGGATTTTCTCCTGTGTGGGGTTCCCCAGAGAGGTGGTGTCCGACCGTGGTACCAACTTCATATCTAAGTATATGTAGTCCCTGTGGCAGGAGTGTGGTGTTATCTGCCAGTTCACCACTCCTTACCACCCCCAAGGTAATGGGCTGGTTGAGAGATTCAACCCCACCCTGAAGGGCATGATTATGGGTCTTGGTGAACCCATGAGGCATAAGTGGGACGTCCTCTTACCATGCCTTTTGTTTGCTTACAGAGAGGAACCGCAGAAGTCATTAGGGTTCAGTCCCTTTGAGTTCCTGTATGGGCATCCTGTAAGAGGACCTCTAAGTCTGGTCAAGGAAGGCTGGGAGAAAGCTCCCCGTAAACCTCCCCAGGATGTATATAGCAACATGCTGGCCTTCAGGAACCAGACTAAATGCTTCAGACAACTTACTCAGGCGAATCTGGAAGCCAGCCAGGAGGAGATGAAACGCTGGTATGATCAGAACGCCACTCTGATCGAGTTTCAGCCTGGACAGAAAGTATGGGTCATGGTGGACTTGCAGGGCCTGATTCACAGAACTAACTTACGTCAAAAACGTAAACGTAAACGTAAACGTAAAGTTAGCACTTTTTAGGTATTCACAGAAGTTAGTAGTCCTAACTTTAGGACTCCTAAATGCCTTCTGTGAATACCGAAAGTCTGAAAGTTAGGATTTTTCTCAGTTTAGGAGTAGTAAAGTTAAGTAAAATCCTAACTTTAAGACTTTCGGTATTCACAGAAGGCATTTAGGAGTCTTAAAGTTAGGACTACTAACTTCTGTGAATACCTAAAAGTACTGAGCCTGATTCACAGAACTAACTTACGTCAAAAACGTAAACGTAAACGTAACCGTAAACGTAAACGTAAAGTTAGTACTATTCTGTGAATACCAAAATGAGTAAGTGTATTCTGTGAATACCTAAAAAGTTCTAACTTTACGTTTACGTTTACGTTTTCGACGTAAGTTAGTTCTGTGAATCAGGCCCGCAGTCTCCTAGGAACCCTTTGCGGGTCCTGCATGTGAACTGCCTGACGCCCCACTTGGAGAGGTCCGAAGTGGGCATGCTCCTAACACCAGATGCTGGAATGGAGAAGGAGACTAAACCTCTTCCTGACCTCCTGTCTGCAAAATAGCACGATGGTCAGTGGACGATGTATTCATCTCCCCGCATTGACTCCTGAACAGCAGAGTGACTGTCGCCAACTGTTGGGACAGTTTGCTGCTCTGTTCTCCCTGACCACTGGTGTCACTCAGTGTTGTGTCCATGATGTTGACACTGGGGACAGTCCTCCTGTAAAGCACAAAATTTACAGAGTGACTGACAGGGTCAAGGCTTGCATGAAGGAGGAGGTCTCAAAGATGTTAGCGCTAAGGGTGATTGAGCCCTCAAACAGCCCTTGGGCCAGCCCAGTGGTCTTGGTCCCAAAGGCTACCGCACTCGGTGCCACACCAGAACTCCGGTTCTGTGTGGACTAACGAGGGCTCAATTCGGTCAGCAGGACTGATGCGCACCCCATCCCCAGAGCTGATGAGCTCATAGATCGGTTGGGAACTGCCAGGTGCCTCAGCACGTTTGACTTAACGTCTGGGTGCTAGCAGATTGCCTTAACAGATGGGGCAAAGGAAAGGTCAGCATTCTCAATGCCAGAGGGGCACTACCAATTCTGGGTGATGCCCTTTGGGTTGAAGAATGCCCCTGCCACCTTTCAGAGGTTGGTCAACCAGGTGTTGGCTGGACTGGAGGATTTCAGTGCAGCCTAACTAGATGACATCGCAGTGTTCAGTGCCACTTGGGAGGAACATCTGCACCACCTCTAAGAAGTGTTGAAGGCTCTGCAGAGGGCAGGCCTCACGATCAAGGCGAGTAAGTGCCAGATCGGGCAGGGATCTGTGGTTTACTTGGGACACCAGGTGGGGAGCGGCCAGGTGGCGCCCCTACAGCCCAAGATTGATACCATTCTGGCTTGGGAACCCCCAAGACCCAGACAGAGGCGAGTGCCTTCTTAGGACTCACTGGGTACTATAGGAGATTTGTCAAGGGGTATGGCACCATTGTTGCCCCCTTGACAGAGCTAACTTCCAGGAAGCAGCCCAGGAAGGTGAACTGGACGAACGCCTGCCAGAAGGCTTTTGATGCCCTGATATCTGACATGTGCACGGCGCCCGTGCTTCAGGCGCCCAACTTCTCAAGGGAATTCATTGTCCAGACAGATGCTTCAGAGCATGGTGTGGGGGCTGTGCTCTCACAACTGAATGAAGAGGGCCTAGACCAACCTGTAGCCTTCCTTAGCAGGAGGTTGATTCCACGGGAATAGAGGTGGAGTGCGATTGAGCGTGAGGCATTTGCTGTGGTCTGGGCGCTGAAGAAGCTGAGGCCCTACTTGATTGGGACTCAATTCCGGGTTCAGACCGACCACAGGCCGCTCAGATGCTGGATGCAAATGTGGGGTGAGAATCCAAAGCTGTTGAGGTGGTCCATTTCCCTACAGGGGATAGAATTCAGGGTGGAACACCGCCCTGGTACAGAACACGCCAATGCTGATAGTCTGTCCAGATTTTTTCGCCTTAGTGAAGAGAACTCCCAAGAGTGTGGGTAGTTCTCCCCACATTTCAGCTGGAGGGGACACGTGTTAGACCTGGCACCATTGGCGTGGGTCTCCCCTGCATTTTTTGCCTTGCCTCCCGTGTTTTCGCTGTGTGTTGGACTCTGTTTTGCTGGTCTAGATGCTTTGGGCACTTTGCCACTGCTGTTCAGTGCCAAAGTGCAAGTGCTCCCTTTGTAAATTGTTATTATGGATTGGTGTTTTCCATGATTGGCTATTTGATTTACTAGTCAGTCCCTAGTACAGTGTACCGTGTGTGCCCAGGGCCGGTAAATCAAATGCTGGTAGTGGGCTTGCAGCACTGATTGTGCCACCCACATAAGCAGCCTATAAATGTAACTCTAGCCTGCCATTACAGAGCCTTTGTGCAGTCTGGTACTGCCATGTCGACTTGGAAAGTGCACCCACTTGCCAGGCCCTAACCTTCCCTTTTCTTACATATCAGTCACCCATAAGGTAGGCCCAAGGTACCCCTGTGGGCAGGGTGCAGTGTATGTGAAAGGTAGGACATACCCTGATGTGTGTGGCGTGTCCTGATAGTGAATTACTGCCAATTTCGTTTTTCACTTTCGCAAGGCTACCACAGAACGGGGACAGAATGGGGAGTTTGTTTATAACATCTTATAAACATAACTGCCCCTGGGAACCAGGTGGGAAAATAAAGTTTAGTATGCCTGAACTCAGAATGTTAAAATGCATCTTTTCGTGAGGGTGATTTTTACATTCTGTGTTTGAAAATACCACTTTTAGAAAGTAGGTATTTTCTTGCTTAGCCATCCAGTGTGCCTCTGCTAGGTTTGTGTATTGCATGTGTGGCTTTTGAATGTCAGGGGCTGGAGAGGGGATGTGGCTCCAGAGAGCCTGATGAGTCAGGGCTGGACTGAATAGACCTGGTCTGTAGGGGGAGGAGATTTCCTTTCACCTAAATGGACCTGGTCTGCCAAGGACAATGCTGTCTCCACCTCCTGCCAGGTAGCTGCACCAGAGAGGACAGAACCGGTTTTGACTGAGCACAGGGCTTCTCTTCCACCAGAGAACAAAGGATTTTACTGTATAAAAAGAGGGGCCCAGATCCCAGGCTTTTAGATCACTTCTGGGAAACAAGAGGAACCTTTGCCAAGGAGAAGAGTCGGAGAAGCTGAGGAGGAATACTGCCCCTGTGCTGTTTGGTGTCTGGGGTTGGCCTGCAGTGGCTACTTGCTGCCAAGGAAAGGAGTATAGGACTTTGCTGTTTGCTTTGTCACCTGCTTGAGGAAAAGATCTCTAAGGGCTTGAAACTGAGCTTGCCTCCTGTTCTGAAGTCTCAGGGACACAAAGACTTCACCACCATTACTGTATTGTGGATTTTTGTCGTTTGGCCTTATTTTGGTTTAGATAAAGATTACTTATTTTTCTAAACTGGTGTGGTGTCCATTTGTAGTGTTTTCACTGTATTACTGTATGTGTTCACAAATTCTTTACACACTGTGTTAGAAATGGGGGTCTCTAGTTGGCAGAGGTAGGTACCTTTGTCCAAATAGGGACCCTTGCTTCTAGTCAGGGTAAGGGGGATATACTCCTAAAATAACCCTGCTCACCCCTTTGGTAGCTTGGCACGAGCAGACAGGCTTATCTCAGAGGCAGTGTGTAAAGCATTTGTAAACTCATAAAGTAATACAGTGAAAACACTAAAAATGGACACCACACCAGTTTAGAAAAATAAGTAATCTTTATCTAAACCAAAACAAAACCAAACGACAAAAATCCACAATACAGTAATAAAAATATGACTTTCAGATGGTAGAAATAGTTTAGTTCAATGCAAGTTGTAAATGCAACACTTTTCTCAAACGTACCTTAGATGCGTCACGCAAAACAAACAAAATGGCCGCAGGGAAGGTGATGGATCGGTTCCTTATACTCAGGGAAGGTGATGCGTCGATTCCTTGCTCCGGGGAGGTGATGCGTTGGTTCCTTACTGCAGCGCAGGGGAGCTGATGCGTCGATTCCTTACCGGAAAGGAGGTGATGCGTTGTTTTCCTACTGCTTGACGAGTTGATGTGTCTGTTTCTTTCTGCGGCCCCCAACGATGCGACAGTCTTGCCGCCTCGATTCGATGCGTCGGTACGATGCATGGCTTCATGCAGCCGCACAGCAGGCTTGCTTCGGGATCGGTGCGGTGATCTCGGACTTCGGAGATCGTTGCACCCGATGCGTCGTGCAGCAATTTCTCGAGCCGCGGCAGGCGCTGCAACGATTTCTTCGGCGATGCGTCGGAAAGAGGTGTGGATGCGTCACGCTTCTTCGATGTTGCGTCGATTTTCCAGCTTCCAGCGACAAACAGTCTGTAGAGGTCCTAAACAGCAGCAGGCACCTCTTTGCAGGTTGGAATTCTCAGCAAGGGAATTCAGGGGAGCTGGTGGTGAAGTCTTTGTGTCCCTGAGAATTCAGAACAGGAGGCAAGCTCAGTTTGAAGCCCTTGGAGATCTTTTCTTCAAGCAGGTGACAAAGCAAACAGAAAAGTCCTTTTTCTCCTTTCCTTGGCAGCAAACAGCCACTGCAGGCCAACCCCAGACAGCAAACAGCACAGGGGCAGTATTCCTCCTCAGCTTATCCGGCTCTTCTCCTTGGCAAAGGTTCCTCTTGATTTCCCAGAAGTGATCTAAAAGTCTGGGGTCTGGGCCCCTCTTTTTATACACCAAAATCCTTTGTTCGCTGAAGGCAGAGATTGTCTGTTCCCAGCCAAAACCAGTTCTGTGGGGCACTTTGCAAGTGCACAACAACCTCCATTGTCAGTGTGAGCCCTGGCTCCAGACACAGGACAGGGGGGCGGATCTGTCATTGTGGAAGGCAGGCACAGCCCTATTCAGGTGAAGGTGCTACTCCTCCCACCACTCCAAATGCAGTCCAAGCCTATTCAGCCCAGCCCTGACTCATCAGACTTCTGGAGCCGCTGCCCCTCTCCAGCCCCTGTCATCCAAAAGCCAGACATGCAATATACAAACATAGCAGAGGCACACTGGATGGTTAGGCAAGAAAATACCTACTTTCTAAAAGTGGTATTTTCAAACCCAGAATGTAAAAATCACCCACACTAAAAGATGCACTTTAACATTCTGAGTTCAGGCATACTAAACTTTACTTTTCAATCTTGTTCCTAGGGTCAGTTATGTTTATAAGATGTTATAAACAAACTCCCCATTCTGTCCTATTGGAACAGATAGCCTTGCAATAGTGAAAAACTAAATTGGCAGTATTTCACTATCAGGACATGCCACACACATCAGGGCATGTCCTACCTTTCACATACAATGCACCCTGCCCACAGGGGCACCTTGGGCCTACCTTAGGGGTGATTAATATGTAGAAAAGGGAAGGTTTAGGGACTTGCAAGTGTGTGCACTTGCCAAGTCGACATGGCAGTCCCAGACTGCACACAGGCTCTGCAATGGCAGGCCTGAGTCACACTTAACAAGCTGCTTCTGTGGGTGGCACAATCAGTGCTGCAAGCCCACCAGCAGCATTTGATTTACAGGCCCTGGGCACACATAGTGCACTGTACTGGGGTCTGACAAGTAAATCAAATAAGCCAATAATGGAATCACTATTACAAACAATAATTTACAAAGGGAGCACTTGCACTTTGGCACTGAACAGCAGTGGCAAAGTGCCCAAAGCATCTAGACCAGCAAAAATGGTGTCCAACACACAGCAAAACACAGGAGGTAAAGGCAAAAAATGGAAGGGAGACCCACGCCAATGGTGCCAGGTCTAACACACTGCCTCTGAGATAAGCCTGTCTGCTCGTGCCAAGCTACCAAGGGGGTGAGCAGGGGTTATTTTAGAAGTGTATCCCCCTTACCATGACTAGAAGCAAGGGTCCCTATTGGACAAAGGTACCTACCTCTGCCAACTAGAGACCCCCATTTCTAACAAGGGAAACATCATTTACATCGCGTGCGATACATCGCATGCCATTACAACGCGGTCGTTACAACGACTGCGTTGTTACATCGCATACCGTTACAACACAAGTCGTTACAACGACTTGCTGTAGGGGGCAAAAGGTGTTGGATTTAGAATCCAACACCTTCCCTACTGTTGCACAGACTGGAGCTGGAATAGTAAATTATACTATTCCAAAATCCAGCGTGCCCCCTACAGCAAGTCGTTGTAACGTCTTGCGTTGTAATGGTATGTGATGTAACAACGTGGTCATTGTAATGACTGCGTTGTACTGGCATGCGATGTATCGTGGCCTATTCTTCTAACAAGAAGACTTAATTGTCATGTTGCAGTGAGTAATAGCATGAATAATATGTATTTTATATTTCAACATTTATATCTAATCACCACCATATTTAATTAAAAAAGGAAATACCTAAAGTAAAAAGCATAATAAATAAAACAGTATGCCCTTGCGACCTAACATACCACAATTTCTGATCATTCATAAGGTGGTTTATACTGCAGCTATAGTTTCTTCTGGTGGTTTAACATGCACCAGTAAAGTGTTTAGGCCTCGAGATGGTGAAGACATGTTTTAAAATCCTATCGTTTTTTCTGGATGTTTTTTTTATTGGTTTTCTGTTTGTCAGTTCTTAGGGATCAGTGGATATCGATTAGGGTAGTTCAGAGGCTACTGGGAATTTCGAGGTGTGGTATGTTTGGCAGCAAAAGAGCCTGATGTTTGCCGTCTCCTTAATAGTTTGGCTCTGTACCATTGTCCCAGGAAACAAATGTAGCCTCTTGGATTTCTTCCCATCGGTTTAGTAGTACTTTAGCAATCTCCATTTGAACTTTTGGAGATCAGGGTCATGTATGTAAGATTTTTGGCTGACTTGGGTTTGCAGAGCTAATGATTTCCCAATCTCACAAATGTTGTACTGGTTGGTGCTGAAGCAAGTACAAGGGTAACACCCAAAGCTACTAAGCTACTGTTACTCTTATACCTGGAGCAACACATTGTGCTTCCCTGTTTGAGTTCCATATTATATTTCCTAGAACATCTCCTGCTGCACTCTTGCAATGTCAGGAGGGTTATTATTGGTTTTATACATAAAGATTTCCATTGATGGTCTCAGTTGATAAATCCAAATGATTATTTCAGTTCCTTGATATCTGGCCCAGCTTATCCTCCTACATGGGGTGACAGGTAAGTAAAAGGTCCATTAGGCAGAGGTTCTGAGTCTGACATTTGTTGACATGTACAAGGATGCACTACCATAAGTAGGAAAAACAACATTGTGCAGAGGGGATCTAGACACATAATATTTCCAACTCCAGTCTACAATTTATCTGTTTCATGTTTCAAAATAATCATTGTACACTCAGGAGTTGCAATGTAACTCAGCCAATAATGCTGCTCAGCAAATTATCTTCTGATGTGTTGTGGAGTTCCTCAACAGCGTCAGCTCGACTGGTTCAAAGGATGTCCTGCATCAATGGTGAAATCGGGGTGACATCTACCGGCTATTCAGCAGTTGTTCCATGAAAGGACTGTCCAATTACATCCACAGAGGTGTCCCTCTTTCTCCCTGCACTCGTTAAGTTTGGTGCAATTGGTTTGCAACCCCCGTCTCTCCTGCCTGCACTTCCTATATTACGAAGTGATGACATTTCAGAACTAGCCTTAGCTGTCTTCATAGGCTATTAATTCAAAATTTTCCATTCCAGTACTGCTCTGGTTATAAGATGGCCAGACACCTGGTGGTGCTATTTATTAGCAGTAAATCATCACTTCCTTGCAACTACTACTAACTTTCAAACACTTGTAATTTGCACCACTGCATTTTACATTCTGGCAGCATTGGAGCCAGGAGTGTCAGAAGCTTTTGAAAGGACTGGGCAAAACCCCAAATAGAAAAAGAATTCTTCAAATGAAGAGAGCATTTTATGTTTCTAAGGAGTGTTCAAACAGTTGGTGTCAGCTTCTGCTGTGACCATCATTAATATATGGATCAACACTCCTCCAGCCATACTTCGGCCAAGAGAAGACGCGCACTCCAATGGTGTGTTTCGCTGAATTTAATCCGTATGAGGTATATACTCAGCCACCATTAGTATAGATCCTCTTATTTCTCTTCCGAAAAAAGAATGACAACCAACTACATGAAGGTGAAAGAGGTCATACTGGAGATATCTTGCAAGAAGTGTGAAGCTTCAGATGTTTAAAAATCGGAGATGAAGGGTACCATCTTTGGATTTATGTGGCAGCGAGAACTGCTCCAGCTGCCGCGAAGAGTCACGGAGGGCAACTGCAGCCTGTCACCAGTACCCTTCTCTGACCCCTCCCCAAAACCGTTTTCTCAGTCTGTCCCTGACTGCAGTACAACTTTGCAAACCGGGCCCAATCGCAATCTGCACAAGCAGTACCCGCTTACATCTCTCATAGTAACGAGAATACAAACCAGCCCTGGCAATTAAGTCGGACCAGCCAGGGGAGGGGCAGGGTTTGGGGAGGATGCTGGTGGGAAACACTGCTGCTGCTTTTATTATTTTGTTATATGCGGGTCGATATTGCAGCATTGCTGTAAAACTGGCCCCCACCCTTCCAGCCCACCGGGAAAACGCCCGGTGCCCGCTACAGCCAGTCCGGCCCTGATCATAGTCCCACCTTCTCCCCTGATGCTACCCCAGCAGTCACCTCCCAGTAATCATGGGGGGTGCACCAGTCTTACCCACTATGTCCTAGATGTCTCACATACCGGCCTTATGTAACAGAAAATAGTATTTGGAAGTTGGGAAGTAGTTTTTTTCTGTGCTTAATGAAGTTAGGTGCATTGAAAACTTCGGCTGATTTCATGAAGGTGGGCATATGAAAAATGCTCCTACTTTGCACCTCTGGGGGATGGTGTTATTTTGATTTATATCGGATTAAAATGCAAAATCCGCTGCCTTTTTACCAGGACTAACACTTTTGGTTGTGTTTAATAGATTTAACTTAAAAGGTGAATACAACATGGGCCAGATTTATATTTTGGCAGCAAGGATAATCCACTGCAACGGTGATGGAGTACCCTTCCGGCCAACATAATGGTCTGCCTGCCAAATTTAAAAGTGGTTGAACCATAGTAGGCTATATATCAATTTAGATGGGTGAATGTATAGCCTTTTTCTACTGCCCGTTGCCGTCAGTAAAACCCTGGTGGTAGAGGGCAGTAAAAACATAAAGATACTCCCCTTGCAAGAGATGACTCCCTTGGCAAGAAGGGCATTTTTCTTTTATTTTCAAAAACAAAATCTCACTTTAAGGTTTGTTTTTGAAAAAAAAAAAAATGCCATATGTCAATGTTACAATGCATTCCATGGAACCTCCTAAAATACTCCATCCCCTGGTGGAGGCCGGCCCATCCTAAATCGGGCTCATGGTTCTTTTCTACATCTAAATCTTCCACTGATAGTCAGCCACTGGAAAAATCTTCTCCATGATCCATGTTTTTGTATTAGAATATATAAAATGCCTACAACTCTGGATGCATAGCTAGCAACGTTCCCCCAACCCATAACCTACCCTATCACTGTATCTGTCCCATGTTGTGTCTTTCTAAATTTTGTGATACTAACATTTGCAACAAGCACCTGGAACCCAATGATAATTTGCTTGTGCTATACAAAAGAAAAACCTAAACAAATACATTCATATTTTATTCATCATCAGACTTTTGTGGCTATTAGATTCACCCTTAAGAGGAAGACTGGTGTATGGGGTTGCTGGAGGTGATTTGTTTGTTTATATATATATTTTTTTGATGTAGGTTAAAGAAGAAGATTTGGACAATGGGGATAAGTGCTGGAGAGCGCCAAAGGTTTGGACATTTTGGCCCTGTAGATGGACATATGTATTTGGACTCTGTTTATTTCGCAGCAGTTAGGGGAGGAGGATGGCTGCCTGTTCTGTGGGTGTATGCATGTTCTGCGTTCTGGAGTTTGTTGATGTTCTGGTTCTGGTGTTTTGTTGCTGCTGTGTTTGGGGAGCGGTGAAGGTGTGCTGCATAGTATTGGCCTCCGTGCCTTTAATAAAATCATGATTTTCTACCCATTAAAACTGTGGAACATCTGCATTTCACAGTGTCTGCACATGGAACCCTGGCTTCGAGCAAAAATACCAATCGACAACGGTGGGTTAACGGGCATCCTGGACTCTGGCATCTATCTCCCAGGCACCCAAGCATGAACCACCGTCCTGCCGCCCAGGCATGTAGTGGGCTTAAAATAGCCGTTCATTGCTGCTATGCTTCTCCCCCGCCAGGAGCCTCAGAAGACATGGCTGCCTGCCTGGGAGAGAAGTTGCCGCCTCTGCCCTTCATTTCATGTTATATGATAACACCTTCCTCTTTTACGGTAAGTGTGCTTGAGTTCTAATTTTCAGAACCCGTGAAACCGTCTTGTTTTCAAGCAAGTAGTTGGCTAAAGGGTTTTTATTTTCGGTTATTCCATTCCCTGCTTTTCACATGTCCTGCAGTCGCGGTGCCTCCTCCGGATGGAGGGTGTCAATTGAGGACACAGGGCAGGTTAGCCGAGGCAAACACTGGGGTGCAGGCGCAAACACCAATTGAATTGGGGCAAAGTGTCAGTGCCACTGCACCATTGAGGGCTAGCTACTCCCCTGGTCGGTGAGCAGTAAAGACCTTGGGACAAATCCGTGATTCCTATGGTGATTTCACCAGGAGTCTCTTGCCTGCCAGTTCGCAACATTAAAATAGTTTCCCTAAGAGGCCTTGTACTAAACCAAAGGTGGAGGCAAATTAAGGTGTGTGTGTGTGCAGGAGAACGGGGGGTGGGGGGTGCACCTGTGAAATGCAGATAAGAGACCGTCCGTATGTGCAGTCAGTTTCGATGTAGTGCTACATTTTGTTACATTTCGCCTGATTCATTTCGCTCAGCCCCCGACCTTTCTCAAACGAGTATTTGATGGGCCATTTTGTTTCATTACTATATATAGCACACTACTTACCAACAATTCAACACCTAGCATAATGTAAAACTAGAATACATATGTAGATCCCTTCATAATTGAGCTCATGTATGCATATAAGCCACTGTACAAGAAAATATATTCACTCTAAGATCACACCTTAATAGGAAAAGCCACACCCAAAAGGAGGCGCAATGATGGGCCGGTGGAATTATTCTGCAGAGGAGGACCAAATTATGAGGCAGGGTTGACTGAATTATGCTGCAAGAAAAGGCAAATTATGCTGCATAATGTGCCATATTTTGTGATAGTATTACTTTAATAATTTTGTAGTTTTTCCACATGTTAACACTGGTTAAGGATTTCACCTTATTAGGATCAATTGAACACCCAAATACAAGAACCAGTAACTGAAAGATGACCAGTCAAACTTTGCATAGGGCTTTCCAGTGAACAGGAACGTGTGTCACAGCGGTTTCAGTAACCTTTAGTCTGTTTGAGCTAGAAATATTTTTTTATTGTTAAAATCTACAGATTAAGCATCAGATGATGGATTAAGTAGCAAATGCAGCATATCCCTAATATGTGAAAAATGCAGCAGTCGCATAATCGCATAATTAGAGTGGCCCTTAGTTTTACAAGAATACCTTAAGATCTTCTTTTAAAATCAGTCGTTATGGTACTATTGCCATGTAGTAGGAATATAATGCAAGTTTCTATCATGCGTAGCCTCAAGCCCCCTTTTACCGCTTTCTACATGTACAGGTTCTCTGTAAAAAACCGCCACTTGCAAATTCTTAGTACTACTGTCATGTTTCTTAGCAAAAGGAATAGCAACAGAATAATTGACAACTACAAGTTCGATCACTCTCATATATTCAAAAACGTATACCTTCATTTAACAGTGTTTAGATGTAACCATGGATATAATATTACACACAAGAATAACAATTATGGCAAACTAGGTACATGGGTCCCAAAATCTCATTTGTATTCTCAATTATTCGACAGCCTTTCTCCTGTCTTTCTACTCTCTCGATCCTATATTTCATGTTGACAAAATGGTCCCATCTCATTGTCTTTTATACTCATATTATTGTTCTTCCTCACTTTGCTTTTTCTTTACATCTAGCCAAATTACCATCGCTATCTCGCAGGTGCTTTCATTTTCTTACTCACCCTAACTCATTTAATCCCTCACAATATACACAAGCTTTCACTCACACGTGCTTTTACTGTGCTTTTTTCTCTCTCTTGCTCTCTTTTCTCTCATTTGTTCTCTCGCTCTCACTTTTAAACTTTCTCTCTCCCTCTACCCTCAGCTGTCTTTCACTCTCCTTCCCTCTTGCTCACTTTATTGCTCTTTTTTGTCTATCTCTGTCTCTCTTCCTTTCTCCCACCTTCTCCTAATTCTCTTACTTTTTCTCTTTCGGGCTTGCTTTCTATCGCTCTGTGTCTCACTCTCTTTCACACCTTTACATTTTGTATTCTTTCTCCCATTTTCTTTCTCTACTTTTTTTACTCTGTACTTCTTCCCAACTTTAATTTCTCTCTCTCATTAGCTCTATCTCTAGTTGTATCCCCTCTCTCTATTTCTCTTGCTCTCCCTCTAGCTCTTTCTCATCTTCTTCATCTTTCTCTAAGTCTCCCTGTCAATCTGCCTTTCCCTCACTCTGACGCTCTATCTTCCTCTCTCCACTAATCGTTCTGTTTCTGCTTTGCTCTCACATATTGCTATTTCTGTCACACACACTACATTTCCACCACTCACACTCACTTGTATTTCAGTTCCAACACACAAGCTTCATGAAACTTCACATTTCACTACACTGCTCCCTCTGCTTACTTACTCCTTTAGTCTTTCTTTCATTTTCTCTTCATGCTTCTTTATTCTACTTCATGTTTTTCTCCTCCCTCTTTGTTCTCTTTACTTGCTCTCTCTCTGCCCCTTTTATTATTGTCTTCTATATTTGTCCATAGTCCTCCTCTTCCACTTTTCACTGTCTAATCTTCTCAGTTTGTACTTTTCCTCTTCAGACATATTTAGATTTGTTTTAAAAATACCACTGCATAGAATTTCGATAGGCCAAAAAGGAATGAATCCTAGCAAGGAGGTGCACTTGGAGCAAATAAAGAACCCATTTTTAGTTTTGATGCACATCATAAGAAAACCTGTATTTTAATTGGCACAATGAAAAGGCTCTATGGGCATGGATTTGACAGTCCTGACACTCAAGTGCACTCCTTTCTATGCACATGTGATTAGACAAAATGCTGTTACTCACATTTATGACAAAGCCAAAGGCTGATGTGGGCAGACTCACTGCTCAATACTGTATGATGTGGTGGGCAGAATTACAATGTGAATGACAGATGAGCACACCAAAGGCTGACTCAACACTCCTCTATATATATGTTTGAATTGTTAATTTATGATTTTTTGATAACATGAAGCTGGGGAGATAGCTAATGCCAAAGGTGTCTCCGGTAGGCCAAACTAAAAACACCAGGGACTGCAGTTAATTATAATAAATAAAATAAGGGAGCGAGGAAAGAGAGAGAGCATTCTCATTTGAGCAAACACAGAGATGGATACACGATCTAACCACCATTTTTCCCAGCAAAAAAATAACCAAGATTTGATCATCTATCAAAGGATGTATTCATCCAAAGAGATTCAGAATATCAAAATGGAGGCATTCACAAGAAATAGGCTCCACCGATCACTTAGCACGTTCATATTCCCAAATTCAAGTATTTCTACAAATGGAGAAACTGAAGTAGTTAATGTGTTAAGGGCTACTTAATGTCCCACTAATGGGTGTCACAATGCTAAAGAAAGACAAGCATTTGTAATGCAATGGGTCTCTCATTTGCAAGAGTTTGGGCTATTTGCATTGTGGATGACAATGCCTTTTATATATGTTTTAAAAACCAACACATGGATGGGGGGCATTGTCGTTTAACAGTGCCGGTGGCTCGGGGTCTCGCGGGTGCGGGACCTATTGCATTGCAAATGCTTGTTTAACAAGATGGTATGTTTTTACTTTCCCCCTTCCGTGTCCCTCCTCGTGTCCCTCACGCCCACCGACTCTCCATTGTCCATTTGCTTGCCCCCCAGCCCCTCCACACCGCCCTCTTTTGTCAGTGTGCTTGCCCACAGTCTGCCCCTGCAACCGTCTGTTGTCCAGCTGTTTGCCCCAGCCCCTCCCTCCCACCCTCTTTTGTCCGTCTGCTTGCCCCCAGCCACTCCCACATACCCTCCATTGTCTGTGTGCACTCCAATGTGCCTTGCCTCCCTTCCATCGTGTTGCATTCCGCCTGCCCTCCCTCCCTTCCTTTCTCTCTCTGTGTTACCTCTGGGCCTCCCTCAGTGTTGCCTCAAGCCATCTCTCCCCGCCTCCCTCCCTCCGCGTTGCACCCCCTGCTGCTTACTTCTGCATTGCCTCCTTACCGCCCTCCATTTTGCCATTGAGGAGCAATGAAATAAAGCAATATGACAGTGCTTTTTTATTCCTCCCCACCGCGTCCTTGTCTCCTGCCCTCGCTCCCTCCCTTGGGGGAGCAATAAAAACAAAATTATGAGGCGGCCAGTGCTGGCCGCATCATAGCTCTTTATTTTTCTAGTACTTTTAGCCTTGCGACACAGAAGATGCGCTGCTGTACAACATGGCTACAAAACATTGACAAAACCAGTAGCTGTCGCTGGAGAGACCTATTGGTTTTGCAAATGATTGTTTATTATAATGCTATTTTTGCTCTGTGACATGTTGGCAAAGACGTATGGAATTTATGTTAATGGGAAAATAACACTTACGATAAAATGAAATAAGTAGGACACCAATATCGTCCACACAGTGCTAGGAAAACAGTGTGCAGAAAGAGCTTGACTCAATGCATAATTTGAACGATAGCTGGACAGTCAGATCCTATACGCCGGCATATACAGTACTTTATGGAAAAATACATCTTGCAATTGCAACCTTTGGATTCATTGTCTAATATCTACAATACCTGTTCTGCATTTATGCTGTATGTTGTGATGCTGTGAGCGGTTAATACTGGTAGAAATCTAATGTGTTGTACCACACTATTGCTGTCAATATCACGGCTAGGACATGTGTGTAAGTCAATATTTTGGGGCCTGATAATGTGGCATAAAACCAAACCTACATGTTTTGTGTCTGCACATTGGGAGTTTACCTGTCATCTTCCTCTTGCACCAGCCAGCCTAGAGAAAGTGAAATTGCATCTGATGCTTTGATTGCTTTGATTTTAAGATGCATCTAAATCTCCTGAGTCCGTGATATGGTTTTATGCACTTACCAAGAAGCGCAGTTCTAATTTGGACCATTTGAATCTTTATAACAAAGTCAAAAGACTTGATCATTTGCATGATGTAGATGTTTGAGAACAAAGCAAAGCCACTGTTCTGTTAATGGTTAACTACACAACTGGCAACCATTTTAATTGTAAAGGTTTTAAGTAAATGTATCTTTTGAATACAAGTCTTCCATTAAAAGTTGTAGTATGTCTCTTATGTAACATCTGAACATATTTTTCGGAGCTAAGCTGCTTTCTTAGTAGGCCATTGTATCAATCAATCAGGTGTTTGTTTAGCGCGACTACTCACCCGTAAGGGTCTCAAGGTGCTGGGGGGGGTACGCAGGTTCCAGTTCATCAAGGAGGGGGTCTGTCGAAGAGCCAGGTTTTGAGGTTTCTTGCGAAGATGGGGAGTGATGTTGTCTGTCTGAGGTGGAGCGGAAGGCCGTTCCAGGCTCTGGGCGTGAGGAAGGAGAAGGAGCGGCCTCCCGATCTGGTCTTTCTGGTGCGGGGGACCACGGCGTAGGAGAGCTGGGCTGATCGTAGGGTCCTTTGGGGTGCGTGGAATTTGAGTCGGCTGTTCAGGTATGCTGGTCCGGTGTCATGGAGGGCCTTGTGAGTGTGGGTGAGCATCTTGAAGGTGACTCTAGCTTCGATGGGGAGCCAGTGGAGTGTGCGCAGGTGCAGGGAGATGTGGCAGTGTCTTGGCAGGTTGAGGACCAGTCTTGCGGCGGCGTTTTGGATGTTCTGTAGCTTGCGGGTGAGGTTTTTGTTTATTCCGGCATAGAGTGCGTTGCCGTAGTCGAGTCTGCTGGTGACCAGGGCGTGAGTGACGGTCTTTCTGTGTTCGAGGGGGATCCATTTGAAGGTCTTACATAGGAGGCGGAGGGTGTGGAAGCAGGAGGACGAGACGGAGTTGATCTGGCTGTCCATTTTGTGCTCTGAGTCCAGGATGATTCCCAGGTTGCGTGCGTGGTCCGTGGGGGTGGGCGGCCTTCCGAGGGCGGGGGGCCACCAGGTGTCTTTCCAGGAATCGGGGTTTGGGCCCATGATGAGTACTTCCGTTTTGTTGGTGTTTAGTTGTAGGCAGCTGTTTTTCATCCATTTGGCGACGGCTTCCATGCCTTCTCGAAAGTTGTGTCTGGGGTTGTTGGGTTCATTGGATAGGGAGAGGATGAGTTGGGTGTTGTTAGACCTGGCATCATTGGCGCGGGTCTCCCTTCCTCTTTTCGCTTCCTATCTTTTATGTTGGCTGGATTTAGATGCTCTGGGCGCTGTGCCACTGCCAATCAATTCCACAGCGCGAATGCTCCCTGTGTAAAGATGACTGTATGAATTGGGATAACCATAATTGGCTTGTTTGGTTTACCTGTCAGTCCCTAGTATAAGTGCACTGTGTGTGCCCAGGGCTGGAAGACCAAATACTGCTGGCGGGTCTGCAGCGCTGATTTGCGCTACCCACCGAAGTAGCTTTTAAAGTATGTCTGTGTAGCATGTTCTAATAGCGAGTTACCCTCCATTTCACTGTTTACTATTGTGAGGCTATCCGTTCTCATAGGCCAGAATGGGCAGGCTGAGTATTACATTCCATAATCCTACCTGCCCCCAGGAACCTGATAGGAAATTCGAATTTGATATGTTTAAGCTCAGGACATTGAGATACATCTTTTAGTAAGGATCATTTGCATAGCCCGTGTTCGAAAATGCCTCTTCTAGAAACGAGGTATTTTCTTGCCTAAGCTTTCCTGTAGGCTTTGCTAGTGTGTGTATTGGCTGTCTGGTTTTGGAGCAGCAGGGCCAGCTGGGTCAGACCTGGCTGGAGAGAGAGATCGGCATTTAGTGTATGGGGAGGGGTGACTCTTTGATCTGAGCAGGGCCGTGCCTGGCAAGGTGAATGATGGCTCCACCTCCCACTGGGCGTCTGATAGCAGACCCCCTGATTCTCAAAGGGCAGGATGTCGCCTCGTAAACCAAGTGCTCCCCGACCCCACCGAACTGGTTTTGGCTGGATTCAGTGATTTGTGACTTTAGAGAACAAAGACATTTTAGATATAAAACGCTGCGCTGAACCCTTTTTCAGGTGTGTTCCTTCTGGATGTCAAGACGAAACTCTGTCCGAGTGAACAGAGGAAAGGACTTTGAAACTTTCACCAAGCTTGCTGAAGAAACTACCCGAGGGCCTGAATTGAGAGCGCCTCCTGCTGAAGTCTCAGGGACATTAGACTTCACCCCGTCAGCCGTCTGAATTCCTGTGCGAGGGATTCTACTTGCAGGTGAGGCCTCCGTCGAGTAATCCGGAGCCTCTAGTTCTACTGTGAGGAACGCGGACTGGTAACCCTTGTTAACTCTGTGTGGGCCGCCGCAGCTAAGAGAGAGCTGCCGCCGCTGAGAGCCCGCCTTAATTTGAACCTTCGGAACCTTCGCTGAATGTGTGTGGGCCGCCGCAGTTAAGAGAGAGCTGTAGCCGCTGAGTGCCCGCCATTGTGCCAGCCTGGTCAAGATCATTCTTTGTCCTGTGGGCCACCGCAGCTAAGAGACAGCTGCTGCCGCTGAGTGCCCGCACCTTTGCCACTTTGCATCATCGTGATTTATCCTGTGGGCCGCCGCAGCTAAGAGAGAGCTGCTGCCGCTGAGTGCCCGCACCTTTGCCACTTTGCATCATCGTGATTTATCCTGTGGGCCGCCGCAGCTAAGAGAGAGCTGCTGCCGCTGAGTGCCCGCACCTTTGCCAACTTTGCATCATCGTGATTTGTCCTGTGGGCCGCCGCAGCTAAGAGAGAGCTGCTGCCGCTGAGTGCCCGCACCTTTGCCAACATTGCATCCTCGTGAGTCGTCCTGTGCACAGCCGCAGCTAAGAGAGAGCTGCTGTGAGCCCACCACGGAGCTGCACAACGAGAGTCATCGCCACCACCAGCCCAGGCCACCGCAGCCGCGTGCTGCTGCCGCTGAGAGCCTGCCTGTCCCCGAGTGCCCGAATCATTGTGAGTGCACGTTGCGGACCACTGCAGTCAAGAGTTGTGGTCGCTGGGAGTCCGCCTGTCACCGTCTCCGCTTCTTCGAGAAGCTGCGTGCTGTGTCCCCGTCCAACGGCAAGTATCTGGTGCGCAACGGGTTGCGTAGACCCAGGCCTTGAACTCAGTCAGTGCCACATTCTGGTGAATACGTTATTGCCTTTTTAAGTCCCTACTGATTTACGTGCATTTTGGCTGGTTAAAACGCTTTGAGAGTCTTGTGTTAGACCTTAGATAAAGATACTATTTTTCTATACCTACTTGAGTTGTGTCCTTTTGTGGTGTCGTTACTGCCTTATTGTGCATGGTCATAAATGCTTCACACACTGCCTCTGAGATAGGCCTAACTGCTCGTGCTACGTTACCACAGGGTTGAGCAGGGGTTATCAAAGGGGGTAGCCCACTTGCCCTGACTTAGCAAGATGGGTCCCTATTTGGACATTGGCGCCAGCCAGTGCCAACTAGAGACCCCCATCTCTAACAGGTGTCGTATGCGTATGACACAATGTTGAGTCCGTAGGTTCTGACGATGGGGGCGAGCGGAGCCATGTAGACGTTGAAGAGCGTAGGGCTGAGGGAGGACCCCTGGGGGACTCCGCAGGTGGTTGGCGTAGGGTCTGAGAGGAAAGGGGGGAGTCTGACCCACTGCGTTCTGCATGAGAGGAAGGAGCGGATCCAATCGAGGGCCTTGTCTTGGATCCCTGCGTCGTGGAGTCTGCGTATTAGTGTGTGGTGAGAGTCTGTGTCGAATGCCGCTGAGAGGTCGAGGAGGATGAGGGCTGCTGTTTCTCCTTTGTCCAGTAGGGTGCGGATGTCGTCTGTTGCGGCGAGGAGGGCGGTCTCCGTACTGTGGTTTTTTCTGAAGCCGGATTGGGAGGAGTCGAGGATGTTGTGCTCTTCGATGAATGTGTGCGAGTTGGCTGTTGATGGCTTTCTCGATGACTTTCGCTGGGAACGGGAGCAGGGCGATGGGTCTGTAGTTTTTGAGGTCGGTGGGGTCCGCCGAGGGTTTCTTCAGGAGGGGGTTGATCTTGGCGTGTTTCCAGTCGTCGGGGAACGAGGCGGTTGCCAGGGAGCAGTTGATGGTGTGGGAGAGCATGGGTGCGATGGTGTCGGCAGCTCTGTTGAAAATGTGGTGGATTGACTTCAGTGTCTTCGGTGGTGAGGGCTGTCCAGTTGTCCATCGCTGGCTTCAGGGTGTCGGGGGTGGTTGGTGAAGGTTCAGTGTGTTGGTTGTCTTCGTTGAAGTTGTCGTAGATGCTCTTGATTTTGTGGTGGAAAAAGGTGCTGAGTTTGTCGCAGAGGTCTTGTGAGGGAGGGATGTCGGTGGATTCGCTGGTGGGTTGGGCGAACTCCTTGATGATGTTGAAGAGTTCTTTGCTGTTGTGTGCATGAGTGGAGATTCTGTCTTCAATCGCTTTTTTCCTCGTTTTTCTGATGCGTTGGTGGTGGGCGTTGGTGGTGGCTCTGAAGTTGTTGTGGGCTTCTGTGGATTTGGTGTTCCTCCAGGCCTTTTCGAGGCGGCGTCAAGTGCGTCTGGACTCTCGAAGTTCGGTGGTAAACCATCTAGCTTTCTTGGCGTGAGTGTTGTTGTTTTTCTTGAGGGGGGCTATGGTGTTGGCGCTGTCGGAGATACATCTGTGCAGGGTTCGGGCTGCGGTGTCGGGGTTGTCGTTTTCCACGATGGTTGTAGTGGAGTTGCTGAGTGATGAGGTTAGCTGGTCATCGGGGATTCTGGTCCAGTTTCTTTGTGGGAGCAGGTGAGGGTGTCTGTGGATGGTGGGTGTTCTGAAGGTGAAGTGGACGCATCGATGGTCAGTCCATTGGAGTTCGGTGGTGTGGCTGAAGGTGATAGAGTTTCCTGTTGTGAAGAGGGGGTCGAGGGTGTGTCCTGCTGAGTGCGTGGGTTCGGTCAGGATCTGGCGGAGTCCAATGTTGTGGAGGTTGTCCAGGAGGGATGTGGTGCTGGGGTCCAGTTGGTTGTCGAGGTGGAAGTTGAGGTCTCTCAGTAGGGTGTAGTTGGTGGACGCGATGGCATGCGGGGAGATGATGTCCGTGATGGAGTTGGCGAAAAGTCTGCGGGGTCCAGGGGGTCAGTAGATGAGGGTTCCTCGGAGGGTGGAGGTAGGGCTGGCCAGTATCTTGAAGTGAAGGTGTTCCATCAGGTCTGTGGGCTCGTCGGGGAGTGTGCTCAGGCAGAGGGTGGATTTGTGGACGATGGCGATTCCTCCTCCCGGGCGGGTGGGGCGGTCCTTCCTAGAGATCTTGTATCCTTGGGGAATGGCGATGTCCGGTCCCGAGGTGGTGTTGGTCCATGTTTCGGTGAAGAATGCTACGTCCGGGGTGGTGCTGGCGAGGAGGTCCCAGATTTTGGTGGCGTGTTTGTGGAGGGATCGGACGTTGATGAGGATGCATTGCAGGGTCTTTGGTTCGGTTGTGTTCTTGCGGGCGGGTTGCGCTGGGTTCGTGGTCTTGGCGGGGCTGCAGGTGTGCCGGCAGCGGTGACAGCTGAAGGGTCCGTGGGTGTCGGCTGCTGATGCTAGCTTGCAGTTGTTGTTGCAGCCTGGGTTGAGAGCGTGGAGTGCCGCTGGGTCGTAGCGTTGGCGGGGCCGAGGTCCAGGGTTCCTGGCACTGGTCACGGTCGGGTCATGGTCGGGTCACGGACGGGCGCAGACGGGCTTGCCTTTGGCGTGCCTTCGGCGCGCCAGCGGCGTGGCCGCACAGCAGCCGCCATTAAGTAGGGGTCGGGGAGGGCTGGACAGCTGGGAGGCGGGAGCGGGGAGGGGAGCTGGATTGGGCTGGTCGCACTGAGGGGGAAGGGCCGCGGGGGCAGCAGCGGCGGGGAAAACGGGTGGGAAGGAGGAAAAAGGGATAAATAAAAGAGGGATAAGCAGAAAGCAAAAGAGAGCAGAAAGCAGAAAAGTGCAGAAAGAAAGATTAAAAAGAGGGTGAAGAAACGAGTGAAAAACGGAGAGGAGAGCAGAGCGAGAGAAAGGAGACAGAGGTCCACTGGACCACCAGGGATGAGGCGCAGGAAAAACCTGCGGGTGGAGGAGGGCCTCGAACACCAACACTCGAGAGTGCAGGGGCTCGGGGGAAGGCCTCACTTAATGGTGGAGCTGCGAGGGAGGGAGAGCAATTTCACTGACAATGAGAATTTGTTTTGTGTGTCAGTGATGAGTAAAACAACATCCTCTGCTTAACACAACCAAATGGAGTGCTGGGCTGGGCAGTCCATCATAACCATGGCCCATTCAAACAATAATCCACACACAAAGTGGAGTGTAGCCAGCTTAGATTTAATTGTCTTACTCTGTTGCAGTCTATTTCTTTAAATTTGTGCAGACACGACTAACTACTCCTATGTTTTTCGAGGTACGCAAACACATATTTTAATAGACCAATCCTTTTTGGGTCATTCCTTAGAAAGAAACTATTATATATAGGCCGTGATTACAAGTGCCACGGTAATTAAGGCTGGTGAATAGACACTTTTTGCGTGGTACACAATTAAAGTGGGTTGGACTTTACCACACCTAGGCATTAGCTGTGCAATAAAGTTTGCATCCGCCACATATACCTCAGAAGATCACACCAGCTGAAATTTAATGGTGGGAAAAGCATTGTCAACACTAAAAAATGCAGATTTTGGTGACAAAAGCACCAAACCCTACCTGCAATGCTCCATTTTCAGGGTTAAACTGGTCATAGGTGACATTTTCACAGCAGTTAAATTGCAAACTCTGGGGTTTTGGATTTTAACAGCTGTGATCAATGTTCCATCGCCCACAGGGGACGCTTGTAATCTACACCTTAATGTCCAAGATGTATCACAAGATGATATTGTGTTATCCTCTGTGTGTGGAGGTAGACTTCTGATGAACTCCTCATTTAAGAAGCAAATTGCACCAGAGAAATATGCTTCTAATATCAGTGGGATGTTAGGAGTATAAACCATTCAATAGTTTGAGAATGCAGTGAGGTAACTGCATTTATCTGGCCACACATTGCTACCTGTGTGCCTTTCATTCCATTTTGTTATTTTACTTTCTGATTTGTTCCACCCAAACTTGATTTAGGGGAAACTCAAGGAGTCTCTGTAAGTATGCCAATGAGTCGGGCTTTAAGGACAAAATCTCTGTGAACTGGGGCCTCCTGTCCTTGGGAGCTCCGACAAACTCTTGTTACTGTTTTTTCTATAAACAAAACAATAAACAAACCCAAAACAAAAAAACAACACAACATTGAACTGAATTTCTTGCTTTGACCCCTTCTACGGTGGTTCACGTATCCAACAGCGCGCATAGGTCACTTGATGAAATGCTTACACCAGGTCTTAAGTAGGTGGCCGGTAAATAATGTTGGGCAAAAATGATGTGTCTGCATAGCAACATGAGTGTTTGAGCATGCAATTCTGGGGAGTCTAGCAATATCAGCTTGAGTTTCTGTGGCACAGTGGGCTTGGAATCCATCTCTGTGCATAAATACAAAATATTATACATTGTATTATACATTGGTGCTTAAGACTGAATGGAAACCATAAGCTGGCGTATAGGCTAATGCTGCTGCAGGCCAAGCCTAAAATGCAGTTGTTATAGGCTCTTAGGCAATCATTTTAAGCAGTTTTGCTACTCAGGACAACATTGTGGTGAAGAGCGAAGGAAAGTAGCAATAGCTGTTTGCTTCCATCTACAGTACAGAGTGGGAACGTGCAGAGGTTACCATAGTTTGCGTTGCAAAGAGGGATGATGGTCCCCAGAAGTCAAAATCTATTGTTTAACCGATGTCCCTGATTTTATCTTCTGGTGATTCTGGGTCTGGTGGCTCAGTGGACTAGAGCATCCACTGCAGAGATCTGTGTTTGACCTCATGGTTACAAGCTCGAATCCTGGTGGGTCCATGCAGCCTTTCATACTTCTGAGTCAATAACGTGAGTACTACTGAATTGGGTAGCAATACACATCTGTTATTTCAGCACCAAGATACCGTTATAGTTGAAAAGCGCTTTACAAATACAAGTTATGTGCATCGAGTGCCATCTGCACATATAGGAAACTTGATAATTCTGTCATCGAGGGCAAACTAAAGTTCTTTGCTTCTCACTGCTAAGTAGGAGCAATTCTGAATGTTGTTTGTGAAAGCCTTTTCCCTATTTGTCCTCCCACAGATTGGGAAAAATAGCATTTTGCACATATGCAAATTCACAAAGTGAATCAGTACATGTGCAAAATGCACGGCATGTGTGTAAATTGCATGTGCCCCTAACTCAGAATCAGTGTGTGGACCATGGCAGCATGCATCTCCGGTGCAGACCTCAGGGATATCTCTCATTCACTGAGCAATGATCTGCCATCAGCCCATGGTCCAATGGCATTCGTGATCTAGCAAAGGTTGACTGCAGGGGAAAGCCAATGGAGACAGGGGACTGAAATGTTTCCTGTCTGCAGTAGGTGTAGAAGCATAATTCCATGTAAGACCTGTACGTTTCCTTTACGCCCATTCATGCCAGTGCTCTCAGATTGGTAACAGGGAGCTGGGATAGGAGTCTGCTGACATTCGCAGCCCCATCCTCACAGGTCATGAGAGTCAGAGCAGCTTGTGCACATATGCATGGAGTGCAAGCCTGACAATGTGAACACAGCTCTTGTGCTCGCGACCTGGCCCTTCCCAGGCCGTAGGTTCCTAGTCTCAATAGGCACAGACAAACTGGCAAATCATTACACGGACAAAGCAGAAACATTGGACTCGTACTTAAAACAGAAACAAAGCACCAGCACTGACCCTTTTCCAAAACAACAATCCAAGAATACTCTAGCCTAGCCTCTCCGTTCCTTCCAACACATCTCACACGATGAATTTATGGACCTGGTCAAAGCAAGCAGGCCTGCCGGCAGCCCTTCTGACCCCTGTCCACCACAAACTTTCAAGACAATTCTTTTAAACAACCTCTGCTGCCACTGCAGTAAGAAGAATCATTAACGATTCCTTAACTTCCGGAATATTTCCAGAAGAACTCAAAAAGTCACACATACGCCCTTTACTGAGGAAAACAATGTTGGACTCGCTGAACCCTGACAACTACAGACCCATTACAAATGGACCTTTCCTGGGCAAACTGATAGAAAGAGCAGCGTTCGCCCAGATGTCACACTTCATTGAAGAGAATGACATACTTTCAGACTTACAAACAGGATTCCGTCCGGGAAGAGGCACTGAATCTGCCCTCCTTGCCATCTGGGATGACCTGAAGAATACAGTAGACCGCAACGGGGTTGCTGCGCTACTCCTCTTGGACCTCTCGGCTGCCTTTGACACGTTTGACGATGACACTCTGAAACAAAGACTCTATGAAGCTGGCATAGAGGGAACTGCTCTAGACTGTATCGCGTCCTACCTTCGAAACAGAACTAATGTCATCCATACCCCACCTTTCTCGTCCAAACCTTACTCCACAAAAGCATGGGTCTCTCAAGGCTCTATCATCTCGCCCATGCTTTTCAAAATATACATGAAGTCATTACCGGTACTGATCAATCAATTTCACCTCACGTGCTATAACTATGCAGATGACACGCAAATAGTCCTTCAACTGGAATGCCCAAAAGACATAGGAAAATCCCCAATTTTCAGTTGTCTCAGAGCCGTGGATCAGTGGATGACTTGGAGCCATCTCAAATTGAATGCTTCCAAAACGGAAATACTCATGTGTGGCGATTGGAAACATTATGACCCGCTGGCCTGATGAACTGGGATCACCGCCTAAAGTATCGAAGGAAGTAAGAAACCTCGGAATGACCGTGGACTCCAAGCTGTCGATGAATGCCCAAGTGGACAAACTAGCAAGATCAAGCTTTGTCACTATAAAAACGCTGCGACGAATTTTCCCTCATTTGGGATTTCCACACAAGGTCCAAGCTACCATCTCCCTTGTTCTGTCCAAACTCGATTACGCCAATAGCCTCTACCACGGATTACCTTTAACAACCGTGAAAAGATTACAACGGATTCAGAACTCGGCTGCCAGACTACCCTTGCATATCAAACCGCGAGACCACATCTCACCTGCCTTGAAAGCCCTGCATTGGTTACCGGTTTCCAGAAGATCCACGTTCAAGCTACTTTGTATCACCCACAAAACAATGCATGGAATGGGACCACTCTTCATCAGGAATAAAATCACCAAACACATTCAACAAAGGAACCTCCGCTCTAAAGGGGCATCTCGCCTCAAAATCCCAAGATACAAGAAAAAAAACATGGGTGGCACATCCTTATCTGTTCAAGCAGCCAAACTATGGAACTCTTTACCCCCCAACATAAGATCCACCGGCAACCACCTTATCTTCAGAAAACTACTCAAGAATTGGCTCTTCCCCACATAAGCACCATACGCAAACAGAAATTTACAGCATATCCCTCTGTATATAAGCATTTATTTTCACTATAGATATGTACCTATCTTTGTGTATTGCTTTGTATAAACATGTAGAATAATTATGCTGTTAAAAAAAAAATCATCTTTGGTCTACATGTACTTGCTTCCATTGTGCGTCTATGTACCTACCATGTACTTGGATCTGTGTGTCTGTTACTTTTCTCCTGAAAAAGCATATCCAATGCACTACCCTATTTCTCATCCTGTACCTCTATCAATATCTTTAATCTACATATACTTACCTCCTTTATGCATCTATCTACTTTCAATGTACTTATGGATCTATATATTTATCACTTTCTTCTAATTTAGCATTTCCAATGCGCTACCCTATTTCTCAGCCTGTACTTCTCTCAATATATCTTCTAGCTCAACTTTCTGACTCATCTCAAACATCTTTCTACTACTCTTTCCAATGCACTACCCTATCTCTCACCCTATACATCTATCAATATATCCTCTACAT
Organism: Calotriton arnoldi; assembly: GCA_963921515.1. Classification (NCBI taxonomy): domain Eukaryota; kingdom Metazoa; phylum Chordata; class Amphibia; order Caudata; family Salamandridae; genus Calotriton; species Calotriton arnoldi. The sequence goes on along the minus strand of CAWUFW010007036.1, from coordinate 578,753 downwards.
CAGAGGTCTTCAAACTTTTTTAGGTTGAGCCCCCCCAGCTGAATTTTTTTAGATGTCGGACCCCCCCACCACCTGACAAAAAGTTCTGGAACCTGGTACACTACATAATCGACCGTCGTCCGCATATCCGGCAAAATTTCTGGAACCTGATTCCCTAGTTATAAGTCAGCAGCTCTGGTGTATTTTGAGCAAACTTAACAAATACAATTGGAAATGTAACGACTTACTATTTATTTACATGGGCTCGGTTACCCTTCTCCCACCTGTGAAACTGCTAACAAACTCATGGTAAAAGTGATGGGGCAGAAAGCATCAATCCATGTACAGCACGCGAACGAGCACAGTGGATGAGCGCAAACTAAAAGAGGGTTGGGTTTAATAAGTGTCATTATCTTATGAAAAAAAATAGTTCAAACAATGCATTGTACCGCATACATTTAGAAAAAAACGTAATACATAATGAAAGAGAATGGTTTTAAATGGTGCATTGTACTGCCAAAGTATTTCTCAGGTATAATCCCCAATTTGCCTCTTTCCGAAAAATCCTACAACCCCAAAGTCAAGCCCAGGGATATTTTAACCCATGTGCTACCTAAAAGACCTGCTCATTGATAACAGGAACCCTAAAATATGGGGGCCAGGGGAGTACAGTGTGTAGGGGAGTACATCTGCAAAAGCAGGTGATGCGGTTGCCTATGTGGCACCAGAAGTCACAAAAACTGGAAAAAAACAGTTCTTTATAGAATATAATACAGGCAACATGGACATAAAAAACTAATTAAACATGAGACAGGGGGCACTACAAACCTTTCAATCTACGGATACAAGATTATTTACGTGTTAAGACTTACCACCTTTCTGATACTCATGAGCTGCAATCTGTGCATAGATGTCCTACCAAGCTGTTCTCAGGATCCGTCTGTGCAAGGCTCAGAACCTGGGGTACTGTCAATAAGACTGGAAGAGTATCCACAGCCCTTCCTGTACCTTCAGGCATGTCCAGTGCAGAGATACTCCCTGTGCTTTCTGCGCTCCCAGGCTCTGAGCATGAATACCCACGGCACTGCAACTGGTGGCACTATCCAGCCAGATTCGGTCTGTGCTGAAATATTTACTTGGTTTCTAGTCTCCCATAGAACTCTTTTCTCCATCCTCTGTAATGTGCTCGATTTCCCGAACAAAAAGTGCAGAAGTCTAGAGGAGGATTGTGCAGGGGTTCTGGAATGGCCAACATCCTGTTCCCGTTTTTCATTTTGTCACAAATACATCAAAGACGGTTGCAGCAAGGAAGCGGTTATATCCGGGTTCCTGGTCTGTTAATGTATAATTGCGGAGGTTGGCTTCCATGAAATCACTGAGTGGACTGCCCCAGAGAACGACATAGGAATTTCAGGTATTGCAATGATTGAGTTTATTGTTATCATTATGAAAAAGTAGCAATGATTGTTTGGAATTTTACATAGACTAACATTCAGCCCATTGCAATCCATTATAAAATATTGCACGAGATTTTAAAATCTTGGGGGCCGTTTTGAAGGTAAACGCTATATAATCTAAGCCAGTGTTTCCTAAACTGTGGGTGGTTGTGCACTGGTGGGCCGAAAGTTCAAGCAATAAATAAAGATGCCTTAAAAAAATCTGTATTTATCTTGTTTCATTTGCTGCGCTTCAAAGGCAGAGACCAAATGTCAGGCTGTGTCTAATGTCAACTTTCTTTTTTTTTTCTTTTTGACATTGGAATTGGTATTTACAAACTCCTCTCACTTTGCAGTCAATCTATTTTGGGTACAGTGAGTGTCAAATGAAAGGCAGAAGGATGTCATTTTTTGAAACGCACAACAAATTGTCCATTACATAATGTACATCTTCAGCAGTTAGGAAAACAAAAATGAAGCACATTTGTTAGTAATTCTGAAGCCAAGGCATTTGGGAAGACATCAGTTGTGCGACTAGGAAAGCACTGGATATGCAGACATGCAACCAGTGATTGGTACAAGTTTGGTCTCTTGTTTGTTGTTTTATAAATCCCCTTACACTACCACCGAGCAGACTTAAACTGGAGAGTGGAAGACGCTTTCTCCGATTCAGGGCAGGCAGCAGGAAGACATATACAGTGGGTTTCCAAATTGGGAAAGAGCCAGGAAAGGGAATGCAATTCTTGATGCGGACGCAGAGGCATTTGAACCTTCAATTCTGAAGGATCAGAGAACTTAAAAGTTCCATCTTATTAAAGAAAATCCAGAGGAACACAGAGCCTGCTAGCAGGTTGGCAAGCAGCTGCAGTAGTCGTCTTCACACTGCTTGGCAGTATAAAAAATGTGAGTATGGAAAGACAAGACATGAAACATAGTGCAGCAGCTGTCCTCAACAGACTGACCCAGCTCTGTACACACAACTCGAGGAGTGCAGCACCTGCCTTCAACAGCCCACACCAGCTCTGTGCACACAACTCCAGGAGTGCAGCGCCTGCCTTCAACAGCCCACACCAGCTCTGTGCACACAACTCCAGGAGTGCAGCGCCTGCCCTCAACAGCCCACACCAGCTCTGTGCACACAACTCCAGGAGTGCAGCGCCTGCCTTCAACAGCCCACACCAGCTCTGTGCACACAACTCCAGGAGTGCAGCGCCTGCCCTCAACAGCCCACACCAGCTCTGTGCACACAACTCCAGGGGTGCAGCGCCTGCCCTCAACAGCCCGCACCAGCTCTGTGCACACAACTCCAGGAGTGCAGCGCCTGCCCTCAACAGCCCACACCAGCTCTGTGCACACAGCTCCAGGAGTGCAGCGCCTGCCCTCAACAGCCCGCACCAGCTCTGTGCACACAACTCCAGGAGTGCAGCGCCTGTCCTCAACAGCCTGCACCACCCAAGAGCTTAGGGAGCTGCCCTCGGCTCTCTACACAAGAATCCAGGAGTGCAGCGCCTGCCCTCAACAGCCCGCACCAGCTCTCTACACACGACTCCAGGAGTGCAGCGCCTGCCCGCACCAGCTCTGTGCACACAACTCCAGGAGTGCAGCACCTGCCTTCAACAGCCCACACCAGCTCTGTGCACACAGCTCCAGGAGTGCAGCGCCTGCCCTCAACAGCCCGCACCAGCTCTCTACACACGACTCCAGGAGTGCAGCGCCTGCCCGCACCAGCTCTGTGCACACAACTCCAGGAGTGCAGCACCTGCCTTCAACAGCCCACACCAGCTCTGTGCACACAACTCCAGGAGTGCAGCGCCTGCCCTCAACAGCCCACACCAGCTCTGTGCACACAACTCCAGGAGTGCAGCGCCTGCCTTCAACAGCCCACACCAGCTCTGTGCACACAACTCCAGGAGTGCAGCGCCTGCCCGCACCAGCTCTGTGCACACAACTCCAGGAGTGCAGCACCTGCCTTCAACAGCCCACACCAGCTCTGTGCACACAACTCCAGGAGTGCAGCGCCTGCCCTCAACAGCCTGCATCACCCGAGAGCAGTCCTTGGCTCTCCGCACATAGCTCAGGATCTGTACGAGTTCCCCTTTGTACTGTGCCCCATCTGAGAGCTATTTTCAGTAGTGCATTTATTATATATTATTGTCATGTCCAATTAACTTCTAGGACTGTCGGGGCCAGTCCCTGAAACAAATAGTGGGGAGGCTAAATAGTATCAGCAAAACCCCGTGATGTCACAGGATCTGATGTGTGATTCGTGGGCAGACAATGTACACATCCAAAAAGTAGTTTAAATAAGATACTCGCAGCTGACTTTTAATAAAGTTAATTGTATTAGCTACATTCCCTCTCCCACAACCGAAAGGCCTCAGCTGCAGTGGAAGGCACGGAGTCTCCTGAGCTGTCAAACCGAAAGTGAACAGACTTATTTTAGGCAAGCAGACGCCCTGGGAAGGACTGTCTGTTCGCTTTCACTAAACCTGTTGGTGATGTAAAATGTTCCGAGGCGCGATCCTTCACAGCGAGGCAGCAGGCAAAGGACAGCAACCAAAGAAGAAAAGGCAGCAAGCAGGGGGCAAACGGCAGGAGTGAAGAAGCGCCACACAACCAAAAGGTAGTAGTATGCAGGAGTTTATGCACGCAAAATTTCGCGCACTTCCTCCCATCTATAATGCTGTCCCCCTCATTGGTGGAACGTCAGTGGTGACGTTCTATGTGCTGATTGGCTGCTGCTCTCCAATCCAAAGGCCCCATTTGAAATGGGTGAAGAAATACCGGAAGCTAATGTACTTGTGAAGTTGACCACTGGTAAACAAAGGTGAGATTTTAGGGGGGAGTGCGCGCCCCCCCTGAGATGGTGTCGCGCCCCCCCAGGGGGGCGCGCCCCACAGATTGAAGAACACTGCTCTACATCCACTCTCTCATTTATCCCAAACCCCATACCACTACTATGATCCCCAAAATAACCCTTTCTAGACTCTCTCCTACTCTACCCCTCCTTGCATCATCTGACACCACTTTTACTATACCGATCCCCCAAAACAAACCTTTCTAAACTCTTCCCTCTGACTCTTCCCCTCCAAAACCCCTTTTTACTCATCCAAAAGCCTCCTCCTACTGCTATGACCTAAAAAAAAAATCAAATCCAAATCCTTCACTCTTCTATCCCTCCACTATGCTTTTCAATCAAAATAACAAACTAACATGTTCACTTCTCAAATTCCATATTCCACTATACTAATTCACCACTAACCCTTCATGGATTCCAGAGTAGCGTGCTACTCGCCAATAAAGCGTTTCAACACCCCATCAGGGTTACAAGTGCTATATAAATGCAAACCTTTTTCCCTTTTCTACCCCTCCCCAACCCTTCTCAATCCAAATAACTGACTAACCTATCCACCACTCAAATTACTTTCATGTTTCAGCATACTAATTCAACACTAATCCTTATGGGTTCCAGAGTAGCGTGCTACTCGCCAAAAAAGCGCTTCAAAACCCCATCAAGGGTAGCAAGCGCTATATAAATGCAAACCTCTTTCCCTCTTCTATCCCGCCACCTACCCTTCTCTATCTAAATAACTGAATAACATATCCACCACTCAAATTACTTCATATTTCACTATACTAATTTTCAACACTAATCCTTTATGGGTTCCGGAGTAGCGTGCTACTCACCAGAAAAGCGATTCAACACCCATCAGGGGTAACAAACGCTATATAAATACAAACTTTTTTTCCTCTTCTATCCTTCCGAATCCAAATAACTGACTAACCTATCCACCACTTAAAATTTAATTGGATGTTTCACTATACTAATTCAACACTTATCCTCTATGGGTCCCGGAGTAGCGTGCTACTCGCCGAAAAAGCGCTTTGACGCCTCGTCAGGGGTAGTAAGCGCTATATAAATGCAATTACAATACAATACAATGCTATCGCGCACTTAGGCCTTCATTATGGATGGCCTGTTAATTGCAATGGGCCTGGTAACAGGAAATGCCATGCTAATTCGAATTATGAGTTCAGTGGAAACACCTCTGAAAAGTGGAATTTTCAGTGGGAGATTTTAGCTGCTTCAAACCGTTGAAGCCTTCTGGTCCTACTGGGGACAAACATGGAGAATACTGGGGACAAACATGGAGAATACTGGGGTTCAAACATGGAGAAATTTAAATGGTAATTCCAATGTCAGCACATTAATCACACCAACTCATAACCCCCTTATTCCTCCCACCTCTGAAATGACTAGGACCCCCAGTAACAGTAAATAAGGTGATAACAGGGATTTTTACAATCCATACGTAATGAGGACCTTAGAGATGGCTGAAATTTTTGCGTTCTGTTGCAGCACTCCTACCTGCCACTCAATTAATTATGCCTTTAGATATAAACTGTAGAAGAGCCCCTTTAATGCATTAGATACTATTTCATGGAAAATTGTCAGATTACTTAGAAAAGTGCCTCATTTGATGGTACTCCATTGCAATCATTCATTGCTCTTAAATTTCGACTGTATAGAAGGGAAAATAACACACAAGACACATAAAATATGCCAAAACATGTCAATGTGTAGGTAACAACATCTGCTACAGGAGATAATGATTTCATATTACAAGAAGGAAGGAACAGTTGCGGCATTTAAATACACTGTGTAGAAAGGGCATCCTGCATCTGGAAGATGCCAATGTCTTTCTGTATATAATTAAGTTCTTCTTAAGATCACATACTTTTATGTCAAATCCAATGTGTGCACTATTAAATTTAGCTAATTGGATTGATTCCTTAAAGATATGAATAATTATAGTCTCACGGATTTCCTTTACTTCCAAAATATGTAAGGGCAGTCCCACTCAGGCCAAACAGAATGCCCCATATGTTTCAGAAGGCAACTCGCATTCAAAAAACTTTTTCTCTTGACAGCACACGTTCCCCACGCAGTTATTTATGTCCTTTTTATTTTTAATTGTTTCGGGTATTTTATATAGTGAGTCTCGAGAAGCAGCGGAGGGTTTAACACATTACTTGCTTGCACTTGGAGCCACTTGCAAGTTACAGGAGTCTAGTATGAACGTTTACAAAAGCAATGGTGAAGTTTTCCAGGGTTGTGGGGTGCAAAGGTTTTGTTACTTCAATTTTACCAGTATGCACGAGTGTATTTTTTATAAGGGCATAATCCCTCGTTTTTACTGGATTTTGGATTGCGCAAAATCTGCGAAATTGTCACCATTTCTCAGGACAAGAAATTTTACATGAGTTTTACCCGCCGGAGATGGGTTTGAAAGAAATTGTCTTGCTGACTACGGTGCTATCTTGAGTAACTTCTCTAACTGAGGTATGCCCTCACCTAGGGAACTCTTGCAAGATACCAGCCAAAAACCTTTTCATGCGTTTTACGTAATTTCATATAATTTTCCTCAAATTCCTTGAATGTTTTGGGGAAGAAAATAACTCGGATTGCCCTTTATTTATAATTTACAAAATTTACAGTGGGGAAGGTTTTGTTACAGCAGATTTAAAGGATGTCACAAGCAAGAACCTTTCGGCATCATAGGGTCTTGAAATGTATATATTGTGAATAGGTAGATTTAATTTGATGGAGAGCTGATGGTGAAAGGTGAGCCATAAAGAGCAGGGCTGTCAGTTCTTTCTTGGAGGTTATATTAAAGGGCGACATCCATACGTAAAGTGGGATGTTGTTTCGTGGAGAGGAAAGTGAAGAAGAAAGCTTGTCCACCCGCCAGTTTTCTCTTTTTGTGTTTTGGAGATTTGATGTGTCAATTGGTTGGTGCTACAAGTGATGCAGGAAGAGCAGTAAAAAGAGAGCCTTTCAACCAGGTAGTCTTTTTGTGTGTGAATGGCTTTTTAAATTATATGTATGGGCTAAAGCTTTCATGCGAACTGGGAAGTGGAGGCAGCGAATGCTGCACAAGGAACGAGGGGAGATATGACTGAAGTGTCATTATCCAGTTAAAAAGCATGTAGCGCCCTGCTAGGCTGCGCTGAGTGGGACATTTGTAGTGTCTGGGCTGCAGCACAGTATGGCGTTGCCACGTTGAGGAGGGAGAGTACAATGGCTTGCTGGTAGTGTGAAAGGTAGATGGGGAGAAAAGGTTTTACCTTGCAGAGAAAGCTGCTTTGATTCCAGGCCGTTTGGTACTACACACCTATGCAGTGTGACTCACACTGCCCTTAGAACGTTGTTCACTTTGGTGCACTCTGATATCGTTCCCAGCATCTATTAGACATCACCAGCACGAAAACCCTGCCAATCGCCGCTGGCGCACGGCTGAGTAGTGTGAGTCTTACTTTCATGGGACTCGGTTTGTAGTTGTTTCATAGCAATTGGTTTACTACTACATATATATCTTTAGGTATTAAACAGACAAGCGGACCAATTATTGTATGTTAAATTTTCTATATAATGACTTCATGCATCCCATACCTTGGAGGAACTATTCATAGACCCTATAATGTTGTGATGTCATCCGAACTTTGAGAAACTAAAGGGCATATTAGCAAGGGCTTTTTCGCCACTTTAGCGGCACAGCGATATTTCTATCGCCCTATTAGCAAGTTGTCGCTAACAGCTGTTAGCGACAGCTTTATGGCGAAAGCGACCGTTTTGGTGCCGCTTTGCATGTCAGCGATATATATCGCTAATGACATGCAAAGTAGGCGTTCCCAACTAAAAGCGACTGAAAACAGTCGCAAACACAACTTCCCCTATCAGCAATGCCCGCGAAGCGCTAAAAAAATTTGCGCTAACCGCGATTATCGCTGGAATCTAACACCTGCTAAAAACCTCACTTAACCATTATAGTCAATGGGAGGTGGATTGTAAGGTTAAGTCCTCACCTGCCTATTAGCAAGCTTTTCATTAGCGCCTTGAATTTATCGCTGGATTTCCCGCGCTATTGCTGGGTTTCGCCGCTATCGCTGGATTTTTTATCGCCTTAGAGATAAGCGTTGATAATAACGCGTTATCTCCGCGATGAAATCCAGCGATAGCTGGCGATAGAAAAAACAGCGCTAAGCGCGCTTTGCGATAATTATCGCAATTTCTTGGTAATATCCCCCTAACTTCATTGATGGTGCCTTGTCACAATTTTGAAAGGACTGTTGTGTGTGATATTATTCCTGAAAATACTGGCAGTAATTTTTTTTTCTGTTTTGCTTTGTGGTTAAATGTAATTATCACCTAAAATCGCACCACCAGTGCTTTACATGGGAAAAATAAGTGCAGGTACCCAGCAAATTGAGCTAAGGGTGTGGATTAATTGAGCTGGGCTATGGGTGTTTTATGATGCAAAGGCACTTCTGCCATCTGTTGAATATTCATTTTTCACTTGCATTGATTGCCCTTGTTAGTAGTCTCAAATTTCCCATATGTGCAGATTCCTTCTGCACATGAGGCATAGCACATAAATAGTAATTAATAGCCAATTTGCTGATATGACCCACTAACATATGTATGCAGCATAGCAAAGGTACAGATAGTTCATATGCCCAAGGACTAGAAGGTCAAAGCTCCCAGCATCATAGTGGGTTGGGTGAAATCAATTGAGTGGACAATAGCGATATCTGGGGAAAGTCTGTTGGTTATCATTCCCCTGGGAATGGGGTGCAAAATCCAGTGCCCAGGTATAGTGTGAAATGACATACACCTATCAAACTTGAAGGAAATCATAAAGTAACCTCAGCAAGTGTGTCTGGCCACACAATAGGGAGTGAGGGGGAAAGTTCCTGTATGGCCCCCATTGGGTTGCCTAGGGAATTTACACGAGAGAGGGCTAGCGTCTCTGGTGGGTAGGAAGCATCCACAGTGGGAAACAGTCGGAACAACGCAGACAGAGCAGCGCGTGTCCCGACTACGCAAGAACTACCATGCTTGCCTTAACCACGCATATGCCCTAACCACGCATATGTGTGGTTAAGGCAGTGCTCTGTGTAGCTGCTGGCTGTAGCTCGGCGGCCGCAGGAAGACCCCAGGAAGAGAGGACGCAGTGAGGTGAGTGGGACTGGGGCCAGGTTTGGGAGGGTAGTTTGTATGGGTAGGGATGGTTTTCAGAGTTCAGGGGGTCGGGTCGTTTTCAGGGCTGAAGGGTTGGGGTCGAATTCAGGGCTGGGGGGGTTGGGATCGTTTTCAGGGCTGGGGGTTTGGGGGTAGTTTTCAGGGCTGGGAGGCGGGTCAGGGGTAGTTTTCAGTTCTGGACGTTGGGGGTAGTTTACAGGGCTGGGGGAGGGTCAGGGTAGTTGGTTGTGGAAGGGTAGTTTTAGGGACAGCACAGGAGGGTGGGAGGGGACTGGGGTAGTCTATGTTAAGGGAGAGGGTTTTAGGCCTCAGGGGAGGGGAATAGGTAGTCAGGGTAGTTTTTAGGGTTTAGGGGAGGGTAGGGTCGTTTTTTAGGGCTCGGGGGGTTGGGTAGTTTTTAAAATAGGAGTTAGGGTTTTAGCCCTAAGGGCAGTGGAAGGGGTTGGGGTAGTTTTAGGTATGGTGCGGGAGTGGGAGGGATCGAGGTAGTGTATTCTAAGGGTTAGGGACAGCATGGGAGGTGGGAAGGGTTCGGAGTATTCCGACCTCGGGCAGGGGGGCAGAAAGGGGGGTTTGTAGCTGAGGGAGGGGCGTTTGTAGCTGAGGGTGGGGGAGGAGGGTCACGACCTTAGCCACGCATACCTCTTTACCATTCATGCCTTTACCACAAAATTGCATGGTAAAGGCATGCATGGTAAAGGAATATGTGGTTACGACGCATTCGTGGTTTGGGCTGCATGGTAGAGGCACACGTGGGTTAGCCATGCGTGCCTCTATCATACAACCATTCACAGTTACCATCCCCAGTATAACCAAATTCCTCTCTTGGAATGTGGCCAGTATTGTACCATAGCTGGGTGACATTGACTGGGAGCGGTTCATAGATGGGCATGACATCTGTCTCTTTCAGGAGACCTGGAGCACAACCTCAGTCACTAGGAATAGGTAATACTCCTGCACTGACACCACCCAATCACGCAGGGGAAGACTGTCGAGAGGCTTAGTGATATGGGTGAGTGTAAACCTACAATGCGTAGTAAGGGAACTACAACTTAAGTCCCAGGATGGGCTGGCAGTTAGGGTGGACTTTCAAGGTGCAACCTCATTACTGTTGTTTAATGTGTCCAATTGGGTGGCAGACAGGAATGAAGAAACCAAAGCCATAAGCACACTGGAGGATTTACTCTCGGAGTATATGGGTAAAGGGATGGTCATGGTAGAGGGTGATTTTAATTTGAACCTTTGAGCCACTTGTACCCGCTAATCTAAATCTGACAGTTGACCTGGATACTAGAATGAAAATCCCTCCCATAGATCTTGCTATAGTGAAATGGACCCCTAGGAATGACCAGTTGTTAGCATTTTCCCCAAAATGTGACTTTAGGGCTGTAAATGGTAGATTAGGTCGGATTGTAAGGGCAGTCATACGTGCAATTGACCTGGCCACTCTAGTCATATCGACAATTTTTTAATAAGCTTGACTGTATGGCCATGTATGCATGATGTGGTAGTAGTCAAAAGGATCGATAGCGATCATATTGCCCTGAGTTTGTCGATGGGGCTTGTTAGCTCAAAGCCCATGTACCAAAGGTCACGCACAAGTAGGGGAGCCTATGATACACTGTTCATCGATATAAGAGGCACATTGATGCAGGGCAAAAAGTGTGCTCCCAGATTGCAGAAGGAAGCTCCATGGTATCCCAAATCCTGTAGGGTGGCCAGGACAGAGCTTCTACTAACTGCTAAAGCTAAAAATAAATCCCAATTCGCGCACTTTAGGGCGATCCATAAAAGAGAAGTGGCTAAGTCCAGAAGGGATTGGGAAGGTGCACTATGGGATGAGCTAACCTTTCATCAAAAATGGTAGAATGCACACCATATTTCAAACTTGTTGTGTCTTTGTGAAAGTTCAGAGGCTTTTCAGTGTTGCAGGGTGCAACCCTGGAGTGCGCTCGGTCGTGCGTACTAAATATGTTACAGTCAAATTGGAGCCTTGTCAGGTTCCAGTACAGGATGCACAGCTGAGTGAAAAATTCGCTCACAAATACATTTCAACAGCTTTTGTCATGCTTAGTCCATTTTATTTTTTCAGTTATCATTCCATAAACCATTCTTATTCAAACAAGTTCAGTAATTAAACCATATTCAACGAACGCCTATCCATGCTTTACAAGACAACACGAGGGGATTCCCCGATCCTCATCGCCTGAGGTTGATTTGTTTAAAAACCCAATGCATTTAAGGCATTAATTGCCCTTCCACAGGGGTAACTACAATGAAACAAATAGCATATGATTACCCAATGTCCATCCAATTCTAGATTATACCGTTGATACACGATTCACATTTATACAGATATGATTTACCCTCATCTGTGATGCATCCCGTTAAACAGAAATATCAAGTAAAAATGAAATGAAATACAGAAACTGGGCCTAAATATATTGTGCTGGCTTCGTGTTAGAGTTGATAATAATGAAACATGTGATTCTACACCAGTGCTTAATGAACGTATTCTGTGCCACAAGCCATTGCCCAGAGAAAATAAACTATTTCCTCTACTGAAGTTTGTTTTGGTCTTCTTTCCTGTTGGGCTTATTCTAAGAGCTATATTCCTTGCTCTTAGAGCAGATTGGAGTGGCAGAAGATGAGAAGAAACAGATAGGCTAATTGGTCAAAAAAAAAAAAAAATATTCGGTGTTTCTGCTCTGTGAAATAAGGAGAGCAGCACAGATTAAGAGAACAGAAAATGTGTCCCTCTCCAGGCCTATGAATTTATGGCAGTGCTGGAGAAGAGACTTGCTAGTAAGGCTGGCTGCATCAAAGCACCAGCCTTTCAGAGGCACCAGCTGGAGTACAGAGATGATAGAGGGAGCTGTGGCAGGGAAGGGGCATGTGACAGGAGTGGTGGCAGCCGGAAAATTGAACGGCAGGAGATAAGGGCAGCGAAGGAGGACCGAAGCAGTAACATACAACAGGGGCAGTGATGAGCAAGGAAGCAGTGACAAGAGATATGAATGAGATACATTCTTGGGGAGGTTCCCTGGTCCCCACATGGTTATCTGGGCCAGTCCAAGTTTTTTCTTTGTATTCTAGGACTTGTAGTATTGGCTTTATGATAAGCTAAATCAGCCCACAAGTCCTAGAATGCAAAGAAAAACCCTGGACTGGAGCAGCTAATCATGTATGGGCCAGGGAAACTTGGCAGGCCTACAGATAGGAATCCTAAGTTCATATGCGCACACACATAACAGGCAAGACATTGTCAGTAGCACAGCAAGCGTCGTCCCCACATAGATGGCAGCTGTGCCGACTTCTCTCACTCAGACAGTATCAAGGTGAGATTCACTGTTTGAAGAAGAGTGCTGCCGGGCGGTGACGCAGGGCGAGGGAGGGGCAGGGTGGGGGGTAGTAAACTACGGATTTCTGCCGCACTGAGGTAAGTAAACAAAAAAATAAATAAAACGAATTTCGTTGCGCGCGCTGCATCGCATTAACTAAATTCGTTTTATTTATTTTTTTGTTTACTTACCTCAGTGCGGCCGAAATCCGTAGTTTACTACCCCTCACCCTGCCCCTCCCCCGCCCTGTGTCACCGCCCGGCAGCACTCCCACCACGGGCCGCTACTCTGAACATGTACTGCAATGGCAGCAACAGTGCAAACTTCACTCATATAGCACAGGTTCCGTGGCAAGATTCTCTACACACACACACACCACACGCCACATACCACACACCCTCACTCCTTAAAAACAAACAAATGGCAAGGTATTGGCAATATATATATTTTTTTTTACATTAATTATAATGTACACAAAAGTCAACTGAATTACATTGTTGGTAAGATTTCTTGGAGTACATTTCCTTTTAGCTTACTCAGAAAATTAGGGAAGGCAGGCCAAAATTATTTTAACTTTAGGGAAACTTGATACCGAAACGTTTGAAGACCACTGTCTGAGTGCCAAAGGTCAAGGATGACGAGGTTAGTTGTTACCCCATCCGAACTTGCCGAAGACTAGAAAGAGCTATATTTGTTCACACTCTACGTGACGGCCAAGGCCTGGGTGGGAGATCGTTGATTCTCTGCCGTGCTCAGGTGCCAGTAGGGGGCATTTTAACTTAGAATAGTGTTCCGAGGCAGATCAGTAATGCTCCATAACCTTATTCACATTTGTGAATTGTGAAAAAGAACCCTGTGGCCGTTGTCACCAACCCAACCCCTCTTTCAGCCACAAAAGAATGATAGTGCCCTGTTTTCAATTGCAAGCAGGGCACATATCTCCTCTCCGATCCTCTTCTACATCTTCTACATCATTTTTGCAGAGTGTAGAAGGCTGGCATGCTCGACAACTGCTCTACTGACTTTTTTTCTTGCTCTCCAGGAAGGCTGCTTTCATCTGTAGAATCAGAATCAGAATAAAGTTTATTGTTTAGTTAATTAAAAGCATAACAATGTGACAATAGGTCGCACTGCATAGCACCATTAAAATATCCAGTAAAAAAGTTTTTTTATGCTTGTTAAAAGAGAAAAACAATTGCTTATCACAGAAGTTTGCACTACATCCTGTTACAAATAAACAAATCATATGATAAGATTTAACTAACACATAAAACCTAGTATCTAAAGTGCCGTCGTGCTACTCTCTTAACATTTTGTGATAATGTGTTCGATGATAGTTAAATTATCAGTTACATTTGCACAGATCTAACTTAGTGGGCAGAAAATCTGGCCGTTTTGCCTCTAGCCTTGTTTCAAATCTTCATCGTGATTAGTTAAAAATTTTATTAAACAACAGTTCAGCTGTGGATCTTCCGGATCGAGACATTTTAATATTGCAGTTCTACAGGAACGAATGCCTCTTGCGTTGAATGGTCCCTTTAGCAATTTCCGGCGATCCTGGCTTAAAGCTGGGCAGATACAAACTAAATGAATAAAATCCTGTGTTGGTGATCCACAAAGATTACATGACTTTGGGCCCTGATATTTCCAACTTGGCTGGTCTGCATTAGATGGCAGTTTACCAAAACGTATTGCTAAAAACTTGGACTTTAAATAGGAAGAAAACGGCTGACCCAAATATGACGCTGGTTGCAATTTTATATAGGATTGCAAGACCATCCATGCGTGGGCTTGCTTACTTAGGATGGCTTTATCCTCCAGTAGTGAGTGTTGCTTTGACTCCTTCAAGATTTGCTGAAAGGTGGTAAATGGAATATTCTTCTGCCAAAGGTCTACCATCCTAGTGTGTTATGTGCTGGATTGAGGCCCTAACATAGGTGCGCTGTTTCAGAGGCTCTAATCCTTCGTGCCACAGAGACAGGCTGGACCTTTCCCCTACATTGGCCCTCCCTTTACAAATAACGAGCAACAGAGTCTGTCCCTTATCTGACGTGTGCTCTGGGTGCAGAAGACGGTCCATTCTAAATACGTCATATCCATGTCCAAAAGTGACTAACCTACAAAGACCCTTCGCTCTTGGGATTTTCCCTAGCACAGGATTATTGATTTCTCCAAGGACTCATTAAATATGCATGAACCACTATTTCCTAAGGGTTCATTCCTGACGTCTTCCTCTGACCGACTGTACGTCAATGCTAACATTTCAAGGCATCTATCAAGTATAAATATACCTCCCTTTGCCCAAGCAAACTAGAGGGGACCGAGACTTTCCATGCCGCCACTCTGACGTGAGACGCTGCAACCTGCATCATGCCACAGCTCCAGCTGGCAGAGGTCCATCCACCCATCCTGGGGTGTCCAGCTCAACACCAGGATGAAGTCCCACTAAGGTAATGGGGTTAGACTAAATCCTAGGGGGATTCTTGGCTCTCTAAGACCTACACACATGCTAGGTACACTTAGGTACATCTAGTTAGGCATCATAGGGGTATAGGCTTTATCTTAATGCATTCTGCATTTCATGTATGTGTTCATTACTATTGCACAATGGTAAAACTGTACCATGCATTTTTATTTAACTGCACTGCTGGCCATATTTCTCTGCTACTGTCCAACAGTTGTCGCAACACATATAACCAGTACTAGAACAACAACTGTGCAATAAATTTTATTGTAAACACACCCGACTGTTTCTTCTATGTACTTCTCTGAGATAAGTGACTGAATGAAAAGTAGTATATTGTTTCCACGATCCTGAGGGATCAGGATTTTATGTTATGTGGTTGCCAGAAACTATTCCCTTCTTGGCTTCAAGAAGTTTCTAGTGGCCTCTGAGCTAGCTGGCACAGGTAATTAAGTTTAATATAATCGATAGGGACATACCGACCTTAGTCCTATGTCAAACCTGTAGGTTATATTATTCCAATGCTCAGAGCCTATTAGGGAAATAGGAACTACACTACATGGCGCCCAACGTGAATTTGGCACTTATTTAACAGTAGAATCTGAGTAGTTCAGTCATGCTTATTCTCAGAGACCCCTACTCACAAAATGCCAGAGACGTCTGGAGTGGGTAGGCACAAAATACCGCCACAGCTGAGTAGGCAATCTTCCTATGTATTGGCTGTAGGCTAATCAAGCTTGAAGGAAAAAAGTTCCCGAACAATTGTGCCTTTTAAAACCTTATCTTAAAACCCTTTTTTAGGACATTTTGTTTTCACAACACAATGTCTGTCGAGGCAGCTGCTCCTGTCACTGTGACACAAGTCTCAAACGACGAAGAGGAAGCAAATGCAATACATTTTGCACCCAAAATCAGGCATACACTCACTCTAAAACCCCTCAGACATGGTTTAACAGACCGAGAGGGTACAGTGATATTAATAGAGGCACACGAAGATTATCAAACAGATGTGTTCTATTCTTGGGTTACATTCCCAGCAGTAAATGCAACAACTCAGACTTTTCATTCTTACATACATGAAAAAGTCCCAGCGGTCTACACTCCGTTCGAAGAGATTAAGATTCCGCACACTGACCAGGACCACAATTTCTGGTTTAAAGGCGCCCTACAACAAATAAATAAAACCAGGTTCGGTCCACTAGGTAGACCAGGAGCTACAAGGCCAATATTAGCTGGCTACACACCACATCCTGACATTGATATAATGCCACAAGATGCACTGCTCCTACAACACAAAGAGTTGGTAAAACTCTTAAAGAGCCATGACGCAACTCGTCATGAGGACACTTGGTGTCCAGCCCACAGTAGCTACAAATAACACAGCTCCAACACAGAGCACCGCTACTAAAATCACTCCACAAACATTACACACAGTAATGGGCAAACTGCCCACAAAATGTGAACAGATTCCTTTCTGGGTACCTCAGAAAATTACCCAGTTAGAAGCAGTATTTCCAACTACCACACCTTTTGAAAGCATATAATGCTAACACTCTGCTTGCCCATGGGGATCACACCACAATTAGAGGACTGCACCACTTGGGGTACAGTCTTTGCTGCCATATATACCAGGACTCATGGTATTCCTTCCTTAGCAGTAATTCCAGATGTCTTACGAAAGATACAGAACAAGTATGGAGCTGAACCAGCTCTGACCTTAGGTATGAAATTACTAGGTAACTACGACCAAGTATCAAAAATAATACTAGCTAACATTAAAGGGGAAGCAGCTTCAGTGGCGATCCACCAACACCTAAGAGAGGTCAGTCTTATAGACCAACCACAAGAACTTCCCAAAATAATTGAAACTGCATATGCAGAACTGGGAAGGGACAGTTTGGGTGGGAAAGCTTTTAAAACCACAGCTAATGGGCAGTCCTGAGAAGGACAATTCTAAGCAGACACCTACTTCTACTAAAAAGAAGTGGGATAATAATAAAAACCAATTTTTCAGAAAAGATTCTCAGTCCTGAGGTAGGTCTCCTCAACAGGAGCCCTCTGCAAAGAGGTATAACCTTAGGAATAGGGATAATATTAGGAAACCTGACAGGTATCAGGATACTGATACACATTCCTCTCGACAAAAATACAGGGAGAGAAGGAAAGTCAGCACACAAAGAAGAGCGCAAGCAGTCCAGCGACAAGCACGCTCAGGACTCTTCTAAAACAGAAGACAAGCCACAATCCAAACCTCAATTTAAAAAGAAGAAAGTTGCAGGTCTCAAAGTTAGACATGCACAGAATCCTAAGGACTCAACTTATGAACGGAGAATGGGCTCAGACAATGCTAGACAGAGCGGCAGAAGTAACAATAGCTAGCCAGAACCTGAAGGAATTTCTGGACAGCAAAATTGAATGATTACATCACGGTGGAAACACCAGACAAAAGGGTGAGCGTCCCACACAAGTTATATGAAATAACACTCCGCATGGAGGAGGACAAACACAGGAAAGTAAAAGGTCTCTTTGCGAAGAACCTATTGTCTGGTTTTGACATACTGTTAGCAGAACAAGATTAGCCGCCAGCATTCGTCAGGGAGCGCCCAAAGGGAGAAAGTATATTTTTCCTGCATTTTCCAACCATGTTCCAGTTCACCTTAAACATACACATGCACGGGAGTGGGCAGTAGCCCAAGCTCCAGCATTGTATAAAAATCACGCTGGATGGGATGATGCCTCAACCCACCATGTGATCCCATTAATAGTTTCACTACATGCTCAAATACAATATCGTATTAAGCAACAAGCTAAAAAGACATGTCAAGGAGATCTTAGATCAACTTGAATACCAGGAGATCATTGAAAAATGCACTACAAAAAAGAACAATTCCTTGTTTCACTTATCAAAACATGATAATACATTTCGTCTAGTTTTCATTTACAGACACTTGAACACTTGCACAAAGACATATGCTGTCCAACATGCAGATAGTGCCGCATTAATGAATAACATTATGCGGGGAAAAATACAAAACGACACTTGTTGTCTCAAATGGATTTTTCTGTCAAACTATAGCACCTGAAAACAGGTACCTAACAGCATTTAGTATATTAGAGTCCCAGTGACAATTTTTGTCATCTCCCCGTACAGCTCAGGGGTATTTTCTGAAAGAGTTACTGAATGGCTAAAGCACTTTGATGAAGAAGCGTTGTCCTATTTGGATGATATTTATCTAACGGACGACCTATTGGGGAAACACTTGACCAGGCTGAGCACCATTATTATGGGATTCGCCTCTGGGGGCTACAAATTTAATTTTGAGAAATCAAAAATTGCCCACCTCTGTGTCCTATTTTTGGGATACTAGTTTTCAAGTGAAGGGAAAAGCCTGGCAGCTAACGTTTTAGAAAAGTGTGCGCTGCTCCAGCCTCCAAAGACATTAAAACAACTTCCAATCAGTACTGGGATTCCTAGATTTTGGCAGAACATACATTTTTGATTTCGCAGAGAGAGTAAAACCTTTCTACGACCTTTTTCAAACCTGACTTTTCAGTCAAACACTGGACACAAGAACACACCAATATTCTTTGTTCACTCCAGGAAGATATTATTGCTTCCAAACACATACACACACGTGTAAACTTGCACCAATTGGTACTCAGTATCATTTATGGTCAATGCGGGTACACCTCTTAAACCTTTAATGAAGGTGAAACTGTACCAATCGCATACAAATCTCATCTGTACACAAACACAGAAATGAGTTTTAATTCAACAGGAAAAAATTCTGACAACCATTCAGACTGCTGTAGCAAAAGAAAGAGCACTGGCTCATGGGATGATGCATTATTGTCGTCACCCCAGTACCGGGGCTAGCATTCCTAATGCCAAAGCCTTACATCCAGAATGGATACAAAGGGCTAATTCTTTTGCTGCATCAGACTTTGAATCCAGATTTGATCCGTTTAAAAACAAAGGCATTCCTGCAATATGAGAAAGAACATCATCTACCAAATGAAATCTTGCCTCTAGACCAGTATGAATTTTTTTAAATTTACACTGATGGGTCTGCCCCACCGGCCGCCTTTGTTAAAGAACTGATGCTGGATGGCAAGTTCCGTCCTCAATGCACCAATAAACTACCTCTAGGTAATAGCACGGCTCGGTTGGCAGCTTTAAAAGCCCTGATACTTGCACTTGTAAACACGGATCGCGAATTCCCCACACTTATAGTGTGCGATTCCTTTTACTGTGTGCAATCATGTAATAAATATTTACACCATTAGGAACAAAATGGGTTTAAAATGAAAAAGGTGGCATAATTAAACACAAAAATTATGGGAACAGGTAGTGGAGTTGAAAGATAGGACCTACCAAACAAAAACTCACGTGATTAACACACTGAGTCATCAACGTGATGGCGTGCACGTTGCAGGGAATTCATTGGCTGTAGAAGCCACACAGGGGGCTGTTCACACAGCTTCCGTAGCTGCGCACACTCGTTCAACAACGAGAATAGACGGTTAGAATATGGTGGCTGTAATTGCTTCACGCAAAGGCAGCACAGCAGTGCCTAAGAAATTTCCACTTATATACTCCTACAAGTTAGGTGCAAACAACATTCCATATGCTCAGATTCCTGGAGAGGGGGATAGAGTATTTCCAAATATGGATAGTAGGCAGGAATTAATCATTTAAAGCACACAAGGGCTTGGGCTCCGCACATTCAGGGGTTATAGCTACTATTTCTTCATTGCAAACAGTGCTATTGGTGGCCAGGGTTCAGAAGTCAGACTATTGGCTTTGTCTTGAACTGCAAAATCTGCAAACAAATGCCAGGCTACACCATCACAAGACCCGCGCAGGTCCAATTGCTAGACAGCATCAGACTGTCCACTTGATCGTGTCATGTAACAGGACCACTGTGGCACCTCAAATTTTGAGGTGGCTTAAAAATATATCTTGGTGGCAGTGGATCCGTGCTCAAGTTTCCTATAGGTATGGCCTTAGCGCTCGGCTGACGCTCAAACTGTTATAAAAAGATTTGCGAGTCCATAACATGAGATACGCAATCAACGTTACACCCTGACTGTGGCTCCACGCTTAGCTCTCGGGCTGACAAAGAGGCCATGGAAGGGATGGACGTAATATTGCGGTACTCCTCTCCAACGCCATCCTGAGGGAATTTAGGTAGAGGAGAGGAAGGACTGGGGCATAGAGCAATCCTTAACAGCTAGGGTATTAGGCGGGGCGCTAGTGAGGTCAAACACTTATATGGATTCAGGGGGCAATACACACCCAGCCAAGAAGCTCTCTAGGGGTCTGACTCCATTTACGAATGTGGGAACCTGATCATAAATGTGAAGGCACAGTGGCGGATGAAAACCATTCTGTATCTATGATCGTTTGGCTGTTTTACAGGAACTTAAGGAAACAAAGAAACAAACAAAGATTCTGTCAAAGTGAAACAGGCCGCCACTGGGAAGTCGAGGTAATCACAGCAAGACCTGTCTGAATCCCAAAAGTCGGGGATCTGGGCAGAGAGAGATAAAGATCGCGGACACAAAGGAACTTGGCCCCTCATACAGGAAAACCTGTGCCATTCCTTGAAGTGAAAGGAACAAGAACTGTAC
Source organism: Calotriton arnoldi (assembly GCA_963921515.1). Classification (NCBI taxonomy): domain Eukaryota; kingdom Metazoa; phylum Chordata; class Amphibia; order Caudata; family Salamandridae; genus Calotriton; species Calotriton arnoldi. Next base: position 557,855 of record CAWUFW010007036.1, on the reverse strand, counting down.
TTTTGCCGCATCTTGCCGTGAAATAGGAAAACAGTTTAATTTCAAATGAAAGAATCAACCAAAACTATGTGGCCAATACTGAGCAGTAGGCCTCGTGAACTCCACAGTAGTAGACGTCCCTCTCACTACTATTCAAGAACTTCAAACTGAAAAGCTCATCACGTTTGAGTAATCAAATCCATGGAATGGGGGACTATGCAACTATGCAATGGAACTAGTTCTCCTTGAACCAACATTTCAAACTCAAAATAAAAGTCAAGACAACACTCAAGTTGCAATTTGGCCAAAAACAAATGTGTACACCAACAAAAGCATCAAATAATAAAAGCTTCAACGTTTTTTCAACAAAAACATCAAATAATAAATGCTTCAACATTTTTCAACAAAAGCATCAAATAATAAAAGCTTCAATGTTTTTTCAACAAAAACATCAAATAATAAATGCTTCAACGTTTTTCAACAAAAGCATCAAATAATAAAAGCTTCAATGTTTTTTTCAACAAAAGCATCAAATAGTAAATGCTTCAATGTTTTTTTCACAAAAGCATCAACTAATAAATGCATCAATGTTTTTCAACAAAAACATAAAATATTAACTTCACCATCTGAACGTTTTTCAGCAAAGACATCAACTATTGACTTCAACATTTCAACGTTTAAAAAAAAAAAAAAACAAGCAGAAATAACTTCAGTTAAACACGATGCAATTTCAACAATTGATCATAAAACTACTGGCTATTTCATTAACTTTGATACGTTTTCCATGGCTCCAAGTGAACAGGAGGCGCAGCCAGCCAAAAACAAACAACGAACATACAAGTACAAACTTTTGAACCTTTTCTTTTTCCAAAAAGATACAGACCTGGCTTCACCATGGGTAGAACTATGGAGTATTTCTGGGTTAATCTTTTTCTGTTCTAGCTTTGCTTAGAGCTAGCTTTTAGTATGACTCTTAGTGGACACTTTTCTACAAAACAGACTCAACATAAAACTGAAGCCACATCCCTTTTAAATTCAAATGCAAAAGAGACTTATAAATGTATTCGGCCTGAACAAGCCTTTGTATTCTAAATGATGTATTTAATCATCCGGTTTTTAATTCTGATTAATGTATTTTGAACTTTCATTCATTTTCATTCATTTTATCATTTATTCAGTGATGTCATTACCTGCAGTACATTTTTCTGAAAATTGGGTTACTGATACAGTGAATAATATGCTGTCTGTTTTAGGAATAATTGCTACATTTTCAGATCATGAAATGTTAGAGATTTATTCTTATTGTGACCCTTTATACCTGTTACCTTCATTAAGGTTATCAACTCCTACACAATTGTAATGCATCTAGAAATGGGGTTGGTTAAACACCAGTAGGAACGTTGCCAAACACCACCAAACACCATCGCACGGGGGTGGAATAGTTGACATACATCAGCAGGGGCAACATTAGATGCCATTTACAAAACAAACAGGACAGACCCAGTTAGGAAAGTATGGGTGGTTTGGCACTTTGACACAAATACCTGTCACAAAAATGATTCCTGAACATCACCCAGGGACTCAGTATACATAAGCCAGACCTACGTTATGTACAGATAACATCCAGAGGTAGGGAAGTTGTGCCCTTTTTGGCTAGAAGCCCCAACACTGACAGTAGTGAAACAAAAGTTTCCTTTATAAAGTTCAAATGCTTTGAGCAATCTGAAAACCATGCTTGTGCAGCACTTTTATTTTTCATTTTTCACATCAGCTAAAGAAATATTTTTTCTTTTTTGCAAAATAGCACTCTTAAATACAGACTGCCCCTCTTTCCTTTTTGATAAATTTTATCTTTCACACACAAGCAGTGTGATACACCTTGGTAATACCTCACGAATGTGAACTATGCTTTTCATGGTTTCTAATATTTAAAAGACCAGTCTGAAAAGACTGCAACTGCAACATACCTGTTCTCAGATGCCTGTTTTTTGCTGTGAAGAATGCGTGGTCATCATCTGTCTGACACTTCCAAAGGAAACGCCAGCGGCATTTACCAACAGGCTAGAACTGCTGAAGTCCCATGCTTGGCTATGTCGCAAGCGTATTCCCATCAAACCAAAGCATTTCTTGCAAATATGGAGGGTGCCTTTTTGCTTCCTTTAGCTAGCACCAAGGTATCGATTACAGCACTGGCTGCCTCAGAACCAGCAACTGGCAGCACTGCTCATTCTGTGCTCCCACAACGATTCTGCGAGGGAGTCCGTCCCTTTCAGTAACTATCAACAAGAAATGTTATGTCTCTCAGCCACTTGTTATCTCTCATTTTTCTAAAACATGTCCTGAAACACATTTTTTCTCTTATTGTTTCAACTATGACCGAGTGCTTGGAGCTTTCCCTCTAAAATTGACCTTTTTTCTCTTTCTTTTTTTCTCTCTAAAGAAAGCATGGTCTTCTGAACAGCTTGTAAGAGTTTTCAATTTTATAAACAGGAACTTTTATAAGTAACTACTGACTCTAAGAGAGTATTTTTTAATGAAACTATAGATTTTTCCTGTCTCCACAGAGTCTATGGTAATTTTACATATTTTAACAGCTGCTATTTTTTCAGCTCATAAACCACTCTCATGCAACTACCTGCCAATCATATGCAAATGCCTATTTTAGTCACGTAGTTTGCTTTTAATGGGTTATTCACGATTGTCCATAGATAGGAGTGGGTGTTATGTGCTGGATTGAGGCCCTAACATAGGTGCGCTGTTTCAGAGGCTCAAATCCTTCGTGCCACAGAGACAGGCAGGACCTTTCCCCTACATTGGCCCTCCCTTTATAAATAACGAGCAACAGAGTCTGTCCCTTATCTGACGTGTGCTCTGGGTGCAGAAGACGGTCCATTCTAAATACATCATATCCATGTCCAAAAGTGACTAACCTACAAAGACCCTTCGCTCTTGGGATTTTCCCTAGCACAGGATTATTGATTTCTCCAAGGACTCATTAAATATGCATGAACCACTATTTCCTAAGGGTTCATTCCTGACGTCTTCCTCTGACCGACTGTACGTCAATGCTAACATTCCAAGGCATCTATCAAGTATAAATATACCTCCCTTTGCCCAAGCAAACTAGAGGGGACCGAGACTTTCCATGCCGCCACTCTGACGTGAGACGCTGCAACCTGCATCATGCCACAGCTCCAGCTGGCAGAGGTCCATCCACCCATCCTGGGGTGTCCAGCTCAACACCAGGATGAATTCCCACTAAGGTAATGGGGCTAGACTAAATCCTAGGGGGATTCTTGGCTCTCTAAGACCTACACACATGCTAGGTACACTTAGGTACATCTAGTTAGGCATCATAGGGGTATAGGCTTTTTCTTAATGCATTCTGCATTTCATGTATGTGTTCATTACTATTGCACAATGGTAAAACTGTACCATGCATTTTTATTTAACTGCACTGCTGGCCATATTTCTCTGCTACTGTCCAACAGTTGTCGCAACACATATAACCAGTACTAGAACAACAACTGTGCAATAAATTTTATTGTAAACACAGCCGACTGTTTCTTCTATGTACTTCTCTGAGATAAGTGACTGAATGAAAAGTAGTATATTGTTTCCACGATCCTGAGGGATCAGGGATTATGTTATTATGTTTTATGTTATGTGGTTGCCAGAAACTATTCTCTTCTTGTCTTCAAGAAGTTTCTAGTGGCCTCTGAGCTAGCTGGCACAGGTAATTAAGTTTAATATAATCGATAGGGACATACCGGCCTTAGTCCTATGTCAAACCTATAGGTTATATTATTCCAATGCGCAGAGCCTATTAGGGAAATAGGAACTACACTACAAGTGGACTGTAAAGATGTTTGAAGATATTTGAAGTAGGCAGATTGTGGGTCGCCTTGTAACGCATTCCATAGTGCATTATTAATCTCATCGTCTCGGTTGCGCCAGACTTTATACCAGGCTTTAATTGTGACATATCTTCTGTGCAGCTGTTACTGCTGTAGCCCAAATTCTAACCGGACCTGTGCCGGTGAGGCGTTCTGTGGAAGCGAGAATACTTTTTATATGCTCGTGTTTTGAGACTATCCAACGTTGCAGCATCTTTTCCATGCTGAACTTCACTTCCATATGCTAAAGTGGGTTTAAGTTTTGCTTTCATGATAGCTAGTAGTGGTGTGAAGGAGGGACCTTTTAATTTGCTATTGAGCAAAATGCAAATGTTAGGCCATTTCCCTTTTTTTCTATTGCCTCATTCTGTTTTTGAAAAGTTAGTCTTTTATCCAAATGTATCGCTAGATATTTGAAGCTACCAACTACTTCCAGATTCACGTTGCTCAATTTAAATGATGATTTTTTTATGGATGGCTCGACTTATAATCATAGCTTTAGTTTTTATAACGTTTATCTCCAGCAGATTCTACTTAGCGAAGTTCCCCAACTCGTCTATCGCTCTTTGGAGGCCAATACTAGTTTGACTTACTAGGACTATATCGTCGGCGTAAGATAAATGTGTAATCTGCAGAGTTCCCAAGCGAGGGAGATGCAAGTTGATTTTATCAAGCCTAAGTGACAAATCGGCCATGAATAGATTAAATAGATGTGGCGCTAGAACGCATCCTTGCTTTAGGCCCTCCTTCGTGTACATTTTTCTGGAGAGCTTCGTCCCGTCAGCTATTTTCACTTGCATCCACTTATCCGAGTATAATTCCATTATCGGTCTTAGTATTCTTTATGGCAGGCCCCACTGCTTCAGCTTATGCCATAGAATGCCTCTATTGACTCGATCGAATGAAGCTTTAAAATCAATAAAGCATAAAAACAGGTTCTTTCGTTGTCGTAGGCTTTTGTCCGCCATTAGACCAAGCGCGAGTACATTCGTAATGGTGCCTGTGCCACGTCGGAAACCAGACTGGTTGATGGGAATTATTTTATTACTTTTGGACCAGTTTATTAGATCTGCCAGGATTAATGAGGCATAATACTTTGCTTCTGCATCAATTAAGGCTATCAGACGGTAGTTGGCTGGATCAGTTCGCTTCCCACCCTTAAATAATGGATTTATTATTGAGCCTCTCCAGCTCTCTGGTAGGCGAATTATGGTGCTCACCGCATCAAACAGGCGGGATAATGGTACTGCCCAAAAATTGGGACCTTGTTTATAAATTGCCTGCGGTATGCTGTTCGGGCCTGGGGTGCTGTCCAACCTGCCTTTGGCTATAACTTTTACAATTCCATCATGGGAATAGTGTATAAATAAATTATTTGTGCTTCTTGCGTCCTTGGTGGTATTGATTGTGATATGCAATTTTTCCTCCTTTATTTTTGTTCCTGCAACCTCTGTTATTTGTGTTTGTGCTTCATGAATAGCTGAGCTTGCATGCGTAAGTGTAGTTTGTTCCTTTGCAGGCTGGAAATAAGGCCTGCAAGACACTCGCTCTCTCCGATGTTATTGAGAATGTAGCGGTTAGATGATCTACCCAGGATTGTTCTGTCATGCATGTCATATTTATCACTTTTGGTGTTCTTGTCAGGGAATTTACTTGATCCCAAAAGGCTTTGGTGTTTGATCTTCTAGCATTATACAAAAGTTTCGCCCAAAAATTGTCCTGCTGCATTTTATTATGCTCCCAGATTTGTTTTTTGAACCGCTTTTAAGTTGTTGTATTTGCTCCTGTTTCAGTTTTGATGCATTGTTACCCCTTGTGGATCTGATAGCAGCTCGTAGATTTTTCCTTAAGTTTTTAGCTGTCAGACTCAAGAATCTGCGTTCGTTGTGCGTCGTGCTTCGACGTAGATTTGTTGTTATAGCATCCTTGGGGAGATTTGCTAAAAAGGTAACCCAGGTTTCTATCATCGAGCCATTTTGTGTGTCTTGAGATGCCCACAGTTCCTTTGCCCACTTGGCAATTTGGGGAAGTGTACTACTAGTCCATCGCAATCTTTTAAGATTTATCGTTGTTGTAGTTCCGATCTCGGGTACCGCATCCACGTGCCTTGGAAATGAGGTTAGCAGTTCAAGGTGTTGACTAGAATGATCATTTTCTGAGGTGTATATAATTGAAAATGCCTTTATTTGTACTAGCAATGGTAATTTGACAATTGTATAATCTAAAATAGAGCTAACATTGGGGCCGTAGTGAGTGCAGGATGGCGGTATATCTTGAGCCACTCTGCGTTTAGTACTCGCATCCCAAGATGCTCTAGGTCTGACACTAGTTGTTATCCAATCCGATCCGTCCGTGAGGAGGTGGAGTGCACTTGATTTTGTACTGCCCATATTGCATTAGCTGTAGTTAACTGGTCGTCTTTTTCTGGAGTATATATCAAGTTTGAATTGAACTGGTCGTCTTTTTCTGGAGTATATATCAAGTTTGAATTGAAATCTCCTGTTAGAATTATTTCCCATGCGGGGTGCTCAAACCGGAGTTCCGAAATAGTTGCAATTAAGGTTTTGAATAGTTCTTTTTAATCTTATGCTTTGGGTGCGCGTAAAGGTTGATAAGAATAATTGTTCTTGTATTTTTGTTGAATCCCAGATCCATTTTTATAATTTGCATATCTGTTGTTCTGGTGGGCAATTGGACAGATGTAATGTTTAAAATTGTCAAGATGGAGACTGCTAAGCCACCCTTTGGTATCCCATATCGCTGGGTCCTTGTGGCCTTTACATGATGAAGAATACACCCTGAGACCTCTGCTCGAGCTATTAGCCATGTTTCCTGGAGCACTACAATTTTGTAGTTATTCCAGTACTCGTGGGTACATTATCCTGCAGGTTGCGCTATGCCCCTGCTATATTCCATGACAGGATGTTTATCAGCCAATGCTCATCTCTACTGTTCATTCGTCTGGTCATTCTCTCCGTGCTTGCGGTAGAGGGTCCTTATTGTCCTCTTTACCTCTTGCGCCGCGTGTTACCGAATGAACAGACCTTATGCTGGCATCATTGGGCTTGATTCTTTGCTGCTGTAGCAGGGGTAGTGGGTACCCTTTTTTTATTGGAATAGACAAAGATATACCCCAGGCCTCAAATTGGGGAGCATGATTTAAAATGGCTAAATCGATATCCTCAGACTTCCAAGTCGACAAGGTTTTATCCATTCCTTTGTTGCCCTCCCGTTGGATAAACTCTATTGACAGCAAGTCATTTGAAGTTGGATGCTTTAATGCTGGAATAGCTGCCATTAGGCTCAGGGCGTTTCCTCTGTTTAAGTAGTCTTGTGAGCCTCGTGAAGTATAATGTGGGGTTAATAATACCTGTTTGTTTGAATGTTGTGTTCGATCATTGGTTCTTGATTGAAACGTGAGTGCTGGGCTACTGCTCTGGTTACACGGTTGCCCATTCGGGTCTTGACCTTGCTCTTTGGCACACTGAGGATTAATTCTTATCAACACCCGATCACTCTGTTCTCTAACAGGCTGGAACCCTTTCTGTAATATGATTTCTCGATCTCCCCCACAAGGGGTATTTGTCTCCAAGCGAGGACTTAAATCATGAACTGGACTGATGGATTTGGGACCGGCCTCTTCTACGTTTTTTGTAGCGGTTATCCGGCGTAAGTTAGTACCACCGCTGCTGATTCTATTTGATGTGCCATCAATAGATCTTGTGTTATTCGTGGATGGCAACTTTTTACTATCCTTAGAATTCCTTTTTTTTTTTTTTTTTTTTAAACAAGTTTTATTTGTCAAATAACACATATAGAGCGGAGCTCTGTAACCCAGAGACTTACTACGCATCAATATACACCATTTTGACTTTGACAATTTTCCATGAATACAACAAAAAAAAAACTGAAAAGCAATACAGATGAAACAGAACAATAGAACTATAACCCCCCACCCCCATCGCACTGTCAGCCACTCCAGAGCAACCACGCAAGCACAAACTTTAAGCATATATTTACCATGTGTCATCACCCAGGAGGCAGCTTTTCTACCACACACGCATAGAAGTGAGCACAAGAAGAGAGGGGAGCGATTAAGCCGGGTCAACGCGCTGGGTCGGGGCAGGCTCAATCTCCAGGCCACGATAGTCCGCCCAGCGCTTCCAAATTTTAAAGTGCTTATGAGGGCACCCCCTTGCCACAAAAATAGGAGCCTCCAATCCCATACAAAAGTCCAGGCCATTCTTCCACGCAAAGATAGAGGGCGCCACTGTTGCCTTCCAGGCCCTGGCAATATCCCTTTTGGCTAGTGTAAAGCCCAGAAGCATGAGATGGCGTTTATAAATATTGCCCCCAATGCCATCCATAACGTGTAGGAGCACCAATTTCGTTGAACAGGGAAAGTCCCAGCACAGAACTTTAGATAGGCAGGCCATCACCCCCCTCCAAAACCGTGCCAGTGCGGAACAGTGCCATACAGTATGCAACAGGGTACCCTCCTCAGGTGCACAGCGAAGACATACCGGGGAAGCCACCAAGCCCGCCCTCCACAGCCTGACCCTGGTATAGTATACCCTATGGAGGTATTTAAACTGGATAAGCCGAAGGCTCATCGCAATAGCTGCCCCACGTGGGGAGGCCAGAGCCTCTATCCAATGTTCCTCCTCCATTGGGCCTACATCTCCCTTCCATAGCTCCCTAAGATGCTGCAGAGACGGGGAGCTATGCGTGACCAGGGACTGGTAGATTTTGGAGATCTTGTGATCTTGAAGATCCCACATAAACACTTTTGCCTCCACCGGACTAAATTCTGCCAGCGCCTCCAACCCCTCCAAGCTAGGGGAAATGGCATGTCGGAACTGCAAATATTTAAAAAATTGAGTTTTTGGCATTAGGAAATCTTTTTGCATATCTTGGAAGGATTTCAACACAAGCCCCTGCATCACATCCCCCAAAGTAGAGATCCCGATAGTGTCGCGAAATCCAGGCAGAGCCGCCAGCTGCAGCAGGCGACCATTGTGCTTAGAATTCCTTTTTGCTAAATGTGCTGCGTTTGACTCAGGTTCATCCCCCAGGCAGTTCTCGTGTGCCTTTTTTAAAATGACTGATTTATTTGAAATAAGTGATTCTCCAACTATTAGACTTGATGTTTCCGACGTCACCTGCTGATCTTCAAGATGCTTCACCTCTACTTCCTTATATCTGCTATCTGTTACAACGACAGTTAAGGACTGATTTTTTTTTCCTTAAAGTTGAAAATTGGATTAAGGCCGTTCACCTGATGGCCTAATTCCTTGTTATTATGGAGGTGCTTCCTGGCCTTCCTAGCACGCTTTTTCTGTCTTTTCGTTAGAACGGCTGGAGGTGTTTTTGAATGGTCAGTGGGGGAGTTTGTTGGCCCGTCCACTGGCTTTCTCTGCGCATGGTCAAGGGCAACAGATGATAATGGTCGTGGTTCTGTAATTAAAACCTCGTCATCCATTCCTTGCCTGTAGGTCCCTTTATCTGTTAATAGAGAATTATTTTTGTGGATTTTTGGCGAAAATGAAGGTTTGGGCATCGTTTGCCCAGTCAGTGGAGCCGCCACTGCTGTATTAGGCACTACCATTGATTGTAACTTATTCCCATTGGATATATCTGTGACAACTATGCATTGTAACTCTGATGGCTGGGCGGGCTGTTTGCATTCCATTAGAATGTCCATTAAGATACTTGGTAGTTCACTTAATTTCTCGACTATATTGCAGCACACACAGTTAGTTACTGGAGCTGGTATTGGAGTGCTGCTTTTAGCAATAATTTGGCTTATCAGTGAGTCCAATTTGATGTTTATACCGGCAATACAATCTGCTATGATGTTCATCAGGTTAATTTGAATATCCAGCTTGTCTGACTGCATATTAAGTGCGTTTATTGACATTTGTAGCGTTTTTATTAGAGAGGTGTGCAGGATTGTAAGATCTTCTATCTTTCCATCAGTTTTATCACTCCTTCCATTGCCTCTTGACTAGTATACCTTTGAGCATTAGGCTCTATAATGAACCCAGCGGGTTTGGGTGTACAACATTTAACAGGGGTGTCTTCATGTTTAGTATTGGTTTCTTTGTTTCCGTTATTGCTATTTGCTGGGCTAATGACACCTTTGTTGGAGTGTTCAAGCGAGCTCGATATTTCTATTATTGATTGTTGTTGGACTTCATGTAGGGGAATTAGTTATTACTAACTTGTACATTTGCCGTTTGATTCTTGATGATGATTCTGGATAACTGGGATACTTCTGTGTTCTTTAAAATTACGCGTTGATCTTTATTATCTTTGTCAGATGTATCCTGCCGATTGTACTTTTGCTCGTTATTTGTTTTATATGTAATATGATTATTATTTACAGGACTTATTATAACATTTTCAATGAGCTCATTAAGGCTTGATATTTCTATTACTGATTGCTGTTGCTCTCCCAATTGAAGTGTGAGTTGTGTCTGACATGGGTTCACAGTAATTGTTCCAATTGCCTGCATTAAATCTGTGTTGTTTGTTAATGAGAGTGACTCAATCCAGGAATCACTATGATTTTGTACAGGATTAGTGACGGCCTGGGTTTTGATTTTAACTGATTGTTGTCTAGGAGTGGAGTGGCCTTTGGGTTTACCAGTGTCGCAGGTATTGCAGGTAACTTCCAAGATTTTGTCTGTTGCTGATTCAAACCTAGGCGTGGACTGGGCTGTACTGGTCGAATGCACTTGTGCCTGGATGGTGTGCCTATTACTGACACAATGATGATTTTTTTTCCCCCACCGGCCGTTGGGTTTAGCTGGTGGTACTGGCTTGAATCTGCTCTCTCCTCCATTACTGTCGGTATTGTACCTGCATTACCCATTAAAACCTCATCCTTTGTAGGTTTTAATTTATACGGCATCAGAGGTTTAGGGAGACCTGTGATTTTGCCTGGTGTATAATAAATGGCTGCTGTTGGATCCTTAAGGAACGTGAATTTTCCGATGGGGTTCTTTGATCCAAAGATAGAGTATGTTGGTGATATTAATGTAGCTCCGGGGGTTAGAGATGGTTCTGTCGAGTTTCCCAATGGAATCTTAGTGCTTTTTGATTTTTGCTTCAGCTTGGGTTGCTTTCTAACCCTGCCTGATCTCATTTTGCGTTGCCTGAATGGTAGCTGGATGATACAGTGGTCTGATTGTTTGGGCCAGTCGCTCTCCTGGCTCTTCTACCTGGCTGAGAATAAATGCCAGTGATATGGGATTTTTTTAAATTGCAAATTGCTTAGTTTCTCTGTTGAACCGGTTGTATGTGTACAATCCACCTCCCCCCCCATATAAGCATTAGATGCACTGCACGCACCCCTTTATTGCCACTACAATATAGTGCCTCCGTGAATGCTGTACCCCCTGAGGATGGGGGGATGTGGCTGGAATGGTAGGTTAAGGGGGGCCAGGCAAGCGAGGCACTCAGGACGGAGCAGCAAGCCGCACCCAACCTAGTTGGGCCGCTTCTGCTGCTTCAACCAGGGCACACTGTTAGCAGCCGCCAACTAATGACGGCCACACTCGCCGCCCACAACCCCCAAATCAAACCCCCACCTACCGCTGTACCTGCAGGCCACCGTTCTCTGCTGCACAATGCCACTTGCAACCCTCAGCTCTTCCGGTACCAGATGAATGGTGCGGTAGCAGCTGTGACAGCCTGGTGTGTTACAGCTGACAAGAGCACTGTAGAGGGGGTCGCGCTCGGCCACACTTGACTGTTTGGCCGTCGGTGACTCTTTGCAGTCTCTTAAGGGTCTCTTGCCGGTCTCTGTGCAGGGACTAAGGTTGGCGGCCGCGGGGGCCGTAGGGCTGAAAGCCGCGAAACAGCAACTCGGCGGTGCACGGGGGCACAGAGACGAAGAACAGCAAGGTCGGCGGCAAGATTTGACGGGAGCCGCAAGGGCCTCGGGAGCCGCGAGGAAGTAATACCGCGTCCTCCTTGCGTCCTCCTCTCCTCACGCTCGCTCACTGTTCACTGCAGCCGGGGTAGTGAAACACACATAAAGAAGGGGGGGGGGGACAAATTCCTACCCCGACCTCCCCAAATAACTCTATAAACACAAAAGAGAGGTAGGAATATTAAATATCACACTTATTAAGTTTAAGTAGCCTGTGCTAGATGCGAAAAAACTGCCCTCACCCACAAGTTGTGGCATGCTTCATCATTGGGCTTGCTAAGTGACACCCCTGCGCAGACCAACGCCTGTGGTGGAGCGAAGGGGAAGACAATACAAACATGAAATTAAAGGGATCAAAAAAATTAAATGTGCAGAATGTGATATCTAAAACTAGCTCAGGTATATCCGCTACTATGCTTTATTGCTGGACTACCCTGCCAGGATTAAAAGGAAGAATAGGATGGTGGTAACGGGGATTATTAGTAGCCCCTCACCCCTCCTAACCGCATACTCGTCGACATGTTTTAGCCGGTTTTATTAGCCCTCAAGAGGGTGTGTACGGCTTTTTTCAGGACCTATGATCTCATCAATACCCCTTCTGTCCTACCTTGATTCTCTAGGTATGGGGTATGTCCCATTAGATTCAGGGTTTCCTTCAAAAACGCACTTTGATAATATCGAGCTTCATAGTCGTGTGAGCTCGAATTGGCGTGGTAGTGGCTCCCCTTAGACACAGATTTGTGAAGGTGAGACCACTACTATGGCGATGCCTTCCTCACGCTCACAGGACTATGAAACTCTATATTATTGAAGTGCATTTTTTAATAAAACCCTAAATCTAAAGGGACGTATCCCATACCTACGGAATCAAGGTAGGATAAGAGGGGCATTGATGGGATCATAGGTCCTGAAGAAAGCCGTACAGACCCTTCCCAGGCGTTGGTCTGTGCAGGGGTGTCAGTTAGCAAGCCCTATGATGAAGCATGCCACAACTTGTGGGTGAGGGCAGTTTTTCACATCTAGCATATGCCACTTAAACTTAATAAGTGTGAAATTTAATATTTCTACCTCTCATTTGTGTTTATATGGGGTAATGCCCTATTCACAATTGTGAAGAAGACACAGCGGCAGCTGGCCATTGCCTTTGTGTCATGTTCTCCATTGCAAGCAAGGCACCATGGCTGTAGTCACCTTTTACAAACTTATGGGTGAAGGAGAATCAGAACAGGTGACATCTGCCTTGGTACCCGAAACTAAATCTGTCAAAGGAACATTTTTTTTAAAGGCACACATGTCTCCCTCCATCCTTAGACAAGGCAGTGGGGAACTGAAGACCTTGGATGGATTGTTAACTGTCTCCTTGTTAAGAGCTTAAAAGTTCTGTACAGATAATTATTGGAAGACCTTGATAATCATTTCTCCCTAGGTGATTAACTCTGATTATGGCCAGGGTCCCATTATAGCAGGAAATCTTTCTTGAAACCACAGAAACAATCCACCTAAAACAAGATTAGTTAAGGGCTAGTTAAGGTTGACAGGAGGCGTATAGTGCCTTCCAAACAAAACCTAAAACGGTAGAAAATGATTTAGCTATAAGTTAGTAAATTATCCAGCAAAATGGTATGACTAAGCTGTACAAATGGATAGAAAACGACTTAAAAGTGGAGAAAACGTGAGCTCCCTGCATGCAGTGCCCAAACTACACATTTATAAACTCTCATTACAATTTGCCTCCTAATACTAATTTGTAAGGAAACAGGAGTTTTCAACCAGATCAAATTCAAAATTAGGAAGCATGCAGCATTACTGCGTTCAGTATTAGCAGGGACAAATCATCTTGGCTAGAAAAACTTGTCAGGACAAAAAGGCCTGGAATCACCAAATAACATGCAATATATAACACCACGTTCAGTGAGTTATCCCTCACTTCATGAGAGGTTTATCCGGTATAATTTATAATACCCATGTAATACCAAACCCTGGCATTATTGGAACGTGTGATATATCTAATACCGATTGCAGGATTGGTGCATCCCCATTGCAGCAGGTCTCATAACTGAAGTTACAGCATTCGGGTTGGGAGCGGGCCAGCCAATCACAATGCTCCCTTTGTGGGCGATAGCTATAGTAACCGCCCGCACTGTCAGCATTCTGTGCCGCCAGCTCCCACCGTCCCCCTGGTGTGCTGTGAGACCCGAGCGGCAGTGTTGAATAAGAACATGTGTTTTACCTGAAAGATAGATTGAATTTGTTTTTAAAATTATATTTTTATTGGATGAGTTGACTCTTCTTTAAGCAAAATCAAAGTGCATAGACTGGATAGCTGTCTGTGAACCAGGGACTGTTTCAGAAGAAGCTGAAGGACATCAGTGGGAGAATGGAGCTGCTTTTTTTTCTAATCTTTTAGATAAGTTATAGCTCCTGACCCCACAGCAATCGTATTTCTGTGAGGAGCCATAATTGCCCAGAAATGCAGGGCAATAATGGCTGCTAATTACCCTTGCCTCATAATGGGCCTTTACCTGCAGCTCGGGCCATAATTGCAGGCGCGGTAATTAAAACCTATCATTGCTGCAGGTGCAGAAAATAATGCTTACATCTAGAATGGCATTTAACTAGCATGCAAAGAAATCTACACATCACGTGGTCAATATGACATGCTATGGGCAAAGAACAAAGTGCACTGACAAAAAATGTATTTGTAAATGCCAACTGCATTTACCTATCTCTCTGACAACTTACTAAGTGAATCACTGAAAGTGTCACACAATGAGCAACATTCTCACTCAGTACCATATCCTTGCAACATTCCGCTCATCATGGAGGGTGTGGAAGGGTGGGCGGTCCGCCCTGTGCGGCATGAGTTTTGGGGGCGGTGGCATCCCCCGATCTTACTTGCACATCGCAGGGTGGCAATCGGAGTAATCTCACCAGCACATCCCCACCCCTGCTCTTCAATGCGGCCGCAAAGGCAGGGACCGCCACGGGCGACCAAAGGGCGAGCTACGCCACTGAATTCCACACAGGAATTCTGTTGAGAATAATCCAGAGCCCTAGAGTTGAGCCCGGTGCAACTGCTACAGTATCCCTTCTCATTATCAAGAGTCACCCCACATTCACCCCTTAGTCAGTGCTAAGGTTTATGACGAAGCTGCAATGGAAACATTGAAACAAACACAGGGGTACAGGGATATATAGCCCGGCACCTGTCTCTCTAAAGTAGTATTATAATAATGAAAATGTCTCAAAAGGAGGTACACCTTCTCGTTGGTCACATTTTAACTAGTAACTCCACTTCTTTTTACTATTTGTTTTTTTCATAGAGTCACAATACTACATGTATTTTCATTTCATGGAAATTCTTTATTAGTACTATGATGTATTCTATAATTATTTTTACACATTTTTTGTATACTTACCGCCTTGAGAAACAGGTTTTCCCCTCGAAACGTGTTGGCTGTGTCCTTTTGGATCAGACATTAAAGAATTTTCATGAAATGAAAACACATGGACTATTGTGGCTCTCTGAAAAAATAAATAGCAAAAAGAAGTGAAGCTCCAGATTAAAATGTGACCAGTGAGACAATGTACCTCCTGTAGCACTGGAATGGAATCATGTCAGGTGAATTCCCAGTCCCCTGTGAACAGGGAAATTATTTGTGCTTGGATGACTAAACCTCTGGTAATTACTTGAGTGCATTCCTGTTCATGTATTTATTTATTCATTTGTTTTTTTGTTTGTTTGTTTGTTTATGTATGTATTTATGTATTATTTGGTGAGAGTGCTGCACTACCAGTCCCACCACAGATTTGTAGTTTTTTTTTGCAATGTATTGCTGTCAGTCTGCCTGAGAGAGTATTGACAGAATAGGCAACACGATGTGACATCACCATCGACACCCACATTGGAAGTATGAGAAAAAATGCTAGCTTTTAAGGGTATTCAGTGCAAGCTTCTCTTTTTTGCCACGTGAGTAGGTCGGGCACTTACTGGTAAGTAAAGAATGTACGGCTTCAGTTCACTTAATTGTCTAATGCAGTCAATTTAGTGCTTTTCACCGTCCGTAGAGTCAACAAGCGTGGTTAGAGGCGTTTCATTTGAAGATGCTACGTATTTAACACACATACATATATATAGCGGGCTGCAGGAGGAGCGCGACATGCTTCGTATTACTGAGGCGGAGGAGGGGCGAGTGACCACGTGATTGGGAGTGGCCTCAGCTATATCATCGCTATCACGGACCCCCATGGAGAAGAGAAAGAACTTGAAACAGGGCACTGATGAAAGCTGTATTGGAGGCTGAAACGCGTCTGCCGGCGTTTCAAGAACTTTTTTACTGAGCGCACACCACATCAATAAAAGCCTCTTCTGAAGTTTACCCCGGAGCTGTGTCGAATTCTTCCTTACCTGGGAGAGTTACTGGTTTCTGCATTTGGCCAGTGGAGCAGGAGCTGGCGTACGACACACCCTCTCGGTCTGGAGCACCGCGGTTTTCCTGCGCTGTTGGTTGAGCAGGCATCTGCAACGCGGAGCCCTCCCGGTATTGATGATTCCCACCTGGAAGGTATGAATACGTGGGGAGAGAGGAGGCATTATCTGAATGCCTGAGAAGGGGTACTGGAAGAGGCTTTGACTCCGGCACACAGCTGCGGTGGTGTGGGGCATACCGGCCACAGAGAGTGGAACGTCACCAGATGTTTGAAATGTCCCATTACTCATTGGGCTTTCGCGGTAAACTCCAACACCCAACATGCAGCGGGGCTGCAGGAGGAGCGCGACATGCTTCGTATTACTGAGGCGGAGGAGGGGCGAGTGACCACGTGATTGGGAGTGGCCTCAGCTATATCATCGCTATCACGGACCCCCATGGAGAAGAGAAAGAACTTGAAACAGGGCACTGATGAAAGCTGTATTGGAGGCTGAAACGCGTCTGCCGGCGTTTCAAGAACTTTTTTACTGAGCGCACACCACATCAATAAAAGCCTCTTCTGAAGTTTACCCCGGAGCTGTGTCGAATTCTTCCTTACCTGGGAGAGTTACTGGTTTCTGCATTTGGCCAGTGGAGCAGGAGCTGGCGTACGACACGCCCTCTTGGTCTGGAGCACCGCGGTTTCCTGCGCTGTTGGTTGAGCAGGCATCTGCAACGCGGAGCCCCCCCGGTATTGATGATTCCCACCTGGAAGGTATGAATACGTGGGGAGAGAGGAGGCATTATCTGAATGCCTGAGAAGGGGTACTGGAAGAGGCTTTGACTCCGGCACACAGCTGCGGTGGTGTGGGGCATACCGGCCACAGAGAGTGGAACGTCACCAGATGTTTGAAATGTCCCATTACTCATTGGGCTTTCGTGGTAAACTCCAACACCCAACATGCAGCGGGGCTGCAGGAGGAGCGCGACATGCTTCGTATTACTGAGGCGGAGGAGGGGCGAGTGACCACGTGATTGGGAGTGGCCTCAGCTATATCATCGCTATCACGGAACCCCATGGAGAAGAGAAAGAACTTGAAACAGGGCACTGATGAAAGCTGTATTGGAGGCTGAAACGTGTTTGCCGGCGTTTCAAGAACTTTTTTACTGAGCGCACACCACATCAATAAAAGCCTCTTCTGAAGTTTACCCCGGAGCTGTGTCGAATTCTTCCTTACCTGGGAGAGTTACTGGTTTCTGCATTTGGCCAGTGGAGCAGGAGCTGGCGTACGACACGCCCTCTCGGTCTGGAGCACCGCGGTTTTCCTGCGCTGTTGGTTGAGCAGGCATCTGCAACGCGGAGCCCCCCCGGTATTGATGATTCCCACCTGGAAGGTATGAATACGTGGGGAGAGAGGAGGCATTATCTGAATGCCTGAGAAGGGGTACTGGAAGAGGCTTTGACTCCGGCACACAGCTGCGGTGGTGTGGGGCATACCGGCCACAGAGAGTGGAACGTCACCAGATGTTTGAAATGTCCCATTACTCATTGGGCTTTCGCGGTAAACTCCAACACCCAACATGCAGCGGGGCTGCAGGAGGAGCGCGACATGCTTCGTATTACTGAGGCGGAGGAGGGGCGAGTGACCACGTGATTGGGAGTGGCCTCAGCTATATCATCGCTATCACGGACCCCCATGGAGAAGAGAAAGAACTTGAAACAGGGCACTGATGAAAGCTGTATTGGAGGCTGAAACGCGTCTGCCGGCGTTTCAAGAACTTTTTTACTGAGCGCACACCACATCAATAAAAGCCTCTTCTGAAGTTTACCCCGGAGCTGTGTCGAATTCTTCCTTACCTGGGAGAGTTACTGGTTTATATATATATATATATATATATATATATGTATATATATATATATATATATATATATATATATATAAAATAAAGTTTCTGCAACCCCACATATAACCAGCATTTTACAAGCCAATAAAGAGATTCATGACCTTATAGAATCTGCTATCATGGGCTTTATAATGTCATAAAAAGAATAATAAAATTGTGGAAAGCTGCCTGCCAATGCTTACATCAATTTTTGTCTTATGATGATACAGACATGCCACACATGTGGCAGATTATTCCCCAACTCAGCACAACTCTCAGGAGCACTGGCTTAACATGAAGGGGCCGATTCCGATTCGGGCCGGAAAACGTACCGACCGACTCGGTCCGGGAATAAAGTCCGACCGACAAGTACCGGCGCCGTACGACCCTGGTAGTACGATGAAATGCATGTGAAATCAGACCGACTCGGACGGAATACAAAGCGACCCGACCGAGCCGGACGGAAACAAGCCATCCGGCCGGGAAATCACGCGAAAGCGAACCGACGGACACGCACCCGGATTGAACCCGAGCGAAACGTGCCTGCGAACTCCGACCCACGTGAGTACGATGCTGTGCGTGCAAAACCACGACCGACTCGCCCGGAGCACAAGCCGTACGACCGACACGCATACAAAACCCAGCCGAAGGAACCCAAAACTACGCGACCGACTGCGTACGCCGCATATGAAACCTAGCTGACACACAGCGGGAGCAGAGTCGGACAAGATCGCACCAGACAACTGCAGCGTCCTACTCGGACACAAGAACGACTCCTACATGCACCAAAAACACCAAGGAAAAATTAGAAAAAAAGGGCCAAACAAGCAACCACAAAGCCAATAAATACAGGGAGGAAAAAAAATGGAACAAGGACACACCTCCAACTCCACCTACATAAAGGCCACAAATCCCTACCATGATCCTTTGCAAATTCCACTGACCTGCCAGCACACAACACCATCACACAGCAACCACAGACACACTCACAGCTCATACATCACACAAGCCACACACCATTACCACACCTACAAATAGCACCCTCACACACACCCAGCTAAACCTACACTCACACCCCCACTTGCACACACACACATCAATCACCACCACCACCCATCACCATGCCCCCAAAGAAGAACCATAAGTTCCTAGATAGTGAATTGGAAGTCCTGGTAGACGAGATCCTGAGGTAGAGCCACAGTTGTTTGGTACATTGGTACAACAGACCCCCATGTCGCAGAAAACCAAGATGTGGGCGAGGATTGTCGACAGGGTGAACGCACAATCACCATGTTTGCGCACAAAGGAAGACATCCAGAACAGGTGGTATGATGTGCGCAGGAGGGTCCGGGACCTACTCAAAAAGGACTACCTCCTCAGCCAGCACACCGGCAGTGGCCCTCCTGCAAAACCAGTATAACTCAGGCCCTGGGAGGAGAAGGTGCGGGCCATCCTACCACCAGTGAGCGTATACGGCCTAACAGACATCCCAGAGCCTGGTGAGTACACAACTAATATACACAATATGGTGTGACAACACACACACATCACAGTCAAGGGGATAGGCAAACCATGCACCCTTAGCAAATACACAGCAACCAAAAGATATTCATTCCAAGATGTGAATGCTAGTCAGACAAACACAATACCTCCCATCTCATAGTGATATGTAACTGTGTCATGACATGTACAAACCTAACAACAAATACAGCAAGGCAGTGGCACAAATAGAACCAACAAACACTCCCAGATATTTAAACACCACTAGAACACCACCTCACAGGGAAGCTCACTGAAAGGAAGGAATTCTGTGTATGCTGGACAAGTCAGTGTAGCCAATAGCATGATGGGAGTGGTAGTCACAGATATTGGTCACACCCACAATTGGCCCATCAACACCACTCTGAACCATGCTCACATCACAGGGAGTGGAAAACAACTGACAAGATGGCTGACAATGGGTACTGCTGTGGGAGCACAAGGCCCTGATGGGAACTGGGCACCAACAAACAACAGGACCACACTGTCAGCCATCTTGCCATTGCTGTCACACTCACACACAGTGAAGTCCACTCAAAAGGAAGGAAGTATGGGCATGCTGGGAAGGGGGTGTAGGCAATAGCATGATGGGAGTGGTAGTCACAGATATTGGTCAGCCTCACAATTGGCCCATCAACACCACCCTGAACCATGCTCACATCACAGGGAGTGGAAAAAGACTCACAAGATGGCTGACACTGGGTACTGCTGGGGGGAGCACAAGGCCCTGCTGGGAACTGCGCAACAACCAACAGCAGGACACCACTGACTGACATCCTGAAAGACAACTTGCACTCCCTGCAATGGAAGCACGTTCCTTGGTGGGGTATCTGGCTGGGTGGGAAGGAGGACTCACAGCACTGACCATAGTTACAAGCACCTCCACTCACACACCCCCTCAACACTAACTCCACATAACCCACCTGGGAGAATGCAATGCCTCACATCCTAACTGAAGATCCCACAAACATGCTGTGTGAAGCACAGGGACACTCTTGGGACTTGTAGCCAAACAACTGCCAGGACAACACTCCCAGCCATCCTGTCAGCACAGGCACCCCACCCCACCGGGAAGCAGAGTCAAAAGGAAGGAAGGATGGGCATGCTGGGAAGGGGGTGGAGGCAATAGCATGATGGGAGTGGTAGTCACAGATCAACATCTCACACCCACATGGCCCAGCAAGTTAGCACTGAAGCATGCACACCTCACAGGGAGTCAAAAGCCACTTCGAAGATGTCTGACACGGGCCACAGCTGTGGGGAGCACAAGGCCCTGCTGGGAACTGGGCACCAACAAACAACAGGACCACACTGCCAGCCATCTTGCCATTGCTGTCACACTCACACACAGTGAAGTCCACTCAAAAGGAAGGAAGTATGGGCATGCTGGGAAGGGGGTGTAGGCAATAGCATGATGGGAGTGGTAGTCACAGATATTGGTCAGCCTCACAATTGGCCCATCAACACCACCCTGAACCATGCTCACATCACAGGGAGTGGAAAGGACTCACAAGATGGCTGACACTGGGTACTGCTGGGGGAGCACAAGGCCCTGCTGGGAACTATGCAACAACCAACAGCAGAACACCACTGACTGACATCCTGAAAGACAACTTGCACTCCTGCAATGGAAGCACGCTTCATGGTGGGATAACTGGGCTGGGGGAGAAGGAGGCCCGGATGGCAAGCAAATACCACCAATGCTGGTCATGCACACACCTCAACATTCACATTGACATGCCACAGGTTGGCAGGACAATGTGCTACACCAATATCACTCTCTGACTGTCACAATTTAGGAGAATGCAATGTCCAGGCCCACATCCAGAGGTACAGTCACAACTGTCAGGTGTTTGAACAATTGATGCCAGTAGAAACATAACATACAATCTGTGTCTCTCCCCAAAACAGGTGATGATGGGGACACAGCAGCAGACGAGGAGGAGTCCCTGTCCCAGGCTCCAGGGAACACTGAGCTCACTGGTGTGGATCAGCCTCTGCACTCCTCGGATGGCGAAGAACTAGCTGGACCCTCCGGTGTGAGTCATCATGCAGCACCAGCAGGACCAACATCTGCACCCCCTTCACCCACCCCTCCAACAACTGCCAACACACAGGCCACCCCTGCCAACACGGACAGACCAAGGACCACAGATGACAACAGCGCAGGGACCCAGACCCAAACTGGAGCTGGTGACAACGAGCCCAGGAACAACACCCAAGTGGGCCCACGGTCACCTGTGCGTGCCACCGCAGGTCCTGCACGTGTCGCCAGGGAGTCGTGGGAGGGTGGTAGACATAGAGTCGCTCTTTGCAGAGGGGTCTGGACTGCATGATGACCCACAACTGGCACGCATCACGGATGCGTACCAGACTAGCACCGGAGAGGTCAGCCAGGTAGTGGGGATCCTCAAGGACATACAACAGCAGCAGGCTGCCCATCATGGCCGCTTGGACTCCCACATGTCCCATGTCGAGACACACATGTCACATGTCGAGACACACATGTCTGGCATGGAGTCCAAGTGGGACACATTGGAACAACTGACAGCGGTGCATAGGGACATACTGACATGCCTCCGCCAGATCAGCACCAACATGGCCACACCTCCCTGTGTGCCCACAACATCTGCTGCTGAAACAACTGTAAATGCCACAGGGAGGGAGGAGGACTCTGGCAGAGAGTCCCCTGCACCACCGCAGCCTGCACCTGAGAGCCCCCCCCCAAGAAGAGGGGCCGTCCGAGGAGGCCAAACTGAGAGGCCGATGGCCATCTACATCCCCCAGGAAGCCAACACCTGTTCTGGAACTTTTCCTCTGTGTGCAAACTGCACGCCCTGTCGAAGCCAACCCAACTCTCCCACATGACATGGGGAGCTCTAGTTGGCCAAATTCATCAGATGACTGTGGACTTTACTCTGGAAATTTCAGCTACCAAGACTTCCAAATCATATGGGAACTTTGGATTCCAATTTCTATGTACAGCACCCACCATCCTGTGCACCATTCTCACACCTGTATGTAAATAAACTCACCAATACACCATATCTGCCTCTGTTGTGATTCCAACGTGCTCTCTGTCATGGAGATGGTGATCAGAAAAATGACACTGTGCATGCTAACTGCTACAGCAAGTCCAACACCGTCATGTCAGTCATGGCGACGTGACACATATGAGGGAGACACACCACTAGGGCCACACAACACATACACACCAGGGCCATCAGACTCATCACCTATACTGATGTTGCAACTAAATACAGTGGAATGCACAGACACGCCACCTATTCACAGTCTGTCAACTAGACTACAGGTGCAGTAAGCAAATGTCAGTCAGGTGTGTGACCACAGACAACGCACATCCCAAAGTGAAGCATAGGTTTATTACACATTTGCAACATGTTGTTTCCACTACAAATGCTAGCTAATCCAACCTGGCTGTGGCCACAAAGTCAAAAAGTGCAGAAGATAGAAAGTCCAGGGGTGTGTGGCACATCACCTGTAGGAAACAACTGCTTCCACCTTGCAAGTTGATTCATGGATTCGTGGGATCCAAGTTGATCAAACAACTCCGGCAGCACCCTGTGAAGGACAGACATGACACACAGTCAAAACCACTGAAGAACAGCACAGAACGGCAATACTCATGTCTAATACATGTCACGAGATAACTACACAAAACCAAGTTAGCATGTCAACACTGTTGGGCAGTACAGACCACCTGCAAGGACACATCGCTGCACGCATCCAGTCAAGTAGCACATGGCCACACTCAAACAGCAACAGAGCACCACACACACATATCATGCAAACTCAAATCATTACAACCCTCTGGAGACTCACATTCAGCTGAAGAAGTTGGTGATGAGCTGTGTGCGGATATCACCATCATCATCTTCACTGGCATCGTGATCCAGGCCAGGATCTTCCACAGGTGGCGGACGTTGGTCATCGTCATCCAGGATGAGAGGCAACTCCTTCCGCACTGCCAGGTTGTGCAGCATGCAGCAGACGATGACAATCTTGCACACCTTTGCTGGAGCATATGGGAGGGCCCCTCCTGTCTTGTCCAGGCAGCGGAAGCGGCTCTTCAGGAGACCAAAGGTCCGCTCAATCACCCTCCTCGTCCGACCATGTGCCTCATTGTAGCGCATCTGGGCTGGTGTCACAGGGTTCCTGAGGGGTGTCAGCAACCACGGCATGTTGGGGTATCCCGAGTCACCTACAGACAGACAATTGCACATTAGCCGATTTGAAAATGTGTGCGGAAAACAACATAGCAGAACACACACAATGGTACAAAGTCAGTACACACCAACAAGCCAGGCACGCTGGTTCGGCATCTGTTAAATCATCCTCGGGATGCGACTACTCCTCATCACGTAGGCATCGTGTGCCGAACTGGGGAAACGGGCACACACATGTGTGATGGTCATATCTGCAAGACATACCACCAGAGCATTGATCGAATGGTAATGTTTACGGTTCCGGTATGCCTGCTCATGTGCCTGTGGTGGTATCAAAGCCACATGTGTCCCATCAATGGAGCCAATTACATGTGGCATCCTCCCCAGGGCATAGAAGTCACTCTTGACGTCAGTGAGTCGTTGACGTGTTGGGAAATAGATGTACTGGTTCAGGTATATCAACATTGCCCCCAAAACATCGCGTAGCACAAGGCTGAACATAGTCTGTGACATCCCACCGGCAGTCGCCACAGTGTGTTGAAAGGTACCGGTGGCAAAGAAGTGTAGGGCTGCCATCACCTACACCTTGGGGGTCAGCGCTGTAGGATACAGACGGCCAGGCTGCAAATGTGGGTCCAACCGCACTGCCAAATCCTCAATCAGCTGCCTGGTGAAGCGGTACCGTCGGATGCTGTCACGTTCCACCATCGTTGCCAGGTCTGGGAATGGTTGATGGACAAGAAAGCAAGATTGTCAGTCACCCCAACTATGTGCCGTTCACCATACTCAATTTCACATGATACATCATTAACAAACACAAGTACTTGATGTATGTGTCGTTCTGTTTGGACATATATGGCACCTACATGGACATCATCTAACATCTCTGTTCAACAAGTGTTGACAACAGGTTCCAGGGTGTGCTATGGGAAACCATTAGGCTGTGTCACAGTACCCATTTACTGCTCTCACGTTCCACATACATACCACAGTGACATGTCTGGAAAGATGCTCCACAGGCATCACAGCTCATTGACAGGTAGATTCCCAGGGACCCTGTCTTGCCACATGGACACTGGCATGACATTGCGTATCATGTACACGTCAGATAAACTAACATGACACCCACAGGTAGTGGCCCCTGTAGCCTCTGCAGGACAGACATGGACGTCTGTGACACACACACACACAACATCAAAGTTCATGCACAAACCACGTGGATGTGGAGACTGTCTCCCATTGTGCACATGGAGTCAGAGACATGCGAAACACAACATGCACACAGACTGCGGAGGGACATCACTATTGTGGCAATGGGCCACCCTGTGACGTACATGCCTTCCCACATGTGAGCCTGGGGGTATGTGACATGTCATACACATACACAACCTGGAAATGTGACCATGACACATGCTCATAAATGAAAAGTTGCACACCACAGTGTTCAGGTGCACAACACACAAAGGACCCTGTCCCCATGAACACGTGCACAGCCTGGGTGTGTCTACCCCCAAATGCCACCCCAAAAACCACATGTTCACCCCCATACACAGATAAGGTTATGCTGCCACACATGCCTTAGATACAGTGTGGACTGGGTGTGGTGTTGTAGGTGTGCGTAAAACACAAAAGTTCCCTTTTCCTCTGTTAATTGTGAGGTTTAGATCCAACTAGTATTAAATCCAATTGACAGGCACTACTATTCACTCCGTGATGTATAACAAAGCCATCATAAAGAAAGATTTCCAGGTCGCTAAATCACAAATTCTTATACACACAAAATAAAAACATTTATATTCAAATAACAAATTCTTATAGGGAATGTATATTAAAAACAAATTTATTTTCAATGTATCATACATAAAAATATCATGAATGTCATGTATTTGGCTAATTCACAGAATAAAAACATTTTATAAATTCATAAACATATTGTTAAAAATTATGTAAAACACAAAACAAAAAGAGAGAACAAATTGTCGACGCGGCGTTTCGGTGTACAGGTGTTTCGTCACCTTCTTCAGGACAATAGTTCATTGATTTAAGAAATAATCTAAACAAACAATATAAACATTGAAGTTAAAATACAATAAAATACATTCCCTTTTTTTATTTATATTCAAGTGCCTATTTTTAGCGTCATGGAAAAGGATTGCTTTAGAATAAAAAACCTAATTCACGGAGTTTATCACAGTGTCTGGTAATTGAGACATATGTAGATAAGCAATGGGTTGCTTACTACATATTATTAAATCATGTTCAAGGAACTATTCGGGGGTAGCTGATTATTGTTGCCAAATTTTAATATTGTGAATGAACATCACCTTATATCCCCTTTTACCCTAACACCAAATGATATATCGGGCTTATGACCATTATATATTCCTGATAAGTACCTTGAAACATGAAGTTTTTTGAAACATAAAGTTTTTCTTCCTTGTTGTGGTATGAACTCTCAAGGATAGCTAGGCCCATAGGTCCACTTCATCAAATTCGAGGACAGTATGGTTTTGTCTAAGTGGAGTAAACAGAACAAATTTGATAAACATATTTACCTCCTATTGTCATTTAAATGTGAATGGAGTATATATCACCATGTTGCGGATTATAAAAACCCACCTTAAGCAGTTTGTATGTCTTAAAGTATATGGCAATTGTTTCTTAATGCTGCGATCAACCTGCTGCAAATCTATCTAAGAAATATAAAAAGATGGTATTATAATTTACATCTTCATATGCCCTAAACCCTTGTATGTTCTAATAATTACAACTTTTACTGCCCATCTTATTTAAAATCAATTAGTTTGAACAGAGGGGGTAATAAACCCACCTGCAATTTTTCTTTTGCGCCTCTTTACGGACGTTGCGTTTTTAATGCAAGAATTTTTGGGGGTGCACTGAAAAATAAGAATTTTAATTTCAATAGAGCGTTTATATTAGCTAAAATATTACCATGACTTGCTGTGAAACTAATTGCTAAAACCTCACCTGCAGTTATGGACATTAGGACATCATAGTCAAATTCTGTTGTTTTGCTAATTTGTCAATCTATAGAAGATATAAATATAATACTTTATTTACTAAAATGCTCAAAGGATTTTAAAACATTTCAAAAACCCAAATCTAATTTTCCGTTATAAGTAAAAAAATATATACCTTGATCTGGGAATTTTATCAATTCTCCCTTCTTTATTGGGATAAACGTCCCCGCCAAACCACGCACTTTAAATCTGTATTGGGGTAAAGTAAATAAACTAAACTATTCAATATGTACCAATCAATAATAAAATTACTATAAAGAACTATTTTCTCGTATTGTCTAATTTTGTTTACAAAAATAGTATATTGGTAAAACCAGATTTTATAAGAAAGGTCTTCGAGAATTTCAGGAGAATGACCTCATTGCGTAATTGATCTATATATATATATATATCTCCTACTGCTGCTTTTTGTAAAAGTTTATAGAATCAAAAAGTTTAAGTAAAAGTTTAAAAGTTTTAATAAAACCACTACAAGAGACCCCCAGCCATTACATCTTTCAATCCGGGCTTACCTCAAAGGTTAAAAGAATGTAGCGACCGTCCGTATCGCCTGACCGCTGTTAGAGCTTGCCAAGAAACACTGATGCGGGCGGCTTTTTAAATATACTTGTGGTTGTCGCATGAGAATGATGTCACAGTCTAATTGAATGCACCTGGGTTATTTCAGTTGCTGGTAGGACAATGGCTACAGTGTATGGAAACACAGTGGCCATCTTGTAATGAGTTATCACCGAGAGTATATTGGTGATGGTTAATGATAATCTATCTCGTTCTTCTACACACTCTAAGATTTTGGTTATATCTCCATTGAATCATGTTGAAGTACTATTATAGAAAATAAGAATGAAGATTTAAAAACTTTTTCAAGCAAAATAATTTTCAAGAATTTTGCATAAAAATACTATCACGATCTATTTGTTAAATCATGTTAGGATACCTTGTAATCAAAACAAGATTTTCCCAAACCTTTTAATTTTACTTTCACATAATATCACAGTTTAATATTCCGAGATTATTGGTAAACTGTATTACTTAAGTGCATGTAAGCACAGCGGCCATCTTATAATGGGTCTGGGAGTGTGGCGATAGTTATCGTTAACAATACATCCAAATCTACTCCAGAATCGCTGCAATTGTATTATATCATTATCAAATTTATTTAAAAATGTATTGCCATTTACATGAACACTATGGTGTTGCAAAAGGGTTAACATTCTTATTCATCATTGACAGCTTCTACATAGAGCCCCAGTTCAAGATATTATCTGTGACTGCCGACATTTGATGGTGCCACCAAACCGCTTATATTTGGTAGACACGTACAAATGTCGCAGCCTGAGGTGGGGGATATGAGTCACCCCAATGACTGATTATTTAAGGATACATCTCCACGGTTGGGCGAAAACAGTTTAGATTAATTTCTCCCATTCCTCATTGCTGTTCAACCCACATTTGTACGTATTGAATTTGCACATATAGAATTGTTCCCTCTTTTTCCTCTTTACTGATACATCGCCACCTCTTATATTTACTTGTATTGCTTCAATAATGCACCACTTCATGTCTTCTAATTTATGTTCTTTATCATACCAATGTTCAACTAAGGGTGCATTCTTGCGCTTAGTACGAATGGCAGATTTGTGTTCATTAAGTCTTAGCCGTACTTCTCTGGAGGTTTCACCAATATAGCCCTTATCACAAGGGCACTTAACAAGATAAATCACATTTTTAGTGCGACAATTAACTAAGCTTTTCTGAACATGTGTGATCTTGTTACATGTTACTGAGTTTCCCTTCATCATATTATCACAATTGTTGCAACTGCTGCAGGGAAAATTACCTGCAGTGTTGGAACCATCAATAGTTCTTAAGGATTTCCTATTTGTAGAGTTTGGGTATGTATGTACTAGACAGTTTCTTATAGTCTTATTCCTTCTAAAGGAAAAGAGGGGTTTCAGCAGTTGTCTTGAATTGGCATTATTCAATAAATGCCAATTACTGTTAATGAGATTTTTAATCTTATTGCTAATACTCATGAAGTTAGTCACACATACAATTTGTTGAAGTTTTTCATTACTCTTCAAACTTGGTTCAAATAGACTATCCCTATTGTAATACTTAGCTCGTTTGTAAGCCTTTTTAACTAGTTGTTTCGGATACCCTCTGTCTGTCAGTTTCCTGGTTAGTGTTTTAGCATGGAATTCAAAATCTTTTATACTTGTACAGTTTCTTCTGATTCTAAGATATTGACCAAAGGGGATGTTACTTCTTTGGCTTAGAGGATGGTGGCTTTCGAAATGCAACATAGTGTTGCGGTCGGTGGGTTTGGTGTAAAGTTCCACTGCTATTATGCCATTCGTGTCCTTAATGGTAATATCTAAAAATGCGCATGTTTTATTACTGTATGTCGAGGTGAACCTCAGATTGTTGTCTCCTAAGTTTAACCACTGTATAAAAGAGTCCAGGTCATCCTTAGTACCCTGCCATATAAAAAAGACGTCATCTATAAATCTGGACCAGTGGCTTATATTTTCGTAAAAGGGGGCCATTTCATTAAATGTGTGTTTATCCTCAAAAGAGGAAACATACAAACATGCTAGACTGGGAGCGCATGTGGCTCCCATACTGGTCCCTTTGTTTGTTTATAAAAATCCTCTTTAAATAGAAATATATTGTTTTTCAATATGATCTCTATACATTCAACTATAAAGGTTGAATGGGGTGACAAATCCCCTTCATCGCTCAGAAGGCCCCTCACCATACCAATAGTATCATCCTGAGGGATATTCGTATAGAGGGCCTCTATGTCAAGCGTCACCAACCACTGTGTCTCTGCATCAAACGATAATGTTTTCTACTTTATGGATCATATCGGTTGTATCCTTAATATATGCTTTTTGTTTAATAACTAGCGGCTGCAAGAAATGTATCAACATATTTACTTAATGGCTCCGTTAAGGAATCTATGCAGGAAACTATGGGCCGCATTGGGGGATCCTGCATATTTTTATGCACTTTGGGTAAACCATAAATTGCTGGTATTGTAGGATTAGCATTGTGCAAATAGTTGTACTCATCTTGACAGATGATTTCGTCATCTCTTGCTAATTTTAAAAGATTCCCCACTTGTTTTCCTAATTCATTCCATTCCTTCCTATCAGATTTCCTATAGTGGAGTTCATTTTTCAAAAGGATCTCTATTCTATTATTATAATCTAAGGTATCCATGATGACAATACTGCCCCCTTTGTCACCTGGTTTGATGGTTATGTCTTTATCCTGTTCTAAACTGCATAGAGCATCATGTTGTGCCTTTGTCAGATTATAATTAGTCCATGTCTTTTTATCTAAAATGTTATCTATTCCTCTCTCTATCACTCTCTCAAAGGTTTCTATATCCTTATCTATCATTTGACCCGATGGGGTCCAATTTGACTTAGGTTTGAGGCCTGACTTGTTTTCAGTTATTATCCTATCTTTGCCCTCAAAAAACCTATTAAGTCTAATTTTACGAAAAAAACTCCTTAAGTCCTTTTGTAGGTTAAATTTATCAACATGGTTTGCAATGGCAAATCCTAAACCTTTCTCTAAAATAGTGGTTTTCTCATTAGAGAGGGTTCTAGTTGACAGATTGATAATCTGTGCTTTTTGGTCTACTCCCAGTTTTTCTGACTCCTTGTTTTCATGTAAGTACGTCTCTGCGCTTGATTCGGGGGATAGAATCCTCTACCTCGTCCCCTGCCTCGAGTGTTTTGGTTGTAGTTCGTCTGGCGCCGCTCTAAAAAAGAGAAACTTTCCCTACTGGCACCTGGCATCATTTCTCTTTCTTTTCCTATTTGTCTTTCCTGAGCTATATCATTTTCAGAATCCGAACTGGTATATGAAGTATCTGAGAATGTCACTCCCTTTCTTATCGTATTTCTTTTGTTTGTCTGCCAATTATTCCTTATGGGATAATCTTCTCTTTTATTATCATAATAATCCTTTTGCAGATATGGATACACAGCCTCGATTTTATATTTACTCACATCTTTTCTAAACTTGTTACTTTTTTAGTTAACCAGATATTCTTTATATCCTTTCAAATCTCCTTGTATCTCTTCTAATTTTCTTTTAGCATCCTCAAGTGTTGTATTGTCTTTAAGTTTAGCCTCTAATTCGTCTATTTCGCGTTTTTCTATTATTAGACTTCGTGTGCAGTCTCAATTATCAGCAACATCCAGTCCCGGCTGCATCTATTGTCTACAAAAGTCCAATTCTCAATAAATTTTTCATTTTTAGGGAATAAACCAAGTTTGTTTTTAACTTGTAATCCCTTGGGGATAATTCCCTTTTTGCAATATTCTATAAGAAAATCCGCATGTAGCTCTGTTCTTATAATTTTCTTTTTTAAATTCCAAAGACTTTTCCATTGCTCCTCATCACTTTCAGTCATAGTTATAGCATTAATGCTTTTGGTTGAACCATTAATTATCTTGTTGAAATGATCTTCAGAGAAAAAAAAAGTCTTTAAATTATCCATTAATATTTAGGACTAAGGGTTTAAATTCCTAATCTCAGATTTATGAATTATGGAAACAATCCCTCAAAAAGAGAGAGACGGACTCCCCAGCTTACAAGCTGTACTGACACACTGTCAAAATATAAAGGAGGTACCCTAATACTTGGAAAAGGGATGGGTATCTGAAAGTAAAACACAAAAGTTCCCTTTTCCTCTGTTAATTGTGAGGTTTAGATCCAACTAGTATTAAATCCAATTGACAGGCATTACTATTCACTCCGTGATGTATAACAAAGCCATCAAAAAGAAAGATTTCCAGGTCGCTAAATCACAAATTCTTATACACACAAAATAAAAACATGTATATTCAAATAACAAATTCTTATAGGGAATGTATATTAAAAACAAATTTATTTTCAATGTATCATACATAAAAATATCATGAATGTCATGTATTTGGCTAATTCACAGAATAAAAACATTTTATAAATTCATAAACATATTGTTAAAAATTATGTAAAACACAAAACAAAAAGAGAGAACAAACTGTCGACGTGGTGTTTCGGTGTACAGGTGTTTCGTCACCTTCTTCAGGACAATAGTTCATTGATTTAAGAAATAATCTAAACAAACAATATAAACATTGAAGTTAAAATACAATAAAATACATTCCCTTTTTTTTTATATACAAGTGCCTATTTTTAGCGTCATGGAAAAGGATTGCTTTAGAATAAAAAACCTAATTCACGGAGTTTATCACAGTGTCTGGTAATTGAGACATATGTAGATAAGCAATAGGTTGCTTACTACATATTATTAAATCATGTTCAAGGAACTATTCGGGGGTAGATGATTATTGTTGCCAAATTTTAATATTGTGAACGAACATCACCTTATATCCCCTTTTACCCTAACACCAAATGATATATCGGGCTTATGACCATTATATATTCCTGATAAGTACCTTGAAACATGAAGTTTTTGAAACATAAAGTTTTTCTTCCTTGTTGTGGTATGAACTCTCAAGGATAGCTAGGCCCATAGGTCCACTTCATCAAATTCGAGGACAGTATGGTTTTGTCTAAGTGGAGTAAACAGAACAAATTTGATAAACATATTTACCTCCTATTGTCATTTAAATGTGAATGGAGTATATATCACCATGTTGCGGATTATAAAAACCCACCTTAAGCAGTTTGTATGTCTTAAAGTATATGGCAATTGTTTCTTACTGCTGCGATCAACCTGCTGCAAATCTATCTAAGAAATATAAAAAGATGGTATTATAATTTACATCTTCATATGCCCTAACCCCTTGTATGTTCTAATAATTACAACTTTTACTGCCCATCTTATTTAAAATCAATTTGTTTGAACAGAGGGGGTAATAAACCCACCTGCAATTTTTCTTTTGCGCCTCTTTACGGACGTTGCGTTTTTAATGCAAGAATTTTTTGGGGGTGCACTGAAAAATAAGAATTTTAATTTCAATAGAGCGTTTATATTAGCTAAAATATTACCATGACTTGCTGTGAAACTAATTGCTAAAACCTCACCTGCAGTTATGGACATTAGGACATCATAGTCAAATTCTGTTGTTTTGCTAATTTGTCAATCTATAGAAGATATAAATATAATACTTTATTTACTAAAATGCTCAAAGGATTTTAAAACATTTCAAAAACCCAAATCTAATTTTATGTTATAAGTAAAAAAATATATACCTTGATCTGGGAATTTTATCAATTCTCCCTTCTTTATTGGGATAAACGTCCCCGCCAAACCACGCACTTTAAATCTGTATTGGGGTAAAGTAAATAAACTAAACTATTCAATATGTACCAATCGATAATAAAATTACTATAAAGAACTATTTTGTCGTATTGTCTAATTTTGTTTACAAAAATAGTATATTGGTAAAACCAGATTTTATAAGAAAGGTCTTCGAGAATTTCAGGAGAATGACCTCATTGCGTAATTGATCTATATATATATATATATATATCTCCTACTGCTGCTTTTTGTAAAAGTTTATAGAATCAAAAAGTTTAAGTAAAAGTTTAAAAGTTTTAATAAAACCACTACAAAGAGACCCCCACCATTATATCTTTCAATCCGGGCTTACCTCAAAGGTTAAAAGAATGTAGTTACCGTCCGTATCGCCTGCCCGCTGTTAGAGCTTGCCAAGAAACACTGATGCGGGCGGCTTTTTAAATATACTTGTGGTTGTCGCATGAGAATGATGTCACAGTCTAATTGAATGCACCTGGGTTATTTCAGTTGCTGGTAGGAAATGGCTACAGTGTATGGAAACACAGCGGCCATCTTGTAATGCGTTATCACCGAGAGTATATTGGTGATGGTTAATGATAATCTATCTCGTTCTTCTACACACTCTAAGATTTTGGTTATATCTCCATTGAATCATGTTGAAGTACTATTATAAAAAATAAGAATGAAGATTTAAAAAACTTTTTCAAGCAAAATAATTTTCAAGAATTTTGCATAAAAATACTATCACGATCTATTTGTTAAATCATGTTAGGATACCTTGTAATCAAAACAAGATTTTCCCAAACCTTTTAATTTTACTTTCACATAATATCACAGTTTAATATTCCGAGATTATTGGTAAACTGTATTACTTCAGTTCATGTAAGCACAGCGGCCATCTTATAATGGGTCTGGGAGTGTGGCGATAGTTATCGTTAACAATACATCCAAATCTACTCCAGATTCGCTGGAATGGTATTATATCATTATCAAATTTATTTAAAAATGTATTGCCATTTACATGAACACTATGGTGTTGCAAAAGGGTTAACATTCTTATTCATCATTGACAGCTTCTACATAGAGCCCCAGTTCAAGATATTATCTATGACTGCCGGCATTTGATGGTGCCACCAAACCGCTTATATTTGGTAGACACGTACAAATGTCGCAGCCTGAGGTGGGGGATATGAGTCACCCCAATGACTGATTATTTAAGGATACATCTCCACGGTTGGGCGAAAACAGTTTAGATTAATTTCTCCCATTCCTCTTTACTGTTCAACCCACATTTGTACGTATTGAATTTGCACATATAGAATTGTTCCCTCTTTTTCCTCTTTACTGATACATCGCCACCTCTTATATTTACTTGTATTGCTTCAATAATGCACCACTTCATGTCTTCTAATTTATGTTCTTTATCATACCAATATTCAACTAAGGGTGCATTCTTGCACTTAGTACGAATGGCAGATTTGTGTTCATTAAGTCTTAACCGTACTTCTCTGGAGGTTTCACCAATATAGCCCTTATCACAAGGGCACTTAACAAGATAAATCACATTTTTAGTGCGACAATTAACTAAGCTTTTCTGAACATGTGTGATCTTGTTACATGTTACTGAGTTTCCCTTCATCATATTATCACAATTGTTGCAACTGCCGCAGGAAAATTACCTGCAGTGTTGGAACCATCAATAGTTCTTAAGGATTTCATATTTGTAGAGTTTGGGTATGTATGTACTAGACAGTTTCTTATAGTCTTATTCCTTCTAAAGGAAAAGAGGGGTTTCGGCAGTTGTCTTGAATTGGCATTATTCAATAAATGCCAATTACTGTTAATGAGATTTATAATCTTATTGCTAATACTCATGAAGTTAGTCACACATACAATTTGTTGAAGTTTTTCATTACTCTTCAAACTTGGTTCAAATAGACTATCCCTATTGTAATACTTAGCTCGTTTGTAAGCCTTTTTAACTAGTTGTTTCGGATACCCTCTGTCTGTCAGTTTCCTGGTTAGTGTTTTAGCATGGAATTCAAAATCTTTTATACTTGCACAGTTTCTTCTGATTCTAAGATATTGACCAAAGGGGATGTTACTTCTTTGGCTTAGAGGATGGTGGCTTTCGAAATGCAACATAGTGTTGCGGTCTGTGGGTTTGGTGTAAAGTTCCACTGCTATTATGCCATTCGTGTCCTTAATGGTAATATCTAAAAATGTGCATGTTTTATTACTGTATGTCGAGGTGACCCTCAGATTGTTGTCTCCTAAGTTTAACCACTATATAAAAGAGTCCAGGTCATATTAGACAATACGAGAAAATAGTTCTTTATAGTAATTTTATTATCAATTGGTACATATTGAATAGTTTAGTTTATTTACTTTACCCCAATACAGATTTAAAGTGCGTGGTTTGGCGGGGACGTTTATCCCAATAAAGAAGGGAGAATTGATAAAATTCCCAGATCAAGGTATTTATTTTTTTACTTATAACGGAAAATTAGATTTGGGTTTTTGAAATGTTTTAAAATCCTTTGAGCATTTTAGTAAATAAAGTATTATATTTATATCTTCTATAGATTGACAAATTAGCAAAACAACAGAATTTGACTATGATGTCCTAATGTCCATAACTGCAGGTGAGGTTTTAGCAATTAGTTTCACAGCAAGTCATGGTAATATTTTAGCTAATATAAACGCTCTATTGAAATTAAAAATCTTATTTTTCAGTGCACCCCCAAAAAATTCTTGCATTAAAAACGCAACGTCCGTAAAGAGGCGCAAAGAAAAATTGCAGGTGGGTTTATTACCCCCTCTGTTCAAACTAATTGATTTTAAATAAGATGGGCAGTAAAAGTTGTAATTATTAGAACATACAAGGGTTTAGGGCATATGAAGATGTAAATTATAATACCATCTTTTTATATTTCTTAGATAGATTTGCAGCAGGTTGATCGCAGCATTAAGAAACAATTGCCATATACTTTAAGACATACAAACTGCTTAAGGTGGGTTTTTATAATCCGCAACATGGTGATATATACTCCATTCACATTTAAATGACAATAGGAGGTAAATATGTTTATCAAATTTGTTCTGTTTACTCCACTTAGACAAAACCATACTCTCCTCGAATTTGATGAAGTGGACCTATGGGCCTAGCTATCCTTGAGAGTTCATACCACAACAAGGAAGAAAAACTTTATGTTTAAAAAAACTTCATGTTTCAAGGTACTTATCAGGAATATATAATGGTCATAAGCCCGATATATCATTTGGTGTTAGGGTAAAAGGGGATATAAGGTGATGTTCGTTCACAATATTAAAATTTGGCAACAATAATCAGCTACCCCGAATAGTTCCTTGAACATGATTTAATAATATGTAGTAAGCAACCTATTGCTTATCTACATATGTCTCAATTACCAGACACTGTGATAAACTCCGTGAATTAGGTTTTTTATTCTGAAACAATCCTTTTCCATGACGCTAAAAATAGGCACTTGTATATAAAAAAAGGGAATGTATTTTATTGTATTTTAACTTCAATGTTTATATTGTTTGTTTAGATTATTTCTTAAATCAATGAACTATTGTCCTGAAGAAGGTGACGAAACACCTGTACACCGAAACGCCGCGTCAACAGTTTGTTCTCTCTTTTTGTTTTGTGTTTTACATAATTTTTAACAATATGTTTATGAATTTATAAAATGTTTTTATTCGGTGAATTAGCCAAATACATGACATTCATGATATTTTTATGTATGATACATTGAAAATAAATTTGTTTTTAATATACATTCCCTATAAGAATTTGTTATTTGAATATAAATGTTTTTATTTTGTGTGTATAAGAATTTGTGATTTAGCGACCTGGAAATCTTTCTTTTTGATGGCTTTGTTATACATCACGGAGTGAATAGTAGTGCCTGTCAATTGGATTTAATACTAGTTGGATCTAAACCTCACAATTAACAGAGGAAAAGGGAACTTTTGTGTTTTACGTTCAGATACCCATCCCTTTTCCAAGTATTAGGGTACCTCCTTTATATTTTGTCAGTGTTGTAGGTGTGCCCCATAATCCCTGGAAAGTATATGTGGCTGGCATAGGTTCACCAGTGACCAGCATGGTGACATATGCGTGTGACCTGTCCAGGGACGCGTTGAACAGCAATGGACCGATCGGTGTGCCCGGCTGGCCCATTGCATTGTATGTGAGCGGGTACGCGTTGTATCCCGGGTACGCGTTGTACAGCAATGGACCGATCGGTGTGCCCGGCTGGCCCATTGCATTGTATGTGAGCGGGTACGCGTTGTATCCCGGGTACGCGTTGAACAGCAATGGACCGATCGGTGTGCCCGGCCGGCCCATTGCATTGTATGTGGCGGGTACACGTTGTATCCTGAGTACGCGTTGAACAGCAATGGACCGATCGGTGTGCCCGGCCGGCCCATTGCATTGTATGTGGCGGGTGCGCGTTGTATTCCGGGGACAAGTTGAACAGCAATGGACCGATCGGTGTGCCCGGCCAGCCCATTGCATTGTATGTGAGCGGAGTGCGCGTTGTATCCCGAGTACGCGTTGAACAGCAATGGACCGATCGATGTGCCCGGCCGGCCCATTGCATTGTATGTGGCCGAGTACGCGTTGTATCCCGGGTACAAGTTGAACAGCAATGGACCGATCGGTGTGCCCGGCCAGCCCATTGCATTGTATGTGAGCGGGTACACGTTGTTTCCCGGGTACGCGTTGAACAGCAATGGACCAATCGGTGTGCCCTGCCGGCCCATTGCATTGTATGTGAGCGGGTACGCGTTGTATCCCGGGTAAGCGTTGAACAGCAATGGACCGATTGGTGTGCCCGGCCGGCCCATTGCATTGTATGTGAGCGGGTACGCGTTGTATCCCGGGTACGCGTTGAACAGCAATGGACCGATCGGTGTGCCCGGCCGGCCCATTGCATTGTATGTGAGCGGAGTACGCATTGTATCCCGAGTGCGCGTTGAACAGCAATGGACCGATCGGTGTGCGCGGCCGGCCTATTGCATTGTATGTCGCGGGTACGCGTTGTATCCCGAAATACGCGTTGTACAGCAGTGGACCGAGCGGTGCGCACACATTGGCTGGGGCCTGGCATGGCAACGGACGCGTTTTCGAAGCTCCAACGAGTCTGATGCAGTGAATTCAGTTGGCCAGCCACAACAATGTTGCAAAATCATGGGTGTCATGAAGTTGAATATTTGAAGGATGCTGTGGGCGTGTATTAGTGCTGCTATTCCATGGATTGGTCAGATTCAGAAGATGGAAACGACTTGGACCTATCACTTTGGACACATGGGACAGTATCTCCCTCAGCAGCACACATATAATGCTGGCTGTTCCAATGAGAGCTCACTTGCCTGCACTACATGCTCCAGGACGACATCTGCCACCAACACTGCTGCTGTTTATGCATCCTCTGGCTCCTGCAATGGCAAGTACTGTGGAGAGAGCCCCAGCCTTCAGCCTTGAGAACCAGGCCCTGCTGGACAGCCTCCTTCCACAGTACAGCAAGCTGTATGGGAAACCAGGGGAGCAGGTGAGTGTGCTGTCCACTGCCTCACTAATTGTGCATGTTGTCTGACTAGCAGGGCTTTCAGTGTGCACACCACTGGCTAGCATGCCCACTGAGTAGTTGTCACACCCCAAAGTGTGTAGTTACATGCACTGAACTGGTACAGTGCAGTAACAGTGCATTCCAACTAGGTTTACTTCCCATGCAATGATACCATGTAGTGACTGCTGGCAAACTGTTCATAGCCATTGTTGCACTGCCTGTGTACATCATATGCCCCTGTGATTGAGACATGTATATCCAACTGTGTGATGCACGTATATGTTGCATGTGTAGTAATGGCCTTTTCACTTTGTCATCCTCACAGGTTGATGCCCACCAGAAGCAGGAAATCTGGCTGACCATCGCCCGGAAAGTAAGATCCGTGGGGGTCTACAGGTGCAGGATCCGCAACTGCCAGAAGAGGTGGCAGGACCTTCGTGGCTGGACCCGGAGGATCGCAAGGGTCCAGCTGAAGCTGTCGCCTCCTCTCAGGAGGGGTGGACATCGGACCCTGACCCCCCACATGCTCCGGATCCTGGCGGTGGTCTTCCCTGACCTGGATGGGCAGCTGAAGGACAGACAGCAGCAAGGAGGGGGTGAGTCCATGACTGCACTGTGCACTTTGTCTGACATGCTATGTGCCCTCCTCTGGCCTGGTTAAACTTCCACAGTACATCAGTCATGTGGTCCAGGACCCATGTCCCTCATTTGTGACATGCCCACTTCTCCTCTGATACGCATATGTGTGGCCCTTATAGTCAGGAAATTGTGTCATTTGGGGACTGTGTCATTGCATTTAGCTTTGCTCAAGCTGGGGGACAGCATTTGTTCCCGTGACTATGTTGTGCGATTCATGGGTGGGTCAATTGCTTACACAATGCCTAAGTTCTGACATGTAATCTGGGTGTAACTTTGATATGTGGTCCGCTTGCTGCTCTGACTCACCACATGTCCCTGGGGAATTTGGCACACACCCATGCTGCTGGTGGGAACAATGTTTGGGCCTCAGGAGTATGTGTATCCAGTGTGTCACACATACTTAGCCACCTGCCTACTGTCCAGGGCTCATCCCTCTTACAGGTGGAGCTGGACAGTAATGCCTACTCCAGGGCATGCAATGCACTCTGTACTCCCACTCCCGTGTATCATCTGGCATGTTGTGATCAGTGTAATGTACCCTCAGGTGTCTGCCTCTGTCTCATTGTGCTGTGTCTTCGTTGTCAGGACTACTGGTATGTGTTTCGGTTAGGGCTCAGCATGCCATCTGAGATGTGACCATGATAGACGATACTTCTGTGACTTATAGGTGTCTGATCACTTGACTGTGCACACAGGTGTATGCGACTGTGACTTTCAGGCAGCTGTATTGTCATTCACAGCACACTGTGAGGTGCTCATGTTCAGAGAGTTGTGTTTCATGCCATATGTCCAGTTGGTATGACGTGGACAAATAGTAGTACAGATGATGTGGTATTTGGGGGATGGACATGTGCACTTGTCAGTCACATAACTTGCATTCCCCATGCCCTAGGATTGTGACACAGTGCAGACTGTTGTTGGCTGGCTGCCATGGCCATGTGACTTGAGACAGTAATGTATGACTTTGCACGAATTCCTGTGTCATGGCATTCAACTTCCTGAGACTGATCCTGCAGGGGAGTGACATGTGCAACATGCACCCCATTGTGGCATTGACTATCCGGACATGGGTGCATCATGGTGTCTAGTGCTGGTATGCATCACATGCATTTCTATTTAGACTCTGGCCATCCCTTTATCTGGACACCTGCACTGACTCAGTGGCAAGAGATGTGATGCGTGCATGTTCACATACTTCACCGTGTTCCCTGCAATGTCCAACAACTGTGTAGGTGGTGCATGTGTCCACACTGGGGTCTTACCATCAGACAGGCACCAGACAGATGGGTGCAAGGGCAGGAGGGTTGTGAGTCCCATGGTTGACCATCAGACTGACAATTGGCTTCCCGAATCTGTGTGAGGACTTTAGGCAATGTTCAACTAAGGATGCCAGGGCTTGCTCTGTAATGTGCTGTACTTACTGTGGTGTGTGCGGTCAGTGCAGGTGACTGATGTTTGTCTGTTTCCCTAATTGTTTGCAGATACATCCACGGCCACAGGAGGGGACAGCTCCACGGACCAGGAGGAGCAGCGGAGCCAGACGGGGTCAGCATCGGACGAGTGGTCCGGGGGACCCAGTGGCACGGAGGGCGAGGGGAGCCACACCGAGGAGTCCTCAGCACCCTCCACCTCATCTGAGGACCACAGCAGCTCGGAGGATGACTCCCTTGTGGAGGCAGGTCTCAACAGCCACCAAAGTCCAGCTAGTCTGTCTGGCCCCGCCACCACCAC
Organism: Calotriton arnoldi; assembly: GCA_963921515.1. Classification (NCBI taxonomy): domain Eukaryota; kingdom Metazoa; phylum Chordata; class Amphibia; order Caudata; family Salamandridae; genus Calotriton; species Calotriton arnoldi. The sequence goes on along the minus strand of CAWUFW010007036.1, from coordinate 516,734 downwards.
CACCGCCCTCCCATTGGCTCCCATTCCTGAGGTCCGTGGAGGCTCCCGCACTCGGGAGCGTGTCTCCTTCATGCCAGGCACCGCAGCCCCTGCCCCTGTGTCCCCTGCTGCCCTGAGTGAGGAGTCTGTGTACCTCCTTCGGCAGCTCCATGTAGGGCAGACAGCAATGCTGAGTGTCCTCCATGCACACACCACTCTGTTGACACAGCTGGTGTCGTTCATGGAGGGCATCTCGACGGGTATGTCTGCCCTACAGAGGAGCAATAGGTCCATGAACTCCTCCCTGACGGCAGCAGTGTCCCTCCTCCAACAGTCCCTCACCCCTCCCACCTCTGCCCCATCCACACTTCCTGCCCCCCTACCTGTCCAAAGCACATGCACACCTGCACAGTCACCCAAACACACAGACACGAGCAGCACAGACACACCCAAGAGAAAGGCAAGACGTTCACACACGCATCTTCAGGGGACTGATACCACAGACACAGGGGACTGGGAACACACACACACACAGGCATCCACATTAACTCTGCAGTCCTCCAAATCCTCTCCCTCCAAGACCCCTTCCCTTGCCTCGCCTGCTAACACACCTACACAGCAGATCTTCCTGTGTGACCTCGGCCTCTTCCCCTCCAATCCTGCTGATCCAGCATACCGGGGGAAGAGGAAGTCCACCCACACAGAGGGGAGTGCCCCTCGCCCCCGGACACCCTCCCCCAGGCGCAGGCAGAGTGAGCCCCCCACCCGCAAGTCCCCCGGTCCCGGAAGAGCAAGACCCCGCCACCGCCCTGCAAGTCAACCACCCAGTCTCTCACCTCCATCCCCCAGGCCACCACTCCACAGGTTCCACCGCCACACCCTGCCCCAGGTTCCCCCACACACTGATACCGCATCCCCAAACTGCTTAGCCCCGCCCCCTGCCACTTGCTCTTCCACCCCCAAACCAGACGCTCTGCCTGTTTGTGCCACTGGTGTGGAGACCGTGTCCCCCCCCTCTGTCCTGCCCAGCTCTTCTGCCCGCCCTTCCACTACCTTGGAGTCATGCACTGCGGTGGAGTCCACAACCACCCCGTCTGACTCGGGCACTGCATTGGGGACCCAGTCCACTCCATCTGGCCAGCCCACTGCAGTGGTTGCAGCACCAACTCCATCTGACTTGAGCCCTGCGGTGGTGCCAGCCCCCCCTGAGTCAGACACCTCCACTGCAGTTGCCGGTGACACTCCTGCACCCACCTCCCCTTCACTGCCTCCTTCTGGCATCCCCTGATCCTGTCCCTGCAGTGCCTGGCCTGCCCCTCGTATGCCCCTCCAAGGGGGATGTCCCCTGTCCGTACCTGTGCAGGCAAGCAATTGTTGACAAGTTGTCACACATCACCCTGTTGGGACTGTATATTTGGACTGGCCATTGGCCTTAGTTTATTTTGGACTTTTGATTTGAGTTGCACGCTTGCTGAATAAAGCCTCTTTTTGTTTACTTGTGGTTAATCTTTGGAGGTACATGATGTAGATGTGTAGAATCATGCATTTGCTGTTGTAATAGTGTTCAGATCAGGTAAATGAAGTTTTGCTGTGATGGGCTCCATGTGGTCCATGGGATATGTGTTCTAATCTAGTCTGGATCTATAGCATCCTTTGCTGCAGTCTGAGGGTGTAATGTTCAGCATTTGACACAGGGATGTACGTTTAGCATTTGTAGATTACCATCTTTGTCCTACACTGATGCACATCTGGTGGGCTTACCACTGTCCAATGTTCCTAGTACCCTGACTGTGTGCCCATCTCCAATGGACATGCAGTTTAGCACATCAAATTTGGAGGACTCATCTGTGTACACAGTGCAAGTTGCTTGACACGTGTCTTGGGTGTATGCAGATGACTGACGTGACACTCCCGTGCCCAGGCTGATATGAGCACAGCCTTCAGTGTGTTGTAGTTTTTGACTCACTGACCGAGTGTTCTGGTGACATGTTTGAGTCGTGCACAGACAAGGTTTGGCACAGCTGACCTTCCACAGGAGTGGAGTGCCCTCATGGCAGTGCGTGATTCCGTGATATAGGCTGTGCCCATGTTGTGTGTTGTGTAGGCATGTCTGTGCGTGTTCCCTTCTCCTTTTCCTACACAGGCTGTGTCCCTACGGATGTTCCTGTTTGTGATGCTTGCTGAGTTGTTCTGTGTTCATCCAGCATCTTGGACCTGGTTACTCCGGGATGTGGGTGCATGGCAAACTAATGTTCATGAGGTTGTCATCCCTAGTTGTCTTTGTTGTCAGGGCTGGGGATGTGGGCAAACGCAGATGGGACACAGTCAGGATTCCTCTTGGCACTTGTTGGTTACACGAGTAATGTGATTTTCTGTTTGTGTATGCTTTCAGTGATTGTGACACGCTGTGTGTGTGACTGCTGCCACTCCTCAGGGTCAGAGCTGCAATGTTGGAAGTTGTCTATGTGTGTCCTTTGTGGGTCAGCTTGGCTTCTTCATTGGTGTGTGACTATGGCCAGGATCCCATTGTTTGGGGTGGATTTCACGTCATGCCCATGTACGGCATACTGTGCAGTGTGTCAGACATTCACAAGTATTGTTGACTGGCCATGTGTGATGGGTTTCTGCACCTTATTTCCCCCCACCACCCCTGGGATTGTCATGGGTGCATGTGCAATGTCAGCATTCCATGTGAGCTTCAACGCTGCACATTGGTGGAGTTCAAGGTGTGTGGCGTTGAGTGTGTGCAAATGTGAGTTGTTGCACGGCTGGGGCACTACCGCCATATGTTCCTTGGCTGGCAGGCCGTGCTGAGTGCTTTGTGCTTGTATTGGTGTGATGGTAGTTTGTTGCTCAGGGCACATGGCTATGGTTCACAGTGTGGATGACATCTACCTTTGTCATCACAGTGTGATTGTCATGCAGGCTAGTGTCACCACAATGTGGGGTCCCTGGGGGGAGTGCTGTGGTGGTTCTGTCTCTTGCTGTGTGTGTTGCTGTTCCTACAAGCTTGTGTGACATGTGTAATTTGGGCTCCCTCTCATCTCACAATGCCTGTTTGCCCACATAGGGAATCCAATCCATGAGTTACTTTTGTATGTGACTGTGTTGACATCTGTGTATCAGTGAATCTGGCCTCCTCATGTGTTGTGTGTTTGCCTGGGGACACTGGCACACAACCCCCCTCACCTGTTGTGTATGATATGCAGTGTGAGTCTGCCTGTTTGTGTTTGTGCTTTTGCACCACTGCATTGGCATATCTTTAGTTTGCCATTGGCTGTACGTTGTTTGTTGGCTTTCCCCTGCTAGCCCTGGGACTGCTAGGTCATCAGTCAGCACATTGATCATGGTTAGTATGTCCCATTGCTGCCATGGTATGGTATTTGTTCACCTGACATCTACAGTCTCCACAGGATATCTACATTTGTGTGTCCATTGGTGCAGATATGTGGGTCTGCAATATGATGCTCACTTCTGTCATTGTGTTATTTGTGAATGTAGACAATGTGGGCCCCCATGGCTGATGTTTGTGTGCACATGGCCAGAACGATGTGTCATTGGCACTGCACTGCTTGCCTCACACATATGTTGCTATGGGACACAAGCACTACAATGCCACTGTAGTGTTTGGTGTTGTGTGGCCAGGAATAATCCCTGCAGTTATGTTTTTGCAGCTTTTACCAGATCTGCACTTCCCTTTTGGGCACTGTGGTGATGGGGCTTTGGGCCCCATTGCCACACTGTTCAAAATGTGCTTCAGCTATGGAGCACACACTTACCTTTTGGGCACTGTGGTGATGGGGCTTTGGGCCCCATTGCCACACTGTTCAAAATGTGCTTCGGCTACGGAGCACACACTTACCTTTTGTGCACTGTGGTGATGGGGCTTTGGGCCCCATTGCCACACTGTTCAAAATGTGCTTCAGCTATGGGGCACACACTTACCTTATGGGCACTGTGGTTATAGGGCTTTGGGCCACATTGCCACAGTGGTCATGGTCTGCTTGCATTGGGTAGGCCACACACACAATTATGTGTGACACATGTGTTAGGGGGTCACATTGTATGTTCAATGTCATGTTCAGTGTTGTATGCATTTGACACAGACCACACACGCTTGTCATGGTGTTGGGGGCTGGGATGTAATTTACAGACAGTCCTTATGTGGGAGTATGCTAGTTGTGTCATGCATTACCCGTCCTATGATTAGGGGTGGTTGTAGTGACAGGCATCCAGCCCCCCATGAGTGGTGATGGTAGTAGTGGTAGGCATCCAGCCCCCCATGAGTGGGGATGGTAGTAGTGGTAGGCATCCAGCCCCCCATGAGTGGGGATGGTAGTAGTGGTAGGCATCCAGCCCCCCATGAGTGGGGAAGGTAGTAGTGACAGGCATCCAGGCTCCCCTGGGTAGGGGTGGTAGTAGTGGCAGGCATCCATCCCCCTAAGGGTGGGTATGGTAGTAGTGGCAGGCATCCAGGCCCCCTGGGTAGGGGTGGTAGTAGTGGCATGCATCCAGCCCCCTGGATAGGGGTGGTGGTAGTGGCAGGCATCCAGCCCCCATGAGCGGGGATGGTAGTAGTGGTAGGCATCCAGCCCCCATGAGCGGGGATGGTAGTAGTGGTAGGCATCCAGCCCCCCATGAGCGGGGATGGTAGTAGTGGTAGGCATCCAGACCCCCATGAGTGGGGATGGTAGTAGTGGTAGGCATCCAGACCCCCATGAGGGGGGATGGTAGTAGTGGTAGGCATCCAGCCCCCCATGAGTGGGGATGGTAGTAGTGGTAGGCATCCAGCCCCCCATGAGAGGGGATGGTAGTAGTGACAGGCATCCAGGCCCCCTGGGTAGGGGTGGTAGTAGTGGCAGGCATCCATCCCCTAAGGGTGGCTATGGTAGTAGTGGCATGCATCCAGGCCCCCTGGGTAGGGGTGGTAGTAGTGGCATGCATCCAGCCCCCCTGGATAGGGGTGGTGGTAGTGGCAGGCATCCAGCCCCCTGAGTGGGGGTGGTGGTAGTGACAGGCCTCCAGGCCCCCCTGGGTAGGGGTGGTGGTAGTGGCAGGCATCCATCCCCCTAAGGGTGAGGATGGTAGTAGTGACAGGCATCCAGCCCCCCCTGGATAGGGGTGGTGGTAGTGGCAGGCATCCAGCCCCCCTGAGTAGGGGTGGTGGTAGTGACAGGCATCCAGGCCCCCTGGGTAGGGGTGGTAGTAGTGGCATGCATCCAGCCCCCCTGGATAGGGGTGGTGGTAGTGGCAGGCATCCAGCCCCCCATGAGCGGGGATGGTAGTAGTGGTAGGCATCCAGCCCCCATGAGTGGGGATGGTAGTAGTGGTAGGCATCCAGCCCCCCATGAGTGGGGATGGTAGTAGTGGTAGGCATCCAGCCCCCATGAGTGGGGATGGTAGTAGTGGTAGGCATCCAGCCCCCATGAGTGGGGATGGTAGTAGTGGTAGGCATCCAGCCCCCCATGAGTGGGGATGGTAGTAGTGGTAGGCATCCAGCCCCCATGAGTGGGGATGGTAGTAGTGACAGGCATCCAGGCCCCCCTGGGTAGGGGTGGTAGTAGTGGCATGCATCCAGCCCCCCCTGGATAGGGGTGGTGGTAGTGGCAGGCATCCAGCCCCCTGAGTAGGGGTGGTGGTAGTGACAGGCATCCAGGGCCCCCTGGGTAGGGGTGGTAGTAGTGGCATGCATCCAGCCCCCCCTGGATAGGGGTTGTGGTAGTGGCAGGCATCCAGCCCCCCCTGAGTAGGGGTGGTGGTAGTGACAGGCATCCAGGGCCCCCTGGGTAGGGGTGGTAGTAGTGGCAGGCATCCAGGGCCCCCTGGGTAGGGGTGGTAGTAGTGGCAGGCATCCATCCCCCTATGGGTGTGTATGGCATTGGTGTTGGCCATCCCACCCCTATGGTTCTGCTGTTGCTAGTGTACATTATTTGTGCATCCCTATGTGTGTGTGACATATTTCGTGTACGTGTGGTTTGTTTGTATTGTTGGTGTTTGACTTACCGTCTGAGCCGTACGCGTCCGTGCCGGTCCCGGTAATAGATGTAGAGTATAGGTAGGACCTGCGCAATGGGATTCATGCTTGGATCGTCTCGTTCGGGTTTCTCGTGTCTTCGAGTCGTACTCGTAGCAGGCTTGTTCGTCTCGTAGCCGTGGATCGTCTTGTGCCGCGAAACGGAGCTTATGTACGGCTCGCCCGGATGCTCAAACGTGCCGGACGTAGCGACGAGTTCGGGCGCGTACGGAAGACGCATCGTACTAGTCCGGCCGGAAGGTGCTGTGTATTTGGTTCCGTGCGACTCGATTCGGCGTTTACGGATCCGGCTCGGGCAGGGAACAGGAGCTGGAATGGGTAAGTACGGCTCGCTCGGAATCTGGGCTGTTATGCGCATCGTACTTGTTCGTTCGGTAGAGTGTTCGAGTCGGTCGGAAAACACGCGTTCAGCTGGTATTTTTTCCGGACGAATACTGTTAGGTGCGCTTCCGGCCGACATCGGAATCGACCCCGAAGTGTCCATCTCCTATCGACCCCAATGGTAATTATTATAATGACCTCAAAAAGGAAAGCGCCTAGACAAGCATGCTCATCTGTCCAAGCCCTCGCTTGTGTTCAGACTTGTGATTACATGCTATTATTTCAAAGTTACACATATCAATAAGAATTCATTTTATTCTCAATAGCAGAATGACAGAGTGTTGCAGCAGAAGCATAATTTCTTGGATGTCCATCTCACTGGTTCAATGGAAGAAATATTAGACTGCAACTCCCAGAATGCATTAGGGTTTCACACAAAAATCCAGGAGTGGAAGCGTGGTCTGTGATGCCCGGGAGGGACGTGGTGCTGCTAATCATCCCACTGGGTTATTGTACCGCAGAGCTTGTTGCTCTCTACTGTATTATGTGTTTCTTGATCCGGTCCCATCTCCCTCACCTTTGCTCCTCTCACTGCTCCACCTTTGTGCAGGTCTTTCTCTCTTTGGGACTTAAACCAAATACGAGTGCGGGTAGCAAAAGAAAAGCGGCTCACATTTCTGAATTGGAGCTTTTGTGCAGCATTGCAGAGGATGTACTGGTGCAGAGGAAGGTGAAAGAGGGTACTGGACTAGGCAGTGAGGGCAACAGGATAATCAAAAGAAGCACACAGGCAGGGGCATCTCCTCTGCTATGGCGGAGGAGCGTCGCCCCGCTGCACGCAGAGGTAATCGAAAAATAAAATGATCTTAATGCAGGTCATTTTATATCCTGTGCTGAGTCTTAGGGGAGCGGGGCCACAGCACAGAAGCGGGGGAGGAGGAGTGGTGGGCCCTGCTGTCAGTGCGCATGAGGGTTTGGCCAGCTGTATCAGGCCGACCAAACCGTCTTGAGCACTGACATCTCTCCAACCCAGCGCAGGCACGGGCTCCAAGCTCCCAATGGAGCGCAAAACCTATGTGCTCCGCCCAATCCCTACGCTGCTCTCATGGTGAGAGCAGTTTAGGGATTGGCCGCAGGGGAAGCTGGGAGCTACAGTCTGTGCCAAGAAGAGAAGCCCGGGAGCAGCGCAGCGAAGGAAGACCGGCAGGTAAGTTGCCTTTAAAAATTTTTTATTTTAGCCCCCTCGCGCTGCCCCCTCCCCACGCCCCCCGCGATTCCCCCCTCTCAACCCCACTCACCACATTTATCCTGACCAGCCGCTACTGCACACAGCACAAGCGACAGTTCGCAGAGCATGGATACCGGTGTGCCGAATTTTACTGAAAGAATGGAAAGTAATTGTAGTTCACGGTGTAGAAGAGTAAGGTGCCTTTCCTTCAAAATGTATTTTTTAAATATTGCTTTTATATACAGGTTCCCCCTCCCTGGCCCTCCTCCAGGATAATGTCTGGGTTGGAAACGTTTATGGCAAGAAAAGGGAAATGGCTGGGGCTATTGCTCTAGGACACGAGAGATTTTTACATTGAGAGTTGAAAGACACTTGCAATGGTACAAGAAGAGTCTTATGCTGATCCAGGAGAGGGTCTGGCACTGGAACAGGGAAATGTACACTGTTTGAGGGGTGACTGTGATATTGAGGTCAGGGAGACTTTCATACTAGGAAAAGAGGCCCTGACACCGGGGTTCAGTAGTAAACTTGGAAACTGAGAAAGAGTAGCACAATGAAGACATGTGGAATTAATGGGAATTATACTGAGACAGGAGAAGGTCTGATGCTGCGATAGTTAAACACTTTCACTGTAGCAGGCACACACTGCGAAGAGGAAACATTTACACTAGAATAGGAAGACCCTGATATTAGACATATACATATAAGTGGGAAGGACTTATGGACAGGTTCTTATGGCTTCACACTATAGGAAAACTCAAAATCAAGCAGCCAGAACCACAGAACATTCAGTACAAAATAACATAACATTGCAATAAAATATTCAAAGATGAATATATAAAATGTGTATTTGTCTCTCTCCAGGACTTTGTATACATTAGCCTGGAAATGAAAGACAGTCTCTTGAGTTTCACACCGTTGCAAGAGCCCCACATACCCAGAGATTGAGTGCTGCACTGTTCAAGTGCTGGCAACCTCTCAAGAAGGTCTTCAGATATATAATATGCTGCAGTGAATGCCTCTGGTGCAGAACCGCCTGCTTGGCAAGGTAAATGTTGTCTACCTTCATTTGAAGATGCTCCACTGCATTCATTTCATGTACAGTTTTTGCTTTCATTTCCATTGTATAAAACTATAATTACATACATAGGGCGAGCATGCCAAAACATGTCAATACGTGGATAAGATCATCTAATGTATGTGCAGATGAGTGTATGCAGCGAGAAGAAAGGAACAACAGCTGTATTTACACACACACATTGAGTATAAGATGCATATGGAAAAGAAGACAGATTTTTCTTTCTGTACTGGAGATGCTGAAAATATATTTAAATCATATTCCTTCTGATTACTATATACATACAGTCCATCCTGTTTTATTTACATAAATACATCTAGTTGTCTTGTTACATGTCAGAGAGGTTTTTTATCACAGATCATATGGGTGATGAACTCTAAAATCTCTCTCACTTGCTCACGCCCTTCTCAATGCAGAATTGAAATCATATTATCATAAATACACCTTGAGCTTCAATTCAGTTTCTCTCATGCCACTTCAGTGCCACATACCTTTGAGTGCATTGGCACTAGAACTATTCCCAGTAAGCTATACAATTCGGTTTAGCCCAACCATGTTATACTCAATGCCAATGAATTTTTAAAGCAGCGTGAAACCAGCCTCACTCCTCTCATCATATACATCAAATATTCTTGGGCAGGCACTCAGTCAGTCCTCCTAATGTCTTACACCTCAGTGCAGTCTAAACACTGTATTCACTTCCCCATACACGTTATATATACATTTATAGATGGGTGACTGTGAGTTATGGGTATGCTTTTCACCAAGAGTTCTGAGTGACATCAAATAGACAACATTAAGGAAACTTGAGTTTTCTGTGATGTCACTCAGAAACCTGAGGTGAAAAACATCCCCGTAACTCCGTCACCTGTCCTGGTACACAAGTGCATTCTCCAAAGTACCTCAGGCACTCCACCTGCACACATCTCTCCGTACTCCATAATGTATGCCGGGCTCTGCAGTCACAAGAAAGTGTGGCAATCATATACTCGCTCCCTCTGAGCAGTAGGCAGCGTGACTCAAAACATTTGGACATAGTTGCAATGCTAAGTAATATCCAGAGTTGTTAACCAAGACCCTTTCATTTAGGTAACTTGTAAAATAGTCCAAGCCAATCTTCCCTTTTCAGCCAAGATCATGTTAGTATTTTGAGTCCATATATATAACGGTTTAAATAAAACTATACCTCCCAGAATGCAAAGTGCTGCTGACTAAAGGCAACTTGCTCAAGGCGCCCCACATGTAATGTACATATGTTGCAACTTAAATGTCCCCTGAATGTTAAACAGGCCTGTATCCTTGCTCCAAAGACGTGTGAAAAAGGCATTCTGACATTTCTTTTCTTTGGCTCAACTAGAACACACATATAATGTGTGCACTGACGCCTAGTCCTGTCCATGATGATTCTGAGCCCAGAACCAATTATGTGATGTGGACGGGCGTACCAAGCATACTGCTTTTCTGGAAATGGGACAACTGTTCATGTTTGGGTTGTTAACAGGAAGCCGTGGTGTTAGCATAACATTATTTGTGGATTATGGTACTGAACTGACCTTGCACTGACATTCCTCATGCAGGTTGTGTGTGTGTGTCCTCATAGCGTGGGTAAACTCTAACAGAACCAGACTTGTGAGGACTGGTGCTTCAGTACTGTTAAGCGAGTGTGTCAAAAAACAAAAAGTGCAGTTATATTTGCCTCGGTCCGCTTTATAACCTGCCCTATTATCAAAGCGAGTGTGGAGTTAGAATAGTAAATACACACTTCATAACAGTCAATGGCTGGTCGTCATAAATGTTATGTTGTGTGCGTGTGGGTGTATGAGTGTGTGTCACACTTATTATGGTGTATAGGGGTGTGTCAGTGAGCAAAGCCTGTTATTAGCAGTGAAAGACTTTCTAGACAGGGCTGACCTTTTGCCTTTCCTTGATGACTGCAATTCACTACCTGTGATCACCTGCCACTGATAGATTCGCTTACTGTGTTACCGCAAGGATAAAGTAATAATATGGAGTCTATACATTGACAGCATCTTTGATAAATGGTGGAGATCTGAGGATAAACTAAAAGGTTTCAATGAATGGCTGAACCACCCATCACTCAACCTGAAATTCACTATGATCAATAACTGCCAACAAGTGAACTATTTGGACCCATTGATTAAGTCAAAGGGTGACACACTTATTATGAGTCTCTATTGCAAACCCACAGACAGAAACACCCTCCTGCACTTTAACAGCAGCCACCCTAGGTGCCTAAGCGAAAATCTTCCTTTCGGACAGTTTCTGGAGATATGCAGAATCTGTACCAATAGGGAAGAGTACTTCCATATAGCCATAAGCTGTGTCAATAATTGATGGAGAGGAGGTACCCGTAGAAGCTTGGTATACTTCAAGGAACTCTCTCTTGACCCGGAGAGAAAAAGATCAGACTTCACCTTTGACATGTGTATTAACCTATGACCCTAATGCCAATACGATAAAGAAAATCATCAGAGGCAACTGAAAATTACTGTCAGGAATCAACTTCCCTGATCCCTGTTTTCCTTTAAAAAAACAGGAAAGAAATGGGGGCGTGGCTTGACCGCCAAAGATGGCAAATACAAACCCTTGAGCTACGCCAACCACCTCACCACTAATCAGACCCAATCCGGTGTATTCCTGTAGGAAGCGAAGTCTTGTGTGAGGGCCCGAAGCCAAAGGGCGGCATTCGCTGTCCCGCTTGGCCAACTGTGCAAGGTGCATGGAGGTCGCCCAGCAAGAGCTGCGACCCAAGGAGGAGAGGCTGCAGAGAAGGTGAAGTTGACCCGCCCCGGTGGACTCGAGCAAGGTATGCTGCACCTGCATGCCAAAGAAGAATATTGAGGATCTGCAGGTACTGGCGTGGCAGAATCTTCACGCCAGGGTGTAGCAGCAGACAGAAGGGTGAAGCAGCATGAATGAAGACAAGCCCAATAGACCAAAGGGTAGTGGCCACAGCGGCTACGTGACAAGTCCAGACCACAAGGTAAGGGAAGTGGGCTCCCCAGGAAGAGACTGAAGGCTGGGGGAATGAGGGCCCTTCTGATGACAGGGGGCCAGGAGGAGCTAAACCAGAGAAAATAGCGAGGAACTAACCAGGCTCCTCCCACAGAGACAGTGGGAAATCCCCATAGCATAGCGGAGTAGCCGGCCACAAGGAGCTGGCCCAGTTGGAACTGTGACGAAGAGTAGCCCGCAAAGGTGGGCTGCCAACAACCTGATGGGTGACCCAGTCACTAAAGTGAAGGGAGTGCACCCAGAGTAGCGTGTCCATTGTCATGCCTCCAGAGGCTGGGCGAGATGGGTAGACTCGGCCCTGTGGTACAACAGGGACCCCTGGTGTTAATGAGTGCAGGGTGACAGCAGATAGATCCCCGACACAACCCGGCATTCTACTTGTTGAGGCTGGCCGGGAGCTGCCTCCTTGAACCTGGGGCCCCTTATGTCTGTTCCTTCTAAAGGTTGACCAGCTGGTTTCTCACCCATCATAGTGCAAAGGCTTGGCAGGGGTGGACTGCCACAGGTGACTTTGGCCGAGTCAGGCCAACAGCCTAGCAGTGACAAAGGGCCCTGAAGATGGCACACTCGCACACAAAGAGACAGATCAGGACAGTGACTCCTTAGGTGTCACCACAGAAGGGGAGAAAGGTATATGAGACCATGTAAATCCACGACAGAGAAGGTGAAGAGCAGCCACCATCCAGGCCACAGCCCATGGGGAAGGATAAGCAGGCTTCACAAACATCCCAAAGCCATAAAGACAAATTCACAAAGCTTCCACTAGACGGGGGAATCTCCAGCACAATCTTCCCCCGACTTGGCAACAGCAATACTGCAAGCAATCCAAGACTCCAGATCATCCCTACAAGGCAATATTAGAGAACTTAGCATTGGTCTCTCCCTTCTCTGCCAAGATCTGAAGAACACAGTGGAAAGGGTCACAGAAGCGGAGGGCCACATATCCAAACCGGAAGACACTGTTCACACGTTGCAGGCCAACGTCACACAACTCCAGAAAACAGTCCAACCTCTTGAAAACTGAGCAGAGGACGCAGAGAGCCCTCATGACAAAAACAATCTCTGTGTGGCGAAATTCCGTGAGGGTACAGAGGGATCCAATCCAACAGACTTCATCACACATTGGCTGGCACCCAGGACCAAAACCAAAGACTTATCGCCATGCTTCCTTGTGGAGGGGGCCCACCGGTCCTTGGTGCACCGCCCGCAGTCAGGGGCCCCTCCAAAACCAATAACAGCATGGATGCTCAACTTCTCAGACAGGATGCGATCCTCCTAGTAACCTGGAAAAAAGACAAACTTCTCTATGACTCATCGAAGATTATTCTGTTCCCAAATTACATGATGCAAGTACAGCAACAGCGTACTCCTTCTCAGGGTCAAACAGAAACTCCGGGCTATGCAACTGTAGTACATGTTATGCTTTATGGCCCACCTCAAAATCATCTTTGTGGAAAAAAACATCTTCTTTGATAGCCCTGAAGGTGCATGGAACTTGATGGAAGAACACCCAGACTGGAGGAAACAGGCAACAGATAAAGAGGAGCAGCCGGTGACTAGTCCCTGGTCAGACTTGCCACATGGAAGCCAGAGAAACAGGAGGGGCCACCAGTCGGCGGAGGTGGAGCCAGGTGGACTAGATCACCTGCAGTCATCCCCTGACGTTGACGATTCACACAAGCATTGCGGGACAGTCATTGAAACAGAACCACCTTGAGGCACTTCCTATTTTTCTTACCCTAAGAGACTGGAACTGCAGAGGACCCAAACAGCACTCCTAGCATATACAGGTGGGATTAGAAGAGCCCGCCCAGGAGGGGGTAACAACCTCTAAGTTAAAGATGTGTTGTTTTATACGTAAATATGTAGGGGAGTTGGACAGTAGAGACGAGTTAGTAGTTCCATTGCCCAGTTGGCAGTTGTCCTTATCCCTCTCCATGATAGAATCTTCATGATAGAGGAGTATTGGGAGGGGAGAGGGTTTTGTACACTGTCCAAGCCATACAAATGAAACAGAATTGAATCTTGGAGTTTGCACCACATGTCTTGGCAAACCCTTGCTACACAATTAGGGCTGACCACACGCATATGGCTCCCCCATGATGACCCAAAAGTGACCCCCCGGGAACAGGGGCATGTGAGCCTCATGACATGGAATGCTAATGGCCTTCTAGACAAGGTAAAGAGAGGGTCATCAATGCTGTGCAATGCCACAACTCCAACATACTCCTACTCTAGGAAACTCACCTAGTGGGAGACCAATGGCCGTTTTTGGCCCGGTTGGGATTCTCACAAGTCTATCATGCAGGCTTCACCCGGGGTTCACGTGGGGTGGCTATTTTTTTCTGCTCCACTCTTCCTTTTCAAAAAGCACAGGTCTGAAGGGACAAATGGCATAGATACCTGCTGGTCTCTGCCTGCTATTTGGCCTACACATATCCTTCATCAATGTATTTGCCCCACTCGCACTGACAGTAGACTACCTACACATCTTGGGTGAGGTGCTACTGCAGCTCTGCAGGGACATGGTTTCTGGGGAGATGGGGTGGGATACATGATCCTAGACAGGTCAACAAAACTGCGCACCCCCCTAACTTGAGCAACACACTTGGCTCCCTTTCTAGACAACATTAAACTGACAGACCCAGGGCGCTATCACCACACAGACACACAAGAATATACCTACTACTCAGGGACTCTATGCAAAGGTACCAGATACGACCCTCCTCAGAAACATTACACACATCCAATTAGAGATATGACAATCACTCCTAGAGGTATCAAAACTAGTGTGGCTTGCACAACAGAGTCAAATCACCAATGCGGGGCAAAACTAGCAAAACCCTCCACAAGTTGTGGTCAGCCGTGGCAATGCACACACTGGTGTGCAGAGTGATTGATGCAGTGGGAAACAATATCACAAATGAATCCCTGATAGCAGATGAGTTCACTGTAAACTACGAGAAGCTCTACTCCACATCACGCGACTCCCCCCACCCAGACATAACATCCTTCATAGGTGATCTGTCAACCCGCCACATAAACCCAGAGGAGAAAAACTTTCTAGAAACAGCAATCACCCTGGAAGAACTAGGACAAGCCTTGACCCCACTCCAGTCAGGTTCTACTCTGGGCCCGAATAGAGACATCGAACGTAAAGTATGTGGAGGATATTGAGGTTGAACGTAAGGGAATGGGTTGGTGGTAAGGAGTGGTTATTTGTTTAGAAATATGTTGGATTATGATTTGGGGAAGTAGGTATAATGTGTTTGGGTGTTTAATTACAGTTACACATAAATGATATGGGGTTGACATATGCATTTTTTAATAATTGTAGATACCCCTGAAGAAGGTCGAGATAAAGACCGAAATGCATTGGGTGAAGCAACGTAATGGATCAATGGAGTTTCCTTACATGCCTGTGGATAGGCCCGGATGGGCAATCCGAGAGTGATTAAAATGCGTGAAAATTGGAACTTCATTTTCTATGACGTGACGGACAAAACATGAACAGAATATTGAAATAAATTGGATGAACTTTTGTTTAATACTGAGTACGTGGTTAATTTTTCACAAATGTGCATTGGGCTGTGCAACTCCTTGACATGTAAACTACGTGTCACAATTTCTCAATTGTGATCTGTCAACCCGCCACATAAACCCAGAGGAGAAAAACTTTCTAGAAACAGCAATCACCCTGGTAGAACTAGGACAAGCCTTGACCCCACTCCAGTCAGGTACTACTCTGGGCCCGAATAGAATCCTGGTAGATTTTGTAAAGTCATATTGGACTCAACTGGGACCGACTATGTTGGACATGTTCCTGGAGGCGCCAAAAGGTGGCCAGTTGCCACCTGACCTGCGGATTGTAGACATTGTAATGATCCCCAAACTGGGCCTGACCTCGACCCTCTGCTCCTCATACTGCCCAATCTCCCTAATTAATGTAGAAGCAAAAATCTGGGCGAAAGACCCAGCTAATAGATCCTGACCTTAGTGGGATCCCTAGTCCATCCAGATCAATGTGGATTCATGCCGGGCCAGGCTATGCAACATAACAGTTGAAAAATACAAAATGCCTTGGCCTTAGTAGACAGGATGCCAGGGGACAAGGCAATGTTCTCAGTCGACTTCCGCAAAGCTTTTCACTCAGTGGAGTGACCCTACCTCTTTGCTCTTTCTATGACCCTAATGCCAATACGATAAATAAAATCGTCAAAGGCAACTGAAAATTACTGTCAGGAATCAACCTCCCTGATCCCTGTTTTTCCTTTAAAAAAAGGAAAGAAATGGGGGCGTGGCTTAACTGCCAAAGTTGGCAAATTCAAATCTTTGAGCTACGCCGACCACCTCACCATTAATCAGACCCAATCCAGCGTATTCTTGCAGGAAGCGAAGTCCGGTGCGAGGGGCTGAAGCCAAGGGCAGCACCCACTGTCCCGCTTGGCCAACTGTGCAAGGCCCATGGAGGTCGCACAGCTTTAGCTGCGGCCTACCTCTTCGCTCTCCTCACTGAAATGAACTTTGGTATGAGATATATTAGCTTGGTGAAGCTGCTGCATACCGACCTCAGGGTGTGGGTCAAGATGGGGGTTTGGTGTCTCAACCCTTCTCGATATAGTGGGGAAAGCAACAGGGGTGCCCCCTTTCCCCATTACCCTTTGCACTGGCAATTGAAGCCTTGGTGGAGTGGATTAGGGTGGACGTGCAGTTGCAGGGATTTCAGTGGAGCCCGGGCATATTGACTGAGATTTCACTATACGCCGACGACGTTCTCCATCACCTGTCAGACCCATTCTGATCAGGCCCGCATGCTTTTAAATTCTTGCAAATTTTCGAAGATTACTCCGACCTGCAACTCAAAGTTGCTAAATCCTCAGTATACACAGCGGGGTTGACCAGGGGTATCAACCTATGCCACGGGCCTGACAATATACACTGAGGGTTTCCGGTATCTGAGGGTCTACATTACGGAAGATGGCAGGGGAGCATGGGAGGAGAATCATCAACCTCACCTTAAAAAAGTACATAAGGAGTTTGACTTTTGGTCCATGATCCCACTCTCACATATGGGAAGATCAGCAATGAATAAATTGGTAGGCCTCCCTCATATACTATGCCGGATGCAAAACTACCCATACCCAGTCCCCCGGACATTCTTCATGCATCACAACAAGAAATTGCATTGCTTCCTTTGGAATCGGCGACCTCCCAGAATAGCACTGGCCAAGTGCCACAAGTCGACCTTCGACTTGGGCTTGACCACCCCAGATAATAATAATAACCAGCATTTGTAAAGCGTGCAGCTACCTCAGGCGAGGTGTCCCGGCGCTGGGGGCCATCAGGAAAATTGAGCAAGCTATTGCCCAGAGTCACATGGTGCTGGGCTAACCTGCCGCCAGCACCGGGGATCGAACCGTGAGCCCCCGTGTTCCGGAGTCAGCTGCCCTGGCCACTGCACCACACCTCTTCCAGATGTGCTCTCCTACTAGAGGGTGGTACACCTGGTTGTGCTGAATGAGTGGTGGTTCGGAGGAATGAGAACCTAGCTGATGCCTCAGAAAAATGGGTGATGTGCAACACCGCAATTATTCACTACCTATATGGAGGGCCTGTCCCACTGACGTTTCCCCCAGTGATGAAGGTGGTCTACCAGGTTTGGTGAGATGCATTACATGAACTGGACTGGAATAAATGACTTACAGGGGAAACCCCTCTATGGGCAGGGCGCTGGCTCCCACAGGTGACGGACCTGGAGGGATTCAGGGAGTGAAACCCAATTGACATCAGTACTCTGGGAGACATCATGAGGCGAAGGACTATTAAGTCCTTTTCAACTCTATAGACAGAATACGAACTTCCCAAAACTCAATTTTTCCCAATTTCTACAAATTAGACATGCCGTCTTGGCCTTCACTACCAATCTGAAGGAACTGCCAGAGTTTAGCCCAATGGAAGCCCAGGTGCCGCTCAACATGCCCTCCTTTAGACATAAACTGCCCTTTAACTACAAATCGTTGATCATTCACACAGTGGACTCTTTCCCTGACTTACGTGCCGCATGGATGAAGGACCTTACCCAGACAGACGATGACAACTGGCGAGAAGCCTTGAGCTCTCGAAGGAAAAACGCCATATCCGCACAATTCTGATTTTAATATCTGCACAGAGTATACCTCACATGCCACAGACATTTACGCATGGGTGTGACCATCTCCCCCAACGCTCCTGCGTTAAACTTCCTATCAATCGGAATCTTACACACAGTTTGGGGATGCCCAGCCCTTAACCAGGGTTGGATTGGGATTAGAAATCGGCCGGGACACGCTAAAAAAAGTGGCCCACATTTGCATATTGCCTTTCCACAAAACACTGCTTCGGCGAACTTTAAGAAACACCTGAAAACAAGTGAGGCCACTTCTGCTCAGGCCCCCTGCCCCCGCTCAGTATGCACACAATTGGCCGGCCCAGCAAGAGAAAGGGAGTGACACCTCTGCCCGTTGATAAAAGGGAGGTAATGGACGCCCATCTGCCTCCAGAAAGGCCACTCAGGGCCCCACTGGACCGCTGGCCACATCTGAACACACCAGACACAGCCCAAATCGGCCCCCAGGCTGCCAAAAAAGCAGCCCACAGCTGGAACTTCGACACCGGCTCCTCGGCCATTGCCCGAGTGCCCGCCTTACCAGTCCGACCCTGCCCTTAACCCTTTCTGGACAGGCGTTCTAGCCTCATTTGACAGAGTCTTGGGATGGCCCCTCTATCGGCCCTCAGGCTGGTGCTGCTACATGCCGCAGAGGGTATTGGGGGCAATAGGTAGATAAGAGCCCTACTGTGGGTGGGACTGATGATTGCAAAAATTGGCATAGCTAGATATTGAAAATCAACAACGGCCCCATCACTGGAAGAATGGACAGTGGCCCTAGATGGGTGCTTGGCCTTGGACAAGCCAATCTACGTGGTCAGGGGCTGTCCACAGAAGCATGAGAAGATCTGGGGGGAGTCGACCCGTCACTGCGTGATCCAACTCGAACTACATACTAAGGGTTTCGAGTCCCTTGACACTGTGAGGCAGACTTACAACACAAGTTGAGGGGGCCAGGGGAGGTCCTATCAGCACAGGAAGGGAACAGGAAGCGGACCGAGCAGCGGGGAAGAGACTGAACGCAACAGTTGGGATAACCTATTTGCAACAGACTTCATCCCTCTTTCAGCCTTATTATCTTTGTATTATTTGGGAGTGGACACAGAATTGTAATAATGTTTGGCTCTATGGATAGTGTTACGTTTTTGCTTTATTTTATGTGTCTGAAAGACCAATAAAATATGTTATAAAAAAAGGAAAGGATATTAGGCAACATCTAATCCATGCAGCTCGCAATACCACCTGGGTGGTTTAAGAGAACAATTGAATCTATCCCCTATCAATTATAGCTGTGGAGGTTGCATCGCATTTCAGTTAACTATGAACTCGAAAGACATTACCATCAAGAAGATTACCATTCCCCAGAAACAACTTTCTAATTGTAACACTTACAATGTAGTGTATTACATTTCATTTCCCTGTAATAAGTTCTACATCGGACTGACAAGCCAACCAGTCAAAAGCTGCATACTGCAGCACAGATCTAGGCTCCGGTGTAAGACCTATGGTGCCCCACTTGTACAGTACTGTGAAATCCACCAGCTTATTGAATATTATATCAAATGGTCAGTAATGTTTCTGGCCACAGAAATGAAAGGGTAGGTCGAGTGAAAATTCACTGCTGAGAATGGAGGCCAGATTCTACGAAAACTGTAAAACTGTGGTTTTTGGGTTGACTTAGAACGATGAATTTAACAACATTGCTCCGTTTGTGATGTACTTTCTTCTGACCATTCATTATGTATTTTGTGCACATTACCATCGGCACGCTTTCAGGAATAGCTCAGAGAGTGGCAGTGACATGCATTGACCGTCAGGGGTTGTAATAACATGATACGATGAGTACATCAATATATTTGAGGAATGTTTTCAGTATATATGGTGCATGGGCTTTCTTATTCTTTCTTTCTTTGAAATTGTGAGTCTATTTGGGGCAGTAACGGCTTCACTGGAGGTATTATGTGTCAGGGTACACTGGGTACGGTGTTTCCTGAGGAGGTATCTACAAGGAGTTTTGGGCTGGCTGGCTAGTTGCCTTTTTGGCATGACTTGTATATTTATACTACTGGCAGGCTTACAGCAGTTCTGATATATTTCCAGAGATTTCGTTGGCACCTGACATTGTTGCGACCTGAAGAGGCCTTTACTCATTGGTCGAAACGTGTCAACCTTGTTTTGTGGAAGTAAGACATATGTTATAAAAAAATGAAAGAGGACATTGTCTGGAGGATATCTTTTGGAGAAACTGGTTTTCGTGTACTTCCATGACGAGGTGTCGTGCGACCTTGAGATGGGCCACGCAGCAACACAACATAGTGGACGTCTGTTACAAAAGTCTTTATGACAAAGGATGTGCCAACAGAAGTTTGTTTTGAATTAAATATTGGTAATTAAATACATTATTATAAGTCTATAGTTTGGTGAACAACGTCTACAACATGTTAGTTTATTCACACATGCAAGAGAAGGATGGGCATGTTGGGGTGCAACTTGGTGCAATATGGTATAAGTTGAAATAATAGTGCCAAATTATACGGTTGAATCGATAAGATTACACTATTGTTGACCAAATAGCATACAAATCGTTCCCTGCAGAGATTTTTTTTTTTGATATGTCACGTTATGTCCAGGTTCTCTTAGGTTTACATGTGTTATTGAAGAGGACACACCACCAACCTCCTCGCTGAGATGCTTCCCAGAGAACAGGCAACCTGGAGCCTGGAAGGAAAGACTGACTGTCTGTGTCTTCCAGGCAATAACTGTAAACCTGCAGGTTGGGGAGCGTAATGATTGCAAATGTAAAATATTTTGCTCAAAAGATGCAGTGAACTGACCTACGGGTTGCCAAACTTGATAATTGCTTGCACAGCCTAAAATTTGAACTCGCACCTGTGCCCCATTCCTGCCTAAAATCTCTTTGTAATGCTGCTAGAGCTCTGCCATTGAGGTGGACACTGTAGAAACTGTATCAAAACCATATGGTTGTTGCAGAAATTGTATCATTTATCTAGAGCCCTATAGTTGCTTTTGTAGATCCCTATAATTGAACCCCATTACTGTGTGCAGTATTTCATTTTGCTTTAGAATTAAAATGCGTATATTTTTGCTAAGACAGCTACCGAGCTTTGAGCATTTGTGCCTCTGCACTATCTCCATGAGAAGCCTTTTAATGGTTGCCCTCTCTACCCTGAGAGTCAAGTGCATGAGGGTGTACTGGGCACCGTTTGCACCGCCATAGTAGGACGTGTCCAAGGACATCAGAGGCAAGAAACTTCAAACACCACAGACGAGGTCCAGTATCCCTGCCTCCCCTTTTGTACCCTGAACAGACTCCCAGCCTTTCCACACCAGCTTGTAGTGTGTAAGCAAGACAATATTAGGGTGCAAACACATTTCATGCTTCCATCTGTATCCTCAGGGATACAACTGATCCTGGGCCGTGTACGATCTCTAATGCAAGTCTACAATATAATGATCTCTAGTCATGGCATTCTTTAACAGCCCAGGCAAAATAGGCAACTCACCCATATTTCAGCAGCATTGCTAGCCCACAGAACATCCCTTTCATAACTGAGCAACTCTCTGACAATTTTTTGTACATTGAGCATTGTGTATTTAGCAACACCAGAATATTTGAGCAGCACTCTAGAAAGTTCGAGCACCATGTTCAAATATTGGATTTTTCCTGGAAAACTATGGCAGCACACTCATATATAATTTTGACAGAAAATAAAATAGCAGATTTCCTGCTACTCTACTGTAATCTAATCAATCTGATGGGACTTTATTTTCTGACATAAACATTTTGATGGTTCATAAGTGGTGTGGGAAGAATAATGAACACATAGTTTCAGGTACTGCTTTTCTTGAGGCACAAATATCTCTCTGAAAAGTAACACTTTACACCAATTTAATGGTGCTCAATTTACCAACCTTGGAATGGAAAAAGGCAGGCTCTTGTAACCTAAAGATCACTGAATATCTCAGTAGTGAGATTTCAACTCACTGAGCCATCCTGATGATGCGGGCTATAGTGGCAAATCCAGACGTACTAGACAAGTCTGTTAGTACCCCTTTAGAATGATCTCTGAGTCCAATCGACTGCTAGGATATTTCTATGGAGAATTGTGTTGCAAAACAAACAACATTTGGACCCATTTTTCAATATATTTTTGGTGGAGGCCATCCCCAAAAGAAAACACAGGGGTGTGTGAAATTTGTGTAATTTGCTTTCACACAATTATGTGAAATTTGGGGGAAACTATATTAAAATATACGTAATTATGAGAATTGCACATCTGGCATTTAGTAGTTTATTTTAGAACAAAATTAGTCCTTACATACGCTTTTGACATGAAAATGCGTTTTCCGCAAAAAAAGCCCAAAAATCACATTTACCACAAACAACAGCCCCTCGCATTCTGGTTCTTCACATTGTTCCAGCACCCTTATGCTATGATCTTGCAGCGAACAATGGTTTAATTATGCAATTTGATGTAATGGCATAATTTGGCGGATTTCGTATAGCAAGAATAACACGGAATTCCCAAAATTATGCAAATTACGGTGACATAATTTGATTTCACCTTAGCATACCCAAAACCCTTGCAAAGAGTTTGAGTGGCTCATTGCGGTATGGGGATGGTGATTATGCCCCAACTGTCACAACTACAATACGAATCACCATTTGCACATCTAATTTCACCACAGTATGTAACCAAGGCACATGTACATAAGTCACTTGCCAGAGCTGCACAAATTTGGTGAAGAGGGAGCCGAAATGGGTGTCCAGGTTTTGTTTACCACTTAGCTACCAGGCTACATTTTTTCCCATTGAGCATGTATCTTTAAGACGTAGCACCTAGGTGACACCTCACCTAGGTTCCTATATAAAAAGAACAAATACTTAAGGCGCTGCACATATCAAGGTCAGAATATCGTCTGCCATAAATATTGCGCATTAAATATCGTTTACAAAAATATTGCCTCATTGGAGTTAATAGAATATGTACACCAAATGGAACGATATTTTAAAAATAAATATTTAGAATAGGGTGTTTATATCACATTATATTTTGAGAGCAACAGATTTAATAAACCGGACCTCCCTTCCCACAATTGAAGGTCATATTTACAATATTTCGCCATAGGGCATCACCACAAGCCTTCTAGCTGCACTGCCCTACATCAAAGGAAGGGGCACCTTCCTGCACAAAAACAATCAAAGAAGGCCTTTTTCTCGTTCAAGGAGAAAATGAGGAGAAATGTAAAGATTTCTCCTCATTACGCCTGCTTTAGAAAAATGTTAGTTTTGGCGCTGCCCCAGGTTTACGTTATGTTGTATATCTGGGGCAGTGTCAAAAACTGAGGGTGTTGCATGGAAACACCCACAGCAACACCCATTGAACGTCCCCTACACACAGAGTAAGACATTGCCTTATTCGATATTTACAAGGAGATGAAAAGCCACACAGGTTGGGTTTGCATGGCCTTGTAAATATGGGCTGGCACACTGGGCCTCCGGAGCCTCACAAAAGTGACGCTCTGGCAGCATGAAAAAGTGCCGCAGGGGCATTGTAAATATGCCCCTTGGTGTCTAGAGTCCACCGAGTTTGCATTACTTCGCTTTACACGTCCTTCCAGTCAATGTCTTAATAATGTCTTCATGACATCAGCTGTGGGCTGCACATGAGTGCCTCTAGAGCGGAACTGCCTGTATGTCTTAGAAAATGTTAGGCTTCTTGGTAAATTGCTTCATTTGAAGATGCTCGATTGCATTCATTCCTGTTAGTCCTATTGTATGTTCCTATTCATTGTGCAAACATATAATCACAGGCATAACATAAGAATTGTGTCAAAACATTTCAATACTTAAGCAAGTAAAGATAATTACATATAACAAGTACGAAGAAACACTGCTGTATTTACACACATGCTGTGTAGAAAAGAGGCACTGTGAACGGATTATGTCGTGTAGAAATGAATATTGGAAACTGTTAAATAACATTGCAAATTATATGCAATTTAATTATTCTATAGAATAAAAACCATTGCCTGTATGCTGCTAATTGCAGGTAAATGTTTGTGACATTACAGAAATTTAATTTAGCAAAGTTTTAGTAGCTGATGAGATTTCAGAACTCACTAAGAAGACGCAGTATTTGGTTGCGGGAAAACTGGCGGTGTTCCCTACTACAGTTTCACTATCTTGTTTTTTTGTCCTCTTTCCGCCATAAGTTTATATCCAACTCTAGATGTTGGCCATGTTCTCTTTCTCCCGGAGACTGTATGCACTTGCTGAATTGTTCATACTGTTGTGGTGGCTGACCCTTATTACAGCTGTGTTAAGCTATAATCATTGGATAGGTATGGTTCACTTACCAGGCTATAAAGGGGTTCCACGCACTCTCAACTGTGTTGATCTAATGGGCCAAATCTAGTTGACTAACATAACACACTAAGCTAATCCATTCTGACGCCAACTGAGCTTCATGTAAAATCCATTTTTCTACAAATTTCTCTTCTTGTTAACAAGATTAGGAAGATCAGGCTCTGTTGATTCTTGCTCCGTTTATCACACAATAAATCTTTCCCAATTAAAATTACGCTGCGGCTTACGTTGCAAATAATTCTGTTGAATCGGCTGAAGTTGGGTAGAGATACCCAGCAAGCACAGGGCCAACCGTGCCTCCCTCCAATCCGCTTCATCAAGTCATGTGAAGCGTTTGCAATGAGTGATAGATAAACCTGGGAGTTTGCGCCTCTAGCAATGTGGCTCATCAGCAACTTGGCCTCCAAGGGACTAAATTCCGGTATCTCAGTGTCCGGAGACATGTTAGCCAGGAGTGCGTGGCGTCACTGCAGATATTTATGGAAATGAACAGTGGTAGATTAAGCTCACAGTGATCCTGCAGCTCTTGGAAGAGCAAAATATGTGTCTCCGCCTAAACATCTCCAAGGACCGCAATGCCGATCATGTCCCATTTATAAAAGCTATCAATGCCCTCTGTGTGGTGGAGCCAGCGACTCCTCCAAAGGGGAATCATCCCCGTCAGTGTACTGTTCCAGCCTAAATATCGCAACGTGGAATGCCAGCAAAGGAAAATCACGCGAGTGATATCAGGTAGGCTGCCCGGTATTGAAGTGCCATACAGCACATCCATAATGTGGTCAAAACTCAAAGAGGAAAGTTCCCCTCAGTATGTTAGATCATCCTACCCACCGCTAAGCCACTCATTGACCACAAGCAATAGGAAGACCATATAGTAACATTGGAGGTCCACCATCCCCAGCCCACGTTCATAGGTAGGCTGTTGATCTTTGGGAAATGCTTTTCGGAAGCGACTGCCCAACCAAAGAAAGGAATGGAGGGTGGAATTAAGCATGCAGAACCAGCTCGTGGGAATTGGGAGTGGGAAATGCTGAAACATGTAGAGGAAGTGGGAAGAATCATCACTTTGAAAAGAACGACATAGTCCATCACATGTAAGGGAAGCTGCAACCACTTCTGTATGTTGCTTTTTATTTTGGACACCAGCGGAGTCAAATTAAGGTGCCTCGTGAGGTCAGGAAGCAGGGAGAAATGAAACCTGAGGTACTTGAAGGAGAGACGTCGTAACAGGATACTGGATTGCCAGAGATGTGTGCCAGCATCGCCTATAATCGGAACCAATAAAGGCTAGGAAGTGTTCACCTGGAAGCCGGAGGCCTCTCTAAATAAGGTAATGAGTTCTAGATAATGGGGGCCCGAGGTGGGGAGGTCAGCCGAGTACAACAGAACGTCATCAGAATAAAAAGCAATACTCTCCTCTGGTCCTCTGTCCCACAACCACCCACTAAGCTGGGCGTCGCAGGGGATGAGCAGTGCAAAGGGCTCGATTGTAAGGGCAATTAAATATTGGAGACAGCTCTGGCCCACTGGATAGGGAAACAATCTGAAAGTGAGCTGTTGACTCACACGTGGGCATAGGGCTTATGATAGAGGGCCCCGATAAGGCACCTCATGTACTTCCCCAGACCCGCTCGTTCAAGGACAGCCCCAAGAAAGGACCAATCCACTGTGTTGAATGCCATCTCAAAATATTGGAGAAGCAACGCCATAGGAGGATGGGACGCACCTATCCTGGAGAGTGCCACTTGGACCCTTTGGATGCAGTGTCTTAAACTGTTCACCGGCATAAAGCCTTATTGATTGCTATGGATCAAGTATGGTAAGGAGGGTAAAAGCCGGTTGGCCAGGATTTTAGCATAGAGCTTAATATCAGTGTTAATCAATGAGATAGGCTTGTATGAGGGGCAGCTCTCAGGAGGGTGTCCTGGTTTGGGAAGAACTACAATTGAAGCAAAGTCTATTTCCGGGAGGGAATACACTTGTTTGGCCATGTCAGTCTAAAGTTTAAACAGGAAAGGGATTAACTCAATATGGAACCACCGGTAGTACTCAACGGAGAATCTGTCAGGTCTGGGCATTTTACCGGCCAGCAGAGAGGGCAGAGAAAACTTCCTCATCAGTGATGGGTGCATCCAACTCTCGGACAATGGAGAGCGGATTGTAGGTAGTGGAATGTCACGCAAAATCAGATGTTTGATCTCCTGGGAGGGACGGGGTCCGCAAGCATAAAGGTCCTGATAAAAGGATGCAAAAGTCTGCAGAAAATCAGGGGTCCGGGACAGATGCCGACCGTCTGCATCCATCATTTGGGGTACGATTTAAGAGATGGTGTTGTGGGTGGCGTGTCAACTGAGGAGATTCCCAGACTGATCCCGGTGCTCAAAATGGTGGGTGTCTTCAAGAGGCATAGTTGGCCCCTGGCCGGCCAAAATCGCTCTTCATGATCAGGGGCACGTGGCTAGGGATCTGACACTCCAGATTACGAACCTGAGTCTGCAGCACCAAAGGTCAGAGTAATAGGGGCATGATCCCATATCCTCCTTGCAAGGATGGCCATCCTGGCACACATCTGTGGCTGGCAGTAGGAAAAGATCAATGCAAGAGTCTATTTTGTATTTGGCCAAGGTGTGAGTAAATACCCGATCCCGAGGGTGCCAGACTCTCCAGACGTCACAGAGACCCAGCGCATCTATCCAAGCAGAGAGTTGACGTGCCCGGGAGACACGCCACTGGGTAAGGGGACCGGATGCATCCAGATCAAGATTAGGCACTGCATTAAAGTCACTACCAAGAATGGAGACACCCATTGGCAAACCTGCAAGCAGAGCGGTCAGCGATGAGAACGTCCCAGCAGGGGCTTGATTGGGTAGGTAAACTGAGAGGAATTTGTAGTGGTGGCCCTCTAAAAGGCCCTTTGCTGCAACATAATGCCCCAAAGCTCTATATGTGAGTTAGAAACTATGAAAGGAAACCCCTTATGTAGCAGAATGGCCACATCCAGCGCGCCCCCACTGAGCCCCAATTGGAACAATCTGTCATACCCATATCATTGGAGAAAGGTACATTGGGATCCTAGCAGAAGAGTCTCCTGAACTATGATGACCGCTGGCTGAAAGCATTTTACAAAGCGAAGGACAGCAGTGCATTTGATGAGGTCCAGGAGCCTGTACACATTCCAAGACATGAACCTTAAGGAGGGCATTGTTGACTGCGGTGATTATGTGAGGTGAACTGAGGTAAGACTGGTTTAGAACATGTGCGCATAATTGTGGGGTGGGGGTGCAGGACTTGGTGGGTCATGACCGGAGTGAAATGCAAGCAGTGGTAAACATAATACAAACCAACACAACCCCTCAGACAACAAACCATTCCCCTAATACCCCCCACCCTCCACCACCCCATACTTCAACCGCTGAAGAATGTGCCGCCCTAACTGGACCTCAACGGAAATGAAGAAAACAGCACAAAAAGAAATTAAACACACAAAAGGAAGCATACAGTGAGACAGGAAGCCCAACAGACCCCTGTCTAGAAGAGCACTGTGCCACAGAAAGTCATAGTAGGTGCAAATACAGTTACCAAGAGGCAGACCCAGCTGCCATGGGAGACAGCCGTTAGCTCATACAGCACCAGGATCAAAGAGGTAGGCTTGAACAGGGTCTATTTGAGAGACCTCTCTCTCATGGGTACGTGTTGATGAGGCCCCACTCAGGCAGCCATCAGCTCCCACTGTCTTGGATGTAGAGGCTCTGAGCCAAGTCTGTGCCTGAAGAATCCCTCCGGCCATTGTCACAGGTACGAGGCTTGTTGAAATGGGTCCGCCATTTCCTCTGAGGCCTCGAGGGGGGCTGGCAGCGTCCCTGTGAGGTCTGCCACTGGGGCCCATTCAACCCATTCCTAAGCCTGCTCAGGAATCTCAAATGAAAATGACTTAGAGTTAAAGAGGACTTTTAGCTTTGCCGGTAAAAGGAGCGTATATTGGAGGTTTAATGTCCAGAGTTCTTGGTTGACCTCTGTAAAAGAGTGGCGGTGCTGCTAGACAACCCTAGTATAGTCGGGAAAAGCACAATACTTGTGTTCTGAAAACAGAGCTCCCTGAGCATCATCTCTGTCACAAAAGTTAAGGATACAAGCAATCAAAGGCCACACTGGGACTCTGGTGGGGGGTGCGGGACCAAAGATCTGTGACTTGCTCCACAATAAACCAAGGGGCGAGAGAGCAGAGTCTGGGACCCACGAGCGAAACCAATCTTCTAGGAACTATGCTTCGAGGTTAGGAGTCTGGCCACTTGCCACTTTGTTATGTTCCCCAGTTAGGCCCATGTAGCAAAACAGCTTATTTCTTACATTGTCCTATTTTTTCAGCAGTAACCTTTTGCACATATTTGCGTGCGCAACAATGTTGGATTAGTTTCCCTGAAACTAACCTTGTTTACTCATCTAGCTTCGCACAACATTATCACAATGCCCTGAACATCATGTACAAGGTCTCTTTTTTCACTATGTACAAATATCATCTCTTTCTTCCACCACGGGGCAACAGGGCTATCTACATATCCATAACATCGCTAACCTATACGCACATTGCAAGGCTGCATGCTATTATACAAGATGAGCATCCCGATAGATTAGTAGAGGAGGTACTTCCGCTGACAATGAGGGTCCTTGCATGCTGAGAAATCACCACACAGTGATCAGCCATCTCATGAGGGGTGTCCAGTTCATGATCAAGACGGGGTCCTTGATTCTCACCCACCAGGTAATGGGGTTGGATCGTCCCTTAGGGGGAATCTTGGCTCCACACCTACACACACTCTAGGTACACTTAGGGTAGGGTTCACATAGTAGGAGTACGTTCTACTACTGCCTTGTTTTATATGCCTGCATATATACACATTGTTTTAGCACCATGGTAGAACTATATCTACTTTTCACGCCTTTGGTGCTTGCAATCAGTTTTATCTGCTTCTGTCTATTAATCATTGCAGCACATATATTCTATACAAGAATAACGTTGGTTCAATAAATATATTGAATACGTCCCACTGTGTATTCTCTGTATACTTCTCTGAGAATAAGTGAGCATGAGTGACTGAGCGAAAGGTTAAGTACTGTTCCCACGATCCCTGAGGGGTCAGAGTTGTCATGTTCAGTGGTTCCAGAAAGCATTCGCTCCCTGGTCGTTTAGGTGTCTCACTGTGGCACTGTGAGCTAGCTGGTCTAAAGGCCAACATATCCTGCATGGGTGTCCGAATCAGTCTTGGCACCAAGCCCCTAGTTTATGTTGTTCAAACAATGCGCAGATCCTACGGATTATAGGAACTACACGCCCTGGCGCCGCCAACGCTGGTTGGGTTCTTATTTAACAGTCAATCTGAGTTGTTCTCAGAGACCCCTACTCACATTTTGACTGGAGACGTCAGCTGAGTAGGTATACCCTATGTATTGGCTATAGGTTATTCAAGCTTGAAGGATTAGAAGTTTCCACATTGTGCATACCATATATCCATAAAATGTATTTAAATAAAATACCTTTTTTTCTTCACACGATGTCCATAAACGGAGAAGCTGGTGAGGGCATTGAAGAAAAGGTAGTTGTGCTAAATATTTCAGAAAATTGCAGAAAGGCAGTTACTATAAAATTACTACAACATGGCCTCCTGGCAATGGGTGGAGATGTTACTTCCTGGTTGAGGCATACAAATCTTTCAGAACAGAGGTATTCTACTCTTAGGTTAAATTCCCACCTGCAGAAGCACACACACAATTGTTTCACACTTGCATTGATGTTGAACCATCTGATTAGTATTTCCCATACATGGACTTAGAAGTCTCATTAACTTATCAAGAGCACATTAATTGGTGTAAAGGCATCCTACCCCATATGACAGAAAACGTGAGACTCGGTCCGCTCAGCAGAGAAGGAGCGACCTTGCCGGTCTTAGCTTCATACACCACATCCAAACATTGCTGCTTTATCACAGCAGGAATACGTACACTCTACAGAGATTTAGTGAAACTTTACAGAAACCTTACTCAATAGATAATGAGAACATTGACAGTCCAACCTGCTCAGGCTGCTCAGGCTGCACAACCTCAATTAGCTACTACAGGTACTAGTCCCCAAACGCTGAACGCTGTTATGGGAAAGATTCCCACCAGCCGGGAGCAAATCCCGTTTTGGATAACACAGACAACAGCACAGCTTGAAGCAGTTTTCCCCTATACGGCCCACAAGAAAAACACAGAATATTAACAATTTGCTTGCCAATGTGGCTGGCTCCCCCGATAGAAGATTGTGTCACTTGGGGTACAATCTTCAAAGCCATTAATACCAGAACACTTGGTACACCTTCAATAGAAGTTATACCAGACGCACTGAAACAAATACAAAATGAGTACAGGGCAGGGACTACCCTTGATCTGGGGATGAAATTGTTGGGCAATTTTGCAGCGGTTTCTGCCATTATGTTAAGTAACATAAAAGGAGAGGCAGCAGCAATGGCTATACGCCAATGTCTGAGGGAATTCACTCCTGCACAGCAGGAGTGAGAATTGCCTAAGCTTATCGAAGAAACATATGCTAAGATAGAGATAATCTGGGAGCCAGACCTGGGAAATCAATAGTTAAGAGCAATTCTGAAAAGGATAACTCTAAGCAAGCACCCGATTCTTCAAAGAAGAAATGGGATAATAACCAAAACACAGTCACAGGATTAGGTCTCCTGAACAGGAACACACTAAGAGAAAATACTATATGAGAAACCGTGACAATATTAGGAAGTCTGACAGGTATCAGGATACTGATACATGTTCCCCTCGTTCCTTTCAAAAGTCATCCGAAAAGCATTTGGAGAGAGACGGACGGTCAGAGGACAGATCGGAAGAGCGATTCAAGCCGAAAAGGGAGAAGCATTGCACTTCAGACTACATCATTAAACAGGAAGACAAACAAAAGACTTCTAAATCACAATTTAAAAAGGGAAAGCTAGCAGGGATTAAAATTAGAAATGCCCAGGCTACTGAGGATTCTGCTTCTGAACGGGGAATGGGCAGTGACGATGCTAGACAGCACTGCAGAAGTCACAATAGCTCACCGGATCCTGATAGAGTATCTGGCGGCAGTAGCGCTGAGTGAGCATATTATGGTGGAAACATCTGATACAAGGGTAATTGCCCCACATCGTTTATATGAAATAATGCTCCAGATGGAGGGGGACATACCCAGGCATGTGAAGGGTCTCTTAAGGGAGAACTGACATATGGTTCTGACATTCTTTTGGCAGAAAAGGATTGGCCACCTGATTTCGTAGTGGATTGCCAAATAGGGGAAGAAGTTATTCAAGCTGCTTTCTCTGAACTCGTACCAGAATCAGTAAAAAAATGAATACGCGCAGGAGTGGGCGTTAGCAGTAGCTCTTGAACTTTACCGTAATCATGTTGGGTGGGATGATGTGTCACTTCATCATGAAATCCCATTAAAATCAATTCCTGAACCATAGAGACAATACTCAATAAAGCAGGAAGCAAAGAAACAAGTCAGGTAGATCCTAGATCAACTTGAGTACCAGGGTGTGATTGAGAATTGGACCTCACCTATGAATAAGCCCTTGTTTCTGGTAATAAAAACTCGATAACTCATTTTGTCTAGTCTTCGATTACAGACATTTGAGCGCATCCACACGTGCTTTTGCAGTACAAAATGCACATAGTGCCGCACTGATAAATAACATGGTGCGTAAAAAATACAAGACAACACTAGACATCTCAAATGTATTTTTCTGTCAAAATATAGCGCCTGGGAGCAGGTATTTGATAGCATTCTCAGCGCTAGGTTCTTAACGCCAATTTTGTCCATTACTCCAGGGGTATAAGAATAGTCCCGGGTTGTTTTCAGCCAGGGTAACAGAGTTACTTCAAAGTTTTTATGAGAAGGCATTGTCTTATGTAGATGACATCTATCTGACGGACAATTAATTAGTGGAACACTTGGCTAGTGTGAACCACATAATCCTTGGGTTTGCTCACCTGGGTTGCAAATTCATTTTCAAAAAATCAAAAAATGCCCACCTCAGTGTCCTATTTCTAGGGTACAAGTTGTCAAGTGAAGAAAAAAGACTGGCGGCACAGTTTTTATAAAAATGTGCACTGCTCCAACCTCCAATGACTCTGAACAGACTACAATACATTTTAGGATTTTTTAATTTTGGCAGGACATACATTTTGGATTACGCAGAAAGGGTAAAACCTTTCTACAACATAATTAGACCTGATTTTTCAGTACTTTATTGGCACAGGAACATACAGATATTCTGCGTTCCTTACAAGCTGACATGATAGCTTCTAAACATTTACATACACACCTTAACACAACTAACCTGGTGATCCACGTAGTTTCTGGACCAACTGGGTACACATATATCACTTTCAATGACGGCGATACAGACCCTATTGCATACAAATCACGTTTGTACATGAATGCTGAAATGTGTTTTGCACCAACTGAGAAGATACTTACAGCGGTACAGACTGCTGTA
This sequence comes from Calotriton arnoldi, assembly GCA_963921515.1. NCBI lineage: Eukaryota > Metazoa > Chordata > Amphibia > Caudata > Salamandridae > Calotriton > Calotriton arnoldi. The sequence continues at coordinate 483,985 of CAWUFW010007036.1, read as the reverse complement.
GTGAGAGAGAGATCACTGGCTCAGTGGAAACGAATAATTGTTGTGACCCGGTACCGACCCTAGAGGCCTTTACAAAAGCAAGCATCCCAAATGCTAAAGCATTAAGTCCACGATGGATTCAATGGACTAACACTCTCACTGCAACAGATGTAGATTACGGATTTGACTCTACATTACAAACACAAGCATTTCTGCCGTACGAACAAGAATATCCTCTGCCGAATGAAATTATGCCTATAGATAGATACAAATGCATAATTTATACTGACAGTTCTGCCCAGCCAGCCGTAGGAACAAAACAACAATATTCGGCGGCATGCACAATAGTAAAAGGGCGCATGCATGACAGAAAGTTCTGTCCTGGAAATTGGGGACTGTACAGCGCAGCTGGTGGAACTGAAAGCTCTGATACTGGCACTTCAAAACACGGATTGTGAATTCCCCACACTAATTGTGGGTGATTCATTTTACTGTGTTCAGTCCTATAACGAATATTTACATTATTGTGGCCAGAATGGATTTAGGGATTCAAAAGGTTACACAGTAAAGCACAAGATGCTTTGGGAACAAGTGCCAAAGCTGAAAAAAGGCCAGCCACGGGCTCATGTTATTCATACATTGAGTCATCAACATGTTGGCATTCATGTCGAAGGGAATTCAATGGCGGTTGAAGCCGCCAAGGCAACAGTTCACACTGCTGCCATGCTCAAGTACGAGGATAGACGGGACAACTATGGTGGCAGTTAATGACACGCACAACGGAACAGCCCAACAAAGGGCTTTCCACTCAAGTACTCCTACAAGTTAGACATACAAAATATTCCGTATGCTCAAATTCCAGGAGTGGAGGATAGAGTTATACCAAACATTGATCGCAGATTAAGACTGATACTAGCTGCACACGAGGGACTGGGTTCTGTTCCCGCACGGATTACTGCTACAGTTTCCCTGCTAAAGCATTGCTATTGGTGGCCCAGTCTTACCAAACAGACCAAAGACTTTGTCCTTAATGCGACATCTGCCAGCAGATGAAAGGCTCCACCATAGCACGTCCAGCACAGTCACCTCTACTGATCTCAGACAAGCCTTTGGCTTGTGTTTATTTGGACCACTGTGGCCCCTTACAATCAGATGCGGCTTACAAGTACATCTTGGTGGCAGTGGATTCATGCGCTAGATACTGGCCCCAGCTCTGGCTAATGCTCAAACTGTTATGAAGGATTTGTGAGTCTTGATCAGGACACACGCATATGGCACACTACATTCCAACCAGGGTCTGGCGTCTAGCTCTCGGGCTTACAAAGAAGCCATGGGTAGTTTGGGTGTGGGCTTGCGGTACTCCTCCCCCTACTATCCAGAGGGAAATTGGGTCGTTGAGAGGAAGAACCATGACTTAAAGCTATCCTTAACAGCTAGGGTACTAGGCTTGGGTGGCAGTTGAGTTAATCACCTATATGGGGTCCAGAGGGCACTTAACAACATGCCAAGAAAATCCCTAGGCGTCGTACACCTTATGAACTCCTGTTTGGTGTGAGAATGTGGGTACCAGACCTCGATAGTATCAGCACAGTGGCGGCTGAAACACCATTTGACATCAATTAATATTTGGCTGTTTGACAGGAACTCAATGAATTCCGGGCCTTACAAAGCAACGTCCAAGTAAAACGCACCACCACTGGAGTAGTGAAGGTAGTTTCGGCATGACCTGCCTGGGTCCCGAAGATTGGGGACGTGGTCAGAGAAAAGATAGTGGACAAGAAAGAATTTGGGCCATCCAACAGAGTGCCTTTGCCTGTCCTGGCTGTTGAAGGTACAAGAACTGTAATTCTTCTGCCCCTTGCCGGATGCCAAGACAAAAGGTTTGTCTCAATTGATCTGATCAAACCACACTATGTGGCAGATATCCAGCAGTAGGCCACGTGGGCTCCTGGGTAGCCACCTCACTCCTCTTGCTAATCTACAGAAAGTTCAGATGGAAGCTTTAATAATGACTGAAGACTCCACTCTCTAAAGAGAAGATGTAAGCAACAATGAAATGATACTTCTCCCTGTTGAAACAATTACAACTGTACAATCAACAAGTACAGAAATGTCAATTAAACAAATTGACAATGTCTCTGTCAACATGCCACAGATGGAGTCATCTACCAGTTCTATGAAACCTACTGAGCTGCCAAGAATAGACCAAACGGCATCTGGCTACTTCGTGCATTATGGCGATTTCTTATCGGATCCCAGTGAACCTGAACTGCCAACACCGCCTATATTTTTCAAGCTATGAATTTATGCTCTCTATCATTGGCTGAAAAATACTTACTTTGTTGTTCCCTAGATACATCTCTGGATTATAATTGGATTACTTTTCCTGGTACTTTGGATTGGTATAATGACTTTCTTTTTCCTACTTCTGAATGGACACTTTCTCCCAGAATGCTCCACAGTACAACTTGTAAACTTGATTCTTAACCACATGCATTATCGCACCTGTCCCTGGTGAACATTACAGAAGTTCCAGTTACTGAAGGTATCGTATGATGTGCATGGTCCTGCTGAACTTTTGCAAATTCCTTATTTGTTCAGAATTTCTTTAAATAACATCATCACCTCTAGTACGTTCTCTGATGGTTGGGACATTGAAACTGTGCATAATGTGCTTGTAGATGTAGAACACTCAGCTGAATTGTTTAATGATGAATTGTATGATGGTACAAGTAATTATGGAGACATGTTCTATTTTCAGCATTATGGTCATGATTTTTTTTACACAAAGCTAGTATCTTGCACGCTGTTTATAATTACACACAATAGGAACACTGTCCAACACCGCCAAATGGTAGTTCAAAGACTTTGCAAACACAAGGAGATGATGGACGGAGTGCTGAAACTTTTCAAACACTCACCCCCAAGCACAGATCTGGGTTGAATCCATCATCATTCTTTAGCTCACTTTGCCACCCCAGTTCAGACATAGCTATATGCAAATCAGTCTTGACCCTTTGCCTCTAGGGAACAGTCCAGACCGAACTGCCAAGCCATGTCTTCCCTGGACCAGAATCAAGCATCCTGGGACCGGTTTCGGGCTAACAGCCCTCATCAGCCAGGCTAGCCTGAATCCAGTGGCAAAGTGAGCAAGGGACCCACGTCTGGGCATACCCTGCCAACTTAGGACGAACAAAGCAAACACAAGGAGATGATGGAATGAGTGCTGAAACTTTTCAAACACTCACCCCCAGTCACAGATCTGGGTTGAATCCATCATCATTGTTTAGCTCACTCCGCCACCCCAGTTCAGACATAGCTATATGCAAATCAGTCTTGACCCTGTGCCTCATGGGAACAGTCCAGACCGAACTGCCAAGCCATGACTTCCCTGGACCGGAATCAAGCATCCTGGGACCGGTTTCGGGCTAACAGCCCTCATCAGCCTTAGTCCATCATCTCCTTGTGTTTGCTTTGTTCGCCCTAAGTTGTCAGGGTATGCCCAGACGTGGGTCCCTTGCTCACTTTGCCACTGGATTCAGGCTAGCCTGGCTGATGAGGGCTGTTAGCCCGAAACCGGTCCCAGGATGCTTGATTCCGGTCCAGGGAAGACATGGCTTGGCAGTTCGGTCTGGACTGTTCCCATGAGGCACAAGGTCAAGACTGATTTGCATATAGCTATGCCTGAACTGGGGTGGCGGAGTGAGCTAAAGAATGATGATGGATTCAACCCAGATCTGTGACTGGGGGTGAGTGTTTGAAAAGTTTCAGCACTCCGTCCATCATCTCCTTGTGTTTGCTTTGTTCGCCCTAAGTTGGCAGGGTATGCCCAGACGTGGGTCCCTTGCTCACTTTGCCACTGGATTCAAGCTAGCCTGGTTGATGAGGGCTGTTAGCCCGAAACCAGTCCCAGGATGCTTGATGCTGGTCCAGGGAAGACATGGCTTGGCAGTTCGGTCTGGACTGTTCCCATGAGGCACAGGGTCAAGACTGATTTGCATATAGCTATGTCTGAACTGGGGTGGCGAAGTGAGCTAAAGAATGATGATGGATTCAACCCAGATCTGTGACTGGGGGTGAGTGTTTGAAAAGTTTCAGCACTCCGTCCATCATCTCCTTGTGTTTGCTTTGTTCGCCCTAAGTTGGCAGGGTATGCCCAGACGTGGGTCCCTTGCTCACTTTGCCACTGGATTCAAGCTAGCCTGGCTGATGAGGGCTGTTAGCCCGAAACCGGTCCCAGGATGCTTGATTCCGGTCCAGGGAAGACATGGCTTGGCAGTTCGGTCTGGACTGTTCCCATGAGGCACAGGGTCAAGACTGATTTGCATATAGCTATGTCTGAACTGGGGTGGCGGAGTGAGCTAAACAATGATGATGGATTCAACCCAGATCTGTGACTGGGGGTAAGTGTTTGAAAAGTTTCAGCACTCCGTCCATCATCTCCTTGTGTTTGCTTAGTTCAAAGACTTTTGCATAAAAGGTTGCTTGTTTTTTCAGGTTTTGATACATCAGAATTAGCCTCGTGTTATTATAGGCTTGCACCTACACCTGCAAAGAAAAATATGCTTACACCAAGCTGATATACTCTGCTTCCTTTATTTCCCAACTGTCTACAGAGGCTTTCGACTTTTGGAAAGACACCATAGACACAAAATCTGTCTGGGGACAAAAGATTGACAGGTTCAGGGAACAGAGACTTTATTTAGAGCATGCCTCATACCACATCAAATGATTTTCCTGAACAAAACAATGCAACAAACTTCATGTCTTGGTTTAGCAAAAATTAAGGATTTGAACACACCGCGTATTCTAGCATTCACACGGTTTGAGAATTGGCAGCACTTAACACACTTCTGTGAGGATACACTAGATACCATGTTTCATAATGGCTCTTTTAATTCATCAGATTCGAATTGGAAGGAATGGTTGGTTTGGCTGACAGACACAAATAGGTATCAATCTAGATTCCTGGGTAGCACTGAAGGGTTAAGGCTCAATAGGCCTGATCAGCGATATGTACAAACAGAACATTAGGGGGTGGTGACGACATATAGTGTTGGGAAGCTATGCCTAGATTGGCTGAAGACCTAAACACTTTACCAGGTGAAGCAACACTTGTCCCTTCTTTCTGATGACATGGATTTCACGGATTTTTTATTAGGTCCCCAGAACCCATGTCAAAAGCGCTTTTTGTACGGTATATACAAAGAGCTGTGGAAAATTTCTCAACTCTAGGTTGCTGTAAGATTGCGCAAGATCGACAGGGTTAACTTAGAAAAGGCTTTGGCTGTGGTTGACAATGGTATGACCACATTATCATCCAGGATTTATTCACTGAGCAGCATAGTGTCTTCCGCAATTGACATTATACAGCAAGACATGTCTATTTTACAACATGGACAGTCACAATTGCGGTCAATCATAATACTGAGCTGGATATTACAAACGTTACGTTCTGGCCATGTGCCATGGCTTTACATCGATAATACAAGACTGTTTTCGGCATACAATCTAACAGAAAGACAGATAAGAATGGCATGCAGAGATGCGAAATATACCATGTTGCACATTGAAAAATTAGACCAATTACCTTTCACCATGGCTGAGACACCATCCACTGACTGGATAATCTATGGTTATATCACCCTACCGGTCACGATGATCCAATTCCAATACTGTCTCCAATACCAACAGGTAGGCAGATACGAAGCGCTAGGGGAAGGTTATGTGCATGAGTATTGGGAATTACCATTCAGGTTTAGATGCTGGAATGGGGACATAGATGTTTTCCTTAGCAGTTCAGACTGTGAGGATGCTTTAAGCGGTTCTTAGTCTGCACAGACATTTCTCTCCACTGGGCCTGCAATGCTTCAGTGGCAAACTTGTCTTGTTATCTGAAGGGTTCTCCAGCTGCCATGAGTCATCCAGTTTTCAGACTGCTCTCGAATGGGAGCTATTTGATGCTGAATGATCAAAGTTGCTGCGGAATCAAACTGGGCGTCGCTTATCTAGTGACAGTTAATTCCATAGCGACTTGTTGTACACAAGTACTGTTACCATCCGCCCGCACAGTTAGGGAGGCAGTGCTATGGCTTTCGATAAATGTTTCCAACATAAAGTTTGATTTTCTGAGCAAACTGAAAGCCATGCTTTTTCAAAAGGTTGTGGCCGTAACTTCAGCCAAAGAGACGTTTGATCTCCAGGTTGCAAGTTCCTCGTCTGAGATATAGACACTACTCCCCACTAACTTCCCGCTGCATTCTGTGAAGCTGGTCCACCGTATCTTTAACATGTCTGATACAAAGGGAATGGTACACTTTTTTAAATGTATCGGCTCTCGTTTGGTTAGCACCTTTCAGGTGATTTTCGGAATTATACCATCTTTCATACACTTCGTGTTGGGAAGCATTTTTTGAAAGGCGTCCGCTTGTCTTGCTACTTGCAGCGGGCATTTTGATCTAAATTTTTCTGCTCTGCAATGGAAGTCCCAGTTCAACCTGGAATTGGCACACCTTGGTCAAGAACTGAACGAGCATTGGTTCTTATCCTTCAGGCCTGTTTGGCTTGATTGCATACAACCTGTCTTCCGCTGTCTGCTTAGCAGCCAAGAATGCACACTGGATATATGTCTCGGATCAGAATTGGTTTCGCCACTAGACATTGAAGTACTGATGGACTCCTTAAAGACCCATGCGTATTGTTCTCCCCAGCGTATTCCATTGATGATGAATGCATTCCTAGAGCCACCCTGGGATGTTTCAGCTCCTAGTGATGTGAACAGCAGCTCTGCGTATCACTTATGGTTAACAGCACCTCCCGAAGTGGCTGCTGTGGGAATTGAATGGAATCACCTTTGCTCCTTAAACCTGCTTCGAGGTGCGCTTCTGGGATCGTCGTCTGTGGTTGTGGGCAACAGCAATGTTGCGTCCAGCACTCGGAACACATAAAACAAAATTGGCTTTTCCGTGTGGGAACGATTTGGCCTGTTTTTAAACAAAACAAACCAAAACAGCTTTTGTTTTTATTCTCTCTCTTCTAGGCACCATGGTTTTCTGAGTGCTTGGGATTTCAAACAGTATATTAACTCTTAAGGCTTTTATGAAGTTTGGTTTTAGATGATTTTATATCAGCTTTAAGGCTTTTTTTTAGCTTACATATTATCATGGCATGCAGACATTTTAGAATGATTCTAGATAGCTTTTAGATATTTTAAAGAATAGTTTTTTAACGTTTTTAAACATTCTGCTAGCTTTATAGAGAGCTTTTATGTGACCCTTACAATGAGGAGTGGGTGTTATATTCCAGAGTTTGGCCCATGTAGCGAAGCAGCTTATTTCTTACATTGTCCTATTTTTAAAGCAGTTACCTTTTGCACATATTTGCATGCACGACAATCCTGGATTAGTTTCCCTGAAACTAACCTTGTTTCTACATCTAGCTTCACACAACATTATCATAATGCTCTGAACATCATGTACAAGGTCTCTTTTTACACTATGCACAAATGTCATCGCTATCTTCATCCACAGGGCGACAGGGCTATCTACATATCCATAACATTGCTAATCTAAACGCACCTCGCAAAGCTGCTTTCTGTTATACAAGATGAGCATCCTGATAGATTAGAAGAGGAGGCACTGTAGCTGACACTAGAGGTCAGTTCATGCTGAGAATTCGTCACAGAGTGGTCTGACATCTCGTGAAGGGTGGCCAGTTCGTGACCAAGACGGGGTCCTTCATTTTCTCCCACCAGGTAATGGGGTTGGGTCGTCCCTTGGGGGGATTCTTGGCTCTAGACCTACACACACTTTAGGTACACTTAGAGTAGGGTTCTCATTGTAGGAGCGCGTTAGACTACTGCCTTGTTTTATATGCCTGCATATATACATTGTTTTAGCATTCTGGTAGAACTATATCTACTATTCACGCTTTTGGTGCTTGTAATCACTGTTACCTGCTTCTGTCTATTAATCATTGCAGCACATGTATTCTATACAAGAATAATGTTGGTTCAATAAATATATTGAATGCGTCCCACTGTTATTCTCTGTATACTTCTCTGAGAAGAAGTGAACACGAGTAACCGAGCAAAAGGTTCAGTACTGTTTCTACGATCCCTGAGGGGTCAGAGTTGTCATGTTCAGTGGTTGCCAGAAACCATTCACTCCCTGGTAGGTTAGGGGGGGCTTACGATGGCACTGTGAGCTAGCTGGTCTATAGGCCAACATATCCTGTGGGGGTTTCAAGAATCAGTCTTGACACCAAGCCCCCTAGTTTATGTTGTCCAAACAATGCGCATATCCTACGGATTAGTAGAAACTACATGACAACTTCAGGATGGACACCTCGTCTTCCACAGGGGACACCCGGTGTTCGGCCTTGCCAACACTGACAGCTAAGTGGAGGAGATCTTGGTGGAGGAGCACTGAGTCCATCTGGACTTCATAAACCCTGATCTCCAGGACCATTTTCGAGTCTTGTACGGTTTTAAGAATAATGGCCAGATTGGGCTGGGCATGCCCCAAAGAGTCTGCCACTTCGAAGGCCTCCCCAGAGCCCCCAGGCCCCATCTGCGTCATAGTGAAGTGATCCATTTTGGTCTGGGCCGGGGCAGGTGATGGGGCTTTGTCCTTACCCATGGTGAACAGCAAGAAACCAAGTCAGCTTTGTAGACCCCTACCGGTCTGCTTACCAGTAGCTAGCACATGCATCCGAAGTGAGGTAGGCATCAGAACACATGGGATACAGTTGCTGGCAGAGTAAGGATGAAGTGCAGGGATGCCCCCCTGGCCTGCTTGGCTCACAGCAGCATGAGCAGCCAGATCACAACCAAGAGTGAGATGATCTCTGAACGGGCCAGTCACCAGAATACACGAGCCAGGTATGATAAAGCCACCATCACCTTTCAGGCCCTGTGATGACTTGAAAGTTCATGGACCATGAGCATCACCCCCTTAGAGGCCCCCACAGAATCTGGCCAGAAGGGGACCCCCACACTGGGGAGAGACGATAAGGGCCCCTCACTGGCCAGTCAGGTGAGATGGCCATGGCAAGAGTCAAGTAGGCCTTCGGAGATGTGGCAAAGCCCCGTAGAGTGTCCCAGGGAGGCAGTGGAGGTCGCAACAGCCAGCGACACATCTCGATTGCCCCGGTAACTGGGCAGTGACAGATGCAGTGCCCTGAAGACAGGAGCAAGGGAGGCGGGGGCAGCCCCACCCCCTGAATGAGTAGGCTGCCGTTCCAAGGTGCAGGGACCCCCTCTATCCCATTGGCATTCAAACAGGCTTGTGGGCGGAAATGGAGGTGCACCTCGCACGCTCCTGCAGTAGTGAGTGACATTACGCCAGTGCCTGCGTTGGCCATGCCCCAAGACCCATAATTTAAGAGCTGCGAGAAGAACCTTCAGTCTCACCCATTTGAAAAACTTTGGGTCCCCAAAATTAAACAAAACCTTTTCAGATCCCACATGTAATAGCATAGCCATATACATGCGTCCCATGTAAGATTAGTCTGGTTTACTGGCTAAGACCCAAAAATTCTTGAACTCCAAAGGGTAACAATATATCTGGAAGAGCCAAACCCTCTTGTTTTAGCTTCACTCTAAGCTTTTTCCATGATAGCCTTCCCCTGTGGGTGACCAGATGAGATTGCTTAACCTCCCTTGTAATTTCCAGATATCCTTTTACAAGAATGTCAAAGGAACGGTTTTAAACATAAAGGCCACTTTAGGGGGTGTAGTCATCTTGATGATATTTGCCCTCCCATAGATACTTAATTGCAGATTCTGCCATCTTCTTAACAGAGCCTCTCTTCGCAAGCCTTAGACAGGTTTTTTCCCAGAAAATAAAAAAGGTTCTGCACTATCAGAATCCCTAAATATTTAATGTGTTTTTTTTAACTGATATACAGAATTTGTGCTATCCAATGTTAGGACCTCCATTTTCTCCCTATTTTTTGAGCACCCATGTATTCTCTGAAACTCCTCAGGGTGCTGTATACTGATTTATATGATCTGCTAATAATGTGATTTTGATTGTTTGGCCCAGGGCTTCAAACAGAAGCAGGGACTTATTTAACAGTATCATTTGAGCAAAAGGCTCAATGTATAAATCAAAAAGTATTGGTGAAATTGGGCACCCCTGACTAGTGCCTCTAGAAATCAAAAAGGTTACAGTGAGGTCCCCGTTAATTAATATCTTTGCTACAGGGGCCATATATAGCGCATGTATTGTCTTAATAACATTTCTATTAAATCCCAAATTCTTCAATACTCCTCACAAATACACCCAATTTACTCCATCTAATGCCACTGCAGCACCTACAGTTGCAACCAGTTGTCCGGGGGACGTTGAAAGTCTCAGCCACATCTGTAGTGCCTATATGAAGATGTGTCAACTCATGGATCCACCTGCCTGGAATGAAGCCCTTGGGGTCATTGTCTTCCCTATAATCTGCAATAAGATTGCCTAACATCCTGGCATATATTTCCTCTTTTGTGTTACAAACTCTTCCAGTGCCTGACTCAAAAAAGAGAATCAATGTATTTTTTTACCTAAATCTACATTAGTCTTTCAGGCTAGCAAGGCATCGCCACTTTCCCTATACTTAAAGTGGTGCAACTCACTGACCTTCCACTTATGTGGCAACATTTTCTCTAAGGTGATCATATACTTATTCTGTAGATATTCTAACTCTGGTCTTAAAGAGGAATTTGCCCGAGGCGACTCCATCACTTCTGCATGTAATTCTCTTTCTTTCTGGGTGATTGTTGTGGAAAGTTCATTTTCCTAATCCCGGATCCCTGAATATGTGAAATCTTTGTGATACACCTCCTTAAGTAAGCCTATAGTTGTTTCAGAACATTGCGCAGCTATCAGTACCGGCATTGTTATAAAAGAAATCCCTTGTTATCCTCCCTAAATCGTCCATGACACACCCATTGAGAAGGAGATTCCAATTTAACATCTAAATCGCTTGAGTCTTAACCAGTGGTGTAGTCAAGACGATTGAAACAGCAGAGTGGTCCGAGATTGTTACTGAAAAGTGGGTTACCGACTGCTCTAACTGAATTATAGATTTATTTAAGCTAAAGTAATCGATTAGGGAATGATGGCCATCCTTTTTGCTATAATATGTACAGCCTCTCTGGTATCCTGATCTCTTGCACCAAATATCGACTTATCCTAAATCTACCATCATGTGTTTTAACTTAATCCTCACTTTTGCCATACTTGAGTAACTATATTTCAATGTTCTATCGATTTCCTTGTCCAGAATAACTTTAAAATCCCCACCCCACAAAACATGGAGTGACGCATTTTATCAAGTGTAATGCTAAAATACACAGATATAATGGATCGCCACAATTAGGGCCGTATTACCCTGTTCCAAAGAACCAATACTGAGGGTATCAATTATCCATCTCCCCAAACTACCCATTTTATACTTAGCTACTCTTATCCCTAAGCTCCTTTTGATAATTCATGCCACCCCTTTGTATTGCCCCTCTGCTCTGAACTGATAATATATTGTACCTGAGTGCAATTTTTTAAACACAATTTACAGCCTGGCCTTTCTAGGTGCGTTTCCTGGAGTATAATAATCTGAGCTTTTAAATCCTTTAAAAACTCCAAAACCAACCTTTGTTTTTTTCTGCCTTTTGAACCATTAACATTCAATGTATTTGTCTCAACTGAGGTCCTCATTTCTACATAAAGTTGCCTCCATCCTTTCTACTTCTCATTAGAGCTGAGCCTTTTTCATCTTATGCATCACCCCAAATTACATACAGAAACTCTGGAGACCAACTGGGTGCCTTTAAGATTTAATTTTTTTTTCCCCATGGGCTCTCCAACCCTCCCAACTAAATATGGCACCAACTTCTCACTATAAGTTGATTTCTAAATACCTACAAAAACTAATTAAAAAAAAAGAAAAAACAAAACTTAAACATTAATGGCTGGCCAACATCTATTCACCCCCAAGCTTAATCCCCATCTTACACTTTCCACAACTACAGAGATGACCTGATGTTTTTTAAATTAATTTGTCAGCCCCCCTGAAGTTGCACATCTCATACCTCCACATCACTTATCACTTTCAACACCGCAGGAAACTTGAACTGAACTGTAGCCCCCAGACCTCTGAGCTCTCCCATTTTAACTACCAAGTTCCATTGCCGCTGCGTGGTTGTATGATGCAACCACAAATTGGTAAAGGCATGTATGGTAAAAGGGCATGCGTGTCTAAGATCGCCACCCCCTCCCCCGCCCTGTGGTGCAAATACCCCTACCCTCTCCCAAACCCCATGCAGTGTCCTCCTCCTGCCCTGATGCCTAAAGCCCTATCCCTTAACACTGTCCCTTACCCTGACCCTGCCCGTCCCTGACTCAGCCCTAAAATCTGCCCTGTCCTCTCCTAAGCCCTAAAAACTACCCCGACTACCCATTCCCCTCCCCTGTCCTGAGGCCAAATACCCTAACCCCAAATTTAAAAAACTACCCCAACACTCCCCCAGCCCTAAAAACTACTCTGACCCTCCAGCACTGAAAACTACCCCTGACCCCCAGCCCTGAAAACTTGCACCACCCCAACCCTGAAAACTAGCCCCACCCCCCAGCCCTGAAAACTAGCCCCAAACCCCCCCAGCCCTGAAAACTACCTCCAACCCCCCAGCCCTGGAGACTAGCCCCAAACCCCTCCAGCCCAGAAAACTACCCCTGACTCACCCCCAGCCCACAAAACTATCCCGACCCATCCCCCACCCCAAAAAACTACCCCAACCCCCATCCTACAAAACTACCCCCGACTCACCCCCAACCCACAAAACCACCCCGTCCCACAAGACTACCCCCAATCCACCCTCCAGCCCACAACTACCTGACCCACCCCCAGCCCACAAAACAACCCCGACCCAGCCCACAAAACATTCCTGACCAACCTCTCAGCCCACAAAACTACCCCAACACTCCCAGCCCACAAAAGTACCCCAACCCACCACTCCAGCCCCACTTACCTCACCGCAGACCTCTCCCTGCTTCTGTCCAATGCGGTCCGCAGCCCACAAAAGATTCCCGACCCACCCCCAGCCCACAAAACATCCCTGACCCCCCACCAGCCCACAAAACAACCCTGACCCACCCCCAGCCCACAAACATTCCTGACTCACCCCAGCCCACAAAACTACCCCCCGCCCAAAAAAGTACCCCAACCCACCCCCAACCCATAAAACAACACCGACCCACCCTCAGCTCACAAAACATTTCTGACCCACCCCAGCCCACAAAACACTCTCGACTCACCCCAGCTCACAAAACAACCCGACACCCCCCCCACAACAGTACCCCGACCCACCCCCCAGCCCCACTTACCTCACATCTCCCTGCTTCCTGCTTCCATACGTCCGTTCCGCAGCTAGACCATGCATATGCCTTAACCACGCACATGCGTGGTTAAGGCATATGCGTGGTTAAGGCATGCATGGTAGGGCTTGCAGAGACGGAACACTCGTGTTTTAGTCCGCAGTGTGCCAACTTTCCCCCGTTGAGCTGTGATTTTGCCTACATTCGACCTGATCTAATGAGAAAAGGTGTCATTTGACACTGATCTCGACTTTAAGACAGCAGAGATACTTTGCTCTTTAAGGGTATAAGTCTGAAAATTCACCAGTATCTTCCTAGGTGACTTACGATTTGGATTGCACTTAAAGGCGTCTCTTTAAATCCTCTGAATTTTATCCTGCAAGTTAATGTTTGGCCTGCCCCTCAACAATACTTCCCTTAAAATCTTAATGATAGATCCCTTTAGATCAGAACCTTCAACTTTCTCTGGGATCTTTAGTATCGTCAAATGTTTCCTCCTAGACTAGATCTTGAGTCTCTTGATATCGTCCCTTTTCTATTCTGCTGCCTCAGTCCATCACTTTCTTGTGCATTCTTAGGCAGCCCCTGATTTGTCTGGTCCATCCTCTAGTCCAAGAGTTTCTCCCATCAGCATCTGACACATGTCCTGGATTTCTCTTTGATTTTGCATTGAATACTCAAATTTGTGCATGATCTCATATTTAACGCTAAGAAAGAGCTCTGCCACAGAGTCACTGTCTTTGTCTTCAAATTCAGTAAGGCCTGATGGTTGTTCAGCCTCAATACTCCCTCTAGAGTCCTGTGAGCACTGAGACACGGTTGATGTAAAGGCTGAGACACTGTTGGTCACCGAAATGATAGCATCAGCCAACACCTCATATCATTTCATGGTGGGGGCAGTAAGAAGTACTGCAAGTCGATGTGCCTCTTTAAAAACAACAACAACATTAACAGCAGCATCCTTTGCCATTGGGGAAATTTTGTACATATGGGCACCACTTGACTGAGCCTCCTGCTGCAGCAGGTTTTTATTCTTTTTTCTCAATAATTATAAAGAAAGAGTTTAAAGAGGGAGTGGGCCTCTTTTGAAAATTATTTAGCCACGCTTCTTGCACCAAATCTTTCCTGCCCACAGTCTTTTTTTTTATAACTTTTTATTGCAGTCATAAAATATTGCATTACACCACTCATTTGACATAAGCTTGTATCCACATATCATATTATCGCATCGGCTCTTCTACTGTTCCTTAAAGTACAGCATAGCTGCCTTTCCCCACCCCCACAAATTTTCTTTATTCTTTCCCATCCTCCAATTCCTTTAGTCTTATTGGGCCTACCGGGGCTGTGCACCAGAGGCCCCTGTATTAATTCCATTTATTCAAGACCGTTCCCCACTTTTGAGGACAACCTCTATTTTGATAAACAGTTGTTTCGGCCACCATGCACCAGTCCATATCCTTTTTCCTATCGCCCAGTATCGGTACCTCTTCTTTGCCCCAATTACGTGCTATGTTTCTTTTAGCGATTATCAGAGCTAAAGACGCACCGATTCTCTCCCCTCTACCCAGATCTGTTGCCTACCACACATTAAGCAGGCAGCCTGCCCACAGTCTTAGTATGTGCTTTTAGTGAGTTCTATATAAGCCTTTTTGTCACAAAATTGATGCTCCGGCAGTGTAAAAGTATGGCAGGGGCATTGTAAATATGCCCCTTGGTGTCTAGAGTCCACCGAGTTTGCATTACTTCGCTTTACACCTCCTTCCAGTCAATGTCTTAATAATGTCTTCATGACATCAGCTGTGGGCTGCACATGAGTGCCTCTAGAGCGGAACTGCCTGTATGTCTTAGAAAACGTTAGGCTTCTTGGTAAATTGCTTCATTTGAAGATGCTCGATTGCATTAATTCCTGTTAGTCCTATTTTATGTTCCTATTCATTGTGCAAACATATAATCACAGGCATAACATAAGAATTGTGTCAAAAATGTCACTACTTAAGCAAGTAAAGATAATTACATAACAAGTACGAAGAAACACTGCTGTATTTACACACATGCTGTGTTTAAAAGAGGCACTGTGAACGGATTATGTCGTGTAGAAATGAATATTGGAAACTGTTAAATAACATTGTAAATTATATGCAATTTAATTATTCTATAGAATAAAAACCATTGCCTGTATGCTGCTAATTGCAGGTAAATGTTTGTTACATTACAGAAATTTAATTTAGCAAAGTTTTAGTAGCTGATGAGATTTCAGAACTCACTAAGAAGACGCAGTATTTGGTTGCGGGAAAACTGGTGGTGTTCCCTACTACAGTTTCACTATCTTGTTTTTCTCTGTCCTCATTCCACCCGTCAGTTTATACCAACTCTAGAGGTTGGCCATGTTCTCTTCCTCCCTGAGAATTGACTGCCTGTTCTTGCTGAAAAGTTCATACTGTTTTGGGGGCTGATCCGTATTTTAGCTGTGTTAAGCTCTAATCCTTGGACAGTTATGGTTCACTTGCCAGGCTATAAAGCTGTTCCACATTCTCTCAACTGTGTTGATCTAATGGGCCAAATTTAGTTGACTAACATAACACACAGAGATAATCCAGTCTCACCGCAATGGAGCTTCAGGTAAAATTCATTTTCTACAAATTTCTCTTCTTGCTAACAAGATCAGGAAGAAGATCAGGCTCTGTTGATTCTTGCTCCATTTGTCACCCAATAAATCTCTCCCAATTAAAATTAGGCTGTGGCTTATATTGAACTCAACTCTCCTAATTTCCTTTAGGATCTTACTTCTTTTCAGAAAGGCATGAAAATGGGACACTCTACAAATGTGCTTATGGTCGGCTGCTGGCCAACTCCACCGCCTACATCTTGGGATCTCTTGCATGAATTTGACCCATCTCTTAGGCGTTGAGTAGGTTCTATGAAGAGTAAAGAAATGATATCATTTTCAATCTTTAGTGTTAAATAAACAATGCTAGGAGATACGTGCTATATTCTTTTTTCACAAGCTCCGCCAAGTCTTTTTCCCATATACGATGTGGATCTGTGAGCTTCTTATCCTCTGCTGTGACGGTATCCCAATACGATATGGAGACTTTTTTCATAAATTGCCTATTGTCCTCCAGAAGGCCCTCATGTTCACAATAATTAACCTCTGCAACCCCTTGAGATGCTCACCATGAACAAAACTGAAGATATTTAAATTTCAAGATTTCTTTATTAGATAAATCAGAGATTATCTGCCAGGCGATAAAAGCAACATCATCCCCCAAATTGTCCCAAGTACTGCATTTCCCTTTTTTTAGTTTTGAAACCACAAAGTAAAGTACAATTATATTCCCATTTCACTTCAAGAATGTAGCCAGCCATGAACAAGTCACATCCCCAGTCCATAGTACGCCCCACCCACAGCCCCTTATCTTGTCATGCTTCCGTGGACAACCTCGGGCAATGTATCCAGACTTCTCAAGTTGAGCACACCAGTCCACTCCCAAAAGCCATTCTGCCAGGATAGGGGCACTTGGGGAGTTCCATCGCAGAGCAATGTCCCTCTTAGCCATCAATGTAGCGACACCCACAAATGTGTGGTCAGCCCGGGTGCTGCCCATCTCGTCAACCATTTCTAGCAGGGCCACCCTGGGGGTCAGGTTGAGATTCTGCTCCAGGACCTCTAAAAACTCGCTGCATACCAGCTGTCAATACATGGATATGACTTGGTAGGCCCTAACAATGTGATAGAAGTCGGCCGAGGCTTCTAAATAGGGAAAGCAGACCAGGTGAGGAATTTTGCCAGGACGGTGAAAATGTATTGGGGTAAGGTAGGTCGTCTGCAAATAATTCAGTTGAATCGGCTGAAGGTGAGTAGAGATAGCTAGCATGCACGGGGCCAGCAGAGCCTCCTTCCAATCCGCTTCATCAAGTCATGCGGAGCGTTTGCAATGAGTGCTGGATAAACCTGGGAGATTACTCCTCTAGGCAATGCGACTCATCCACAACTTGGCCTCCAAGGGACTAAATTCCAGTATCTCAGTGTCCTGACAGATATTAGCCAGGAGTGTCTGGCATAGCTGCAGATATTTATGAAATTGAACTGTGTTCTATTAAGCTCACGGCTATCCTGCAGTTCTTGGAAGCGCAAAATATGTTTTCCCTCCTCAACATCTCCACCGACCACAATGCCGATCATGTCCCATTTATAAAAGCTATCAATGCCCTCTTTGTGGTGGAGCCAGCGCCCCCTCCGCAGGGGAGTCATCCTTGTCAATTTACCGTTCCAGCCTATAAAACGCAATGCTGAGTGCCAGCAAAGGAAAATCTCAAATGATATCAGGTAGGCTGCTGTATCCATAATGTGGTCAAAATGCAAAGAGGAGCGTTCCCCTTGGTTTGTTGGATCATCCCACCCCCCGCTAAGCCAGTCATTGACCACAAGCAATAGGGAGGCCAGATAGTTACATTGGAGGTCCACCATCCCCAGCCCACCTTCATAGGGAGGCTGTTGACCTTTGGGAAACGCTTTTCGGAAGTAACTTCCCGATCAAAGAAAGGAGTGGACGGTGGAATTAAGCATAGGGTCGCCAGCTCGCAGGAATTAGGAGTGGAAAATGCTGAAATATGTAGAGGAAGTGGGGGAGAATCATCATTTTGAAAAGAATGACATAGTCCATCACATGTAGGGGAAGCTGCAACAACCTCTGTATGTCGCTTTTTATTTTGGACACTAGCGGAGTCAAATTGGGGTGCCTCGTGAGGTCAGGAAGCAGGGAGATATGAAACCTGAGGTACTTGAAGGAGAGATGTTGCAACGGGATACTGGATTGCCAGAGATGGGTGCCAGTGTAGCCTCTGATCGGAACCAATAAAGACTTGGAAGTGTTCTCCTGGAGGATAGAGGCCTCTCAAAATAAGGTAAGGAGTTCTAGACAATGGGGGCCCAAGGTGGTGAGGTCAGCCGAGAACAACAGAATATCATCAGAATAAAGAGCGATGTTCTCCTCTGGCCCTCCGTCCCACGACCACCCGCTATGATGGCCATCGAAGGGAAAGAGCAGTGCTAGGGGCTCGATTATGAGGGCAAACAGTATTGAGGACAGGGGATAGCCCTGGCGCATACCGTGCCGGATAGGGAAATTATCTGACAGTGAGCCGTTGACCCAGATGTGGGCATAGGGCTTATGTAGGCTTTCCTGTTTTCAGCTTCTATTTTTGGTAAATTCTGGTGGGGTTTTTTCAGTGTTTTCAAGTGATTTCAATACGTTAAAAAAACAGTGGTTATCAGTGGTTACACATTTTCGCGCCATTAAAAACAACAGAAACAGTGTTTTTCCGGTGTTTATGGAACGTTTTGCTTTTATTATTGCTTGCTTTCTGCACTGATGGTGCATGGTATATAGACAGTGTACGTATAGTGTATATGAGGTCCAAATAGATTTTTGCAAATTAAACTTATTGTAGTACACCATACAATACTTCTTCAGTGAGTCTTTGATCATGTGCGCTCGCTCTTTCCTTCCCATGTAAACTTCTGTGAAAAGGTCCTCTCAACATTGGCACTTGAGAAGGGCAACGCCAAAACAGCCAGTACACAATTTGTTAACTCTGGCCACTGACATAGCTTTCCATGCCAATACTGGTGCAGTTGAAGATTGCGATTCTCAGGGCAGGTTCTGCAACAATTGCATTGAGCTGGGCGCCTATACCCTCAGAGTTATTGAAGCGGTCAAAAATGAAGCAGCACTTTTGAAACTACAGAGGAAATTCCCCTTTACGGAAGAGATCTAGAACTTGTACAGAGTACCACAGTGAGGTTTCATTGACTTCAAATGCCATTGGTGGTGAAGGGACATTTCTATGCATCATTGCAAGCCATTTCTCATACATTGTAAAATAAAAGTTCCTGAATTGCTCTTCAACATTGCTTTGCTTACCAAGTGGCAAGCACTCTAACATGGAACATGTTGCTGTGCCAAAGTCTCTAAAGGTGTCGCCCAGCCTACTCTCCAGGAGATGTTTCACATCTACACCAATTATGCTGAACACTTGGCAGACAAGGGTGTTTTTAGACTCTAGTTTTCTATTATGTCCACTATAGCAGTTACGTTTTCCTGTAAAAATCTAAGAATGCAGTAGAGTGTACTTTTTTTCACATCACTATCAATATGCGACCAAAGATCCTCACATTTCTTGCCTTTGGCATCATCACTCAGCAAAAATTCTGTAAATGGTTGCCACATGGATAATATAGCATTCATAGCCCCTTGGACTGAGAACCATCAGCTAAGGGACACAGTTGGGATGACTCTTTCTTTGATGCCACACAAAGCACGAAATGATAAATATTTGTGTTTTAGTTCCTGTGCATAAGAAAACCCAGAATGGACTAAAAAGTCGTAACTCTGAAGGTTGTAAAGATGCTTTCAGCATACCATCTAACAAGTGGCAAGGATCTCTTACAGGGAAGCACTTCAGCTCAGGTATCAATTTTGAGAGGTCATCACACAAACGTTTCATATACATAGTTGAATCACTGCAAATAAGAACAATATCACTCCAATCTTTGTTGAACTTGGAAAGAACCTTTTTTGCAGAGCATTCCAAGTGACACTGCATTCCATGTTTTCAAAAAGTCTGGTGTCATGTTTTCACCACTATCTGAGATGCTTGGTAATAGCGCTCTTTTCACATATACTTGTCACTATACCTTGCATTGAATGTTTAAAGCCTGAGGTGTTGGCAATTCACCTACTATCAATACTGACTCACTAGAAACTGGGGGCTGATGTATTAAGGGTTTTTACCCATTCTCTGTGGGTAAATGTGATGACACATATTAGGAAAGATTCTTATGAAACCAGCCATTTTACCTATCAGTGAAAGAATCAAACGCAGCCAAAATATCAAATATGATTTTGATATTTCCTGACTCTCTGCGTTTATAAAATAATTAAAAAAGACCTAAAACATGCTTCTAAACCCTGTATCTTTAGACCAAAGGCCACAAAACTAAAAAAAAGCAAAAGGAAGAAGAAACAATATTTTAGTGGCATCCCTAAACAACAAACCTCAAGCAGAATAATGTTAGCCCAGTCTTTCTTACTGCCAGCTTGCATAACAAAGTTACATTGTACTGGCCCCTTCAGGAAGAAAAAATGACTCTTTCACTCTCTTTTTCCTTTCTTTGAATGGCATTTAGTTTGTGGTTGGGCAGGTGTTTTTTCAGTGTTTATATGTTTTCACTGGTGAGGGCTATTTCTCTTTCAGTGGGGTTTTATCAGTTATTATAGGTTTGAACCTAAAACCAGACAGCCTAGGCTTATGATAGAGGGCCCCAATAAGGCACCTCATGTACTTCTCCAGACCCGCTCGTTCAAGGACAGCCTCAAGAAAGGACCAATCCACCATCTTAAACGCCTTCTGAAAATATTGGAGAAGCAGCACCATGGAAGGATGGGATGCACACAACCTGGAGACTACCTCTTGGACCCTTTAGATGCAGTGTCTCAAGCTGTGCCTGGGCATAGAGCCTCATTGATCACTATGGATCATATATGGTAAGGCGGGTCAAAGCCGGTACGCCAGGATTTTAGCATATAGCTTAATTTTGATGTTAATCAATAAGATGGATGTGTATTAGGGGCACTTCTCAAGAAGGTGTCCTGGTTTGGGAAGAACTACAATAAAAGCAAGGTCTAATTCTGGGGGGAATGCACTCTGTTTTGTCACATCAGTCTAAAGTTTAAACAAGAAAGGGATCAACTCAATATGGAACCGCCGGTAGTACTCATAGGAGAATCTGTCAGGTCTGGGCATTTTGCCGGCCTGCAGAGAGGGCAGGGAGAGGGGATAGTAGGTAGCAGAATGCCATGCAAAAGCAGATGTTTGATCTTCGGAGAGGGACGGGGTCCGCAAGCATAAAGATCCTAATATAAGGATGCAAAAGTCTGCAAAAAATCAGAGGTCCGGGACAGATGCCAACCATCTGCATCTGTCATTTGGGGTACGATGCAAGAGATAGTGCCATGGGTGGCAAGCCAATTGGGGAGCTACCTGGACTCATCGCTGGGCTCATAAATGTTAGGCGTTCTCACCCGTAAACACTGGCAGGCGTCTTCAAGAGCAAGGCACCATAGTTGGCCCCTAACCGACCAAAGTTGCTGTGCGTCATCAGGGGTGCTTGGCCAGGGATCTGACGCTCCAGCTTAAGAACCTCAGTCTCGAGGGCCGTGATTTGTGCCACCTGCTCCTGTCTACCTCTGCACACAAGCCCCGATGCCAGGCCCCGAATCACAGCTTTTCCGGCCTTCCATAGGGTGGCTGCCGATACAACCAATCCCTGATTGGTCTCAAAGTATGGCTGTATCTCCATTGCAAAAGAGGTCTCAAATTGGAGTAGATACCAGGCATTAAGACGCCATACGGGCCTCAAGGTCTGGTCTACAGCACCAAAGGTCAGAGTAATTGGGCATGATCCAATATCCCCTTGGAAGGATGGCCATGCCGTCCACCTGGCACACATCTGTGGCTGGCAGTATGAAAAGATCAATGCAAGAGTCTATTTTGTGTTTGGCTGAGGTGTGAGTATATACCCAATCCCGTGGTTGCCATGCTCTCCAGACATCACAGATACCCAACGCATCTATCCAAGCAGAGAGTTCATGTGCATGGGAGACACACCCCTGGTTTAGGGGATCAATCAATCAGGCGTTTGTTGAGCGTGACTACTCACCCGTAAGGGTCTCAAGGCGCTAGGGGTGGGGGGGTGCAGGTTCCAGTCCATCCAGGAGGGGCGTTCCAGGCTCTGGCCGCGAGGAAGGAGAAGGAGCGGCCACCCGAGCTGGTCTTTCTGCTATGGGGGACCACGGCGTAGGAGAGCTGGGCTGATCGTAGGGTCCTTTGGGGAGCGTGGAATTTGAGTCGGCTGTTCAGGTATGCTGGTCCGGTGTCGTGGAGGGCCTTGTGTGCGTGGGTGAGCATTTTGAAGGTGACTCTAGACTCGATGGGGAGCCAGTGGAGTGTGTGCAGGTGCTGGGAGATGTGGCAGTGTCTTGGCAGGTTGAGGACCAGTCTTGCGGCGGTGTTCTGGATGTTCTGTAGCTTGCGGGTGAGGTTTTTGTTTATTCCGGCATAGAGTGCGTTGCCGTAGTTGAGTCTGCTGGTGACCAGGCTGTGAGTGACAGTCTTTCTGTGTTTGAGGGGGATCCATTTGAAGGTCTTACGTAGGAGGCGGAGGGTGTGGAAGCAGGAGGACGAGACGGAGTTGATCTGGCGGTCCATTTTGTGCTCGGAGTCCAGGATGATTCCCAGGTTGCATGGGTGGTCCGTGGGGGTGGGCGGGCTTCCGAGGGCGGGGGGCCACCAGGTGTCGTTCCAGGCGTCGGGGTTTGGGCCCATGATGAGTACTTCTGTTTTGTTGGTGTTTAGTTGTAGGCAGCTGTTTTTCATCCATTTGGCGACGGCTTCCATGCCTTCTCGAAAGTTGTGTCTGGCGGTGTTGGGTTCGTTGGATAGGGAGAGGATGAGTTGGGTGTCGTCTGCGTATGATACAATGTTGAGTCCATAGGTTCTGACGATGGGGGCGAGCGGAGCCATGTAGACGTTGAAGAGCGTAGGGCTGAGGGAGGACCCCTGGGGGACTCCGCAGGTGGTTGGTGTAGGGTCCGAGAGAAAAGGGGGGAGTCTGACCCGCTGCGTTCTGCCACAGAGGAAGGAGCGGATCCAGTCGAGGGCCTTGTCCTGGATCCCTGCGTCGTGGAGTCTGCGTATTAGGGTGCGGTGAGAGACTGAGAGGTTGAGGGGGATGAGGGCTACTGTTTCTCCTTTGTCCAGTAGGGTGCGGATGTCGTCTGTTGCGGCGAGGAGGGCGGTTTCCATACTGTGGTTTTTTCTGAAGCCGGATTGGGAGGAGTCGGGGATGTTGTGCTCTTCAATGAATGTGGCGAGTTGGCTGTTGATGGCTTTCTCGATGACTTTCGCTGGGAACGGGAGCAGGGAGATGGGTCTGTAGTTTTTGAGGTCGGTGGGGTCCGCCGAGGGTTTCTTCAGGAGGGGGTTGACCTCGGCGTGTTTCCAGTCGTCGGGGAACGAGGCGGTCGCCAGGGAGCGGTTGATGGTGTGGCGGAGCATGGGTGCGATGGTGTCGGCGGCTCTGTTGAAGATGTGGTGGGGGCAGGGGTCTGTGGGGGCCCCGGAGTGGATTGACTTCATTGTCTTCAGTGTGTCTTCGGTGGTGAGGGCTGTCCAGTCATCAATCGCTGGCTTCAGGGTGTCAGGGGTGGTTGGTGAGGGTTCAGTGTGTTGGTTGTCTTCGTCGAAGTTGTCGTAGATGCTCTTGATTTTGTGGTGGAAAGAGGTGTTGAGTTTGTCGCAGAGGTCCTGTGAGGGAGGGATGTCAGTAGACTCGCTGGTGGGTTGGGCGAACTCCTTGATGATGTTGAAGAGTTCTTTGCTGTTGTGCGCGTGTGTGGAGATTCTGTCTTCAGTCGCTTTTTTCCTCGTTTTTCTGATGAGTTGGTGGTGGGCGTTGGTGGCGACTCTGAAGTTGTTGTGGGCTTCTGTGGATTTGGTGTTCCCCCAGGCCTTTTCGAGGCGGTGGCAAGTGCGTCTGGACTCTCGAAGTTTGGTGGTAAACCATCTGGCTTTCTTGGCATGGGTGTTGTTGTTTTACTTGAGGGGGGGCTATGGTGTTGGCGCTGTCAGAGATCCATCTGTGCAGGGTTCGGGCTGCGGTGTTGGGGTCGTCGTTTTCCGCAATGGTTGGGGTGGAGTTGCTGAGTGAGGCAGTGAGCTGGTCGTCGGTGATTCTGGCCCAGTTTCTTCGTGGGAGCAGGTGCTGGTGTCTGTGGATGGTGGGTGTTCCGAAGGTGAAGTGGATGCATTGATGGTCAGTCCATGGGAGTTCGGTGGTGTGGCTGAAGGTGATGGAGTTTCCTGCTGTGAAGAGGGGGTCGAGGGTGTGTACTGCTGAGTGCGTGGGTTCGGTCACGATCTGGCGGAGTCCAATGTTGTGGAGGTTGTCCAGGAGGGATGTGGTGTTGGGGTCCAGTTGGTTGTCGAGGTGGAAGTTGAGGTCTCCCAGCAGGGTGTAGTTGGTGGATGCGATGGCATGCGGGGTGATGATGTCCGTGATGGAGTTGGCGAAAGGTCCGCAGGGTCCATGGGGTCGGTAGATGAGGGTTCCTCGGAGGGTGGTGGAAGGGCTGGCCAGTATCTTGAAGTGAAGGTGTTCCATCAGGTCTGTGGGCCCGTCTGGGAGTGTGCTCAGGCGGAGGGTGGATTTGTGGACGATGGCGATTCCTCCTCCCGGGCGGGTGGGGCGGTCCTTCCTGGAGATCTTGTATCCTTGGGGAATGCCGATGGCTGGACTGGATGCATCCAGATCAGGATTAGGCACTGCATTAAAGTCTCCACTAAGAATGGAGACACCCATTGGCAAACCTGCAAGCAAAGCAGTCAGCGAAGAGAACGTCCCAACAGGGGATTGATTGGGTAGGTAAACTGAGAGGAAGTTGTAGTGGTGGCCCTCTAGAAGGCCCTTTGCTGCAACATAATGCCCCAAGGGTCTATATGTGAGTTAGAAACTATCAAAGGAAATTCCGTATGAAGCAGAATGGCCACACCCCATGCACCCCCACTGAGCCCCACGTGGAACACTCTGTCGTACCCATATCATTGGAGAAAGGTACATTGGGATCCTAGCAAATGAGTCTCCTGAACCATGAGGACCGCTGGTAGAAAGCATTTTACAAAGCGCAGGAGAGCAGTGCATTTGATGAGGTCCCGGAGCCCATACAGAATTCCAGGACATCAACCTAAAGAAGGACATTGTTGACTGCAGTGATTATGTGAGGTGAACTGAGGTAAGACCCGGTTTAGAGAATGTGCGCATAATTGTGGGGGTGGGGAGTGTGGGTCTTGGTGGGTCACTACCGGAGTGAAATGCAAGTAGAGGTAAACATAATACAAACCAACAAACCATTCCCCAAATTCCCCACCACCCCATACTTCCACCCCTGAAGCATCTGCTGCTCTAACTGGACTTCAACAGAGATGAGAAAAACAGCACAAAAAGAAATTAAAAACACAAAGGGAAGCATACAGTGAGATAGGAAGTCCAACAGACCTTGTCTAAAAGTGCCACAGAAAGTCATAGTGGATACAAATACAGTTGCCAAGAGGCAGACCCAGCTGCCATGTGAGACAGCCACCAGCTCATACAGTACCAGGATCACGGAGGTAGGCTTAAACAGGGTCTGATTGAGAGATCTCTCTATCATGGGTAAGTGTTGATGAGGCCCCACTCAGGCAGCTGTTATCCCCCACTGTCTTGGATGCAGAGGGCTCTGAGCCAAGTCTGAGCCTGATGAATCACTCCGGCCATTGTCACAGGTGAGAAGTTTATAGAAATGGGTCCGCCACCTCCTCCGAGGCCTCGGGGGCAGCTGGCAGCGCCCCAGTGAGGTCTGCCACCGGGGACCGTTCAACCCATTCCCAAGCCTTCTCAGAAGTCTCAAGCAAAAATGACTTAGAGTTAAAAGGACTTTAAGCTTTGCCGGGAAGAGGAGCATATATTGGAGGTTTCATGCCCAGAGTTTTTGCTTGACCTCTGTAAAGGAGCGGCGGCGCTGCAAGACATACCTGGTATCTAGTTAGGATTCGTCTGCCTTGGTAAAAAGCTGCATAGTTTGTACGCTAAACAACCCGTGCATAACGCGCTGTATATTTTTAAGCTAAAAGGTACTTTGGCATGTTTTAGTACACTGTTTTTAAGAGTTTTGCTTACTTTTAATTTCACGGACGAATGCCCTTGTGCACCTTGTTTTCCCTCACGGGGATTCTGAAGCCTCCGCTTTCCAGTCTGCCACAGCTTGTGCTGTTTGTGCGGAGAAAGCCTCGGGCCCCATTTCTGGCTGAAGTGTGGTTAGCTCTAGTGTTTACGGCATTCATGGCCATAAAGCCAATGCCGGGACGGACGAGCAGCGGATCTAGT
The DNA here is from genome assembly GCA_963921515.1 of Calotriton arnoldi. Lineage (NCBI taxonomy): Eukaryota > Metazoa > Chordata > Amphibia > Caudata > Salamandridae > Calotriton > Calotriton arnoldi. Next base: position 457,663 of record CAWUFW010007036.1, on the reverse strand, counting down.
TAGGATTCGTCTGCCTTGGTAAAAAGCTGCATACTTTGTACGCTAAACAACCAGCGCATAACGCTCTGTATATTTTTAAGCTAAAAGGTACTTTGGCATGTTTTAGTACACTGTTTTTAAGAGTTTTGCTTACTTTTAATTTCACAGATGAATGCCCTTGTGCACCTTGTCTTCTCTCACCGGCATTCTGAAGCCTCCGCTTTCCAATCCGCCACAGTTTGTGCTGTTTGCGCTGGGAAAGCCCCGGGCCCCATTTCTGGCTGAAGTGCGGTTAGCGCTCTAGTGTTTACGGCATTCACGGCCATAAAGCCAATGCCAGGACGGACGCGCGCAGCGGACGCGCGCATCGGGCGCGCCAAAGGCAAGCCCGACTGCGCCCATCTGCGCCTGGACGTCGCCAGGAGCTAGGAACCCTGGATCTTTTGAGGAAAAAAACAAGACCACTCAGCGCCTTTACTATTCAGCAGACACCTTACACCTACTGAGACCACAGAATAAGGCTATCACACCACCACATTTTTTTTGCACCAACCAGTATCCCCATACCCTAGAGGGCCCGGTGGCCTGCTATAACTGCCAGTTCCAAAGTGCCTTGGATTTGGGGATATCCCTGGGGAAAGTACCCAGTCCCGCTCCAACCAAATATGGCCTAAATAGCTTCCTTTGTAATGTTAGGTCATTGGCCAAGCACTCCGTCGAGATATGGGACGTGATCACCTCCCAGTATCCTGTTCTCTGTTTTTTGACAGAGACATGGCTAAACCCCTCCAACCGTCCAACTATCGCACTAGCTATCCCAGATAACTGTAAACTAATCCATCTCAATAGTAGGGAAAAAATGGGTGGAGGCATTGCCATAGCTTTTAAAAATACAATCAATGTGACATGGATTTCAACCATCAGCACTGACTCCATGGAGTTAGGTATTTTTAAGATAAGAGTATCCGCAACGAATAGCTGGAACGGAGCATTGATCTATTGGCCCCCTGGGCCTAAGGTCAACTTCAGTCAGCTATTGGTAGAACAGTTAGCCACACATGTTGTAGCCTCAAACAAATTTCTCCTCTTAGGCAACTTTAATTTCCATGGGGGAAGAACTCACCAACTTGGAAGTTAGGAAGCTACTAACAGACCTAGAAACATTAGGACTCTCCCAAAGAGTCAGGGGCCCCACGCATTCAGCTGGTCACACACTTGATCTAATTTTTTCTAATATAAAACAGCTGGACTGTAAGACACCTTTACCCCTTACATGGATTGACCATTTTTTAATCACTTTTGATATAAAGTCCCCTCACTCCCAGGGTACTACTAAGAACAGTAGACTGAGGTGTGATGCCCATAGACCTTGGCATAAACTTACCCCCGAAACCTTCTGCAAAGCTTTCCATCCCACCAAATGATAACCCTGAGGTCTCTGAATTGCTGAAATCCTTCAACTCTGCCCTTACAGTGGCGCTGGACGCAACCGTTCCTTTAAAAAAACACTGTTCCACACATCATCGATCCTCAGCCCCGTGGTTCACGCCAGAACTAAAACTAGAAAAAAGTAAGTGCAAGAACTTAGAGAGGTGCTGGCGCAGAAGGAAAGAACCTCAAGACAAAGATCAGTTCAAACAAGCACTGCCTTGCTATCACCATAATATCAAATATGCTAGGCGGAGCTTTATTATTAACCAAATTGAACTAGCTGACAATTCCCCCAAAGTCCTTTTTAATATAGTACATGGTTTTATTTCCCCTCAAGCGTGCACTCAGTCTCCCGCGGAATCCCAGGACCTTTGTGACTCTCTGGCCAATTTTTTCCAGGAGAAAATTTCTCACATTTACTCAAAATTCCTTACTGCTCCCTTGCAGGATATAGAGACCACCATCTCTAAAGAAGAGCAGCCAAAAGAAACCAGTCATGTATTAGACAGATTTCAGCCTATCACTTTAGAGGAAATACATAGTTCCCTAGTTTCAGCCAAGTCTGAGTTCCCCCGGGATCTCTGCCCTCCAATAATAATGTCTCAGCTAGCGACCTGTTGCGCCCCAGTGATCCATGAGAACTTTAATTGCTCAATTAAAACAGGCATGATTCCGTCAGAGTGGAAAGCAGCATGCTTACGGCCCATATTAAAAAAACCTACGTTGGACCAAAAATCTCTCTGCAATTATCGCCCAATATCTTTGTTACCTCTACTGGGCAAACTACTCGAAGGTCTAATAAGCAAACAGCTGGGATCCTATCTTGAACACAACCATATCCTTGATCCCTCACAATCTGGCTTTCGCCCAGGGTACAGCACAGAGACAGCGCTTCTGGCTGTGACCGATTCTTTGAGACTGGGGGCGGATGCAGGGAAGCCAGTGATACTGGTGCTATTAGACCTCTCCACAGCCTTTGATACCATCTCCCATTCAAGGCTTTTGGAAAGGCTGCAAGCAATCGGTATACAGGGTTTGGCACTCAAGTTACGTCAGCATTTCCTGACAGACAGACAGCAAACGGTCATTCTGGGCCCTTACTCATCATGTAATATGACCTTAGATAAGGGTGTTCCACAGGGCTCATGTCTGAGCCCCACTTTGTTCAGTATCTATATGGCTCCGCTAGCGAAGATTGCAGAGCACTTCGGCTTTGAGATAATATCATACGCCGATGACACCCAGTTGATGTTTACCTTAGGTCAAGACCTGATAACAACAAAAAAAGTTTTGCATCAGGCATGTTAGCAATCTCCAATTGGATGACCGTGAACTGTCTCCAGCTAAATGCAGGAAAAACGAAGATCATGCTGCTTGGCAAAGCCCCCTTCATCTGGTCGGATGACTGGTGGCCTCACCAATTGGGTGCCACTCCCGTGCCCAAACAAACGGTAAAGAACTTGGGGATAAAACTGGACCAAGCTCTAACAATGAAAGAGCAGATCACGGCAACCACGAGCTCATGCTATCACAATCTGCGCCTTTTGCGCAGAAATTCCCCCATTCTCCCTACCACGGCCCGAAGAAAGTTGGTACAGGCCATGGTGATTAATATACTGGACTATGGAAATGCCCTTCTGGCAGAGGCTAGCGAATCACTGCTCTCAAAGCTACAGGTGGTCCAAAACACTGCGGCCAGGCTTATTTTGAACCGTCCTTCTGGAACGTCCTCAGCTCCCTTGCTGAAGGAACTACACTGGTTGCCAGTGAAGAAATGTTCCTACTTTAAGATCTGTTGCCTTACGTACAACGCCTTAAAAGGCAATGGCCCGTTATATCTCCGGAAAAAAATAACCGCACACTCTCCTAGTCGCAATCTCAGATCTGGCGACAGAGCCTTACTGTGTGTCCCCCGCATCCGCCAAACACGCACCGGGGGAAAGGCTTTTTCCTATCTTGCCCCAAGGTACTGGAACAAACTCCCCTTGCCCTTGCGATCCACTCCCAACTACTGTAAATTTAGGAAACAACTCAAAGCCTACCTATTCTGAACCTCTGGTACGTTTTTCTGTTCTGATCCGCATCAGCGCTGAGATGCCCCCGGGTGAGTTTGTGCGCTATAGTAAATAGTTTTAACATAACATAACATAGTCAGGAAACAGAAGAATACTTGTGTTCTGGAAAACAGAGCTCAGACTGCCCATGGGCCTCCCTGAGGATCATGTCTCTATCACGAAAGTTAAGGATACGAGCAATCAAAGGCCACACTTGGTCTGGGGGGTTGCTGGACCAAAGATCTGTGGGCTTGCTCCACAACAAACCAAGGGGCAAGAGAGCCGAGACTGTGACATAGAGCAAAACCAATCCTCTAGGAACTTTGCTGTGTCAGGCATCTACGAGCCCTCCAGAAAGCCCACTATTTGCAGGCTATTGCAGCGAGAGCGGTTCTTGACGTCCTCCTCCCACTCCTCCAGTGCCGCCATCAAGGTCAGGAGTCTGGCCACTTTACGCTTCAGGATGGACACATCGTCTTCCACAGAGGACACCTGGTGTTTGGCCTCTCCGACCCTGAGAGCTATGTTGAGGAGATCTTGGTGGAGGAGCACTGAGTCCATCTGGACTTCATCAATCCTGTTCTCCAGGCCCATTTTCGAGTCATGTACGGTCTTAAAAAATAATGGCCAAATCGGGCTGGGCATTCCCCAAAGAGTCTGCCACTCCAAAGACCTTCCCAGAACCCCCAGGCTCTTTCTGCGTCGTAGTGAAACGATCCATTTTGGTCGGGGCCGGGGCAGGTGATGGGGCTTTGTCTGTACCCATGTTGAACAGTGAGAAACCAAATCCGCAGGGCTTTGTAGAAAAGAGAACCCCTACCGGCCTGCTTACCAGTAGCTAGCACAAGCATCCGGAGTGAGGTAGGCATCAGAACACATGGGATACAGTTGCTGGCAGAGTAAGGATGAAGTGCAAGGATGTCCTCCCTGGCCTGCTTGCCTCACAGCAGCACGAGCAGCCAGATCACAGCCAAGAGTGAGATGATCTCTGAATGGGCCAGCCACCAGAATACTCGAGCCAGGTATGGTAAAACCACCAGTCAGGGTTCAGGCCCTGTGATGACTTGAAAGTTCCTGGACCAGGAGTATTGCCCCCTTAGGGGCCCCCCACAGAATCAGGTCAGGAGGGTTCCCCACACCAGGAGAGACCATAGGGGCCCCTCACCAGCCAGTCAAGTGAGATGGCCATGGCAGGAATCAAGTAGGCCTTCAGAGATGTGGCAAAGTCCCATAGAGTGTTCTGGGGGGGCAGCAGAGGTCGCAACAGCCAGTGACACACCTCAGTCGCCCCAGTCCCTGGAAAGTCACAGACAAGGTACCTCAAAGACAGGAGACAGGGAGGCGGGGGAGCCCCTCTGGTGGCAGCCCCGCTCCCTGAAAGAGTAAGCCGCAGTTCCAAGTTGCGGGCCCCCTCTATCCCATGGACATTCAAATGGTCTTGTTGGGGTAAAAATGGAGGTGCACCTCGCACCCTCCTGCAATAGCGAGTGACACTCCCCAAGTATGGACTCTAGGCCCTCAAGACCCCATGAGTGGGCAAGCCACAGCTGCAAGATGCAGGGGCCTCCCCGGCCCAGCAGCATCCAAACAGAAAGAGAAACAGGGGTGCATCTCGCACCCTCCTATAGCCACAGGTAATGCTCCCCCAGAACAGGCCCCAGTCTTTCCCTGACTCAAGCGTGTGCTCCAGAGACCACTGGAGGCAGCCTCAGCGAGAGTCAAGGAGACTCTTTCATGACCATATGCCCCCCGCGGGCCAAAGCAGCAACTCACCCGCCGGGTGTAACTAAATGCAAAGCACAAAAAAGGAGCCAAAGAAAGTTTAAAGACCAGTTCAGGCTGTATTCCCAAATCACAATCAAAACACAACAGGAACTCTGGGTCTAGAAGACAGGAAGAATGCTAATGCTAAGAGGTGTCTCTTTTATAGGATGGTTACCCTCACCCACCCAAAGGTGGCATGCTTCATCATAGGGTAACCTCCCCACACTATGGACCTAATCATAGTGCAGGCTACAACCTCCTCACTGAGAGGGAGGAGCTCATTTATGTTTGGTTTGTTTGAGAGAGGTATAATAAATACCTTATGTGAAATGGGTGTGGTGAAGGAAATGAAAAATGATCAGACAGTTGTGAGTTAAAACTTGTTCAGAGGTAAGCAATTCAGTTTTTTCAAGCATCCCTCGACCAGGATTAAAAAATTAGCTATGACAGAGAGGACTTAAATCTGTCATAGAGTGCAATAGTGGTTATGGGTCGACATGTTTCAGCCTAAAACCCTCATAAGATGTATGGTGGCTTTCTTCAGGACCTCGTGAATGTTACTGCAAGTGTGGGTAACAGTGTAACAAAGAACAAAAAATAAATGACTATACAGTCAAATACAAAACCAGTGGTTGGACTGTTATGCCAATCAGTCAGGTATTGAGTGGTCAGAATTGCCTGCGAAAGCAGGCAACTAGCCCCACCTAAACCTTGGCGCAAAGCTCAAGGAACACCAAGTCCTTTTGTCCTCAATGTCAGGCGGCACAATTTATGCTGCGGAAATGATCCGCAGCACGGCCATGTCCAGGTAGCAGGGCGGCCCTGCCTCCTCAGTGCCACTCCAGCTCAGCCCACTGTCAGCAGGCCACAATGTACATTGTCGCCCCTAAGGCCAGGACATGTTGTCTGTGGCACTGGCAAAACTCTAGTCATGGCAATTTCAGCCCCCATGGCAGCCACAGGGTTGGCCGGGGTGCAGAGAAGTACAGGGGGTCCCCAGAGGCACCCCCTCCTGCAGAATAGCGAAAAGGGGGGTCAAGATCAGTCTCAAACTGCGGCCAGCATCTTGCCCGGCTAGACCCATAACTTAAGAGCTGTGAGAAGATCCTTCAAGCTCACCAGTTTGAAAAGCTTGGGATCCCCAAAATGAAACTAAACCTTTTCAGATCCCACGTGTAACAGCATCGCCGTATACATGCGTCCCATGTAAGTTTCGTCCGGTTTACTGGCTAGTACCCGAAAAACCTGAAAATGAAAAGGGTAACACTATATCTGGAAGAGCCAAGCCCCTTTTTTTCAGCTTCATTCTAAGCTTTTTCCAGGATAGCCTAGCTCCTTTGGGTGACCAGATAAGATTGCATACCCTCCCTTGTAATTTCATGATCTCCTTTTTTTTTTTCAAGAATGCCAAAGGAATGGTGTTAAACATAAAGGTCACTTTAGGGAGTGTAGTCACCTTGATGATATTTGCCCTCCCATAGATACTTAATTGCAGATTCTGTCATCTTCTCAACAGAGCCTCTCTTATCAAGCCTTAGTCCGTTTTTTTCTCAGAAGATCATAAAGGTTCTGCACTATCAGAATCCCTAAATATGTAATGTGTGTTTTTTAACTGATATACAGAATGTGTGCTATCCAATGTCAAGACCTCCATTTTCTCCCTTTTTTTTAGCACCCAGATATTCTCCAAAACTTCTGAGAGTAGTGTATACTGAATTATATCATCTGCGTATAATGCGATTTTGATTGTTTGGCCCAGAGCTTCAAACAGAAGCAGGGACTTATCTACTGTAATCATTTGAGCAAAAGGCTCAATGTATAAATCAAAAAGTATTGGTGAAAGTGGGCACCCATGACTAGTGCCTAATAGAAATCAAAAAGGTTGCAGTGAGGTCTCCATTAATTAATATCTTTGCTACGGGGGCCATATAGAGGGCTTATATTTTCTTAATAACATTGCTATTGAATCCTAAATTCTTCAATACTCCTCAGAAAAACACCCAATTTACCCCAATTTTGCAGCATCTACATTTGCAACCAATTGTCAGGGGGACGTTGAAAGTCGCACCCATATCTGTAGTGCCTATATGAAGATGTGTCAACTCATGGATCCACCTGCCTGGAATGCAGCCCTTGTGATCAGGATGGATAATTGTGTGTATAATATTCAACAACCTCTTAGCCAAGATGCCTGTAAGATTTTATAGTCACAGTTTAGTAATAAGAACTGTTTATAGGAATGCACCTTCTTATGCTCTTCACCTAATTGGAAAATCATAATTGCTTTAGCTTCATTCTATTTAAAAGTGACAGGAGTATTTTGTCCAAAAACCACTCTATGATTTTGAAAGGGTTAGGGTCATTGTCTTCCCCATAAACTGCAATAAGATTGCCTGACATCCTGGCTTATATTTCCGCTTTTGTGTTACAAACTCTTCCAGTGCCTAACTCAACAAGGCAATCAATGTATTTTTAATCTATATCTACATTAGCCTTTCAGGCTAGCAAGTCATTGCTACTTTCCCTATAATTAAACTGGTGCAACTTACTGACCTTCCAATTATCTTGCCACATTTTCTCTAAGTTGATCTGATACTCATTCTGTAGATATTCTAACTCTGGCCTTAAAGAGGGATTTCCCAGAGACGACACTATTGCTTCTCCATGTAACTCTCTTTCCTTCTGGGCAATTGTCGTTGAAAGTTCATTTTCCTGATCACGGATCCCTGAATATGTGAAATCGTTGTGATACACCTCCTTAAGTAAGCCTTATAGTTGTTCCAGAAAGTAGCGCAGCTAGCAGTACCGGCATTGTTATAAAAGAAATCCCTTGTTATCCTCCTTAAATCTTCCATGGCACACCCATCGAGAAGGAGAATGCAATTAAACGTCCAACTCGATTGAGTCGTAACCAGCGCTCTAGTCAAGATGATTGAAACAGCAGAGTGGTATGAGATTGCTTCTGGAAAGTGGATTACTGACTGCACTAACTGAATTATAGATTTATTTAAGTGAAAGTAATCGATTAGGGTTTGAAGGCCATCCTTTTTGCTATAATATGTATGGTCTTTCTGGTTTCCTGATTTCTTGCCCCAAATATTGACTAATCCTAAATGTACCATCATATGTTTTAACTTAATTCTCACTTTTGCCATTCTTGGGTAATTACATTTCAATATTCTATCAATCTCCTTGTCCAGAATAACTTTAAAATCCCCACCCCACAAAACATGGAGAGGGCCATTCTCTCAAGTGTAATTCTAAAATACCCAGATATAATGGATCACCACAATTAAGGTTGTAGTACCCTGTGCAGGCCCATTCCAAAGAACCAATACCGAGGGTATCAATTATCCATCCCCCAAACTACCAGTTTTATACTTAACTACTCTTATCCCAAAACTCCTTTTGATAATTACGGCCACCCCCTTTGTTTTGTCCCTCTGCTCTGAACTGATAATTTATTGTACCTGAATGCAGGTTTTAAAACATAATTTACAGCCTGGCCTTTCTAGGTGCGCTTCCTGGAGTATAATAATCTGAGCACTTGAATCCCTTAAAAGTCCCAAACCAATCTTTGCTTTTTCCTGCCTTTTAAACCCTTAACATTCAATGTAATTGTCTTGACTGAGGTTCTCATTTCCACTTAAAGGTGCCTCCACCCTTTATACCTCTCATTAGTACTAAGCATTGTTCATCTTATGCATCGCCCCAAAATACATACAGAAACTTTGGGAATAAACTGTGTGTCTTTAAGATTTTTATTTTTTTTCCCATGTGCTCTCCACCCTTGTACCTCCACCCAGAGGAACCCAGGAACCCTCCCAACTATATATGGCACCAACTTCTCGCCGAAAGGGCTTCACCAGGGACGATTTCTATATACCCACAAAAACTAATCAAAGAATAGAAAAAACAAAACTTAAACATTAATGGCTGGCCAGCATCTATTCACCCCCAAGCTTTATCTCCATTTTACACTTTCCACAACTACAGAGCTAACCCGATTTTTTTAAATTAATACATCTGCCCCCCTGAATTTGTACATTTCATTCCTCCACATCACTTATCACTTTCAACATAGCAGGAAACTTGAAATGAACCGTAACCCCTAGACCTCTGAGCTCTCCCATTTTCTCTACCAACTCCCATTGCCGCTGCGCTGTGATTCTGCCTACATCGGACCTGATCTAATAAGAAAAGTTGTCATATGACACTGATCTCGACTTTAAGACAGCAGAGAGAATTTGCTCCTTTAGGGTATAAGTGGGAAAATTCACCAGTATCTTCCTAGGTGACTTACAAATTGGATTGCGCTTAAAGGGTCTCTTTGAAACCTCTGAATGTTATCCTGCAAGTTATTGTTTGGCCTGTCCCTCAAAAGGTCTTCCCTTAAAATTTTAATGATAGATCCCTTTAGATCAGAACCTTCAACTCCCTCTGGGATGTTTAGTATCCTCAAATTGTTCCTCTTGAGTCTCTTGATGTCATCCCTTTTCTATTCTGCTGCCCTAGTCTATCATTTTCTTGTGCATTCTTAGACAGCCCCTGATCTGTCTTGTCCATCCTATATTCCAAGAGTTCCCCCCATCAGCATCTGGCACACGGCCTGGATTTCTCTTTGATTTTGCTTTGAGTTCTCAAATTTGTACATGATCTCATATTTAAGGTCAAGAAAGAGCTCTGCCACAGAGTCACTGTCTTAGGCTTGAAATTCAGTAAGGCCTGATGTTTGTTCAGCATCAATCCTCCCCCTAGAGTCCTGTGAGCCCTCAGACATGATTGATGCCAGGCTTGACTGGATGCCAAGATGGCCGACAGGTGATGAGCTCCGGCCGGGAGCTCCCCGGCCAGTGATTGCCTTTTTGGATCTGGTCCCCTGGATTCCATCCCCTCTTTGGACCCTTCTGCTCACCTGGGATTGTGTGGACTGCGGTTCTCATCTCTCCAGCTCCCCCGACTAAATTCGGGTTCTTTCTGAGGAATCCGTGATTAGTGTTTTGACCGCGGAGTCCGAGACAACATGGCTGATGCCCGGTGGAGCTGCTTGGTTGGCTATAGAGGAGACTTGCTCGGGTTCATTCCCTCGGCCGTCACCTACCCAGCCGGACATTGGGCACAGCTTTCCTCATCTCTCCGCTGTTGTCTCCTTCCTTCCCCTCCTTCGGATGAATCGCCAAGGATCTGCTGACGACGGAGCCAGTCTCGGCGCGGCCAATGCCCGGTCGGGATCTCCGGATGGCTGACGAGTGAGCTGGGCTGAGGTTTGCCCCTCCTGGCCGTCCCCTTGCCTTCTGGGTTGGGCCGCTGCTGCTTGCCCTGCTGCTGGACCTCTTGCTTCGCCTCCTGTGGTGCCACTGGGATGCGCAAGTCTTATTTCCCATAAAGGGGTTGCAGCGGCGGTGAGTGCCACAGTGCTGTGGTCCGGTGCCCCCGAGCTTGTTTCCACTTTCCGAGCCAGGGGAGGCGCGCCCTCCTGGTCCCCGCTGCTGTCTCCCTTCTTCCGGGGTTGCTGCCTTGTGCACCCGAGCAAACTTCCCCTGACTTTGGCATATGAAACGACGACACTGCTGCCCCCGCAGCCCCGAATCCTGTGCACGCTGACGACCCGATTGTGATCGGCGATCTCCAGCCCTCCTCCCTCCTTGATCTTGTGGCTGCATCCCCTTTCCAGCCCTACCCTGTGGAGTCAGCAACCTTGTTGTTTCTTTGGCTTGGATTTATCTGTATCCCGCCATTTTGGGATAATGCTTTTGGTGCCCATGAACTGGGTCCTCCATCTTGGCGGCTTTTGACCGTTTCTCTTTGTCGCTGAACTGCTCCCTGTTCTCCTGACTATCCTTTTCCTCAAGTCGACCCCCCCCTTAGGTCTCCTACACTCCTCTCATCATTTTCAGTCTCCGAGTCCTTAAGATTGCTGGTCCCAAACCGGTTTGTTTATCTTCCTCTTTGTCTATTTTGTCTCCCTGAAGTTCCTTCCCACTGGATGGTCTTCCTGACTCGATCTACATTCCTTACCCCTTTTTACTTTTCCCCCCTCACCTTCTATGCCCCTTAGGACGTGTTCGTCTCTGTTATGCTATGCTCTAGTAATTCAGGTCACCGTGTAACACTGTTTTCTTATGTGTCTTTGTTTTGCTATTCTCTAGTAACTCATATTTACTGTTTAATCACTGTGTAACTGATGTAATTTTGTAACTTGTAATCTTTCTGATCCTCATGAAAAGCGCTCTGATACCTCCGGGTCTAGCCAGCGCTATATAAAACTCTGCAAATAAATAAATAAAATTGAGACACTGTTGGGTCCCGAAATGGTAGCATCAGCCAACACCACATATCTATTCATAACAGGGGCAGTAAGAAGTGCTGTAAGTTGGTGTGCCCCTTCAAAAACACCAACAATATTAACAGCATCGTCACTTACCACTGGGGGAACTTTGCCCACATGGGCACCATTTGACTGAGCCTCATGCGGCAGCAGGCTTTTATTCTTCTTTTCAATAATTATAAAGAAAGAGTTTAAAGAGGGAGTGGGCCTCTTTTCAATATTATTTTGCCACGCTTCTTGCACCAACTCTTTCCTGCCCACAGTCTTAGTATGTGCTTCTCGTGAGTTCTGTATTAGCCTTTTTCCTGGTCCAACTTTGATCACTACACTCTGCTCACAGTCCTTCCCGGGTAGAGTTATGGGAATCTTCTGCTTTGTGGATGTGAAAGTGTTGCTAATTTTAGATGCCACCCTAATAACTGCTAGAATGTATGTTGCCTGAGTGGGGGCTGGTAAGGAGAGTCTGTCAATGTGATCCCCTCCTTCCTTCAATGCTATTCCCTCCTCCCTTGGCAGGACTCTTACAGGATTCGCCCCACTGAGGCCTTCCTCTGAACGCTGAGCTATAGTCTTTACCTGGGCATCCAAAGGTATCACTTGAGGGCCTGTCATACTAATGGTTTTAAACATGCTTCGGGGGCGTGGCCTGACAAGATGGCCGTGTAGACGCTTCTACCAGCGCTCCCGTCAACGGATCCTGAATCTAACAGCATCCTGAAGTTCCCTACAGCAATTCCCCCATAGAATGGCAGAGTAAATCCTAGAGATTTGCGGTTCTCTCCCTGTGGCTGGTAAACATTAATGACGACCACCCAGAGCAAGCATTGGGCACTGGTGGAGGGGCGGTGCCATTTTCTCTGCCTCGAGGACGGCTGGGCAGAGAAGCCTCCAAGACACACTTTACCTTGCATACCTGGATGCTGAGGGGCCAGCCTGGGTGCCAGGCCCGTCGTGGGAGCAGGTTGCTGCTGTGGGGGGCTGGCTGGCCGCTTGCCTGTGCCTTTGGCAGGTCGCCGAGTGATGTGACCCCCTCAGAGGGGAGGCCCGGGGTCGGCTGGGTCGAGGAGGAGGTGGCGGTGGCGCAAAAACGTGAGGGGCCCTGCAGGCAGAGGTGGATGAGACCCTGAGCGGAGGTATCGGGATCCTCCTGGCCCCCTGAATACATACCACGAGGTGAGCGATACGCTGCGGTACCCTGAGACCTGGAGAAGGCCTGCCGTGAACGTTGACGAGACTGGGTCCCCTGCGACCACCACTTGAAGGTGACACTTTGTGTCTGCAGAGGGCCAGGTGGCTGTGGCCTGCGGACCCCAGGGGCGGCCGCCGTATGCAAACGTTTTAATTGTAGAGGAGACCTCCCAGCACACATGGAGAGGGGTGGAGGCCCGGTGTAGAAATTTACCCGGCAGGCGGGTCTACGATGGTGGGCCCGGCGTGAGACTGAGACTGGGCCTGCATGGGGGGTAATTGGCTGGTTACCCGCGGCAGGCCAGGGGTCCTGTGCAGCAGTGGTGAGGGGTGCGTGATGCTGGTGGGCTGGCCCTTAGGACCTGGCCCCATACAGAAGGAGTCAAGTGGACCCCAGACAAGGTCTCAGGCAAGAGACCTGGCACGAGGCTAAGAAGGCGTCTGCATGACGGATAATGGGCAAGTACCATGAGGCGATCGCGGAGAACTGAGCAGTAGCAATGAAATGTTAGTGACACCGGGCTGGCAGGCCCGCGGGACCAGGATCAACACGAAGGAGGTCAGTGGACCGCAGCCTCTGATGGTTGGCAGGAGCGGTGGGGGAGGCAGTGAGAGGGACCAGGATGGGAGCTGCCATGGGCCCGTGCAGAGTGGGACTGTCCTGAACTGCTGCACTTTGAAACTAAAATTGGGACTGGAAGTCATTTATTGATGAGGAGGCCGACCCTGGACGTGAAATCCCCGGGAGGCGTGGTGTCCATTACCAGAGACAAGTGATTGTCCCCTGGAGTTCGAATAGGTGACGGGCCAGACATTATCCTGACTGAAGTGCCAGGAGGACGGTGGGTGATGGGGGTCGGCGGCCCTCAGGAGAGAGACAGCACCCCCTTGCTAGCAGATGTCATAGACACTGGCAAAGTGTAGTTCTGGGGGGCAGGCTGCCTGAGGCACTGTGAAATTATGCCCCTGGAAGATCACCCTGGTGAACTACAACTACGTCTTCTCAAGACAAGTCCGGTGTATTTCTGGACTATTGGCCCCCAGGTGAATGACCACATTGGTGAAGGACAAGGGAAGCCAGGCAGCAGAGGCCAACAAGATTCTGAACTACGCACAGCCTCTGCCCCCGGGTCCCGGGCCACAGGAGACAAATATGGTGGACCGCGGCAAAGAGGTGACAAGGACCGCGGAGCCAGCCCCCTCCTTGGTGGATGTGTTGGTGGCAATTCAAACTACCCAGGATGACATGGTGTACAGAACTGACTCCGTGGCCATTGAGGTTAATTTGCTGCGTTGCGACCTGCATAAAGTACCAGAAAGAGTGACCACCAGTGAACAAAACGTGAATATCCTGCAAACGGAGGTCTGCTCTCTCAGGGACACTGTCCCCGTGCTCCAAAACTGTGTGGTGAAACTCGACGACCGGGCGAGGGACTCTGAAGGGAGGTCAAGTAGGAACAATCTACGCTTTGTAGGCAGAGGGACCCTCGGCCAGGTTGTTCTTATGAGAATGGATTGTGACTGTCCTAGCTCCCAGGAGGCTCTCAACATTTTTTAATGTTGAAAGAATGTGCAGGGCACTGGTCCCCCCGCATAAACCTAGGGCGCTGTCCAGGGCTATCATTGTCCGGCTTTTCAACTATCGGGATTGCGACGCTATCCTGCAAGCCACATGTACCAAAGGACTGTTGCTCTTTGAGGTCTGCCTCATTTCAATTTATCCTGACTACACACAGCGAATCCAAGATCAGTGAAAAATGCTCCTCGAGGTCAAGTGACGGCTCCGGGACCTCAATCAAAAATACAGCCTCCTCTTCCCAGCTAAAATGCGAGTTGAATGTAAGGGAAAAACCTTGTTCTTTATTTCGGAGGTGGAGGTGAGCAACTGGCTGGATTCCCAGGGACAGCCGGGTTCCTACTTGGGGCCCTCAATGGAGTCATCCCATTCGTCATGGTCGCGTAGGTCCACCCATGAGCGGAGGCGACTGCAACACTGGATATCACGAAACAAAGGAGGGAGCCCGGGACAGATCTAGGTCTGTCCAGATGGGATGCTGCAGGCCTCAGAGACAGTGTAAGACTCGGACAGAGCAACACAGAACCAGGTGGTGGATCGAAGCTAGCCTGAGGGTGTGGACAATTAACGCAGTGACACATGGATGCACCTGGACGGCCCAGACAAGTGGACCGCCAGGGCTTGAAACCAGTGGGAGGATGAGCTGAAATGTTATTGGAGGGGGGCTGTTATAGAAGGGGCTGTATCGGGGGTCTACACCTCCACATATAGGGAACATTGTCGATGGAGGGCTTCCCCCCTAGAGATTGATAATGGAGTGGGGAGCTGGAGGTCTCAGCCTTGCACCCTGCCAGCTACTCAACCACTAGGGTAGCACCAAGTTTGGGGATTACTATATCACACACCAATGGATAAAACTGGGACAAACCACAAACTGAAGACTATGGTGATGTGGGTGTTTGTTATCTTTTGCTTGGGGTTTAGAGGTCTCATGGTGTGGCACACGCAATTTCTTGCTCTCTGTGATAGTGGGGTGGAAGGGTTGGCGGTACTGCCCAGGGGGAGGGGGGATGTTGGATTTGATCATGATGTATTTGTTTTAAAAAGGTTTCAATTGTTTCTACTGCCTCTATGTCGAATTGTAATGATTGCCTTGCTGAAGAAGTCCCATTGGGTAACTGGGATGCAAGGGGTGGAATGGGGGAAGGAAGATACCGCAATTGCTTCATGACTCATGTCTTCCTCCGTAAAAAAGCTGATCACTTGGAATGTCAGGGATATAGCAGCATTTGAGAAACACAGATGAGTATTGGCCTATTTGAAATGCTATGGGGTAGCGATCGCATTCCTGCAGGAGACATGTATGAGGGGTCTCACTGCCATGTATGTGGTGGAGATGGAGAGGGCAGCTTTATGCTACCTCTTACTCGGGCTTTGCGTGAAGGGCCCTCATATGGGTGGCTCTAGGGGTCCCTTTTCAGTACCTACATCATGTGGCAGATCCTGAAGGGAGGTATGTTATTCTACATGGTACACTGGATGGATGAGAAATATGTATCCTTAATATATGCGCCCCTAATATTGACTGCCTGGCATTCTTTACAACAGTGCTGGCAGCAGCAACCCCCTACTTAGGCGCTGCAATAATCATGGCGGGTGGCGTTAACTGCATGCTGGATGGGACATTAGACCGAGAACCTCCCTGCGCGCTTACCAAACCCGAATGACTGGGACTCTAAAGGACTTCTTGCAGGGCATGCAGTTGTGTGACTTATGGAGGTATCGTTACCCTACAAAGAGGTTGTTTTCATGTCATACCCTGGCAACTGGTACTTTTAGCCAGTTAGATTACTGTTTTCTCTCATGCGAGCTTTCTCCAGAGGTGGAAGGAATAAAATATCTACCCAGATATCTCTTGGATCACTCACCTGTCTTGTTAAGTTTAGGGAGATCCCGGGAATGCCCAGCTATGCCCTTATGGCACCTTAGGGTGGAGGCGTAGTCAGATCCCCCCTTTGCAGGCGTGGTTTGTGACGCCCTGACCCGTTACTTCGAGGAGTATTGGGGGTCGACCTCGACCCGGGCACTCAAGTGGGAGGCCATGAAGGTAGTCCTCCGGGGGGTCTGCATAAAAACAAAATATGGGGTGAGATGGCAGTTGGAGCAAGACATAAAAATACAGGAACAAAAGCTGGGCAGGTCAAGACGGAGCGTCATACAGCCCCCAATGCTATCGAGGTGTGGTGTACTACTCAAGAGGCTCTATTAGAGAGCTTGCATAGGTTAGAAAAGTTTACATATACTATGTACTGGCAATGCCTGCATATGGATGGAGACAAAACGGGAGCTCTGCTTGCCTGACTTATGAAACGAGGGACACCCGTGGCACCTATACTACAAATTCAAGGGGGCAATGGGAAAACAGTATATACTCAACAAGCAATCCTTGAGGTCCTGTGTGCACATCTGGCCAATGTGTATGGGAAATTAATGTCCCCAACGCAAGAGGTTATTCAAGACTTCCTAGCCTCTGTGGCGTTGCCATGGTTGAATCCGGTGGTGGCGACCGCCCTCGGGCCCCGATTACTAGAGAGGATTTACTGGTGGTCATTCAGCATCTCAAATCAGCTAAGAGCCCTGGGAGTGATGGCCTCCCGGAAGAGTATTATCAATAGTTTGCTCCTCTGCTGGCCGACCACCTTTTGGAGGTTTATAATGAGGCATGGGAGGTTCAATCTCTGCTGGCCTCCATGTGGGAGGCAGTGGTAGCTATGATTCCCAGTTCTTATAGGCCGTTCTCGCTTTTGAACCTGGATGTGAAAATCCTGAGTGGAATTCTGGTGGCCCAACTCCTCCAACATATGACCCGCCTTATGCACATAGATCAGGATGGATTCATTCCGAGGTGTAGCACCACTCATAACTTACGGGGCTTGCCACACATCTGGCTTGCTCTGTGTCTCATGGAGGAGGACTGTGCCCTGGCACTGCTCGACATAGAGCAGGCCTTTGACTCTGTGGAATGGTCATATATCTGGTCGGTTTTGCAACGGCTAGGAGTAGGCTCGGGTTTCTTCAAATGGTTTCAACTGCTCTATTCTGCCCCCGTTGCTCATATACAGACTAGGGGACTAATATCTAAGGGATTTGCTCTGGGCCTGGGCATCCGTCATGGGTGCCCTTTGTCACCGCTCATTTTCGCGGCTGCTACGGAGCCGCTGGCGGCTGCCCAGCAGAGATAGATGACTACCTGGGCAATACTTCTCGGGAAGACCCAGCATGTAGTCTCCTTGTATGGTGACAATACCCTGGTATATGTCCGACAACTGGAACAGTTGGTGCCTATCCTCCTCAACATGCTGCAGAGGTTTAGGGCCATCTTGGGGCTCCGTATAAACCTGGGGAAATCTAAGCTGGTTCCACTGGGGAGGTTGGCAGTGGGATTGATGTATGCGCTGCCTATGGTGGGAATCCCTTGGGTGTCTGAGGGGTCAAGGTACCTGGGGATCTGCCTAAAGACTACGGCCCCCTCTTATCTGGACCTTAATGTTGGGAGAGTAGTAGAGGGTATACGAGGCTCCATAAGATTCTGGAAGGACTTACCTCTGTCCCTCCTGGGTCATATAGCTATGGTAAAAATTATTATTCTGCCCCAATGCCTATATGACCTGCAGCAGACACTATATAGAATCCCCAGACACTATTTCTGAACAGTGGATGGACTGCTGGTAGATCTCCTGTGGGGCCCCAAATGTAAACGTGTACACTTAATAACGCTACAGAGGACATGGGGAAGAGATGGTCTTCAGGTGTCCCGCTTGGAGCTCTATTACATGGCCTTCCAAATTCAACACGTGGTCCATTGGCTGGACGATGATGACAATTTGAAAAAGCAGCTCCTGGCGGGCACATACGGGGGTTGGTCCTTATCGGAGCTCCTGATGCTTGGCTCTGGAGTTCCCACTGCCCTCCCCTACATTATCCAGCATGTGGCTGCTGTATGGGAGTCTGTGATTAGTAGGGTAGTAAGACGTGCGCCCTATGCCCCAGACATGCCATTGTGGGTGGTGACGACCTTTCAGCGTATAGCGGATTTCATGTCGGTGTGGAGATGGCAGGAGGGTGGATGTCAGCAGATGGGAGATCTTTTCAAAAACCAGTACTTTATAGGGGAGGCAGAGACCTCTTTCGCACTAGGAACGCGGCAATTCTTAGAGTATGAGAAGTTGTCAAAGGTGGCAGGGAGATCTGGCCATCATTCCCAGAGGAGCACCCCTGCACCAATGTGCTGCTGGTAATGCTCTACATGGCCCAGGGATGTCGATTGGTGTCTCATTTATATCGGGCGCTC
Organism: Calotriton arnoldi; assembly: GCA_963921515.1. Classification (NCBI taxonomy): domain Eukaryota; kingdom Metazoa; phylum Chordata; class Amphibia; order Caudata; family Salamandridae; genus Calotriton; species Calotriton arnoldi. The sequence goes on along the minus strand of CAWUFW010007036.1, from coordinate 439,052 downwards.
CGAGATGATGCTGGGTGGGGGGGCCTCTCCCAATGCAGGTGAAGTGGGATTATGTAGTTGGGGAACCTCATAAGGAACGAGAATGGCTAAGAGTACATGAGGGAGTCAGGGGTGCAAGTTCTAATGCACGGTTTAAACTCATTCAATATCATTTTGTACATCAAACTTATCTTACCCCACAGACGCTAAGTAGAATCTACCCGGACCGTTCAGGTGTGCCCCCAAAAAATGTAAAAAACATGAAAAAATAAAAGTGTTAAACATGCTTTGGGGTACCTTCCACCTCGGGCCACCTACAGACCCTGTCCAGCTCTGTGAGGCTCAGAAACTGCCTCTCCACCAGCACTGGGTGTAGTGCTGTCGTCAATTCCCCAGAGGCGAACTCACGCTGCCAGACCCCGGCCGCGTCGCACTGAGGCTGACAAATAATGCAGGAGTGAGCAGCACAGCTCTTGCATCGGCGGTCATATGGATCAGGGAGAGCATGAGGGGGGAGAGGATGGAGTACCTGGCATGGGGTGAGTAGCTTTACACACCCCAAGCCATATCGTATAGTTCGCTATGAGTAAAATAGATTTCTGGAAATATAGGCAGGATCACCTGCAGAGCTCCCTGCGACCAGTGTTCCCCCCAAAACCCGGTTTCACTTTCCCATTATAAAGTCGGGTCATTGGAATGGATGCGAGTACATTCAAACTGCATGCTTGCCTTGTTACAAATTCTAATACTCAGAACATGCATTTTTTTCCCCCCACAAATTCCGGATTGCCATCCAAAAAGAGCCTAGTCAGAGCGAAGGTTGATAGATAATTCTCAAGTCAAAACGGGTGCATAAACCTTTGTGCACCAGATTCAGCATTAATGGCCCTCTTGTAATGAAGGGCCTCACTAGAGCTGACCCTCAAAAACACTTACATAAAAACAAATACATCCACCAAGACATCCTCGCTCTTAACATCCTCTTAGCTACATGCACTTAAACATAATGTCACTTAAACCACCTTCAGCTCCAAACACTTCAAAGCACTTTCATTGAAGATGTCCTCAAAGGCTCTTATGCTTCATTGAACTTAACCTATCCTCAAAGCCCCAACTACTCTGCCTTAAAGCCTTAGAAAAACAAGCATTGGAAAAGCCAAAAGGTCTCACCTATCACACCTATAGGCTTCACCATTGTTTTGTTGCCATCATGCTGTAGAGCATTGTGGCTGCTGTGCAGCATTTTAGTTTTTTTTAAAAAGGGGTTGCACACCTCCATCCACTGTGTATTTAACTCAGTAAACTGAGTAAAGTGTTATACATTAAAGTGTCATCTTGTTCAGTATACAGTGGAAGGGTGTGTTGTAGAGTGTTGGAAAGTGTTGTAGAGTGGAGTAGAGTTTTGTACACTGGGGTGTAGGGGCATAGAGTGGAGCAGAGGTTGTACAGTGTAGTGTAGGGGGGTAGAGTGGGGTACAGTGTTGAATAGTGACACACAGTGTAGTAGAGTCTTGTAGATTGGATTTGCATAGATTGGAATAGAGTGTGGTACAGTGGGGTGGTGTAGAGTGGAATGTTGTTCAGTGCCATAGAGTGGGTGTGTAATCCACAAGATGGTCACTTTGTAGTAATGGGAAGCCAGAGTTCATGATTAATTCTGCCATGTTTATAAATGCTTATTCCAATATCCACTTTTCTTGCTCCATTTGGTAGATGTTATGCTTAGTTTTGATTTGTGATTAATGTGGCTATGTTGATGTGGGAAACATCCTTTACCCCGCATGTTTTACTCTGCATGCCATTACCCCGCAAAATCTTTTACAACGCAGGGCTTTACACCGCAAACTATTACAACCCATTCCCCAAAGTAACGCCCCCATGGAGTTAGAATAGTGAATTGCGTTGTATGGGGAATGCGTTGTAATGGATTGCATTGTAAAGCTCTGCGTTGTAAAAGATTTTGCGGTGTAAAAACTGCGGGGTAATGGCATGCGGAGTAAAAGTGTGTGGGGTAAAGTGTCCTATTCGTTGATGTTTGTGAAAGAAATGCTCTAATTATCAGTATCTGTTTTTCAATTGATACTCAAGTCTTTTGCACATGATCAAGCAAGTCATCAAGAATGTCAGGTTTATTACTCAGGCCCTCTTGTTGCTTTCCTATGAAATGTAAAGATCAGGAGCAAGACAATTACTAAGTATATCAGTGAAAGGCATGCAATGATGAAAACAACCATGCAGCCAAATGGGGGGGGTTGCATGAGCAAAATGGCTGACTAGTCGCATTCCCCTGAAACTCCATGGCTCGGGGCACAATACTACGTAAATCCTTCCTACTGACTATGCATCCACCACAAACCTGCCGCACAGCTCCCTGAGGGGGCGGGTAGTGACCAGCCGATGCCAAAAGGAGCCTGGGACAACGCAGTCCTTGCCATGGAGCAAGCATTGACCCTGGTGGGGCCTGCCCGTGCGCTGCTGGGGGACTGACGAGTAGGGCCTGGGCTGCAAGAGAGGAGCAGCTTCACTCGAGAGGGTCAGATTGAGAACCTAAGGCCAGGGGGTAGCACCAGATGTGATGCGGAGGTGAGGCCCATGCAGTGGAAGACCCTGGGCCCGCGGTAGAAACCTGGTGGGAAGAGAGGGCCGCTCCCTGCATGCGGAGGTAGCGCAGCTACTGAAGAGGCCAGCAGCAGACCTGCCTGAGATGACCAGTGCTGCAGGGGAAAAGCAGCTGACGTGTACACTGGGCCTGGTAGAGGAGAGGAGAGGAGAGAGTGGGCACAGGGGCCATGAAAGTGAACACACTTGGAACCTGAGGGCTGGACCTCCCTCTTTCTCCGGTGAAGGCTGGCTGGGAGACTGTAGTGAATAAGAAACCAACTGCAACCAATTAAAAAAATAGAGTTCTAGCTTCTGTTGTGTAATGCACACACGCAAGAACCCACAAGGGGTGAGCATTCCACAACAGGGAGAACCACAGAGTGAGACCACTACAGAGACCTCAGTGGGGAGAGCACACCAAACGGTCAGAGTGAGGCAGAGTGGGCCATCACTGAGGGTTCTGCTATAGTGGGGCCAAACCATTCCGGGTCTTGGAGCAACGTGTACTGATCACTTAGACTTGCAGCCTGGGGGACGCCTGCTACTCCGCACGCTAACCTGCCCAAACCAACAAAATACTGCAATACTCCTACCTTTGAGGACAGGAAGACCAAGCGGGGGAGGGTTGGGGGGGGTAGATTGCATACCAAACTCACCAGGCAGAGTCAAGCTCCTCGGACATAATGGCGCCAATAAGGGACACCCACAAGGCACTAGGGGGGAAAATTTATACTATCATGATTGAAGTGAATTTACTCCGGGCGAACATGAGAAAGATGGCTGACCAAGTGACAGAAGCTAAGGACTGCCTTGACACCCTACAGCGCATAGGTACAACTTTGAAAGCCACAGTCTCTGAACTGACTGCCCAGAATGCCAAACTGGGAGACAGACTGGAAGATATGAAGGGGCATTTGCAACGCAATAACCTCTGCTTTGTCAGATTCCCACAGAGAGTGAAGGGGCCGTCGGTGGAATTTTTCCTGGAGGACTGGATCACATCAACCTTGCGCCCTCCACAACTTACTAAATTCTTTTCCATGCAGAGAGCACATCGCTCCATGGTGCCACCGCCCTGTTGGATGTCCCTCTGAGGGCCACTATAGCACACTTGTTTAACCACAGAGATCGGGATGCGATTGATTACGCTAACTTGCACCCTTAAAATCTCTACTAAGTATAGCGTAAGCGAACGATCTTTTATTTACCTTAAGTGGTTGAGGGGAGGAAAACAGCTTAAACAGATAACAACAAAATTGTCATGCCTGTAAAGATCACTGACTCCGAAGTGCAGTTTGAATATTTATTATAAGGCCAGAAACAATTGGATGTAAATACATCTCAATAGCAAGGTATAAAAATACAGGAAAATTAATACAGAGCCGATCTTTCTAATATAAGTAATGCGGCCCAAAAGACAAATGATTATGAATTCCAAAATCACAATGCGACACAAAATAGATGCAAGATTCAGCTCTCGATTCATTGAAAAAATATAAAATCTTTCCCTACACTATTCTATATGAGGGCTCTTCCTGTCTCCCTTCTATCGTTCCCCAATGGTGTCAGCACGTGTGACTTCCTAAGAAATACTCACGTCGAATGGGTTGTTTAGCTTAAGGCTATGGAGCTCGCTCTAAGATACTCCGTCTTCTCCGAAAGCTAGCAGAAGTCTGGTTTCTCTGCCCCTGCGCATCATACAAAAAGATGGGATTCAATCAACATTGCGTCACCTTTTCTAAAAGTTTCCACTAAGCCTCTATACAGTAGCTGGTGCTCTTTCATGAAGCAAAATTAATTAAAGGTATCTTCTTCCAGTGGCCTTGGCTTCCAGACAGACCCGATACTCAGAGCATCCTCCCTTCTCGCTTCCAGTTATCTTCATAGGCATTCTGGATCTCTCCTTAACTCTGAAAATAATGATGTGTACTTCTGCACCTGCAATGGGGTGAGAACACTCTAACCTTGAACATAACACTCATTTAATTCATTATTTCTCGAGAGCAAGGAGAAACTTTTGGGCCCATGTTTCAAGCAACTTAAACAAATCACAGTTTACGATATATAAAATAATATTGTCCGGCACATTATACATGAAGGAATCATAATACATACAAAATTCTACTTAATACGTTCACTAGTTCAGCATCAAATGATTCAATTAAATGATTCTTTATCATCAAAAACACAGCACACAATACGAGTGTATGGAAGTGCGTTTAAATCATGAGTATAGTGCACTCATACAAATAGAGTGCTATCTGCGCTCTATCACGATTCTGCAACATGTGCGCAAAGCGGGCCCGCTGATGTATGGCAATGCCAATATCATGGTTTTCCCGAATTATATCAAGTGAGTGCAAGACCAGAGAAACATGTTCCTGGCTGTGAAGCATAAACTAAGAGATTTGCACTATTGATACAGCCTCATGTACCCAGCTAAATTGCGGATTCTGCATGAAGGCAAGGCACATTTCTTCACTACTCCAGAGGATGTATGGGACTGGCTGAAAGCAGTGATGTGGCGAGGAGGAGATACAGGAGCCCGGGAGCAGCATGGCGCCGGATGCACGGGGGGACGCACAGCTGGTCGCATAAACCCCCTGTCGCTGAGACTGCCTGGAGATCCCCCCACAGAATTGAGGTCCAAAAAGTGGGAACATTAGCGGGAGCCCAGAAATCCGAAGAGGAAAGGGTCCCTAATACGGGCATGGAATCACAGCTCCTCTGCGAGAAGAGTACACATCGGGCCACTAGTGGGGCCTGCTTCGGATGCCACAGGTAGTGTAAGAAGCCTGGGAGTGCACTTGGGAGCTGTACCAATGGACAGTACAACTGGGGGCCTTCGAAGGAGTAACACAAGAGGGAGCGGGCTGGGTGCCAGCCACTGTACTGGGAGAGATCCTTAGTGGAACACCTGCTATGTGTTTATGAGCAGGCAGCAGACAAACGGATTGCATTGGAAGCTGAAGAATATACCCCAAGCCAGGAGTGCCGAGGGATCGCTGCCTAGGCATGTACCACTCTGCTCACCATGTGTGCAGTGGAAGGAGTCAAACAGGCCGGGAAGCATTCCTTTGCAGGTTGACCAAGTTCGTCCTTGCTCAGTAACCCTACAGGGGATTGGTTTGTACTGATTTATGAGGGGTAACAAGCATGGTCCTTGCAGCAAAGTATTATGACTTGCAGGGGTCTAATAGAGCACTAATTAGCCACCCGGAGGGAGGATTTGCATGCAGAGACACACTGCTGTGTTAGATGTTAGGTATGGATCAAATGGCTACGCTACTACCTCATACTTTACCCCACAGACGGGGTTAGGGTGGGGGCACTGTCCCACTGTGGACTGTATACCTGCTATAACATGAGCTGCAGCTATAAGTTAGTTACCTGGAATGTGCGGGCCTGAATGACTTTACAAAACAACATACAATGCACTCATATTTAAAACGTCATGACATTTACCTGGCCCTCCTACAGGAGACTAGCTTACATTTTATTTTAGGGAATTTATAGAGCGCGCAGCTACCCAAAAGGGTCTCCCGGCGCTAGAGCAAAACAGCTACAGGGTGCATAAGCCGTAAGCGAATCCATTTGCCCATTAAGAGCAGTTGAAGAGTAAAGTCTTCAGATTCTTACGGAACAAGAGTAGAGAGTGGCAGTTCCTAAGAGCCAAAGAAAGGGGGTAACAGAGGTTTGGGCCCAAATATGCAAAGGAGCGACCCTTCATGCGGGCCAAGCGAAACCTGGGCATGGTGCATAGGGCAAGGTTAGCTGATCTCAGTGGCCGGGAGGGGACATAAGTTAACACCAGGCCACAGATGTATGTAGGGGCAAGGCCATGCCTAGCTCGGAACATGTAACACAAGGCCTTAAATTTAATACATTCGTTGACCTTGAGCCAGTGAAGCTTATGGAGCAAGGGAGAGACAGAAGTATGTCTAGGCAGTCCAAAGAGAAGGCAGGTAGCCGCATTCTGGATGATCTGTAAATGGCGGATCACTGATTCATCTGCGCCCAGGTATAGAACATTTCCATAGTCCAATCTGGACGTTATCAAGGCCTGTAAAACCGTTCTTTGGGTATTCAAAGGAATCAGCCAGAGAATTTTTTTGAGCCATTTCAGAGTGAAAAAACAAGAGGCTGTGAGTTTAGAGACCTGCGGCTTAAGTGAAAGGTTCTTATCAATAATAAAGCCAAGGTTCTTGACTTTATCAACTGGTAGGTAAGAGTCCCAGGGAGGTCGGCCAGTGTTTAACTCTCCAGAGTTCGGAATTGTTGCCCAGAATCATAACTTCAGTTTTGTCGTCATTAAGCTTTAAAGCATTTCTGTTCATCCAGCGGGCGACATTAGTCAGACCTTGCCTAAGTGGGGACGCATCTAGGTACTGTGCATTAGAAAGTGAGAAAATGATCTGGGAGTCATCAGCGTAGGAAAACAGAGTGAGACCAGACTCCTCAATCACGTCCATCAGAGGGCGGAGGTAAATGTTAAAAAGCAGGGGACTCAAAATGGAGCCCTCCGGAACCCCCGAGGGCAGCGAGAGGGTCTTGGATGTGTTATCGGTTGATGAGACCTGAAAAGTACAATCTTTCAAGAACGAGGACATCCATCTTAGTGCCACGTCCACAATGCCTAGCGTCTCCAATCTGTCCAGCAATATAGAATGTAGAACTGTATCAAAAGCCGCACTTAAATCCAAAAGGATAACGGCGGCTGTCCCACCGGAATCCAGCTCTTGCCGAAGGAGCTCTGTGACTCCCAGTAAGGCGGATTCCGTTCTATGGCCTGCCCTAAAGCCGGACTGAGATGGATGGAGCTGATTGCAGGAAGTAACAAAGGAGGAGAGTTGAGTGTTGATATGCTTTTCAAGAATCTTAGAAAAGGCTGGGAGGAGAGAGATAGGCCAAAAATTGGCCCAACAAAGGGGGTCAAGGCCATCCTTCTTGAGCAGAGGGTGTACTACAGCATGTTTCCAATTCTGGGGGACATAGCCCATACTCAGAGAGGAGTTGAGAAGATCAAGAATTATTGTAAGGGCAGCATCATCAATCAATCTAAGTTTATACATGGGAAGAGGGTCTAGCGGAGAGCCAGACTTAATGGTGTCTAATTAAGTATGCAATGATGCTAAATCCAACGGGAGCCAGGATTTAATTTCCAAGGATTCTTTGGGCTTGTAAGCAAGAGAATTTAAAGCTGAATAGTCAAGAGCTTCAGTGGCTGCAGAAGAGGGACTCACTAGTGTGAGAGCATCTACTGCTAGTTGCTGGTGGATTAGCTCAACTTTACTTAGGAAAAAGGTGGGTAGCTCGTCACACTGTTGTTGAGAAAGGGAGGGCGGCAGTGTAAAAATGCTAGCTGCCGAGAGTTCATTCACCACTTTAAACAAGGTTTTTTGACAGTGTTGGGCTCTGGAGATCTTCACAGTATAATAGGATGCTCGTGCCATTTTGCAGGAGGCATGATATTTTTTCAAGGTGTCAGTAAAATCTGCTTTGGCCTCAGGTGCATAGTGCCTCCTCCAGCCCCTTTCCAAGATTTTACAGTGTTTCTTTTCGCATTGAAGGGCTTCATGGAACCACGGGGCAGGAGGAAGCTTTCTTCGTTGCGTTATAGGTGTAAAAGGCAAAATTCCGTCAGCAGCATCCCTAAGCAATTGGTGCACAACAATTTGATGAGCCTGAAGATTAACACTAAGGGTAGGGATAGTGTTAAAGAGTCGATTATTGAGCTCAGGCATATCCAGTTTGGCCCAGTGTCTATTCCTAAGTTGCGGTGCCAGACGAGTAGCAAGAAGGGCGAGGGACCTGAATAATAAATGGTACTGCATAATGATCAGTCCAACAAAGTTGAAGCGGGGGGTCAAGGAGAAGAAAAGCGAGGTTGGAGAAGATGGGGTCTAGGAGGTGGCCCGCAATGTGGGTGGCAGCAGAGTTGAGAAGAGAAAGGTTCAATGAGCTCAACTCATCTATGAAGGTCAAAGCTGGTTTATTCTTGAGATCCTCAAGATGTAGGTTAAGGTCGCCAAGCAAGGTAAAATTGGTTGCCCATCAAAATGTGAGGAGCCAAATAGTCAGGTAGTACAGAACACCAGTTACTAGAAGGCCCAGGGGGGCGATAAATAAGAGCCCCTGAGAGGGTAAATTTAGGGGAAAAGAAAATGGAAAAGAGTAAAGCTTCACAATTAGGAATCTGTAGGTCCTTAATATTACATTTGTAGTCCTTTTAATAAATAATAGCAATCCCTCCTCCTATTCTATGTGGTCTGTTTATCCCTAGAAGGGCAAAGTTGAAAGGAAGCGCAGCAATTATGTCAGGTGAAGAGCCATCTTGGAGCCAAGTTTCTGTTAAGAAAAGCACGTCAGGGTCACCATCAAGAAGAAAGTTAAATAAATGTACCTGATTCTTTGGGAGGGAACGACAATTTAAACTAATACATTTAAGTTTTTGGGATGGGAAAAATCATCCTGGCCTCCAGTTTTAGGCAGAGCGGAAATCTCTTTCGCAATAGAGGTTGAAATAGATTCAGGAAAAGAATTACCAGCCCATTTAAACTGACAGGGCGTGCAATGAGATTGAGGATCCTCGAGGTTAAGAGTCTTGCAGAATGTATTTCGTGTGGGCCTGAGATTATGAAGGGCCTGTGGTGTGTAGACACTGGGGGCTACTTGATAAGGACCAGGGGTTCTGACCCGTGGACCCAGCTGAACGCGGATATGCAGACGGGCTTGCTTTAGGCGCGCCTTACATGGTGAGAACATTGTCAGGGTTCGTAAAAAATGGGGAGGCCAGCTTTACCCTACATTCTACTCAAAGTATGCTACAGGAGTCTTGACCTGGACAGCGCCTAATGTGTGTCCCTTTTTCCCTGGGTGCGACAGTGATAGATGCAGACGGGAAGTATGTCATCTTAGTGGAGACCCTAAATGTCCAAGAGATTTGCTTAAACAATGTATATGCCCCCATTACGGATGAGGGAGATTTCTCCAGAAGTGACGAGTGTTCTAACACCCTACATGGAAGCAGAAATTATATGGGTGGGCAACTTAACTTGTGTGCTTGATGGAAACTTTGACAGGCACCCCCAGCATCGAGGTTCTAAACCCAATGTGATGGCGAGTGTACGAGAGGCCATGACAAGGCTCGGGCTGCTGCACATATGGAGGGAATGAAACCTACTAGGTAAAGTGTACTTGTGCTATACAGCAGTGACAGGTGCCCACAGCAGACTGGAATACTTTTTAGTGCAGAATCACTCTGCACAAGTTTGAATGGGGGATATCTGTCAGGACCCCTGTCAGGACCCCTCTCCACTGTTGGCATGTGATATACCTGACAGCCATAAGGTGATCTTCCCCCCACATTTTTCCTACATCCTCCACTTTACTGACCTTGTTTGTGCTGGTATTAGAACTCTACATACTTTACCACTGCTAACCAGTGCTAAAGTGCTGGTTTTCTCTCCCCTAAACATGGTAGTGTTGGCTCATACCCAATTGGCATGCTTAATTTCCTTATAAACCCAAAGTAAAGTGCACTACCTGTGCCCAGGGCCTGTCAATTAAATACTAATTGTGGGCTTGCAGCACTACTTGTACCACCCAAGTAAGTAGCCCTCTAACCATGTCTCAGGTCTTCCATTGCAGAGCCTGTGTGTGCAGTTAACACTGCCATGTCGATCTGGCACAATGAAGGTTTTACCAGGCCCAAACCTTCCCATTTTATACATACAAGTCACCCCTAAAGTAGGCCCTGGACAACACAGAGGGCAGGGTAAAATGCACTTAAAAGGCAGGGCATGTACGTTTAAGTTTTACATATCCTTGTAGTGAAAAACAGTCAAATTAGTTTTTCACTACAAAACGGCATATATCTCCTATAGAATAATATTGGGATTACCCTATTACATTTTATAAGTGTAATTTCCAAATGGGAGGATATGACTGATTTAAGTTTGGTGTCTCCTGAACCCTAATTTATAATCCTAACTTATGATAAAGTCAGATTTTAAATTACAATTCTTAAAATCTATTTTAGAAAGTTGTCATGTTCTAGCCATTTGGTGCCAGTAGCCTGTTTCTGCGAACATGACTGGGTGTAGTTGGCAGTTGGGCTTTGTGTATTCCTCCTAGACAGCCACACATAATGGAAGCTTAGGTATGTCTCAGAGGGCCATGTTTGGCAGGATGGCAGCCTCACTTACACCTGAATAGGCTGTGTCCTGTACATACATAAAGGGCTGAATACTCCCTTGTTGTGAGTCTGGAGCCAGGGCATCAAGGCAGGACGGCTGGCACCACTGGGTACAAATACTGGACCTCCGACACCACCAAGTAAGTAGACTTCTGGACCTGTGGATACTCTGCCAGGAAGATCAACTGCTGTGCTGCTTGAAGGACTGCCACACTGCTGACACACTTTGCTGTGCTGATCCGCTGCTTGCTGCACTCTTGCCTGGGTGAGAAGGACTAGACCTGCCTCACTTGACCCCAGTACCCGGAGTGACTCCAAGGTCATGCTGGCTGGCCTTAGGGATATAACCCGCTTCTGGGATGTGGAATTCCTATAGCCCGACACCCAGGACATATTGTTTGGGGTCAAGGGCAACAAGTTTTCATGTGTATTTTGTGCTGCACAAACCCTTTGGCTGCCAGTTTGCAGTACTACATTATGGATCAGGGAAAGGCACTGTCTGCAGTTAAGGTAATATTTGTGTTCATATGTTAATGCTGGTCAAACTTGTATTTATGGTTCATTAATTGAAAGCCTTTATTTTTAGGGTGAGCGCTCTAAGTAAATGTTGTAAGCTCTGACTGCACTACTGACAGTGGTTCCAGTATAAAAATGTGTACACACGTTTTCAAAGTTGAGCAATATTAGGCTATGTATAATGCTCCCAGAATGCTCTCTGATTTGATGCAAATATTTGCAGAAGCTTGAAAGCAAGATTGATGATTCTTTGCTTTCAAAATAAAAAGTTCATAAAAAAATGAAAGCAGGAAAAAAAACATTTCGCTAAACTACTGCAAAATTTCAGGTACCATTTCTTTGCAGCATCATTTACATGTGTTGATGCATGCTAGTATTTCCCAAAAATAGTCATACTGGAAAATCAGTGTAACCAGTTTTAATAAGATTATGGGAAACAAAAATAACAAGCATTGGCAAGGCCAGTAGGTCTGAAATTGGTGGTCAGCTTTTTAGTTTTGTCAATGTGGGAATTGGTTTGGCATGGTTTTTGTAAAACATTATTGGTGTGGGAGCTGCCGGGCCCTCACCATTATAAAAACATTGGTAAAAGCAAAAATTGTTTTTGGTCTCAAAAAGCACCCACTGCCACAGTAGTTACTGGCACAGAACAAAACTACTTTGTGTGTCGATATGCTCCTTGTGAAACAGCAGAATGCTGTCACTCAAAGTGAAGCCGATACAGAGAGAGAGACAGACAGAATTTTAATAAACGTAAAAGGTCATGGTCAACGCCAGACCAAATTAGGGGCCCAATTATTAAAGAAATTCTCAAAAGTGCACCCATGGTATATGTCCTTGCATTAAGTGCAGCTATATGGCTTTCGTGAATTTTCAAGAATTCACAGAAGTAGGACAAGAAATAGTACTTCTAGAAAATATTTGTGAACCTCATTTTAGCATGAGCAAATATGCATGTGTAGATTTGCTCATGCGAAAATCTGAGTGTTTGCAAGTTCACTTTCCCGCCAAACACTTTTTTCCCAACTCTGGAAGAAGGTTTTCGTCTGCCATTGTCAGGAGTAAATTTCCAACATTTCTCAGTATGGGAAAAGATTAGAGAAGAGTTGTTGAAAACCCTAAAACATGCAAGTTAGTAGGTTTGCACAGACTCAAAGGGGCATTCTAACCCTGGAACTATTGCTTACCACTACCTTCAGCCCCAGTATGTAGATCTGCGGAAACGTGGCAACATAAGGGGATTGCAAGTATTCAAACGCTACTATGGTATGAGCCCTGGCATAATCGGAGAGGCTATATCATAGCTCTTATATAATGAGATTGCTGCCATAATTTGTCACCTCACTACATGGCTCCAAAGGTACAAGTGGATTTTGTTACAGGACAAGTAGATTTATGAAGCAACCTGCCCCGTGGACTGGTAGATATTTTATTAAATTCCACACCCCTGCCGCTTACAACCCCTGCACCTGGACTCTGCCATCTGTGAGTCTACCCTGCCAAGTGGTGCCACCACAGTCTTAGACCCTTGGAAGTGGCCGATGCATCTTCTCTGCTGAGAGACGCATCCCTGAGCAGAACTGACGCATCTCCTTGGCTGAGTGGTGCAGACCGAGCCAAACCAATGCATCACCACTGCTGATTAGATTGGACCTTTCACAAAAGACTTGCATCACCGCCGCCTCAGGCATCTGGGGGCCAACGCATCACCTTTGAGGTGCTTTTCCCAGTTCAAGGTCCTCGCATTCCTGTTTATAGTAACCTCGATGACGAAACTCCACATCACAGCTTCACCGATCACCGGACTTGACGCATCACCTCTGCTGCGCCTAGCATCCTCAACACCAGACTTCACATCACAAGCCCCATCGGCAGGATCCTTGATGTCGATGCAACAGGACCTCACAGCACAGCCTCGCCACATCTGGAAACCGATGCATTGCCTCTACTTCGACGCGGATCCACGCAATGCTCTACAACCTGGATTTAAGGTAATTTGTTCAGTAGGCCTAACTGGGTCCCTGTAACCAGCCCGCACTACATCGTGGTCGGCCTAAACTTGTGACTTTGTCCCAGTACGGCACGACCAGATATCCCCAATAGCGCTTTGTGCTTTTTTGAGCTATTTTTCACTATACAATTTAAAAATCAATATCTCTGGTTCTACTAATTGGATTTTTATTGTTTTTGTCTTGTTTTATTTATTAAAATCAGAGCAATGTTTCTAGACTGGTGTGTAATCATTTTGTGTGGTATTTTTACTGTTTTTGCTGCTTGAAATGTTGCAATACTTTACACATAGCCTCTAAGTTAAGCCTGACTGCTACCAGAGAGTGAGCACAGGTTAATTTAGGGTTTGTCTGACTCTTACCCAGACTAGAATTGTGGTTGCTGCTTGAAGAGGGCTCATACCCCAGTCAACCAACAACCCAGTTTTCTAACATTGGTGATCAGGGTGATCAGTGGTGAGATAAGTACTTGGGTTTGTGTGGTACCATTCAGTAATTTGGTGCACATTACCATTGCATATCTATGACCAATTCAAATGTAAAATTTTCCCTGCTTGGCATTTTTGATTTTCCAAGTCATGTCTCTGTCTGTTGGATCTGAAAGTACACCTGCAAGCATGGGATTTGAGCTGGCTAACATGGAGTTCTACACTGTATCCCGGCTCAAGTACTTCTGCAAGGAGTTTGGACTTCCTTCCAAGAGAACCACCAGGAAGGTGGAGTTTCAAAAGGCGCTGAGGGCCTGGGCAGAAGCCACCTGCAGCAAAAGGAGAAGATTTGACTCCTAGAATAAAACTCCCTGTCACAGCAGAGAGCAGCTTTTCCTCCCATGGCCTGTCCCCAGAGGAACTGGTGGAGAGGAGGGAGGAGAGGGAATTCAAGCTGCAAATGGCCAAATTGGAAATGGAGAAGAAAAAGGCTGAAAGAGCCTTGGAAAAAATAACATTTTACTGTCTCATGAACTGAGTCTGAAAGAGCTGGACATCAAAGCCAGACAGGCAGATTCCAAAAGTGATGGTTGCAGCAAACCAGCAGTGTCGGAGGGAGACAAAAGAGCTTGCATTCCCAAGGATTTTGGTGCCCAGTTATGTGGTGGGACACAATTTAGACAAATGGTTTTCTGCCTAAGAGGTAACCCTGAGGGTCCACAAGGTCCCAGAAGAGCATTGCGGGTGGTCTGTGGAAACACATGCCTACTGTGGTGGGGGACACACTTCTAACACTTGAGGTTGGGGGCCAAACCAGGTACACTCCCATGAAAGTCATTTTGATCGCAAAGTTTGGGTTGACTGCTGAAAAGTACAGCCAAAGGTACTGGAGCAGCCAGCAGCTCCTCCACCATTCATGCATAGATTTTGGAGATTGCTCCAGCAAGGCACTGAATGGTTGAGTGTGGGGCAACAAAAGTGAATGATTACACTAGTTTGTACAATCGGACTATGAAGCTTGCTTAGAAGATGGACCCTTGGGCTAGCACCACAGTGTCCAAAAAGGTATTACAGGGGTGGCGGACACAACAGAAAAATTGGTCTGGGTTCCAACCAGAAGAAAGAGGGGGGGAGAAAAACTTAAAATAAGGAATTCTATAAAGGTCACCAAACTAATTCTCAAGGGAATAGTGGTAACCAGTCTTATTCTGATCCTAAGAAAAGATGTTCTTTTATAATCAGACAGGGAGGATTGTTCCCCAGTGTATTGAGTGCTACAAGTATGGGCACTACAATGGCAACTCCAATGTCCCAAGAGGACACAGACCCTCACCAGTGGACAGACACCTGGGTTAGTGAGTGTAGCGAGGTAGTCCCAGTTAGCTTTGGGGAGTGGATAGAGGTAACCCAAGTGTCCCTGGGGGATATGGAGATGGTGCCAAAAGCCCATATGCCTGTCAATACTTTCAAGTACAGGCAGTGGGTCACCATCAATGGGCAACTGGTGGAGGCTCTGAGAGACACAGGAGCTTTGGTCCTCTTTCGATCCTAACTGATTGTGCAACACGGGAAATATTTAAATGGCAATATACTAGTCGAACGCGTCTCGCACACCATGACATGGACTGATTCTGGAGACGGACTGTTCACAATAGCTGGTAAGGACGCAAGAATGTGGTTGTATTATGTGGTGACTTGACACCTACTTTTTGAGGGAGATGTTATATTTACGGAAAATATTTTGCCTTTAGATACGTGGTTTACTACCTCGCACACGAGGACAACTTGAGGGGACTCACCTGTCCATTTCCCCAACGCTTGGTAAGCGAAGGTGGAGACTTTGGGGGAGTGTGTGTTGACACTTGTGGTGACTACTGTTACTGTGCAATTTCCGGTCTCGGATAGCATCAATGTTAGGCACTTGGTGAATGGTGTGTTGATATTTAAGATATGATGCGTGCATTTTAGTGTGTTATGGATGCCGCATCTATTTAAGAGGCTTTTATTTTATTACTCTTCTCTACACTTTGGGCGAATTGGGATGCCGTCGAAGTTGACTATGACCTTACCCGATTAATGTTGCTTTGGGGCATTTGGTATAATTTTTATGAATGCTTCAGAAATGATTAACTGTTTGCATTAATATACAGATTAGGATATCACGTTTCATTATCATGTACTGTGGCTCGGAGATATGTTGGCTAGGGACGTACATGGAGCTCTTTCATTGGGGGCTCTTTACAAATTGCGCTCTGGTTTATGCCTTAGGTTTGAATTGATCGGAAATGGATCACCTACGATACTTGGTTTCGGATTGGAATCCATGGTCTTAAGAATTTCTTTAAATCCATGTGGGATGGAATTATCACCTCATGGAAAGTAGGTGATATCTTGGACTTCAAATATAGCCACTTTCTAGTGACAAATATGGGTTCGGAAGAAGTTGGATTGTGATGACTGTTGCTTTGATTCCTTTTACCCACAGGTCTCAACTTCAGATACTGGAGGAATTGTATGACCATTTACCTAGGCATGAATTTGGGATTTAGTAGGTGTATATTTCACTCTCCGGATTTTTTGTGGTGCTTCCCCGCATATTTAGTTATATGCGGTTTCTCATTTCTTACATCACTTCACCTACACTTATAGTTGCTCCTTTCGAGTGCCATGAGCACATATTGAGATATTTACGTTCAGACACTAAGACCTTCCTTAGTCTGCTTGATTTCTGTTGTGCTCTAAATGGGTCCTAAGGGTTTCACACTGTGCATGTTTGCAGAATTATCTCTGATCTGTGATTGGAGCTTTAATAAGTCACGGTGAGATTACTCTTCATGTCTGTTGAACACCAGATTGTTGTATGGTGTCACAATGGCCTGTTTTCATTTGTTTACTTAGCCTTGAAAAAGTCGCAGGACAATATCCCTTTGTGGCGATGAAACACGTGTTGGCTGGCTAAGAATTCAATACAGTAACAAGAATAAAGGAAAGAGGATTGCAACAACTTTGTTCTAATTTTGTGTATACACTATCACATTCAATATTGTTTTACCGTGTGGACGTGTGCTGGGTATTGTGTATACTGGACCCGCATCACTTAACTCCAGAACACAAAGTGACTCCAAGGGCTAGCTGGCTGGCCTCTGATACATAACAGGCTTTCAACCCCTACACCTAGACTCTGCCATCTGTGCGTCTACCCTGCCAAGTGGTGCAACCCTAGTCCTGGACCCTTGGAAGTGGGCATAAGGTGTTTGCCAGTGAAACCGGTGCATCTTCTCTGCTGAGCAACACATCCCTGAGCAGAACCAATGCATCTCTCTGGCTGAGGGGCGCATCCTGAGCCAAACCATCACAACTCTGCTGCAGTGTGAATTGGCCCCATTGTAAAAGACTTACATCGCTGCTGTCTCTCGCATCTTTGGTCCAATGCATCGCCTTCGGTACTGCAGCTGCGCCACGCTTTTCCCGGCGCAATCTCCTTGCATCCCTCGTCGACGACACCACCGAAATCAATGCATCGCCTCTTCTCCACCTTGCATCCTTGGCACCGGACTTCGCCTCACTTGTCCCGTCAACAGGATCCCCGACGTTTATGCAAGAGGACCTTGCACACCAGCCTTACCGCATCTCAAAACCGACACATTGCCTCTACTGCACGATGCATCTTTAATGCAGATCAATGCACCACTCAGTAACCAGGATTTAAGGTACTTTGTTCAGCGGGCCTAACTGGGTCCCTGTAGCTGGCCCATGCTCCATCGCGTTCAGATATCCCAATATTTTTCACTATAAACTTTAAAAAGCAATATCTCCAATTCTACTAATTAGATTTTGGTTGTTTTGTTCCTGTTTTACTTATTAAAATCAGAGCTATTTTGGTTTGGTATCATTTTATGTGGTGTTTTCACCGTTTTACTTTTTGAAGTCTTGCACAAATACTTTAAACGCAGCCTCTGAGTTAAGCCTGACTGTTCTGCACCAAGCTACCAGAGGGTGAGCACAGGTTAATTTAGGGTTTGCCTGACTCTTACCCTGGCTAGGATTGTGGTTGCTGCTTGACCAAGACTCATAACCCAGTCAACCAACAACCCAATTTCTAACAATGGGTTATAAGGCAGGGATGGGCTAGACTAGAGCCCCACTGTGGTGACTGCGTGCAGATTAGCTCCCAGATCCAGAATTCTCTTGTTGGTTTGTCGAAACACTTCAGAATTATTTTGACACAAACGAAAACACAGCGAGTAGCAGGGTGAAAGAATGGGGTGCTAGGAAAGTAGTGATGCAGGGGGCAAGTATGACACATATTGGTGGAGTTAAAAAGACTTAAAAACACATGTTGAAAGCCGAGGAAAGGCATTTGACAGAGCAAGAGCTTTCACAGCCTGCCAGCCCAAAAAATATGCCAAGATGGGCAGCCCACAAAACCCTGCTTTACAGGGAGAACATACTGCCAATGGCTATATAGGGAAGGGGTAAAATCCAGGCTGTTATTGGCATGGCTGGTTCAGACTGAGAAGGTGTGGAAACCCCCATCTTAGAGCTCTGAGATAAGCAGGAGAGGCTCATACAAACACAGGCGGGGATTAGCAGCATAATCTCTCACCACATGCAAGAGCTATACTCACGAATGCAAACGGTGAATGTAAACTACATTGCTGAAAATATCGCAGACCTCCAGCTGGGCCAACTGACCTCAGAACAAGGGGAGGGATTGGGGACCCCCCCCCCCCCAAGTAAGGAGGAAATTTGAACAGTGTTAGATATGTCATCCTTAGGGTTGCCTTTCCCCCAATATTTTGCCTTTGGCCTCTCATTTTTGCTGATTTGTTTTGTTGGCCTTAGGACTCTGAGCACTTTACCACTGCTAACCAGTGCTAAAGTACAAATGCTTCTCCCCTAAACATGATGACATTGGTGTATACCTGATTGGCATATTTGTTGTACCGGTAAGTCCCTTGTAAAGTGGTATGCCATATACCCAGGGCTGGTGCTTCAAATGCTACTAGTGGACTGCAGCACTGATTGAGCCGCCTGTAGAAGTATACTTACAAATGTGTCTCAGGCCTGCCACTTCAGTTCATGTGTGTGGAGGTTACAGCCATTTCTACTTGGCATTAAAAACTACTTGCCAAGCCTTTCATTACATATAAGTCACCTTTAAGTTAGGCCCTCATGGATCCTAAGGGCAGGGTGCCATGTAAGTAAAAGGTAGGACATGTACTTGTATGTTTTGCATGTCCTGGTAGTGACAAACAGCCGGTCTCGTTTTTCCCTACTGCCAGGCCTACCTCTCTCATAGGTCAACTTTGGGAATTCCCTCATACACTTTTAAGCTGTAATTCCTGATCAGAGAGGAGCAGCTTTTCACGTTTCTAATGAATGGAATGGTAATGATAAATCATCTTTACTGGTGAAGTTGGATTTAACATTACTGTTTCAGAAATTCCAATTTTAGAAAGTGGACATTTCTCTGTACTTACTGCTCTTTGTGCCTGACAGCCAGTTTCCAATAAAAGTCTAGGTTGAGAGACAGCTACACTTTGTGCATTCCCTCTAGACAGCCACAAACACAAAAAGGTGAGGCTCATCTGCATTCTGAGCACTCATCTGCATTCTGATGAGTCTTCCTGGACAGGGAGAAATGCGAGGCGCTGATGCTTACACTTCAATAGCTAGTGTCTGTCCACACACAAAGCACTGATTTACCCCCTAGCATTAGCCTGGCAGTCGGGACTGGGTTGAAAGGGATCCTTGTGCACTTCAGAGAGTTCCTTTGAGGTAGGTATAAGTACTGGGTCACTGACCCCCTAAAATCAGACCCTTCTGGATCTTGAACTGGACCTCTGTCAGAAGGACTGCTGTCCTGCTTAAAGGACTGCTGTCCTGCTTAAAGGACTCAACTGGACTGCTTTTCTGGAAGGACTGCTTTTCTGCTTGTTGCCCTGCTGCCTGCTGCTCCCGACTCTGCTGAAGGAGAGCTAGACTCTGCCCACCCACCAAGTGATTTCCAAGGGTTTGCTGGCTTGCTTCCTGTTTTCCGAAGTCTCAGGGACACAAAAGACTTCCTGCAATTCTGCTGGTGCTTCTGGACTCTGCCTTCTGTGAGTCCTAACCTTGCCTAAGATGCCCTCTCCAAGTTCTGAGCCTCAGAAGTGGGTTCTGCAGCTGTTTTGCTACAAAATTGACGCATCGTCACCACTGCTCTGATCGGAAGCGACATAGTGTCCTTCGACGCCGACGCAGTGCCGATCCAGAGACAGCCCTGCGCGGCTCGGCGATGAGACAGGACTTGGCTGTGAGATTCGATGATGACGGCGCATTGATCCAAGGTCCTGGCCGTGAGGCTCGATTTCGATGCATTGACCTAACTGCGTGAATCAGAACAAACACAATGCCATCACTGCGTTGAGAAGATCAACACATTTCATTGCTTGTGACCAAGAAAGGTACTTTGTTCACCAGGGTCTGCGTAGGTCTTGTAGCCGGCCTGTGCTTACACAAGGTTAGCTTGAACTTTGACTTTGCTCCATTCCAGCGTGACCTACAGTAACATTTTTAGTGCTATTTGTTTACAAGCGCATTACTGCATTTAATCTTTAAAAATTCATATGTCCACTTCTCCTTATTGGATTTTTGTCCTTTTTGTCTTATTTTGCTCAGATAAATATTCTCTATTTTTCTAAACCTGTGTGGAGTCTTTTTGTGGTATAGTCATTGTAATTCTCTGTGTTTGTTGAACATATACTTTACACATTGCCATGGTAGATAAGCCTGACTGCTCGGTGCCAAGCTACCAGATGGTGAGCACAGGCTATCTTATTGTGTATCTAGCTTACCCTGACTAGAGTGGTGGTTCCTGGCTGGCCTGGGTGCATACCTCAGCCAGCCAGGAATCACATTTCTAACATTGGCGATCAGCTGTGAGGACAGGACTTGTGTTTGTGCAATACCATACAGTAACTCATTGTTCACTACAACTGTGTACTGAGACCAATTTGAGCCTTTTTCAATTCTCCCTGTTCTAAGACCTTTTGATTTTTCCAAAGTCCTTTTGCCCAGGTCCCATTTTTCTCTGCAATGTCTGTGGCCCTACCTGGCAATATGGATTTGAGCTGGCCAACCACGAAGCATACACAGTGACTCACCTCAAGGGGTTCTACGAGGAGAAAGGGATGTTCCACAAGGGAAGTGCCAAGAAGGCAGAGCTTCAGAAAGCCTTGAGAGCATGGGCAGAGGACCACCCAGAAGCAGAAGTGCATGAGGAGGGATCTGTGTCAGAGAAGGACTCAACAGATGGTCTTGACACTCGGCCTACAGAGTGGGAGAGCAATTTCCTCTCAGGACCAGTAGTCCACTCTAGAGCAGGCAGCCGTGTGTCTTCAAGGAGCCTGTCCTCAGAGGATCTGGTGAACAGGAAGGCAGGAGAGGAAATTAAGGCTTTAGCTTGCCAAGTTAAAGAAGGACAAGGAGCAGACCCTTGCCCTTGCTAAGCTTGAGAAGGAACAAGCTCTTGAGGATAAGAGGCTAGCCGTGGAGGAAAGGAAGATGGCCCATGGGCTAAACCTCAGAGAGCTGAATATTAGAATCCTTGAAGTGGGGTCCAGCAATATTGGTGGCAGCATACCTGCAATGTCTGAACATGAGTCCTGATTCCATTTCCTAAAAGATATGGTCCCAGTTACAATGTGGGGGATAATATAGATAAATGGTTGGCAGCCTATGAAGTGGTTTTGAAAGTGCACAGGGTCCCAGAGGAGTTCTAGGCGGTAGTCTTTGATGATACCTGCCCATGGTGGGGAGGGACAGACTCCTTATACTAGAGGTGGGGGACCAGACCAACTACACTGCCATGAAATCCATTTTAGTCAGGAAGTTTGGGTTGACACCCGAGAAGTACAGCCAAAGGTGAATGGCTAGTCACAAACTGTCTACACAAACATGGGTTGACCTTCTGGATTTTGCTGGTAAGGTACTAAAGGGCTTAGTGAGGGGCAGCAAAAAAAATTATTTGTAATTTATTTATTGAAATTTTGCACATATACACCATGGAGAACATATGGCATTCACATGATTGCTGAAATACAGTAAGGAACGTGCAGTCTCTAAATACAAACTAAGGGGATTAGGGTAATCAGGGGATATCTTCGTGCTTATTTGTGGTCACGTCACACAACTGCAGTATAAACCATTTCATACTTATTGTCTGCTGTGTCATTACAACATGGAGGCTCCACCCCTCCCTCACAGGTCAAGCATACACTTGTTGGGCCATCCCCGACCCAGTGTGAGCAAAACAACAGTTTTATGATGGTAGGTGGGGAAAATCTACTTGTAACGTGGATATCGCAATAGTGAGGGCATCTGCACAGGGAAATCAGAGCTTTTCTGCCAAAGCCAAGAGATGAACGAACCCCATATATATTCTAAGCGACATAAGCTCCCGGAAGGTGGATAATTGTTCCTGACAATATGTGATGTCCCGCAGCCAGGTCTTAATATCGGGGGCGGGAAGCCTTCCCCAGTGTATAGCTACTATGTGCTTAGCCAGTAGGAGCAACATGGAGATTAGACGCTGACTGGCATGTGGGGCGTCCTTTACAAATCCCAGTAGGGCCACTAACAGTGAGCAACTCAACTCCTGACCACTTATGTCTGCAATGTGTTGGAACACCTCATCCCAGAACCATGCAATCAGTGGGTCATGTCCAGGCCAGGTGCAGGAATGTGGCCTGTGGGACCCCATAATGCAAGCATCCGTCATCGGGGCGTAGACCCATCTGATGCAGTTGCTCCGGGGTGCAGTACACACAATGTAGATTTTAAAGTGTATCAGTCTAAGGTGATAATTTGAGGATAGGTATTCTAGCTGGCCGCAGCAATACTTCCACTGAGCCACTGTAATGGGGGGGGTATAGATCTGCAGTCCAGGCATCTAGGAATCATGGGGTGGTCACCGGGGAGGTGCTTTGGGTAGTGGTGTAGAGGCGTGTTATTATCTTGCGAGCAGAAGAGTCTGTAAGCATGTGCTCTAAAGCAGGTAGGGGCATGGGTGGGGACGGGAATGTGTCATGCATAGCACGGCAAGTTGCGTGCA
This sequence comes from Calotriton arnoldi, assembly GCA_963921515.1. Lineage (NCBI taxonomy): Eukaryota > Metazoa > Chordata > Amphibia > Caudata > Salamandridae > Calotriton > Calotriton arnoldi. The sequence goes on along the minus strand of CAWUFW010007036.1, from coordinate 416,225 downwards.
GCTGGTAATACAGTAGTGTATCCAGGAACGTTATTTGTGAGTACTCCTCAATTAGTAGTGGGGGGAGGAACTGGCTTTCTGGATATAAGTCAGAGAACGTAATAATGCGAAGTTTGCATGCTCGTCCAGCTGCGCCTTTGTCCAATAGTGGGGGAATTGGAGGGTTGTTGGCCAGCGGGATTGATGGGGCATATAAAGTGGAGAGTTTCGCTCTTTTTCACAGCCCCTCTCATGCCCATCTGAGAGTTTCAACCGTGTCAATTTCTCTTCTGGGGTTCTCATAGTTATGATAAAGGGCAGTGGTTTAGAATAAGGTGCGGTCCGGTCCTTCTCGATTGCCACATGGGGTTGGAATGGTGCTGGGTACAGCCAGAAATGGAGAAATTAGGCTTGTGCGCAGTATGCATAAAGTGTGAGGTCCGGGGCCCCCAGTCCACACTGTGCCAACGGGTGGGTTAGAAGCTCCCAGGGTACTCTGGGTTGTTTGCCCGCCCATGCCAGACTGATCATGGAGAATTTTAGATGCTTTAAAAATTGTGAAGTGAGCAGCATAGGGATGTTAGCAGCTTGGGCAGGACTACCACTTTTGTAATTGCTATCCACCCTGCAATAGTTAGGGACAGCTTTGACCAGATTTGTATTTTCTCCTCTATCAAAGTGATCATCTTACCTTAATATCCATTCCACAGTTCTTGTGTATCTCTGCTAAGCCAAATCCCCAGGTAGCGCACTGGGCCGTCTGCCCACTCTATTGAATATTCTGTTGCAAATCTATGTGTGCTATCAGTGAGTGGAAATAAGATGGATTTTGTCCAATTTATTTGGAGTCCAGGCATGCTACTGAAACGCACCAGTTCACATGTCATTGTAGCAAGATTCACCTCTGGCTCGCGCACATACAGTGTAATGACATCCACGTACATAGAGACTACCAACCCTCTAGTGCTGAATCCTATGCCCCTGTCAGTATGATGCTGGCACAGGTGGGCTGCCAGGAGTTCCGGGCAGTGGGAGAGGTATATTGAAGGTGTATCTGCCATATAAAAGTGGGGCTAAGGCCAAGCCAGGCTAGTAATGAAAAGAGGAATTTCCATTCCAGTGAATTAAATGCCTTTGTGGCATCTAGCAAATCAGCTACTGCAGAGACGTGGGGGGCAAGATGATGCATTAAGGCAAATATGGTGCATATGTTGTGTGATGTAGAACACCTGGATATGAATCCTGACTGGTCGGGCCTTATGATAAGCGGTAGAAGTGGCTGCAGTCTGTTTGCTAGTAGTTTGGTGAATATTTTGTTGTCTGTATTTGGCAACGACAAAGGACGGAATCAGTCGCAGAGGTTGGCAGGTTTGCCTGGTTCAGCAACGTTATAATGGCGGCTTGCCGCGTTGAGGATGGTATGGTCCCTGATTCTAGAGATTCTTGTTATACGGCCAGGAGACGAGGGGCGAGTATGGTAGCATACTCCTTGTAAAAGGATGAGGTTAGCCCATCCAGTCCTGGAGCTTTATCCCCTGGTAGGCTTTGTATAACCTGAAATATCTCTTCAATGGTGAATGATTTGTCTAGATAGGCGTGGTGTGATCTGTCTAGCCAAAGTAGTTGAAGTGTATCAAAATATTCTAACAGCTCCGTCTCCCCGGACTGTGTTGCAGAGGAGTACAGCTGGGCATAGAATACTGCTGGGGTGCCCAGCAAGGCAGTCTCGGATTGCACCATATTAGTAGCTGCATCTTGTAGTTCAGTGATGTATGAGGATGTCTTAGGGGGTCAAAGCAGGTTAGCCAGTGTTTTACTAGGGATATCGACCTCTCCGTACCGCCGGGCCTGTGAATGATGGTGTAGGGATCGCGCCTCCCGGATGACTGCTTCCTGGAACTCATTAAGTTTCTCTCTAATATGAGCTAGGAGAGTCGGGTCTTGAGATTGAAAATACTGGCTCTCCACACTCTGAAGTCCCCTCTCCAGGGCATCAAGGGAATGCCTTATAGCCTTCAGTACTCCAGATTGTTTAGCGATGCATGCACCTCTAATCCCAACTTAATCATAGCTCCTATAGCATTGTGGGTGATTGCACTGTGTGTGCATTGAATTCAAAGTACTCAAGTATTCCCCAGCGAACTTCTGCTCTGAATGCAACATCAAGTAGTGCCTCCGATGGGAGCCGCCAAGTGAAGGAGCGGGGAAAGGAAAGCAGAATTTGTAATCTAATAATGACTGGGGCGTGGTCTGAGCGAGTGCGGGGTAGGTGCCTTACTGATGTGGTCCAAGTTTGTATATCCTGAGATATCAACCAAAAGTCCAGTCTTGACCAGGCACTATGCTCAGTTGTTATACAGGTGCCCTCTCTTGCGGTGGGGTGCATCTGCCTCCAAGCGTCTACTAGATAGTTATCCTGTGTGATGGCTTGGAGCATGGTTGTTGCCTGGGGGTGATGGCTACGGGAGGTGCCCGCCCTGTCCAAGTGTTCTTCCATAAGTGCATTATGAGTATTATGGAGTTGCCCAGATATGCTATTTTTGACCAAATTTGGAGAAAAAACTCAGGGTTGTCAGTGTTGGGACTGTAAATGGCAGCAATAGTGATCTGTCTCCCATGCAGCGTGCCACCTAGGAGGACGTACCTGCCCTCTGGATCCGTTAGAGTTTGGGATGCCTTCCATGGGAGTCCCCTTCGAATTAGTATTGCCACCCCCCTGGAATAGTTAGAATAAGCTATGTGTAGATGTCTCCCCACAAGCATGCCCTCAGTCTGGTTGGCGATGCGTCCTCCAGGTGCATCTCCTGTAGGAGACAGACATCCACATTATGCCTGACCAAATATGAGTGCACCAAGCGTGTTTTTCTCCGCAAATGTTCCAAGATAAGCATGTCACTGTAGCCATACTATGTGTCAGGGGGGGACTGAGCATAGAACCAAGTGATATGAGGGATGCGGATCCATACTTTGATAGTCAGATAGTGTTAGAAGGCATGTACATAGTAATAACATGCCAGCAGTGTGCATTGTGACCAATCCCAGTATTTAGCATATTTAGCAGGTACTTCAAACTTTATCTCAACATCCCGAAACTTATCAAACAATAGCAGCTTCCCAACCCTCCTACCACCCACACCAACCCCCCAAACAGGTTGTATCATGTACCACCCGACAGACCCAACAAAGGGAAGGAAGATCTTATAGCCGAAGGGCTATGGGGGAATTATGCTGTGTAAGGCTGGGTGGCTGAGACTCGTTCTCTTTAGGGGCTCCTTTACAGAGTGGAAAGCATTATGGTAGGAGCACCACAAGGTTATTGTAAACTTTACACCCAACTAGGCAGTCCCCTATGCAATGAAATTAGCAGTTACAACAAAAAGAACTCAGCTGCAAGCTGAGAAGCAGCCCGACCTCAGCATCTATGCAGTGTCCACTCAGTGGTACAGTTAGTCATTATTACTCAGTGTGGCCTCGGCAGAGGAATGCGCATAGGCCGCCGGGGACCGGCGAGGGCCTCCAATCTGTTTGGCGAACTTGAGTGCGGATTTGGCGTTGGAGAAGAAGTGCATTTTGCCATCGAAAGAAACTCGCAGCTTGGCTGGGAACAGGAGTGCGTAAGGCACGCTAGCTTGCTGTAGAATCTGCTTGGCTGGGACAAACTCTCATCTCGCTGCCACGACTAGCAGGGTAAAGTCCGGGTAGAAGGAGATAATGTTCCCTTGGTATTGTAATGAGCCATGTTCTCGAGCCAGTTTAAGAACCATATTGCGGTCTTGTTAGTTCAACAGCCACACCATTATAGGACACGGTGTGGTGCCCACCAGCTGTTTAGGCCCAAGAGAGCAGTGGGCGCGCTCCACGATGAACACAGCCAACAAGTCTGTGCAGAAGAGGTCACGCAGTAGTGTCTTAACGAAGTCCTCCATTTTGGAGATGGCCGTGGTTTCAGTTACACCTGTGATGCGGAGGTTGTTGCGCCTGATCGGGCCTCCAGGTCCTCATAATTAGCCTTGATGTTTAAAACCTTATCCATTTGTAGTAGCTGTTCTTTGAATTCTGCTTGGAGATTGTCCGCAACTGAGTCTCTGTTTTCAAGCAGGTCGAGCAGAGTTTAATGCTTGTCCACGCATTGCTTGACGTAGTCCAGGCTGGTTGTAAAAAGGTCTAGTTTTAAGTCTATACTTTTTAAGCTGGTTTTCCCATCCATGAGTATCGTGCGAATGTCATCATCTGGCAGCATAGTTTCCTCCGAGTCTATTACAACAGGATCAGCTGTAGAGCCGTGATCGAGCTGATGAGAGAGCCTTTTTTCAAAAGTAAGCTTCACTTGCTTTGTGTCATGCTTCCCCAATCTAGATGTGCCTGAGTCGCTGTCCTGCATCGGTTTGATGGCCGGTGCGCGGAAAGCCAGGCGGAGTTGATGTACACGCTGCACAGGGAGGTGATGAGCAGACCGAGCAGCACTGACCGTGGGGGGGGGGTTGGGGGGGGCAGTTCTAACCCCAGCCGGAGTTTTTTTATTTTTTGTGTGTCTTAATTCACCCAGAGCCTGAGGGTGAGCCGTCCGAAGGCAGTAGGACGGGGCAGATATCCAAATTCCCTACTTGGAGTAGTGGCACGCACTGACCTCACTGGGCGCTTACCGCTGACGCTGACGGGTTGGTGCGGTCCTGCAATGGGCCTGTCTCGGGGAGCTGATCTTGACTACCAGTGAGCCCTACCAATCCCCTCCTCTAAACATACTCCTTATTATAGGAGACTAGCTTCTGGTAAGCGCACTAGCTTGTAGGGGTCAGTTGGAGTGTGTTTTTCACCGTTCAGGCCTTGTTCCCTCGCACTGCACTCGCAGCTCATTTGATGAAGGTTCGCGCCATAAGGCCCAGCGCTCACGTCCCCTCTCCGCCCGCCCTCAAGGCTCCACATATCTAGGACCGGGGCTGGCTGCAAGCACCGTATGCAGGTGGGGGCCCCAGTGTTGAGGATTTCCATGCATCCGCAATGAGCATACTCTTGAGGCGGTTCTGATCGCAGTCCCTGGTCCGACCCCCAGCAGCCTCAGCACAGGACTCACCTCCGGCTGCTCCCGACAAGCAGCCCCAGCAGCAGTGGGACACGCCTCCAGTCCTGACTGCTCAGGCCCGGCAATGCGTCGTCTCGGGCAGAGGACAGCCCCTGGCAGTGCAGGTTCATTCAGTGCACCAAACTGCAGGCCCGAGGCTGCCAGCAAGGTATGTGGTAGGGCGATGGGGCGACAGTGATGGCGGGTCATCAGCTCCACTCCCCTCACGATCGCTCCTCAATTTCCGGCAGTCTCAGCCTGATCTCCAGCAGTCCCAGTTCAGGAGCCACCGATGGGTGCAGGGGCTGTCTGCGCTCATTCAGGTATCTGCAGTGGGCCTCACCATCAGATCCGCAGCCCCAGGTACAGCAAGGATCAGAGTCGGGCAGCTCATGGTGCGAGACAGCCAGGGATCTCGCAGCATGCCAGTCTCCACCTCTGCAGGCCCAATGTAAGCCCCAACCCACCCCACTGCGTATCCGCTGCTCAGTAAGGTCCGCAATCGTCTGACCTGGGTTAACTGGTGCTAGTGGGCATTGTGGTGATACGGCTGCTGTTTCATTGATGTGTGCCCCTTTTTATAGCGGATTAATGCAGGATGTTGTGCTCGGCTGGCAAAGCCCTCTTAGACAATGACCATCTTGCTGCACGGCAAAGCCACGCCGCCCGAGTGGCAGCAAAGTTAATGATTAGAAAAGGTTGTAAATTTGTTTTTGAAGAAGCACAATCTTGATACTTGTTTTCCAGAACTGTGCTAACACCTGGTTGATAGCAAGCTTACTGATACCAGGAAGCTTGCCGAGGAGGCAGACCTCTGGGTCAGCTGCAGAGTGGCCAAAAGCATATCTGGGGGGGACTCCCAAAAGGGTTGTCAGGGTCCCAACCAGAAGAAGGAGGGGAGAGATAAAAAGACTGACTTCTCTAAAGGCCCCCAAAACAACTCACAGGTGAAAGGGTCTGGTTCACATTCCCAATCTGGCCACCAGAAGATTACTTACCCTGACAAAGGTCAACAGCCCAAACCCATCAAGTATTTTGAGTGCTGTGAGTATGGAAACTCCAAAGGGGATCCCAAATGTCCAAAAAGAGCACCACCTCCAGGGGTGGCTAGTATAGTCCTGGGGTAGGAGTTTTTCATAGTTAATGGGGGGTTTCAGGGGTTACCCTAGTGTTCCTGGGTGACAGTAAGATGGTTCCTAAGATCCATGTGCCCTCAAATACTACCAAGTATAGCTAATGGGTCACCATCAATGGACAGAGTGTCGAGGCTCTGAGGGATACAGGACCTAGCATGACTATGGTAAGGAGTCATCTGGTTTCCCCAGAGCAGGTAATTCCTAATGCCTTCCACCAGGTTGTGGTGGCTGACAACAGGGAGGGTCACTATCCTGTGGCCCTGGTTCCATTTGAGTGGGGGGCGGGGGGTTCCAGGTCTTCTGAAAGTTGCAGTGAGTCCTGCCATGCCTGTGAACTGGTTGTTAGGTAATGGCCTGGAGCATGCTACCTGGAAGAATTTAGAGCTTAAGGCTCACATGGAGTTGTTAGAGTTACCTGAGTGGATCCGTGCTACAAGGTCCATGGCTGCCCAGGAAGGGAGTCAAGAAGTGCTGGAGCCTGGAACAATGGCCAAGTCAGTTGCTAAAAAGGGGAAAGGCAGAGGGCATGATAAACCAGCCCCTGAATGTACCTCCAGTGAGATGGATGGGGCACCTGAGGTTGACGCCCTGGAGTTCACTGAGGGGTATATTGCTTCCCTTGATGACCTGCCTGAGCATGCTCGATGGCATGTGGAGGGGGGACCCACCAAGGAGGAGAGTTCCGTAGGGCACAAAGGAAGCAACCAATCCTTGTGGGCATGAGGCAACAGGCTGAAGCCCAAACAGCAGGTGATGCCTCTGATAGTCACCGCATTTACTGGAAGGACAACCTCCTGTACAGTGAGCCTAAGGCTCCTGGGCATGGGACATCAAGGACCCTGGTGGTCCCCCGATGCGACAGGGTCTACCTACTGGAGCTAGCTCACAAGATTCCCCTGGCAGGACACCAATGCCAAGATAAGACCTTTGCAAGATTTGTCCCCAACTTCTATTGGCCTAGGATCAATAATTCCTCAGATACATTCTGTAGTACTTGTGTGACCTGCCAGGCCAGTGGGAAGACACAGCAGAGCCTTAAAGCACCCCTAAATCCCTTGCCTGTTGTTAGCACCCCCTTTGAGAGGGCGGGCATCAACATTGTAGGGCCTGTGGATCCCCAAACTGCATCAGGCAACATGTTTATCCTGGTTCTGGTGAATCATGCCACTAGGTGCCCAGATGCAATCCGTTTGAGGACTACCACTGCACCCACAGTGGCAAAGGCCCTGATCGGGATTTTTACCTGACTGTGTTTCCTCAAGGAAGTTGTGTCTGACAGGGGCACAAACTTCATGTCTGCTTATATGCAAGCAATCTGGAAGGAGTGTGGGGTAACATACAGGTTCTCTACCCCTTATCATGCACAAACCAGTGGGCTTGTTGAGAGGTTCAACAAAACCCTGAAAGGCATGATCTGAGGCATACTTACACATGTGCTCCACACGGTAGGAGGGTCTGACCAGGACTGGCCCTGGTGCTTCTCGGTTTTGAACATGCTGTTGATTCAGTCTCATGGGAGTAACCATGGGAAGTCCTCAGGGTATGGGTTTGGGTCAAGCTTGCATAAAGTGGGTGAAACTACTTTACACTGGCCATTAGCCAGAACTAGAACAACAAGCATAATCTCGGAGAGTTTTAGTATGAGCAGGGGAATGCAACAGGGTTGCCCACTGTCACCTCTACTTTTTGCTCTAGCGATCGGGCCGGTGGACGCAGGCTGTGGTGGACATTGCACCCCTGGGGTATTAAGAATGGTCATAATGTGCATGTGGTATCCATATATGCAGACAGCATGTTGGTATAACTTCAGTATCCGGCTTACTTGGTGTCGATATTACTGCATGCATTAACTGAATACTGGAAGGTTTACGGCTTGCAAATAAACCCTGCTAAATCCAAAGTCTTCCTGATGGACAGTCTGCAGGACTTAGAGGCTGTGTAGCTTCTGCAGCTGGGTATCCCTTGGGAAACCTCTTACTTTAGATGCCTGGGAATCTGAATTACTCTAGATGAGGAGAATAGTCATAGAATAAATACGGGACAAGTAATACAAGGGCGGGAGGGGTCAATCAAATTCTGGAAAACACTCCTGCTGACTGTCATGGGCAGGATTGCGGTCACTAAGATGGTGGTTCTGCCCTGATGCTTATATGTGCTACAATGCACCACATACTCGGTCCCTCACCACGTGTCCATGCTGCTCAATCAGGCTCTAACTAACTTTTTATGGGCAGGAAAGAGAATTAGAGTAAAGCTGACCACTTTAAAATGTGAGTGGGAGAAGTGGGGTTTAAAGGTGCCAGACCTAGAATTGTACTACAGAGCAGCCCAACTCCAGCACGCAGTGCACTAGTTTGACAAAGAAAGATAACTGGAGAAAAGGCTACTGAGGGGTACCTATGATGGGGAGATGTTGCCGACGTTGCTGGTGAGGGGATGGGAGATGGCATGTATACTGCCATATGTGATGCGGCAAGTCAGAAACGTGTGGTATATAACAATTATAAAGGTGCTAAAGTGCAACCCATATGCGAGTGCCTTGCCCCTGCGGGGCATAGGCCCTTTCGTGTCCATGGCCAAGACCATGGCGGTGGAGAAATAGAAAAGAGGGGGATGCACAACTCTTGCTGACATATTCCCAGACAACAGATTTATCACATTTGCGGATGAGCAGGAGACGTTCGGGCTCCAGCCGGGACAGTTCCTTCAGTATGCAAGGCTATCCCTTCACAATGCCGCTTGTCTCCCACACTGCTCACCTTTCTGGGATTCAGACGACTGATCACACACCAGGCACTGCATGCAGATAAAAAAGTTGAACCACTGCCAATGCAAGCAGCTTGGACTGAAATCCTAGGCGACCCATTGACTGATAAAGAGTGGCGGGAGGTCAGCCAGGGTGCACGGAAGGTAGCCAGGAATGCACGCTTTAAACTCATACAATATAAGTACATCCATATGACATATTTTTCCCCACAGAAATACACAAGATCTACCCGTCGGGCTCGGCCATGTGTGGAAGATGCAGGCAGACTGACGCAGATCTTATGTACATGATATGGCAGTACCAAGGGCTTTATATGTATTGGCAGGAGATTGCCATTTCAATTGGTAACTATGTTATGTTATGTTAAATTTGCTTATAACACGCATGAATCACCCTCAGAGGGGTATCTCAGTGCAGCAGAAAATAAGGTGATCAGTGAACTTCCGTATATGAGTAGGAAGTTTGTTCCAGTTTCAAGGGGCCAAATAGGAGAAGGCTCTGCCCCTGGGACGAGTTTTCTTGATTCGGGGCACAGTAAGAAATGACATGCCCATCGATCTTAGAGGTCTGCCTGGCAGGTAAGGGATGAGTTTCTACGCTAGATATCTGGGTCCCATGTCATTTAGCGCTTTATGCACTATACAACAGATCTTAAAAGTGATTCTTCTGCACACGGGAAGCCAATGGAGTGAGTGCCAAAGGGGAGCAGAGGCAGATCTGGTTGGCATATTTTGGATTAGGCGGGCCGCTGTATTTTGAACCACTTGGAGTTTATCAAGTAAAGACTCATTAACAGCGGCTAAAAGAGCATTACAATAGTCCAGGTGACTTATCACCAAATCCTGGACTAAGGTTTTGCGCACCGAAAGTGGGAGTAAAGGAAAGACTCTGCGCAACAGACTCATTGTATGAAAGCAGGTGCCAGTGGTAGCCACTACCTGATCTTTCATAGTAAGAGTCTGGTCCAAGCGAACACCCAGGTTTTTTTACTGAGGATTTGGGGGTACGTACAGTGCCCAAATCCAATGGCCACCGGTCCGGGGACCAAAGCAGTTGAGCTGTACTGAAGAGCATGATCTCTGTTTTTCTGGCATTTAGCTAAAGAAAATTCTCAGCCATCCAAGCCGAGATTGCTTTCATCCCATCAGCAAAGCGTTCTTTCATAGGAAAAGGTCTCTGTCAAAAGAGATCAGAAGTTGAGTATCATCCACATATGAAAGAGGTGTAAGTCTGTCAGCTCTGATAGTTTGTGCAAGGGAGGCTATGTATATGATGACTAGCATAGGGCTGAGACAAGAGCCCTGAGGCACCCCCTTGTTGATCTCTATGGTGAGCGATCTGAACAGACCCAGATTGATGGTTTGGGTTGTTGAGATAGGAAACTTGTGAACCATTGTAGAGCTGTGCCATGGATGCCTATCTCCTCCAGTCTCTGGAGCAGTCTGGGGTGAGATACCATATCAAAAGCTGCTGATAAGTCAAGCAGCACTAGCATTGGAGACTGGTTTTCATCCTGAGAGTATCAGATATAGTCTGTAACCGCTATAAGCGCAGTTTCAGTGCTGTGCATAGGTCTAAACCCGGAGTGGGAGGAGTCTAGGATCCTGTTGGACTCAAGAAACTCCATAACTTGTCTATTAATGTGTCCTTCCAATAGTTTACTCATCAAGGGGAGAAGCTAAATTGGGCGATAATTTGAGAGGTCTGATGCTGGAAGATTTGTCTTCTTACGAAAAGGAATGACCTGGGCGGCTTTCCGGTGTACCGGAATCTTAACCAAGCTTATCGAAAGATTTAGTAACGAGCAGATGGCTGGGGAAAGCTGATTATACAGAGTAGCTACTATCTTAGCTGGAATAATATCTAGTGGGGACCCTGATTTCACTGCCTTCAAGGCTTTACAAACGGAATCTGGCCTGAGAAGAACCAGATTCTCTAGGAAACAAGTGTTAGAAGCCTTCGAAAGAGAGCGTATGGATTCAGAACTTATAAGGTTAATCAGGCTTGGCAAGTTATTATAGATCTGATTGACGTTGTCTTCCAAGTGGTCTGCAATGGCATCGCACAAAGCTTGTGAAGGTAAGGTATCTGTTGAGCAAGCCTGTGGGTTGATGAAAGAATTGAGGACTTTATAGAGCTCTTTAGAGGAGTTCCCAGCCTATCCAAGTTGCAGTGAAATATACGCTTTGCGTGCTTTCCTAATATTGCCATTGTACTGTGCTAGGGTTTTTTATAAACCTCTCTATCACAGGGGTTATGGGCTTGTTGCTATTGTCTCTCCACTTTTCTGCACTGAGCTTTTTGGCTTAGGTTTATTTTTTGGATGTTCTGGTACAAACGCCGAAGCGATTCATAATCCAATTAGTGAATGATCTGTCCACAGGAGGGGACAAGGGGGCTCACAGGACACGAGCGGGAAGTTAGTAAAAATTGAATCTAAGGTGTGGCCCGCAGTATGTGTGGGACCTTTGACAATTTGTTTAAGACCTAACATGGAAAGGTGGGCAAGGAGTTCTACTGCCTCTGTATTTAAGGGGTCTTCCATTGAAACATTGAAGTCCCCAAGTAAAATAAAGTTTTTTGATGCCAGCGCATGAATAGCAATAAGTTTCATGAGTTTGTGACTGAAATCTCCTGTAGGACCCGGGGGGGCGATATACAAGGTCTCCTTTCCAACTGACCTGGGGAGAGAGTTGTACCTTAAAGACACATATCTCTGCCCATTCCTCAGAAAGGGTCTCTCTGAAGGAGATTTGTAGAGAGTCTTATAATTGCTATTCCCCTGCCCATTCTGCCTTCCCTATCCAATCTCAAAATGCGGTAATTATTTGGAAGTGCGAAAGCAATAGAGAGAGCAGTGGTAGGTTTTAGCCAGGTCTCTGTAAGAAATCCCAGATAAGGTGATATGGAGGTTACCATGTCCCAGATTTTAATTACGTGTTTGGGTAATGATTACATTGCATAGGAATCCCTTTCAGACCACTGATGACAGAGAGAGAGGGTCAGCAGGCGCACATAAAGGTGTCATACCCAGGGGTTAGGGACTCATTTGGTAGGGTCAAAGGGTGTTTTCCTCTATAGTTCAGCGTAAGGCTTTGAAAAGGACAATTTAAACAAGTTAAAGGGCCTTCAAGGAGAGATGGAAAGCTACATATGTAGCAGGGTTCATAGGTGGTAGAGCTCTTAGCTTGGTTACTGAAATAAAAGAACTTGAACCAAGTAGGACAAATCTTTATTAAGCTTCTTCATCGACATTCATCACCCAGAATCTCACAGTTGGGCTCAGGGAGTGCACATTAGAACCCTTCCAACATTCTTTGGAACAGTGCAAAACAATGGGAGAGGGGAGGCGGAAGGGTCCAATGGAGGGGAGGAAAGGAGGGAGAAAAAAGGATGGAATACAACACATCTTCTTCCCTAAGGAAATATAATATCTATAACTGGAAAAAATACATATGGCATGAATGGGATAAAGATTAAACAAAGAGAAAGGTTAATACATTTTATAATCCTTGTGCCACAATGGTTTCTTATGTTGGTTCCTTAGAAACTCTTTCCTCAGTTGAGAGCCAGGTTTATTGTTTACAAGTGTTCTGCAATCCCTGGTGGAATTAGATACATCTTCACTGTTATCCTTGACTATCCTGTCAGAGATCCATGTTTGACCATCATCTAGAAGTACAACATTTTTGAAAACTTTACATATTTTCTTTCTCTCTGAGAACTTGGAAGAACCTGAATATACAGATCTGGGTAATTTTACTTTTACCACATCTCCTTCCTTCCAGATTTTACTCTTCCTTTGCACTCTACTGTTATACCTGTTTACATATTTCTTCTGATGTTCCTGAATTCTTTCCATTATTTTGTCATGATCCACTTCCTCATTATTGTTACCAACTAACCACAAGGGACTTAGTTTAGTGCCTGGTTCCCTACCTTTAAGGGACTTAAATGGGGATACACCAGTAATGGAGTGAGGAGTAACGAGATAGCACCAAATCATTTCATCTAAAGCTTTCTTTATGTTCAAACCTCTGCTTATATTGAGTTGAATGCAATCTTTGATCAACCGGTTGACTCGTTCAACTAGTCCATTAGCCCTCGGACAATAGAGAGCAGTTTGCAAGTGAGTTACTGAAAGTTTGTGTAAAAATTCTTTCATTTGTGATTAAGTAAATTGGACACCGTTGTCTGTTACTAAGGTTTGAGGTACCCCTTCAATGCAAAACACTTCTTGTAGAAATGTAATAAAAGTACAGGTAATAATGTTGTCCACAATTTTGATGACCACCCATTTTGAATGATAACCTAGTAGTGTCAATATGAAGCTTCCTCCTAATCCCCTAGCATTTATAGGACCTATAATGTCTAGAGCCAATTTATTCCAAGGAACAGGAGGTACCTTTACAGCAGAAATGTAACTTTTGCTCACTTGTTTGCTCTTATCACTGTATGCACAGCCTATACATTGTCTTATGCTCATTTCAATCATGGAGTCCATGCCTGGCCACCAATAATGAAGTCTGGTCTTGTTCTTGGTCAGACTGCAACCTAAATGGCCTTCATGTGCCAACATGATGATTTTTTCACGCAACCTTTCAGAACGTACTAATTTGTTTCCCCTATACAAATTAAGATCACGAATATACAATTCGTTCCTCATCTCCCAAAACCCTTTCTCATCATTCTTAAGATCAGAGCATTTCTTAGGCCCTCCCTTCAAAATAAGTTATTTTACATTTTGAATGTCCAGATCACTTTTCATACAATCTTCCCATTCTTGATTGTGTATCCCCTCGGAAATGGCTGCCACCACAAACTCTTCAACAGCATTCTTTTCCAACTCATTATTTGGTAAAGGAAGTCTAGACAAACAATCAGCTGCTTGATTTCTGGGTCCTGGTATGTACACAATTTTGAAATTGAATCCTTCTTATCCAAGGAACCACCTGGATATTCTAGGTGTGGTTTTTTCAATATTTTTCACTGAAAATTCACTTACCAGAGGTTTATGGTCTGCTCTTAGAGTGGAAGGAATTCCCCAGACAAACACACATGATTGCTTTACAGCCCAGAAGCAGGCTAGCGCTTCCCTTTGTACCACAGAGTATCGGGATTCAGCTTCAGTTAATGCTCTTGACGCAAACGCTACAATCCTTTCTTCACCAACAACGACTTGACTAAGGATAAATAACTAAAAAGAACATACGGCTGACTGAGGTACTGCACCTCTAATCCAAATATTTCAAAATTGTCCAAAATCCCGTGCATACACTTCCGGAGCCCGCCGTACTTGGTCTCCACTGATTTCCCAGAGGTAAAATTTGTTGCAAGAGGAAGGTGCACCGGTCAAAGAAGTCCACAATGTTACCAACTTGTCCAAAATGTATTTTCTTTATTTTGTATCAATCTTTTTGTTGTATTTGGCTGCTTATGCGTACCTTGGCTATCTCTTTTGAAAGGAGGAAGCTCCTTCCTCTAAAGGGATATCTGAAGCAGTAATATTCGATGATGTACTGTTCAGAGAGGAAATTGAGGCATTGCTAATAGAACTACTTTCTTCACCTTCCTCTCTTCTTTCCCTAGAACGCTTCCTTTCATCCACAATTTGTAAATTATCAAATTTCTTCGCAAATGTGTAGATTCTACCTTCTCGGTAATCTTTATCATCACGTTTAATTTTTCTCAATTTCTTATCTTTCAAATAGATCTGATGATTTTCTATTACCTGCTTTAAAATTACAAACATTTTCTCAATTAACTCATTTGGTTCCATTTCATTTATTTCTTTTTCAATCTCCTCAATTTCACCTTGTAACTTCTCTCCTTTCTCATGTGCATGTTTAACTAAAATGCGCATCATAATCTGAGATGCGCCTTCTAAATTATTTTCCCACTCCTTGAGGAGTTCCCCACTCAAATCCTCAAAAGTGGGAGCAATTAAAATTCTCAATCCCCTAGGAATCTTCTGATTATCAATGTATTGTTGGAGAGTAATTCCATCCCACCATCTACTGAGTTCCTGTTTCTTGAGTCGCTCTAATCTGACAAATAATGCTTTAAGACTTTTTTTAGGCTGAACATTAGTATTACTTAAATTCTTTACGGGGTTGGCTCCAAACAGATTTTGTGCCAATTCTTCTCGTCCATCATTGAATCTTGGCATCTTTTAAACAATTATAACTTCGAGGATGAGTGCAGTACAGTCCACAAACTTTAAATAACTAAAAAGAACATACGGCTGACTGAGGTACTGCACCTCTAATCCAAATATTTCAAAATTGTCCAAAATCCCGTGCATACACTTCCGGAGCCCGCCGTACTTGGTCTCCACTGATTTCCCAGAGGTAAAATTTGTTGCAAGAGGGAAGGTGCACCGGTCAAAGAAGTCCACAATGTTACCAACTTGTCCAAAATGTATTTTCTTTATTTTGTATCAATCTTTTTTGTTGTATTCTCCTGCTTATGCGTACCTTGGCTATCTCTTTTTGAAAGGAGGAAGCTCCTTCCTCTAAAGGGATATCTGAAGCAGTAATATTCGATGATGTACTGTTCAGAGAGGAAATTGAGGCATTGCTAATAGAACTACTTTCTTCACCTTCCTCTCTTCTTTCCCTAGAACGCTTCCTATCATCCACAATTTGTAAATTATCAAATTTCTTCGCAAATGTGTAGATTCTACCTTCTCGGTAATCTTTATCATCACGTTTAATTTTTCTCAATTTCTTATCTTTCAAATAGATCTGATGATTTTCTATTACCTGCTTTAAAATTACAAAAATGTTCTCAATTAACTCATTTGGTTCCATTTCATTTATTTCTTTTTCAATCTCCTCAATTTCACCTTGTAACTTCTCTCCTTTCTCATGTGCATGTTTAACTAAAATGCGCATCATAATCTGAGATGCGCCTTCTAAATTATTTTCCCACTCCTTGAGGAGTTCCCCACTCAAATGTGACTAAGGGTCGCCCCTATACCTTTGGTACTCGCATCAGTAGTAAGTATGGTGCGCTTGCTTGTGTCAAATTGTCCTAAGAAAGGAGCATTCACAATAAGGCACTTCAATTTATTAAATGCTTCCATGCATTCTTTAATCCAGACAAACTTTACACCCTTTTTAAGCAAGTTTCATAAGGAATGAGTAATGTCAGCAAAGTTTTTTACGAACTTTAAATAATATTCTGACAAGCCAAGGAAAGACTTTACTTCTTCCTTGGTATTAGGTACCGGGGCTGATTTGATCGCTTCCACCAAGTCTACCTTAGCCTTAATACCATCTCTGGATATAACGTCCTAGATATGTGACAGAACGTACCCCCACTTGACATTTCTCTCTTTTCAAAGTTAATCCAGCCTCTTTCAATTTAGATAGAAAAATACGGAAGGACTTGTTGTGCTCATCTTCATTTCTTCCAAAAACTAAGAAATCATCCTGGAAGCACAGTACATGATCCACCCCTTCCAGAATCTTTTGCATGGCTCTTTGAAAAACCGCGGCAGCGGAAGCTAAGCCGAACGGCATTCTGCAGAATCTAAATGCGCCGAACGGTGTGATAAATGATGTTAATGTCTTGCTAGTAGGGTGAAGCTTCACTTGATGATAAGCTGAAGATAAATCAATTACCGAAAAAAATTCAGCTTTACCAATTTGGCTCAACATTTCATTTATGTTTGGCAAGGGATGCCTGTTGACCCAAATAATATTATTTGATTCTCTCAGGTCAATGCATAATCTGATAGCTTTGGAATTGGATTTGGATGTGATAACTATGGGAGCAACCCACTCAGCACATTCGATGGGTTCAATTACTCCTTGACTGATTAACTTATCCAGTTCCTGTCTAAGAGGTTCCTTCATCATTAATGGGATGTTTCTACATTTATGCACAACAGGTTTGGCACCATCTTTCAATTTTATTTTATGTTGGAACTCTCTCAATCACCCAAGCTTGTCTGTAAGTACTTCAGGAAATTCGTCTAACAACTCCATACCACAAACAGATCTTTCCACAAGCATGACAGGGACTTCTGCTGTAGGATCCAGTTTCATTCCTAAATCTTTTTGATGTGCCCATCCTAGAAGATTTGATCCTTGTCTAGCTCTGTATACCTTCCCGACTGTGCTTCTATCTTTAAATGTGATCTTCATAATGGCAACCCCTTCCAGCGGTATAGGGTCTTTGTTGTACCCTACTGGGATTACATCACGTTCTATGAGAGGGGACACATCATCACCAAATTTGGTATGGTACGTTTCACTGTTGATAAAAGTAAAAGGTGAACATGAATCTGCAAAAACTTCCACTTTTTTCCCATCCAATCCAATCACGCACTTCGGTAAGTTAATCATATGTACTTTCCTGTTTCCTACCACATCAACTTGAAGGACATATTTACTTCTGTCATCTTCACTGGTTTCAATAACATTAACCGTTCTGCCTGACATATCTTTGCATACACGTGCAAAGTGTCCTTTGCGGTTACACTTCCTGCACGTGGCTGTTCTAGCCCAACAATTTGCATTATTGGCTAGATGCCCTGTACTTCCACACCTAAAGCACTTAAGTCTGTTATCTGAATTAAATTTTTGTCTGTAATGCTCTTTAAACGTTTCACTTTTCTTTTGACCCTTGATGGCACATACACTTTTAACTTCTCCACAGATTTCATTCATTTCTTTGTCAGTAGTAACATTCATTTCCTTAATACATTCAGCAGTGTGCTCTACACTTTTTGCTATATCAATCGCATTCTTTAGATCAGGATTACCCACCAATAACTTTTCTTGTATTTTCTTATTATTAGTACATCGTACTAACTGATCCCTGATGAGAGAATCTGTCAACTCGTGGAATTCGCAAGTATTTGCTAAACCTCTTAATATTGCTATGCAATTTCCCACTTTTTCATTCTTTCCTTGACTTCTTCTAAAACATTTATGTCGCTCTAAAACAACATTTATCTTATCTGCAAACTGTAGTTCTAATTTCTTAATGGTACTAGCATAAACATCTCTCTCACCAAACTCTACTTCTTCTTCTTCTAATTCAGGAAGACTGTCAAATACTTTCCTCCCTTCAGCACCTAGGTTATGTAATAAAATATGTTGCCTCCTTACTGCTGAAAACCCACTGGCACCAATGGCAATCAAATATGTTTCAAACCCTTTGATCCAGTTTTTCCAGGCCATAATAGGTTCACCAGCCTCTGAAAGGAAGGGTAGAGGTTGGTTCATACTAGCCGCTGCCATTATAATCTGATACACTTACTGAAATACAACTATTGAAGAAAATAAAAATATCAACAACAAAAAATCCTGTTGGAAAAAATGGTTAGTAACCTAAAGTAATTGTAACAACGTTAGTAATCTTCTCTCCAAAGAAAACGTAATTCCTGTAGGAAAAATAATTTGACGATATTAAAACTCAAACTGAAGATGCTGCGCTGGAACAGATTAGAAGATAAACTATATTATTTTGTTGTTCAAAGTTCCTTTAGCTGTTTGTAAAATCAGTATTTGTAAATCATCACACTTTGAGATATTTCACAAACAAGAAAATACTGATATATATATGCTATTTGGCTGAGAAAAAAATAAAAATAACCGGAGAAACTTCTTCACCAGTTTTCAGCAGGAGAACTCCTTTGAGAAGATTAATCAATTCCTTCCAGATGCAAAAGTGAGCGCAGAATAAATTAATTTAAAGCTACAACCTTATGAAAAAACTCAGAAATATGTGAACTGTCAAATGTTCTTTGTAAATATGTTCCGTTCACTGCCGGTTTACTCCCACACAAAGTCAAAGTTAATTCTGATGCGTAAGGGGATGAGATCACTCGAAAGAAATATTGGCAATCTCACCTCAGGTAGCCAAAAATGTTCCCTCATGCAGCGTGGGTCTCAGTAATGACACAGAGTAACTGTTGTTTCCGTGCTGCGTCACTCAAGGAATCGCCTCACAGCAAAAGACACACTCACTGAGACGATCTCTGAGCCAAAAATGTTCCTTCATACAGCGTGGGTCTCAGTAATGACACGGTGAAACTGACGACTCCGTGCTGCGTCACTCAAAGGAATCGTCACACAGCAATCGAAAGGCTCACTCAGACGTACTCTGAGGGGGGTGGGAAAATACCCACCAAAACCTTGCAGTACGCAACTCGCTGGATGTTTCCTCACCAGTAGATGCACACTTCCCGGGTAGGCTCCACCCAGATGGGCAGTGCACTCACCTCAAAGCTATTATCGTCTTCCTGATTTCTTCCACAAAATGGGCGGCACAAGGGATGGAACTCCTCCCAAAACGGGACGCGCTTCGTCGACGAAAGACCGGAACAAGCTTAAAATTCCAGGTCAACTCGGCTCTCATCGACGGACGCACAAGGCACGGTGCATAGGGAGGATTACCGATTCTTTTCTAAACATAATTAATTCGCCGCCAAATTACTTCGTCGGAAGACTGGAAGACTTCAATCTGCGCACGACTTTATTTTGAGTCAACAAATAAAATGTACTGCTCTGCTGGGTAACACACAGAGGGAATGCCAATATGTTGCCCTCCGCACAACTGTCCTCGTCGCCAGTGAAATAAAAGAACTTGAACCAAGTAGGACGAAACTTTATTAAGCTTCTTCATCGACATTCATCACCCAGAATCTCACCGTTGGGCTCAGGGAGTGCACATTAGAACCCTTCCAACATTCTTTGGAACAGTGCAAAACAATGGGAGAGGGGAGGCGGAAGGGTCCAATGGAGGGGAGGAAAGGAGGGAGAAAAAAGGATGGAATACAACAGTTACCTATACAGATAAGTTCCTCCGCCGAATATGTGATTTTAATTATATTACCAGTTTCCGGGGCGAGAGGAGCAGGGGTCCTGGTGACGCTCGGGCATGGACGGGCGCAGACAGGCTTGCCTTTGGTGCACCTTTGGCCTGCTGCACGCGTCCGCTGTGCGTCAGCACCAACATCTGACTTAAATAGGAGCCAGGTAGGGCAGCTTGACTGATAACCCCGTGGTCCCAAGCTAGAAACCGGAAGTGAGGACATTCACCCACTCTCTCCGCAGCAAACGGAAGAATCTGTGGTAGAATGGAGAACGAGGAGTAGTCAGTAAGTGCAGTTCAAAAGCAGCCTAACCATGCATAGCTTACAAATAGAATGAGGGGAAGCACTAAAAAAGTGATGAAAACAATGCAGTCAAGTAAGATTGCTACCACTTGCCTGCGGTCTGTCCGAACTATATACCACAGAGAATTACACCTACAATACGGAACTACATTCTCAATCTCCTCCCGAATGGAAAAAAAACAAGAGTGCATAAAGGCTGATTCTTCAAATTAGGTGCACTGCTGGCCAAACGATGTATAGCCATACACTGGGCTAGCCCTAGGGCACCTACAACTGAAGCCTAGAGAGTTGACCTGATAGAATGAGCAACAACTGAAGAGACACACATGAGAATGGTGCGATGAGATGATAAACTTATAGATGATTTGGGAATATGGGACAAGATAATACAGGCACTTTTAGACCCTCAGCGGACCAGACCCACTTGAATTGATATATGACACTTGACCTTAGTGCTCTAGCGAGAACCTTACATTACTAACCTCACAGATGCAGTTAGGGAGTTGGGGTGGAGTGGGAGCAAAGGGGAGAGTGGGCCAAGGGAGTGTAGGAGGGAACGCCTACAAAGCAAATACATTGGTGAGACGAATGAAGGGGAGGGGCCTAGAGAGGCAGTGGAACCCAGAGAAGGAAAATTGAGTGAACATCCAGCAAGTACGTCTGATCAGATTGTTGATGTTGCCTAGTTATGTAGCAGTGACTCAATGTGGGAGACAAGACACACCATGGGCAAGTCCCTACGTTGGGTGGGGTTGACAGCTATGAAACTATAATGAATGAAGGACCGGGACGGTACTGAGGATCCTGCAAATTGTTATGAGCCAATGCATTTCCCCAGTGTTGATTATACTGTTAAAAAATCAATAAAAATAAAAAAACATACAGCTAAATACCACTTTTTGCAGGTAGTAAAGAGGAAAGCACATATCAAAGATAAGAAGCTATCCGTTCCTTTATTCAGAAATGTACAAATATTCACCATTGTCTAGTTTGCAATTAAATATTCCAATTTCATGCTTTCACAAACTGTGCAGCTCATTCCAGGAAATTGCATCAGAAAAAGCGCTGTCAGAATCAGGCTCTAGCAAATATCACATGAAAGGTTATGTATTAAGTAAATCTGCCGCCTTTCACTTCACAATGTTTTAACATGCCTTTAACTACCTCACATTCCATTTTATTTGGCATTAAACATTAATATACTAATTAAATATAGAACCAGCAGAAGGAGAAAGAGCTACGATTCCCTGTCTATGATTTGACTGAATGGGTTTTCTGTCTTACACTGAAGTGTTCTGTTGCCTAAAACTGCTCACTCTTTTAAGTGCCTTTGCTTGCATTCCTGGTGCTGGGTTGTTTGTCAGACTATGGAGTACAGGACTACAGAAACATTGAATACTCTAGCAAAAATATCACCAAATAAAAAAAGAATCGACGTATGAATAGTTTAGTACTGATTTGCGATTCTTATATTTACGTCTATGTATCTTGACGATGTATATATTATCAAGAAGATACATATATGTGAAGCTACTCACATATAGATACAGAGCTATTTTGGCATTCGACATTTTTAGTAAAATAGTTTTGTGGCATGATATTTAAAGCTCGATGTTTATGGTGCCATACTGGACAGACCTCTATTCAATCACTGCACCGTGGAAACCCAGGTATAATCTGGCTAACATGGGCGCCTGTCATTAAATGCACGAAAGGGAATATGCATCTATACTCATAAATGTGCATGAGCAATGCACCCACAATGCCATGGGCCCTCATGGAATCTACATATGTTGCAAAACATCTGAAATCTACATAATATCGTCAAGGACAGTTCAACATTTTGGCTTTCAATGGTCAATACATTGAGTCTATTTGTAATGAGTGATGATAAACCCTTTTGTGTACTGCACTATGAAATTGCAAAACTAGTGGTGTCTGCTCCATTTGGGCAGACGGGCCTCAGCCCCATGAATTGCCAAGGCATCACTGCGGTTACAGCACTTCACTTTTGGTGTAAGCATGCCTCTTCAATGGAGTAACGGGGCAATGAAATATCAAGCATTGCAAGTAGGCAGTGCATACTGGCCTGAAGTTACTGTAGCCGGAGGATGTTACACAGACGTGTGGGGGCCATGAAAGGCCATGGCAAAGAATGGCACAGAACAGTAGAATAGCACATAAGGCAGGGGCTCATAAATGTACATCACTCCTCTTTATGTGAATCAGATGACGTCTTACATGTAGACACCTCATAACTTTGATGTAACTGCAGTAATTGCAGAACACAGTGAAGACATCTAAGCTCCCCGTAGGTCTGTCACTAAGCAGTGGTATCCGAGGGGGATGGCACTCCCAGGTAGCTATTGACTGGGGTCGGGGCAATGACCTTGGAGAATGAATACTCTACTACGAGCAATACCTTCCTGGGATAAGCTTCCCTCCAATAATATTAGAGGTGTACTTCACAAAATTATTCATTAGATGGTGTTTTGACATAGTACTTTATAAAGAAACGTTTACAAAAAGCATTAAGGGTGAATTCTGTTTGGTGATAAAGTTCTGCCTCCAGAATGGAATGCATAACTATAATTTGTGTCCTAAAGTAACTGTAACTCACGCCCCCCATGCACAATGCTGTCATAAATGATGTCATTTCAGAAGTTGCAGTGATTTTATCAACAAGTTATGCGGTAATTAGGAGTGTACGAGTTATGGTTTCTTAAGATATGAATAATTGGTGAATTTCAGTGTTTTTTTTTGTTAGTTTAATATAGTATGTTTTAAGTGACATCTTCACCTAACTCTAATGTCCATTTAACCTTTGATTTTTCATTGAATGGCCATGGATTTTTTTTAAATGTCTGACGATAACTGTGACTTGACTCTTTGGTGTTACTGTGAATTTCTATGTTTTTTTATCATAATGTAGGATGTCCCTCGCCATGCATGGCATGAGGTTTCGCGCACAACCACTGCCCCCTCACATACTTGGCTATATCATGTAACAATGTAAAAGGTGTCATTTTAAGTAAAGCACAACTATTGGCTTTGTTAAAGGCTAAAAAAAACAAAATAATAGTTTCAGGGCCTAGTGACTTTATCAATGAGTCAGCTCATTAAGATATATAAAACAGACCTATTGACTTTGTCAAAACATCACTAATAACCATAATCAAAGGTACATTTCATTAATTCATACATTGCAATGCTTAATAATAGCGATTGTGAAAAACGTTTTCTATTAAGCCTTTTAAAAAAACATGTTTGAGGGTTTTTTAAAACTTTTTACCATTGTTAAGGCCACAAATTGCAACCATAAACCAACCACTAGAGGTCCATGCAGTCCAGATGAACATCATACAACTACAGGTCAGAGTGTTTTAAAAAATATGGTAAACTCTCCTGGGGTCATGGATTTAATGACCCAGGAAACGTACTGTCTTTTTTTAATGTTGATGGGGACTGCTGCCCAGCAAGAAACTCCCAGCATTAAAATCAATAATTTTATGGGGTGCTCCTTGCTGGAGCAGTGAATATTAAAGGAGGGGCTTCTGCTGCTCATTTATTATTCTTTTAGTTTTTTTAAAGATAATTTTGGGCATCCCGGATTCCACCGGGGACACCCACATTTTTAATTTTCAGGAGACTGACACTTTTTACACTTTTGGTGAGTGCCCCAATGTCCACCCAGGGCACCCATAAGCCATCTTTTGTTGGGGGTCAGGTGTGAGTCTCAGGGCCCCTGCGGCCCCAGCAGGTTCCTCGGCCAGCACCATACTGGGTGCTGGTGGGAGCCGGCTCACTAACTTCTCACCCCTCCCCTTCTTTGTTTTATCATCCTCTTGCAATGGAGTTTTCTGGGGCCTGTTCAAGGCTCCTCAATTATAATGTAGGAGCCCTGTAGGCTTGAGAAGTGGAGCCATTTGCACCCCTACCCGTATTAAGAATATATCAGCCCCAGGGAATAAGAGGCACTATGATATTAGTGGCCCCGGGTGATGGGGTCCCTGTGGCCTCCTGGAAGCTTCGGGAGGGGGCCGCATGTCACTCCTCTTAAAATATGAATGTGCAGGACCTCACAGGTGCTGTCCCACCCTGGGGTGGGATCTTCTTAAAGGCAGGAGACTGCCTTTTTTTTATCGGAGCCACAGATCCATAGGTTCTCAGAGCCGACCAATAAAAAAATGCAGCTTTTGGCCCCAGGTGGACTCACTCGGGACCCCCCTACCAGGTCTGAGGGAGCAGAGTATCCCTCCCCTGCCCCTTTATATTCTTTTTATCTTTTTTTTCTTGGACAGGGGACTAAGTCCCTGAGTACTCATATGGCTGCTCCCACATATTTGTTGTTGTGGTGGCTGCCAACCTGACCCTCCGCAGTGAGAATTATGTAAGGTGTTTGAGCTTGAGCCTTAATGTCTCAAAGACTACCAAACAAATTTACACAAATCACAAAAAGAACACTTTTTGGTCCAAGACCTAACTTTCTGTCAGATTTGGGGTAATTCTGTTCAGTCATTTTGGCTGTAGCTGTGTCTAATTTTTCTATGGAAAAATTAAAGGGGAAAACATATTTTGTAAACCCCCCTTTTTTTTGGCCCCCACTTGACTGATCACCCCGAAACTCTCCAGTTAGGATCTGAGGTGGAAGAAATGTTTTTGGGAACGTTTTGTGAAGATTCGTCCAATGGATCCAAAGTTATAAACAAACCAAAAAATGCTTTTTGTATGGAAACGTGGGCCTAACCATAACTAACCAGTGGCGACAGAATACCCTGCTTATAACTTCACATGTGACATCACTCATGATATGTTCTATGATATAAATGAGAACATCACTAATGATATCTGAAATGACATAATTGATGACATCACTGTAAATGGCCGGGCTGCGATTTGCTCTTCCCTATGTGCCAGATCACTTGATTTCACATAGGTTCTATCCTCCTCACACTATGTGGAAGTAAGTTGTTTCTCCCTGTCTGACACTATGACTGAGTTTCAAAGCCCAAGTGGGATTTCAGATGAACTAGTTTTACTGACAAATTTATCAATTTCTTTATTTTTGTACTCTGTTTTATCCGTGGTAGATAGTCATGCGAAAGCTTGTTAATATGTTAAATCATATGCTCACCAATCAGATCCTGACTAAGCTGTAATACTCTGCATCACTGTATGCTTTATACAGCTCTAAAAAGGCAACTGGGCCAACCATGCTGTTTATGGGTAGGGGCATCCAGATTCAGGATGTCAAATTAATGAGGGTGCAAGTGAAACTTAGACTTCTCTGTGGGATAGTGTGTCTAATTGGTGGCTTAATTATTTGAGGAGTTAGAAGTGGGCCCAGTAAGGTTTGGACTGGCTGTAATCATCACAGACAGACAGATAGATAGATAGATAGACAGATTTTTTATTGTTTCAAGTTACTTAAAACCATCACAATATAAAAACAACATTCTGCGTAAAAACAATACAACAGTGCAAAAACATACTATAACTTCTTCAATTTATACATTTAGCATCCCATAACAGCCATGATTAGCTGGCCGCACAATGAACTCAATTGCGAGCGTGAGACACTAAAGTACAAGGTGCGATATTATACAACAAAGTGATCAGGGCACACTTCAAGCCCAAGGTTAAAAGAGGCTCGGTGCTGTGTCGAGGTCAAATGAAAATCAAGTGGGGTTACCTACAATGGGCCGGCAGATAAAATAGGTTAAAACCATTTTCCGAAGCCCTGACAAATTCCATTGTATCCTGCAATTGGAAATTCCAGTAAAATTGAGGTGGAGACAACAACTCAATCCTTACATGAGAGGTTTGCAAGACTTCCAAGGCTTCTGTAGAGGGACAAATAGTCAATGAACAGATTGTTATTGAGAAAGTGCATCATGCAATAAAAATGGTGAGGATCTCTACAGCACATCTGGTGACGAAATTGCAATTTTAACCTTAGATTGAATAAAGTGCCACTGCAACCAATTTGGCAAACTTCATTATGGCTGTACTCGGCTGGTCGGATTCTTTTGCGGTGAAGGGCAAGGAATCTGAAGGCACACCCAGCAAATTGGGCTTTGGCAAGTGACAGGTGCAATTAGATCTAGTGGTCAATGCTGCCGCCGGGCCATAAACTGAGGTGAGAGTGTATGATTTAGATAAAATGAGGTGCTGCTGCAGCTTCATGCAGAAAATCCATTTTGGCTGTGGTCTGAGTATCTGTTTTTGAAGGCGAAGAGCCGAGGATCAACGAGAGGTCCAGCTAGAAGGCATCTGCATGGGCCGCAGGGAGACCCATTGCGGCCTCACCTGCCTGCCTGAGATGTGGTCACTTCAAAGTTAAAAAGAAGGATCTAAACAATTCTCCTGCTTAACAGCTCTCTGGCAGTATATGCAGTAGCTTCAGTGCTTCACTAAGAAATTTCGCACATCCTACTGATAGCTGCAAATCCACACCACTCAGAAACGCGGTGATGGCTGTGTTGCATTGTCTATGCTGAGTATGCGAATCAGCGGTTTTAGCCAATAGCATCTTACATTTTTTAGGGCTGGGCACACACATATTACATGGAACAGACTTTCCTTCTTGCAATTACATAAGCGGTAGTTGTGTTCCGTTAATCCGATTAAAAAACAAATTTGTGGCCTTTTAGGGTAATTGCACCACATCTGGGCCTCAGATCTTTTTAATGGCCAATTTCATGGGGCTGGCTAAATATGCTGCTTTCCCCGCCTCTTGGCACAGAGACTCACATACACTGGCGTGGGCTTTTTGAGAAAGCTCTTGTTTGTCATCAATTCCAGATTGTATCTTCGCCGTTTTAACCAACAATTTTGCAGTGAGCTTCAGGGTTAAGCTATTTTTAAAGATATTCGGTGCATCAAGAGCTTTCATTGCCTCCATCAGCTAGGATTCCCACATTAATTTTTCGTCTTCGATATCACACCATATCATTATTTCACACTCTGGAGGTGCGGCCATCAGCTTCATATAATAACGCAAAAGCGGGCGTGCAACATATTAGATTGCTTATGGAGACTAAATTCCAGCCATATCTATGAAGATGGTGCAGTGTCCCGAAGATTGAATAGATGTTTATAACATCTTGTTTGCACTTTGTCCAGCCAGGAAGAGATGTGATCTTTAAAAATCAATGAGCCATACGTGAGCGTTGGCATGAGTTTGGCGTTGATTATTTTACAGATGCCCGTTAAATCAGGACTGCTCATCATAGAGACCAATTTTTGAAGTTCATTGTCACTGATAATGCAAAATCCTTTAAGCCACACACATGTGTGACATGGGAACCACACTGGTTAAAGTAGATGCCTAGATATTTGAGGCTTGTCACTTGTTTCAGGACACATTGTTACTTGAAAGATTTAATTTGGAAGCACGTCTGCTTCTGACTCCACAAATCATGATTTTTGTTTTGGCATAATTGACTTCTAGTTTGTTTTCTGCACAACAAAGACCAAGGGCTACCAATGATCACTGCAGCCCTACCGCAGTGTGATTGAATAGTACAGTATCATTAGCATACTGAAGGCACCGTATGTGGGAGCTGGCAAATTTAGCTGGAAAATCGCTTGTAGACATCAGAGCTTTGTTTATGTCCGTCAAATAAAGACTGAACAACAGTGGAACAAGGATACAGCAATGTTTTACCCATAAGGTGGTTCTGAATTTGTGGGTTGGGACTTTATTAGATGTCATTTTTACCTTTACCCAGGTTCCTTTGTATAGACTTCCAATAGCTCTTAATAGATTTCCTGAAATAGCCCACTTAGACAGCTTCTACCAAAGTCTCCCTCTGTCCACTTAGTCGAAAGCTGTTTTAAATTCGCTCGAAGCGATAGAGTGGAGTGGCCTTTTTGCTGTTAGCAGCTTTGATCAAAGAAGAGAAGATCATCAGGTTACCTTTGGTGCATTGCCCGCGCCTAAAACCCGATTGAGTGTTGGGTATTAGGGTTTTAGTATTGGACCACTCTTCTAACTCGTTGTTTAAGATTTTTGTTAATTTTAGAACGCCCACAAACATGTAGTTAATAAGCATCCCTAAACTCTGATCTTAACCTTTCCCAAACAGGAAATGAATGGAGATTCAATACAACCCAGGAAGGTTAACAGAACATCTATCATTGAGATCTGGGCTTCAATTACAACGCTTTTCTTGCTTCTCATAAGATATAAAACAGGGAGCTAGGGAAACAGCAGCAGTCATGGACTAAAGGGACTAGATCTGAATTACTTTAGGGAAGAAAAAAACAGAGAACAACTCTGTAATATATTGCTGAACTGGTAACCTTCGCCTCAAATGCCCCCAGACACACACAGAGGCTAAAGACTCAGGCGGTTCAAGGTAATTTCCACTGTCAGCTTCAACATGAGACATTTTGTTACTGACTATGTTATTTCTCTGTAATTTCAGCAAAGGCGTCATTTACTGTATCCTCAAGTGCACATAAATACAGTGTATGGCATGTGCATACGTCCCAGGGATAAGTGTGGTATGGAACACTCTATTTACTTCTAAGAGGTATGCACTCAACGTGCACTTAAATGCTGATGAAAATCTGAGAGCCACGCTTTTTGTTCGTATATTGAAGCATTGTTTTCGAGAAGCCGGGGGCGACGCCGGCTAATGCTTGAACGTGCTGGTACTTTCAGCTCTTGCCAAGCAGAGTCAAAAATACCGGGGCATATTAGCAAGACCGGCGATAAAATTATCGCCGTTTAGCGGCAGGAAACTGCCGCTAAAACGGCGATAATGGGCTTGCTAATATGCGTTATAGAATTCTAATAGAAGCCCAGGTTAGATGTCCTGCACATCTAACCTGGGCTTCTATTGGAATTCTATAACGCATATTAGCAAGCCCATTATCGCTGTTTTAGCGGCAGTTTCCTGCCGCTAAAACGGCGATAATTTTATCGCCGGTCTTGCTAATATGCCCCACCATGCGCAGCGATCTATGTAGCAATTCCGCGTAGAAACATTCGCCATGAAATATTTCGTATTTGAGTTCTACCTAGGAGCTCTCTACAGGTGGCGCTGTTCAGAGGGCCCAGTATGCACAGGCAAAACTCATTCATCTTTTCCACATGGTGGTCGATAAACTGTGAAGCAAGGAATTGAGGGGCATATTATCAACGGCCAGCGATAATTATCGCTGGCCGTGCTTAGCGATAGATATCTTATCGCTGGCTATCTCCGGAAATTATCGCCCTGGTAGCGCGTTATTAACAACACGCTTCTCCAGGGCGATAAAAATTCCAGAGATAGCGAGGTTATCGCCGTTTTGCAGGGAACATCGCTGGTTTTCCAGCGATGTTCCCTGCAAAACGGCGATACCTCTGCTGATACGACCCTGTGGTCGTATCAGCACAATCCACCCCTATGTTAGGGATGGCTAAGTCGGGATAATAGCAGACGTTAGATTTTGGCGAAAACGGCCGTTTTCGCCAAAATCTAACGTCTGCTATCATCCTGTGGGCTGCCTTGTAAATATCGCGATGTGCACATCGGCGATATTTACAACGTAGCCCATCTGGGGTACGCCAGTAACGCCCACCTTGCATCTCATTAGAGATGCAGGATGGGCGTTATGGGAAAGAGGCGATAGGGCAAGGATTCACGCGATAGCGTGACCTTGCTAATACAGCGATAAAATTATCGCCGCTTTTCGTCTGAAAACAGACGCTAAAGCGGCGATAATTTTTTATCGCCGGCTTGTTAATATGCCCCTGAGTGACTTAGAGGTTGCCAAACATCCTGACTCTGACCTGCAAAATGGAGGTGCTGCGGTATAAGAAAAAAGAACGCCGGAATCACCAAAGTCTGCAGAATTGTGTTTGCATAACATTCAAAGAACGGTTCTAGGCCCCAGGTATTTTTCAGTCAATTACCCTATTTATTTAGCATCCTTGTTGTCATAAGTTAATCAGGGCAAAGTCAGGGGGATGGAGGGTCACACCTAATAGACTTATCCATGTTAGCGCTGTAATAATGTTAATGCCTGGCACTCTTAGTCACACTCACAGAGGTAGACCAGAGGTGAATCACCCCACGGCTACAATTGGTTTTGTGGTCTGCTTTTGATTGGCCTTTGTTATATATTGGACAAATGTGTTTAACAGAGCTCAATAGCCATTATTCTATGCTAGACATCTATTCTTATCTTCCCTCAGGGATAAGAAGTTTTGTCTCCTAGTTACCTTCTCCTTACGTCTACAAAAATACATTCAAAAAGGTGTCTGTGAGGTTAACCTATACAACGGTCCTCATGTTGAGGGTTCTGGTTATTACAAGGTCTCTAGGGCTCAGATTGTTAATGCAGTAAATTTCAAATACCGGAAGTTGGGGTTTACAGGGTGGACCTGTGCTTACTTTGAGCCAGTGGTTGCAGGTGAGGCCCACCAGCACTCATTTTTGGGGACCAGGACTTATGTTTCCTCAACAAACTTTGATCCAGAGCAAGAGTGTGAAAAACGCAAACGCATAAAGGAGGGAGGGGGGAGATAGACAGGAAAACACTGATAAATGCAAAAGGCAGCAACGAAAAATAGAACACGAAAGAGGGTGCTAAAGAGGCAGGGAATGTCTGATGGGTGATTAAAGAGGCATGAGGTGAAATAGACTATGCAGCGTTGACATTCAGCACCCCAAAACTGGATAGCTCCAGCCGTAGGCTTCTAAGCAACGTCGGGCCCGACACATATTCTTTTCCACATTAAGAATTGGGATGGACAAAAAATGTGCCCCTTTTCGATTTATGCACCTCGGAATGGGGAATAATTTGCTACCAGCACATGCTGTTCCTCATTCAGTTGTGCGCAACCAGCACATGCTCACTTTTTGCTAGCATGGTGTTCGATAGCTTTTTCTGGCAAACATCGGGCAGACGAAAAGCCTTTGTGTGCTCAATTTGCACCCAGATAGTAGTTTGGATTCAGCCTCTGGCACACAAAGGGGTCTGTATCTGAATAGAGGTTTGCTGGCCTCTTATAATGGTCATTAATTGATTACATGTTTCAACCAACTGACAAGCTAACTTGTGATGTTCTTATTCTTTTAAATACCTAGAATTCGCTTTCTTCTTGTGTGATGGAGTATTACTTAAAAATGTATGAAATGCATTTTACAAATAGTGAATAATACATATCTGACATTAGTTGAATTATATAAGTCTTCTTCATTTGGTGGTGTTTCTACTTTTCCTAGAAGAAGCAGAGTGAAACATAATCCGAGCTGATTGCAATTCCCACGCTGCTCAGGCAGTATTCTACTTTAATGTGAACAAACTATGGAAACTGACAGTTTGACCCCTTTTGTTAGAAAGAGTTGCCACCAGTGATTAAGTGGTTGTACATATTAACTTGCACGTCTCTATAAACCCTATCAATTGCTAATGTATAAAACTGTGTAGGTCCAACCTCCCCGAGTTGTTTGTTAAATAATGGAGATGGAGACATTTATTGTTTCGGTTTTGTAAATATTTTTGCTTTCTGTTTGTAGAAATTCACAGTTTTGATTTGAATTTGATGACTCCCAAATGACTTTCTCTACTGCCCCAAAATGAAGATTCCACATTGTCGGGGGTCATGTTTATTTACTTTGGGCCAGATTTATAAATCTGTCACATAACACAATGTAGCAAGACAACTTGCTGGGCTGTGTGAAAGGGAGAGTGCAGGAATGTGCCTTATTTACCAATATGTGGCACTTTCCTGCTCTCTGCCTGCACTGATGCACAATTAGCTGCCTTGTGCCATGGTGACAGGATGCCTGCATTGCAGGCAGGATTGTTTTTGAGCAGGAAGGGGCACCTTGTTGCACAAAAACAATCCTGTCAAACTTTTTCATCTTCTGCAGCACACTTAGAAAGAGGAAACAGCAAGGAGAAATGAAGATATTTCTCTTTGTTGTGCCTCCCCTGGGAAGGCGTAGCATCTTGGCACTTTCCCAGATTTACCAGTGTTGGTATATTTTGGAATGTGCCAAAATCCATGGGTGGATGAGTGGGAACACCCACAAAAACCCACACATTCACAGGGCAGAGTAACGTAAGGCAGCGACTTGCACTGCCTTGCGTTTCTCCAAATGTACCTAGCAACTCAGGGCCGCACAAGGAGGCCTTGCGTTGCTTGGTAGCATTGCGTTGCCCTTACGACACCATGCTTTACGCAAGGGCAAGCAAAGCAATACTATGATAAACCTGGCCCTAAATATGGGGAAGGAGAAAATGTGTTTAGGTGCTTTATTATTACTCAGTCTTTAAAAATTATTTCATAAAACTAGCTCATACTTGCTTTAAACATCATTTCATAAACCTAGCTCATACGTGGGAGAAAAACATCAACTACTCACAAATTTTGTTGTGTGCGTCCAAAATGCCAATGTCAGTGTTGACAAGAGCCATGGCTTACATGTTATTTTTTCTTACTTTTGCATGTTCGTGTTGCATGTGTTTGTCATCTACAGGTATTATTACTCTGTTTTACTCTATGTAATTCACCTAATATGTAACCAGTCACACATGTCTTTCTTTTAGCTAAACTTTCTATTTACCAATTTAACCATATCAAGGCTTATGCACTTTGTCCCATCCTATTAGTGGTGAGAACTATTTAATGAACCTATTTACTGGTGCAGTACACTATACCAGAGAAACAAGAGACCACTCATGCTGAATATCTCTACTTTAAAGGTTTACAAATGCACACAAATATGCATTCTTGTATGCTATTTCTGGTCTGTCTATCTCTGTATTGGGTTTCTGGTTGGCAAAGGTATGTACCCTCTCTAAGCAGGAACCACAACACCAGTAAGGGTAAGTCAAAGACACACCCTTAATTAACCTGTGATAACCCTCCGGTAGCTTGGCATAGAGCAATCAGGCTTAACTTAAAAGGCAATGTGTAAAGCATTTGTTCAACACTTAATATAGTAAAACAGTGAAAACACCACACAAAAGTAATCCACACCAGATTAGGAAAATAGAGCTTAATGTAATGAACAGAACAAGACCAAAATAACAAACATCCAAAAAGTAGAACCTGAGATAATAATTTTTAAAGACTTAGGTGAAAATAGCACATAAAAGAGCATAGCGCCAACTGTGTTTATCTGGTCACACCTGATCGGGACAAAGTCACAGGTTCAGGCCACACAAGGATGGAGCGTGGGCCGGCTACAGGGACCCACCTGCAGCCGCGGAACACAGTAACCTAAATACAAGTCCACGGTCTGTGCGGCGTTGATTTGCAAGGCTTTGTGTTGTCCGGCGTCAGTTCCGAGAAAGACCACAGAAGGCAGAGCACCTTAGGCCCACTTACAGGGATCCAGGACTGGGGTGACACCACTTGGATGGGTATGCTTACAGATGGCAGAGTCCAGGTGCAGGAGCAGGTTGGTTGGGAGTCTTTTGTGTTCCTGAGACTTCAGAAACAGAAGACCAGTTAGCTGGCCCTTGGAGTCACTCTGGGTTCTGGGTTGTAGAGATGCAGGTTCAATCCTTCTCATTCCTAGGTAAGAGGGCAGAAGGCAGCAGGTGAGCACAGCAAAGCAGGAGTCCATCAGAGTAGCAGTCCAGCAGAGTGGCAGTCCTTGTGGCAGCACAGCAGTCCTTCTTCCTGCCATAGTATTTACAGGTCCAGAAGTGTACTGAAGTGGTGTTGTCAGAGGTCCAGTATTTATACTTTGATGCCTTGGTTCTGGAAGGTGGGAGAAGCTTCTAGACAGTGGCTTTGAAGTGCAGGAATTCCCCTTTCTCCACTGCCCTGGCTCCAAGCTGGCTGGAGTGACAATACAGGGTTTTTATGCCTATTGTGTGAAGACAGGGCACAGCCTATTCAGGTGCAATTGGGGCTGTGCTTAACTCCGCCCCCCCCCATCAAGCCAGTTAATTGCCCATTAAGGCCCATCAAGTCACATCTAAGCTCACATTGTGTACGACTGTCTAGAGGGAATGCACAAGGCCCAGCTGTCACCCACCCCAAACGTGTATTCAGAGACAGGCATAAGGCACAGAATGGCTAAAGTAAGTAAATGCCAACTTTCTAAAAGTGGCATTTTCAGACTTGCAACTTAAAATCCAACTTTACCATCAGTTGTGATTTTAAATTGAGAGTCTAGAGACACCAAACTCAAAATATATATATATTTTCCAGATTGGAAATTACACTTATAAAATGTAATAAGGTGATCCCAGTGTTAACCTATGGGAGAGATGAGACCTTGCAGTAGGTAAAAATGGATTTAGTAGTTTTTCACTACCAGGACATGTTAAACTAAAAAGTACACATGCAACTTTTAAATACACTACACTCTGCGCTTGGGTCTGCCTAGGTCCTACCTTAGGGATGACATATGTTTTAAAAAGAAAGGTTGCGCATGGCAAAAGGGTTAACTTGCCAGTTCGACATGGCAGTTTAAAACTGCATACATAGGCTCTGCAATGGCAGGCCTGAGACATGTTTAAAGGGCTACCTACTGAAGTGGGTGGAGCACAGTCAGTGCTGCAGGCCCACTAACAGAACTATCAAAAAAAGGCTTGGGTCCTGTCACTACCTGGCCTGGACCACTCTAGTGTCAGAAACAAACAAATGGATACCAAAGGGGATGATGGACGGAGCGTTAGAGCAAATCAAACACTCACCCCCAGTCAACTGATCTGGGTTTAATCCATCATCATTCTTTAGCTCACTCCACCACCCCAGTTCAGACATGGCCATATGCAAATCAGTCTGACCCTCTGCCTCATGGGAACAGTCCAGCCCGAACTGCCAAGCCATGTCTTCCCTGGACCGGAAACAAGCATCCTGGGACCGGTTTCGGGTTCATAACCCTCATCAGCCAGGCTATCTTGAATCCAGTGGCAAAGTGAGCAAGGGACCCACGTCTGGGCATACCCTGCCAACTTAGGGCGAACAAAGCGATACCAAAGGGGATGATGGACGGAGCGTGAGAGCAAATCAAACACTCACCCCCAGTCAACTGATCTGGGTTTAATCCATCATCATTCTTTAGCTCACTCCACCACCCCAGTTCAGACATGGCCATATGCAAATCAGTCTGACCCTGTGCCTCATGGGAACAGTCCAGCCCGAACTGCCAAGCCATGTCTTCCCTGGACCGGAAACAAGCATCCTGGGACCGGTTTCGGGTTCATAACCCTCATCAGCCAGGCTATCTTGAATCCAGTGGCAAAGTGAGCAAGGGACCCACGTCAAACAAACAAATGACCAGATAGGATCTTCAACAATTACTGAACTACACCTAGACGAATAGTTCTAAGTGCATGTGATTTATTTCACATTGATTTCAAATATTTTTCACGATTTTTCGAAAAAACATTTCATCATGTCATAGAGAGATACACCAAATTTTCAGTGTGACACAAATACAGAAACAATGAATTACATACAAATCCAAAAAACATAGAAAAAATGAATGAATGAACAAACTTCAATATGACGATATGTACAACATAGACACCATTAATAATATTGTTGTCCTCCTAAAATTTAGAGGGCACCAGTCCATTGTGTAAGACATAGAAAACAGGCGGACTATGCACTGTTCAAAGAGTCCTGCCTGTGTACTAGGCTGAAGAAATTAATCAAAAAGCTAGTTGGCTTCAGCCGTAATGCCAACGTGTTTCAAACCCTGCTGTGTTCTAGGGTTATCCTCAGGGCGTGGACTGGAGATGTCTTAACTGAAAAAAATATAAAAGAGTGGTGTCATTATAATTCAAGTGGA
The DNA here is from genome assembly GCA_963921515.1 of Calotriton arnoldi. Taxonomy (NCBI): domain Eukaryota; kingdom Metazoa; phylum Chordata; class Amphibia; order Caudata; family Salamandridae; genus Calotriton; species Calotriton arnoldi. Next base: position 380,389 of record CAWUFW010007036.1, on the reverse strand, counting down.
CCCCCTACACGTGGTTACATGTATGCATAAATTGCGTAGCAGAATGAGGTACCTGATTTTAAAAGAGGCTCCCATGTAGTGTATTAAAATCCATGGTATGGCCAGTCTTTGGCGTTAATCGGGCTGTGAAAGATAAACACAAAGTGTGGGTGTTGGCAAGAATGGAAATGATTTAGTCACGTTAGGTTTCAAATTGAAAAAGGGAATTAGGTCATACCTTCTGTCAAAGGTTGTGTACAGGGTCTGCAAATATATATACAAACAAATGTTGTCGTCGTGGAACTGTAATGATTCAATAGTCTTTGTCCTAATAAAAAAGAGACATATGTTGAAATGAAGGTCCCGGGTAAATTACTAATATAATATGAGGCACATCAAATTGTTTCATGTACAGCGCTGCTCCATCTCAAACGTCTCCAAAAGAATAAAGGAAGCGCATGGGTTTTAATGACTGCTTAGCATCTTGAAACAACTTTCACAGTTCAGCTCGGCGATTACTAAGATTAACCTTTCACATCTGTTAGCGCTTAGCCGCTTATCCATGTTCAAGCGCGAAGAACTGTTTGAAGGTCTTATTGCTGCCAATACTGTCCATTTAAAATCGTTTTGAGTGTGATTCATTTCAATAAAATGCTCCACCAGGGGGGCAGATGTTGTTCTGTTCTTGACTCTTGACCGATGTTGTATGATCCGCTGTCGTACCTCCTGGCTGGTTTTACCAATGTACACTTTGTTGCAAGGACACATGATTCCGTATACAACTTTCTTAGATTTACAATTGGTGATATCGTTGTGTCGCCAGTATTTTTTGCCAACCGTGAAAAGGTTTCCTTCTATAGTTGTACTACATACTGAGCATGTCCCACATTTATGGTGACCTTGTACCGGCTGTAGGTTGAAAAGGGTACACTGATTATCTTTTTTATTTTTTGCATTGGCATTGCGGCTGAAGCCAACTAGCTTTTTGATTAATTTGCTTTCTTCAGCCTAGTACACAGGCAGGACTCTTTGAACTGTGCATAGTCCGCCTGTTTTCTATGTCTTACATAATGGACTGGTGCCCTCTAAATTTTAGGAGGACAACGATATTATTAATGGTGTCTATGTTGTACATATCGTCATATTGAAGTTTGTTCATTCATTCATTTTTTTCTATGTTTTTGGGATTTGTATGTAATTCATTGTTTCTGTATTTGTGTCACACTGAAAATTTGGTGCGTCTCTCTATGACATGATGACATTTTTTTCAAAAAATCATGAAAAATATTTGAAATCAATGTGAAATAAATCACATGCACTTAGAACTATTTGTCTAGGTGTAGTTCAGTAATTGTTGAAGGCCCACTAGTAGCATTTAATTCACGGACCATGGGCACATGTGGTGCATGTTACTAGGGACTTACAAGTAAAATTAAATATGCCAATTGTGGACAAGCCAATGTTACTCTGTTTTAAGTAGAGAGCACATGACATGCACTTTAGCACTAGTTAACAGTGGTAAAGTGCCCAGAGTAGTAAAACCAACAAAAATGAATTCAGCAAAATGGGGAGGAGGAATGCAAAAGGTTTGGGGGTGACCCTGCAAAAAGGGCCAGGTCCAACAATCTGTATCCATATGGAGGTGCATGTAGGAATGTGCGTCTGTTGGACTTGGCCCTTTTTGCAGGGTCATCCCTGAACTTTTTGCCTTTCTCCTAGCCTTTTTTTCTGACATGGTGTTGGTGGTTTTAGGACTCTGGGCACTTTAGCACTGCTGTTCAGTGTAAGGTGCGTGTGCTCTCTGTGTTACTTATGGTAAGATTGGTCTACACCTGTTTGGCCTATTTAATTTACCTGTCAGTCCCTTGTAAAGTGGTATCTCATATACCCAGGGCTGGTCAATTAAATGCTACTGGTGGGCTTGCTGCGCTGATTGCGCCACCCACCAAAGTAGCCTTTCAAACCTATCTCAGGCCTCTGCCATTGCAGGGCCTGTGCGCGCAGTGTTACTGCCGCTGTGACGTGGCACCTAAAGTGTGTGCCCTGTCTGTGACCCCCCCTTTTACTGCATGTCAGTCACTCCTAAGGTAGGCCCTAGCTAGCCCTCTGGGCAGGGTGCATTGTAGGTAAAAGGTAGGACATGTACCTTAAGTGTGTGACATACCCTTGGAGTGTGCAAACAGCCATTTTGGTTTCTCACTACTGTGAGGCTGCCCTCCCATAGGAATGCATTGGGGAATCCCTGATAAGTGTTTCAGTGGTAATTCCTGATATGAGAGGAGCAGCGTGGTCGAGTTTGGTATATTTGGAATAGTGATAATAAATGCTATGCAATGGTGTGCGCAGATTTATTATAACTATTTTAGAAATGCCACTTTTAGAAGTTGGCATTTCTGTGTGCTATGTGTCTGCCTGCCTGATGTGAATTGCATGTCTGGCTTTTGAGTGACAGGGGCTGGTGAGGTGTGTGTGGCTCCAGGAGGGCCAGGGTGAGTCAGCGCTAGGCTGAATAGGGCATCTGCATTTGGAGTAGTGGGAGGAGTAGTCCCCTGACCCTGAATAGGATTGTGCCTGCCCTAGTGAATGATGGCTCCGCCCCCCTGTGGTGTGTCTGATGACGAGCCCCCACCTGACAAAGGGGAAGAGGAGCCTTGTAAACAAAGTGCTCCAATTCCCCCCTAAACCAGTTTTGGCTGGTTCCCCCAATCCCTGTGCCAGGGCAGACAAAGCCAAGATGTAATATAAATATAGGGGCTGTGACCCCATGAAAGGTGTGCTTGTTCTTGTGTTGTTCCTGTTCTTGGGGGCTTGCTGCTGCTGGGCCTCAGGAGGAACCGCCACGAGGGACTGCCTCCCTGCTGGAGGGCCCTGTGTGCTGGCCTCCATGGGCCCAGCTGTGCCCCTTGGACCTTTTTCTTGGAATCCAGCGCCTTGTTGGTGCTCTGATTTTATTTGCCAGCAGAGGAGAAGAGCTGGCGTCTGCAGCGCGAGACTGCGAGGGAATCCCGGCGTGTGGGATTCCCCCCCTCCGCTACTGATCAAGCGGGAGCCCACCCCGCGTTTGTGCTGCTTTAGAAGCGGGTGCCCACCCCGCTTTTATGCTTGTGTGAGAGCAGGTGCCCACCCCGCTTTTGGTGGTTACTGGCGGGTGCCCACCCCGCAATTATCTTAAATTGAAGCGGGAGCCCACCCCGCGTTTCACCGCCGCGACCCGGGGAAGGCAGTGCGGCCGGCCCGGAAGCCAGGCAAGCTGCCTGACTTTGGGCGGGGCCAAAGAGAAGCGAGACCGGAAGAGCAGGCCTGCTGCTGAGCGGAGCTCCCGTGAACTGGGGAGAGCCCCGGGGTGCAGGCTGCTAGGAACCGAGTGCGGAACCAGCCGCGGCACGTTTTCAGTGCCGGTCCCCGTCCCAGCCGCAAGAGGAGACGGAGCCTCCAAGCCTGTCCCGGTGAGTGGGGCCGATTGGGAGGCCGCATTTGTTGGAGAGTCCGGTGAGGGGAGCCCCTTTCGAGGCACATTGTCGGTGCCAGGGGTTTCTGAGCGGACTCGCAGGAGAGCGGGCCGCTCCAATGTTGGGGGAATTTGGTTGGAGTCCCAGAGGGGAGCTCTCCCTGAGGCACAGTGGTGCCCATTCCGCCTACATTCTTCACAGCTGCACCGCCGTAGCAGGCAGCTGCACCAAGGGGGAACTTTTTGTTCTAAGAGTCCTGGAGTGGGGCTCAGGCGGCACAGTGGTGCCAGGCATTTTTCACAGCTGCACCGCACCAGCGCGGGCAGCTGCAACGTTGGGCTCATTTGTTGGAGAGTCCCAGTGGGGACCCAGGAAGCACAGTAGTGCCAGCGCTATTATTTCTTTGGGGGCATTTTGTTTCCTTTAATGAGAAAGGAGTGAGATACACTCCTGCCCTGCCCCAGCGCATTGCGCGCCCTTTTGATGTTGCTGCATTGGCAGCCAAGCCCTGACATTTTGGACATAGGGCATTCGTGCCCCAGAGAGAAGGCCAGTTAGCCAGGGGGTCAGTGTTAGGTTGGTAGGGCGCCAGGCCCTAATGTGATTTATGTGGCGCCAGGCCCTAATGTGATTTATGCACCATGACTTAGGCCTCTGATTTATACTTATGAGGCTATTGCATAATGTCTTTATGCTGGTGAGGATATTATTGCATAATGTGTTCTACGCCTAATGTGACGCTTATTGCATAGTGTGATTTATGTTGCAGGATATAATGCTGAGTACAGTATTTTGCCAGTAATTACTGGTTGTGTTCTACATTTACTATTTGTGCTTTGTGATGGTTCTGACAGTGGCCCAATTGGCCCTGTCATGTGTATATAATCCCCTGTAAATATTGCCTCGTGCCAGTTGGCACAGTGTATATTGTGTGATTACTATTCTAATGTGTTTTGGATAATACAAAGGCTATTTTTATATATAACCTTGTGTGGAGTTTCTTTTGTGGTGTGCCTAGTGCATTGCTGCTGTGTGTTTGTGTTTTGCGCAAACGCTTTACACATTGCCTCTGGAATAAGCCTGACTGCTCGTGCCAAGCTACCAAGGGGGTGAGCAGGGGTTATCTTCAGCGTGTAACTCCCTTGCCCTGACTAGAGTGGTGGCACTACTCCGGTGGCAGGATAACGAATGGGTATTGACCGCAGGCCTAAAGAGTACTGGATCTGAGGAAGAGTCTGAAGAGGAGGAAGAAAGTGACAGAGAGGACCCCATAGATAGGGAGTCCCTTGCTGGGTCTAGTGCCCAGGGTAGTGCCCAATCTCTTTCCCTGTCCCCAGAGGAGTGGGTAGATAGGAGGGAAGAAAGGGAGCATCAGCTGGCTTTGGAAAAGCTCAAGTTGGAGTATGCCAAGCTGGATGCAGGGCTAGCGCAGCTAGCGGTTGAAGAGAAAAGGCTAGAGACCGAAAGGGTCCTAGCGCAGGAGAGAATGGCGGAGGCTGAGAGGGTCTTCGCCAGGGAGAAAATAGCTCTGGAGGGTAGATTATCCCCTGAGCGCAGTTTTAATAGTCTGGATTCACCAGTGAGGGTGGGGTCCAGTGGTGGGAGCAATATGGAGTCCAGTGCAGGAAGTCCCATTCCCAGTTCCCAGAGTATGGTACCTGGTTCCCAGGAAGAGGGGTACAGGTTGAGATTCAGGGGCAGTAAGAAACTGTCTCACCAGTCTTGGGGGGAGTTTGTGGATGAATGTTGTGATGCACTGGACGATTGGGTGATGGTTAGCACGGCAAATGATTTTGAAGGGCTGTTCAATCTGGTTGTCAGAGAGCACATGTTCAGTAATTGTTTTCCGGGGTTGCGCCAACACCTGTTGGAGTGTGAGTTCTCTGATCCCAGGGAGCTTGCACGGGAAGCAGACCTCTGGGTGGTTGCCAGAGGTTCTGAAGAGGCATTGGGGAGTGACCCTAAGAGGAGTGGTTCAGGTATCTTCCAACCCAGAGTGGTGGGAGAGGTTCAGAGTAGCCCAGCTAGGTCCCCTTATAGTGAGGAGGTTGGAGGGCCTCACATCCTGTCTCGTAGGAGAAGGAGTGAGACTGGGCTGTGTCCCGAAGTGCCCCAACCTCAGTCTCCAGGACTGGATGGTTCCTTAAGGGAACACCAGGTAGGGAGCCTAGTCTGTCCTGATGGACCGTCCGTTGAGGGGGATCTCCCGGTGTCAGGTGAGCTGGGAGTGTCTGTAAGCAGGCCTCCATCAGTTCTGGTGTCTGGCAGTGCCACTCCTAAGTGGAGGGTGCAGAAGTCCAGATTGAGGTGTGAGAGGGGGAGAGAGTCCCCAGTGGAAGAACCAGAGTGTCAGGGGCCAGCCAAAAGGGCTGATTGTCCCAAGATTGACCATGGTGACACCACTTCTGTCCTGGGGGATCTTCACGCACTGTCAGATGGACAGGGGTTGGGAGATCTGCGCCAGGCAGACTGTCACACGACACATGAGTCATGTGTCACCCTCGGGGAGGGCATATGTGCTCCCCAGGAAGTCCTGGTTCGCCGGGCAATTGTTCAACCACAGGGTTCCGTCCCTGGGTTGGGAAGCCAGGTTCAGGTGTTCTCTGACCTGGAGGGAGAGACAACTGTAAACAGTGTCCTGACCGATGTGGCTTCTAGGGGCACCACTCCAGTTGGGAGGGTGCAGGACTCTGGAAGGGGGTGCAGAGGGAGGGAGTCCTCGCCTCTGACCCCGGTGCAACCTGAGGGTTTAGATCCCAGGTTGGTGGATCAGTTTCAGGGTCAAGGCCCTGAACTGGTGGGTGAGTTGTGTTCTGAGGTTGCCTCTCATAGGAGGAGAGTGCGGAACCCCAGAAGGAGAGGTAGGGGGAGGAGAGCCTCGCCCGTGACTTCTGGTCAGCCTGAGGGTGCGGACCCTAGGTTGGAGGAGCAGTGGCAGTTTGGAACTGCACTGATGAGAGGAAGAGTGGAGAATGGTTACTATGTGCCAGGGGTTCCTGCCCCCCACTCTGTGGATTGGCGAGGACCAGAGACATCTGGAAGGTCTAGGGCCTGGTCCAGGCCACGGACAGCTAGGGAGTACCAGTGGGGTAGCCTAGTTGGTCCTGGGAGCTTTGACAGAGGGAACCACATGGGTTCAGAATGGCGTAGAACCGGAGGGTGTCCCTGCAGTTGCGGGCCCGCGTCCGTGTTCTATCGCCCAAAGCAGGGAAGCCCATCAAGGTGGTGATTGGTCTACCCTGTGTTTTGGCTGGAAGGGGGTTGTGTTGGACTTGGCCCTTTTTGCAGGGTCATCCCTGAACTTTTTGCCTTTCTCCTAGCCTTTTTTCTGACATGGTGTTGGTGGTTTTAGGACTCTGGGCACTTTAGCACTGCTGTTCAGTGTAAAGTGCGTGTGCTCTCTGTGTTACTTATGGTAAGATTGGTCTACACCTGTTTGGCCTATTTAATTTACCTGTCAGTCCCTTGTAAAGTGGTATCTCATATGCCCAGGGCTGGTCAATTAAATGCTACTGGTGGGCTTGCAGCGCTGATTGCGCCACCCACCAAAGTAGCCTTTCAAACCTATCTCAGGCCTCTGCCATTGCAGGGCCTGTGCGCGCAGTATTACTGCCGCTGTGACATGGCACCTAAAGTGTGTGCCCTGTCTGTGACCCCCCCTTTTACTGCATGTCAGTCACCCCTAAGGTAGGCCCTAGCTAGCCCTGTGGGCAGGGTGCATTGTAGGTAAAAAGTAGGACATGTACCTTAAGTGTGTGACATGTTCTGGTAGTGACAAACAGCCATTTTGGTTTCTCACTACTGTGAGGCTGCCCTCCCATAGGAATGCATTGGGGATTCCCTGATAAGTGTTTCAGTGGTAATTCCTGATACGAGAGGAGCAGCTTGGTCGAGTTTGGTATATTTGGAATAGTGATAATAAATGCTACGCAATGGTGTGCGCAGATTTATTATAACTATTTTAGAAATGCCACTTTTAGAAGTTGGTATTTCTGTGTGCTATGTGTCTGCCTGTCTGATGTGAATTGTATGTCTGGCTTTTGAGTGACAGGGGCTGGTGAGGTGTGTGTGGCAAATCAACAACAAGGAGGAGTCTACCCTCAAGGACAGAGAAATCTGCTTATTCAGCACGGAGGTTGCAAAAAGGAAGTAAAAAATAGAATTTTTTCTAAGAAGACCTCTCACTCACCAACCTAGTTGGTGACATGCTTCATCATTGGGGTCCCACCCGAATAGCCGAATGCTACCCGGGTGTGCTGCGACACCTGATTACAGTGGAGCGGGTTGGTTTGAACAGCAGTGATAGTGCAAAGTGAGTGCCAAAAGGTGGTGAATATTAAAAATTGTCAAAGTTTGACTCCCTACAGGAATTTAATATGGAGTAACTCGACAATATTAAAAACAGTATGAGACCCTAATCAGGCTAAATTGACCTGTAGTGTCTAAGTGAAAATAAAGGTGATGGTCTACATGTTTCAACCTGTAATGGAATTGCAAGGTTTTCGTCAGGACCGGAAAAAAAGCCCGGGTGGTCTACACGCTCTAAGGTGTACCCAACCCAGGGCCCATGGATAAAAAGCCACACCAGTATTACTCACTGTATGGCATTCCCTCATCAAGTCAAATCTAGGGAGAGATCTGAAAGAGAAAAAATGTCACAAGTACATTTTACGCTTTAATCATGTTTTAATGCATGAACCAAAATGCTCCTCTCACACACGAGGTAACACCAGTGAACGAATGATGCATACTCAAGTGTAACGTGCTGTCTCACAGGCACAACCAACAAATTCATGCGGTGTCACTGTGATGAATGAATGTGAGAAATAACTGGATCTGGGTTGTTCGAAAGGTCGCTAAGACCGGAAAGGGAACAATCAATAAACAAGCTTATTAGCAGAAAAACGGGTGCTTACAAATAAGCATACCGCAGAAACCCTCACACTATCAGTTGTGGGGAAAAGTATGACCGTGCCTATTCGCAAACGACGAATGCTTAGATATAAGCAAGCCAAAGTGACTGCAAAAACTATGTACAAGGGAGAAAGAGAGAAAGAAAAAGGTTAAAATCTTACTAGCAGCTTGAATCGGCCGTGCCCCATGAGAACCGGGGGAAGGCGCTGGCTAGGCTGAATAGGGCATCTGCATTTGGAGTAGTGGGAGGAGTAGTCCCCTGACCCTGAATGGGATTGTGCCTGCCCTAGTGAATGCTGGCTCCGCCCCCCTGTGGTGTGTCTGATGACGAGCCCCCACCTGACAAAGGGGAAGAGGAGCCTTGTAAACAAAGTGCTCCAATTCCCCCCTGAACCAGTTTTGGCTGGTTCCCCCAAGCCCTGTGCCAGGGCAGACAAAGCCAAGATGTAATATAAATATAGGGGCTGTGACTCCATGAAAGGTGTGCTTGTTCTTGTGTTGTTCCTGTGCTTGGGGGCTTGCTGCTGCTGGGCCTCAGGAGGAACCGCCACGAGGGACTGCCTCCCTGCTGGAGGGCCCTGTGAGCTGGCCTCCCTGGGCCCAGCTGTGCCCCTTGGACCTTTTTCTTGGAATCCAGCGCCTCATGGGCGCTCTGATTTTATTTGCCAGCAGAGGAGAAGAGCTGGCGTCTGCAGCGCGAGGCTGTGAGGGAATCCCGGCGTGTGGGATTCCCCCCTGCGCTACTGATCAAGCGGGAGCCCACCCCGCGTTTGTGCTGCTTTAGAAGCGGGTGCCCACCCTGCTTTTATGCTTGTGTGAGAGCGGGTGCCCACCCCGCATTGGCGTGCTCATTGGCGGGTGCCCACCCCGCTTTTGGTGGTTACTGGTGGGTGCCCACCCCGCAATTATCTTTAATTGAAGCAGGAGCCCACCCCGCGTTTCACCGCCGCGACCCGGGAAAGGCAGTGCGGCCGGCCTGGACGCCAGGCAAGCTGCCTGACTTTGGGCGGGGCCAAAGAGAAGCGTGACCGGAAGAGCAGGCCAAGCAATGAGAAGGCCAAGCAATGCTGAGCGGAGCTCCCGTGAACTGGGGAGAGCCCCGCGGTGCAGGCTGCTAGGAACCGAGTGCGGAACCAGCCGCGGCACGTTGTCAGTGCCGGTCCCCGTCCCAGCAGCAAGAGGAGACGGAGCCTCCAAGCCTGTCCCGGTGAGTGGGGCAGATTGGGAGGCCGCATTTGTTGGAGAGCCCGGTGAGGGGAGCCCCTTTCGAGGCACATTGTCGGTGCCAGGGGTTTCTGAGCGGACGCGCAGGAGAGCGGGCTGCTCCAACGTTGGGGGAATTTGGTTGGAGTCCCAGAGGGGAGCTCTCCCTGAGGCACAGTGGTGCCCATTCCGCCTACATTCTTCACAGCTGCACCGCACCAGCAAGGGCAGCTGCAACGTTGGGCTCATTTGTTGGAGAGTCCCAGTGGGGACCCAGGAAGCACAGCAGTGCCAGCGCTATTATTTCTTTGGGGGCATTTTGTTTCCTTTAATGAGAAAGGAGTGAGATACACTCCTGCCCTGCCTCAGCGCATTGCGCGCCCTTTTGATGTTGCTGCATTGGCAGCCAAGCCCTGACATTTTGGACATAGGGCATTTGAGCCCCAGAGAGAAGGCCAGTTGGCCAGGGGGTAAGTGTTAGGTTGGTGGGGCGCCAGGCCCTAATGTGATTTATGTGGCGCCAGGCCCTAATGTGATTTATGCACCATGACTTAGGCCTCTGATTTATACTTATGAGGTTATTGCATAATGTGTTTATGCTGGTGAGGATATTTTTGCATAATGTGTTTTACGCCTAATGTGACGCTTATTGCATAGTGTGATTTATGTTGCAGGATATAATGCTGAGTACAGTATTTTGCCAGTAATTACTGGTTGTGTTCTACATTTACTATTTGTGCTTTGTGATGGTTATGACAGTGGCCCCATTGGCCCTGTCATGTGTATATAATCCCCTGTAAATATTGCCTAGTGCCAGTTGGCAAAGTGTATATTGTGTGATTACTATTCTAATGTGTTTTGGATAATACAAAGGCTATTTTTATATATAACCTTATGTGGAGTTTCTTTTGTGGTGTGCCTAGTGTATTGCTGCTGTGTGTGTGTGTTGTGCAAACGCTTTACACATTGCCTCTGGAATAAGCCTGACTGCTCGTGCCAAGCTACCAAGGGGATGAGCAGGGGTTATCTTCAGCGTGTAACTCCCTTGCCCTGACTAGAGTGGTGGTTTCTGCCTGGCTTAGGCGCAAGTCCTAGCCAACCAGAAATCCCATTTCTAACAGCGTCTATCATGATAGAAGTATTTAGGAAGCTGGCTTAGTATATGGTGCATACTTATTTAAGTGAAGCACCTTACACTAAGCCAGACAACCCATATAGTGATTTTGGTGACCTTAGACATCCATTGAAAGCTCTCTAAGTGGTAGCTGTGGAGAGCAGCCTTTAGGCTTAGTCCAGAAGGAGTGTTAAGCAGATTGTTTTACCAGAACTAATCATATAGTGTAGGTTAAACGAAAAAGAACCACACAGTGTAGTTATAAAAATAGTTATATTCATTATACACACTCACTAACACATTGGTATATCTCTAACCCGGAGATATCAACAAAATACACACAATATGTCAAATGTAAACAGGTAAGTAAGTACAAATGCACAGTGGTCTCAAGGCGGAGACCAAACCATATACTAAAGAAGTGGAATGCGAACTGAGACCAAAGTCGGGACTTGGACCAGAAGACTAAGAAGAGCTGGGGACACAAGGAACCACCCGCGGTAAGTACCCAGGAACCCCACGGAGGCTGTGTGCAGAGTGGAAACACAGTCGCGTACTCACTGCAAGTCAATTGGAAAGCTGCAGTTGTAGTTTTTAAGAAGAAGGACCCTTCCCAGTGGATCCTGAAGAAACCCCATGAAAGATGGAAGGTTGAAGAGTCACCCGACCCATGGATACCCCAGGACCAGGATACCTACACCAAGGAAGCCGGGTGCATAGGTGCGAAGTGATGTCCGAAACTGTCGTAGACCAAAATGGAAGACTTCAGTAACAATGCCACTGGCAAAGAAGATGAAAGAGTGCGGCGGAATCGAATGCTAGATTCTTGTAGAGGAGTACCTGCAAGCAGAAGGGACAGTGTTTATACCACTCGGGAGTGACCAGGAGGCACGGAAGACTAATGCCCACAGATGACGGAAGATGCAGGAGTGATAACAGTGACCTTGTCGCTGCAGCATTGAGGACCAGGCAATGATGTGGAAGCCAAGGAGCCGTTCACGAGCTGTCTAACATTGGATGTCAAGAACCAGGTGGTCGGTGTCTGGCGGGAGCATCAACAAGCTTTGGCAGCAGCAACAGATGTGGTAAACAAAAAAGGTGCAGCGTTGGGACCAGCAAGGTCTGAAGGACTCACCAAGTGCAGGAGAGTCAGACCAGGCCCCGAGCAAGCAGGGGAGCTCACTGTAGCCAAAAAAGACTCTCAAGACAACCCACAGGCTGAAGGCACAGGAGTCACAAGAGGACCTCGACCAGCTCACAAAAGATGCAGGCCCACAGTGCAGAGGATGCGCTGAGGATGAAGATCTTAGTAGGAAGAGATGCTGGAGGCTGGAGCTTCTTGTAGCTCGAAGACCTCTGGAGGACAGAGTCAACAAACCTTGGCTAAGGCAAGTCAATGCAGTTCACAGGGGTTCTGTTCTTTCGGTTCTGATGAGGGATACTGGCCTCAAACTTGCTGAGAAGACAGTGCAGGCCTTAGGGGAGTTGCAGATCCACCACCTTGGTTGCTGAATCTTTCGTAGTCCGTAGGAAGTAAGCAGCAGCAGACTGGTCAGCTTGGTTGTGGTGCCTGCAGATGCAGGTGAGTGACTCCCTCACTCCTAGGGAGATTACATTGGGTGTCTTTGATGCCCACAGGCCTGGAGAAGAACCTGGATGAAGCACAGACATCTCAGAAGATTGGCAAGACGATGAGACCAGGAGCAGCAGGAGACTTCCTTGATGCAGTCTCGGTTCCAGGCGAAGTCCAACGAAGTCCAAGGTGCCCAGACGGTTGAAGTTAAAGTGGTTTCAGATTTGAATCTTGTCCCACAATGAATCTGAAGAGCCACCCATGGGTAAGCCCTTAGGTAGCTTAGGGAAAGGGTTGGGACGATTCAAGGATCAGAGGAGGGGCTGGACAGAGGGGAGGATACTCCCATGTCCTTTGTCCAGTTCCAGCCAGAGCAGGCACCAACTGCTACTTGAACTGGCTCAAAGTGTAGTATGCAAGAAGGGCACCAAATGTGCCCTTCAAAGCAGTCTAGTGGCACTGGCAAGCGCCCCCACCCCAGCCCAATACACTAAGTTCCGTCTGGGAGGTGGTCACACCTCCCTGTGACAGGAAACCTATTGTTCTACCTTCCCCTGCTCAAGCTCAGCTCAGCATCAGGAGTGCAGAATTGTGTCTGTGGTTGGCAGCAGCACTAGCTTGCTGTCAGACCCTAAAATGTTGATACAGGGGGATATTCTAGGGGATCCCCAGTACACATGATCCTACATCCAACACTGGAATCAGTGTTGGGGTAGGATTCCAACATGTTTGATACCAAACATGACCAATTTGGTGCAGCCAATATATAGTTTGAAATCTCTTATTTGACTTGATATCCACTATATGTATTAAATGGCTGACAGCACTTACAAAGACAGGAGAATCGACTCCGGGGTTTATAGAGGGGCCCTCCTCATGCAGGGGCACCCTAACACTTATAACCAAGCACCCTGCCCTCAGGACTGAAGAGCCTGCCATAGGGGTGACTTATAGGTTTTAAGTGCAGTGATCTCAGATATAAGGAAACATATCTGTTGTAAGTGGTGCTAGCACCAACTTACACAGGCTGCAATGGCAGGCCTGTAGTCACAGTTTGAGTGGTCTCTCATGGGTGGCATAATACATGCGGCAGCCCATGGGAGACCCCCGGTGTACCTATGCCCTGGGTACCTTAGTACCATATACTAGGAACCTGGGTACACCAGTAGCCAATTGGGAAGGTACCAAACTACTTGCCACTGTCAAATTTAGGAAGGAAGCACAGTGACTGGGGTCCTGATTAGCAGGATCCCAGTCAGACTAGTCAGAAAACAGAATAACACCAGCAAAGAGTGGGGGTAACCATGAAAGCAGATCCTACTTTCCCAAACAGTACATCTCATTTTGGAAAAATCAGGCTGTCAATTTCACCAGAAATCTTTGTCTAACAGGAATATTTATACATGCAATTTATGGTACTCTTTGGTCCTGGGATAGCATTATGAACCAAAAGGACTGCAATATGCTTGGCTCTGATTTGATTTGTATGTATTGGGAATCAACACAATCATTGTAAAAAAATAATGCCAACCTTCACCAACTCAAAAAGAACACTTGATGGGCGTATTGCCAAACAATGTCAAACATTCACCCCAGTACAGATATCTGGGCCTAAATCCATTGTTTTTGTGCCCACCATTCTATTCCAGTTTAAACCCAGCCATCTGCAAATCAGTCTTGACCCTGCTCTCCATGGGAACAGTCCAGCCCGAACTACCAGGCCAGGTCCTCTTTGGTCTGGAAACAGATGTGGGTCCCAGCCTCACTGTGCCACTGAATTCAAGTTAGCCTGGCTGATGAGGAGTGATACCCCGAACTAGTCCCAGGATGCTTGTCTGTGGTCCATGGAGGACCTGGCTTGGCAGATCCCATGAGGAGCAGGGACAAGACAGATTTTTATATGGCTGGTTCCAAACTGGGGTGGCATGGTAAACTAAAGAACAATGAATTTAAGCTAGATCTCTTGACTGGGGATGAATGTTTGATTTGTTCTGCATTCCGTCCATCATTTTTGTGTCTTTTGTTTAACCTTCACCAACAGCAAGAAAAATATCAAAACTGTAATAATAATTGTAACAGAAATATTGATAATGATAATGTGAATATCACTACTTATAATATTAATTGTAATGTTAGGACACTAATAATGTTAATGATGCGAAAACCATCACAACTCATTCCCAGACATCTGTTCTGCCTTTTTCAAAGCCATTTCAAACCCATTTCTCCATTCTACAACACTAGGGTTGGTTTTCTGAACAATACATATATCTGTTGGAGGTCGGAAGGACCGCACAGGGTGTGACACAGACAGGCTTGGGAAAACATTGGACCTCCATTACATTTTGACATAGCGCATTCTCTCCACATTGCACAAATATAAGTTACAAGAATCTTACTAAACCAGTAAAATGCAGCTTATTTGCATTTCAATTCTTTATTCAAATTTTCACAAACAGACAAGTGTGGGTACAAGTATCACAGATAATAACACTCCTGCGTTGGACGCACATGGAACAGTTGCCTTCCCCACCACACCATCCTTCCCTACTGCGATAGGAACAAAATGCAGCCTTAACTTTAATCATTTTTGGCTTTGGGAAGTAATGGCTTAAACAGTAGTCACAGTCATTTACCCCTGGGGCACCAAATACTAGTTTTTTTCAGTCTTAAAGTTCTTTCATCTTGATGACCTTTCAATCATGAACTGTCCATCAAAGCACTGGATAGGCAGATGTGGTTACACCCCCAAATAAAACAAAAAAAACAGCATTGCATGCCACAAAAGCCTCGATACTGGATTAATCGCCATTCTTTCCCCATCCTTGAATTATCGTTACTCGGGATCCCGGGGCGGGAATTAAAGGGTATAATACATTTTTGGGAGCATAACATGCTGAAACCAATGTTTCTGCGTCGATTCTTGCATATTTTACCTTGGTCTCATACGAGCAGATTTCCGCTGATTTTAGAAGCCAAAATCTCACACTGATAAACAAACACTTGCAATTTTGACGGGCCCATTACCAGGCCAATCAGAATTTATGGACCGCTCGTAATAAAGGCCAAAGTCACTTTTCCTCTGCTTGTCTCGGAAACCCAAGAAAATACTACCCTGAAATCCTTGCGTTATAGCCTGTGTCATACCAGTCTCTCTTCTCTAATCAGACTGCTATAACCAGAAACCAATAAACAAGTTCAGCTTGGCAGAGGCCCATCGATTTACCTGTAGATAGGACGCACGTGCAATCGTTGGCACAAATAGCAATTTCAAGATAGTGCAATCAGTTCTCAAACTTTCTAAACGCTGAAAAGGTATAATTCTGAACATAATGCAAAACGTCTAGTATGGGTTCGCTTGTATTAGACTCACAAGCTTTCCATACCCATAATCTACCAGCAGCGCTCTCCTATTTCATCATCTTTTACATATGGATTCCAGAAGTTGCGGGCTTGTGTTTCTTTGTGGGGAGTCAACCCAAAAGAAACCTTTCTTTTTGTCATTAACGAACCTCTAGGATTGGGTAACTTGCATCCATCAGCCACTTTTTTTATACGGTATGGAGCCTAAAGAATCATGAATAGATTTCTGAGATCCTGACCCTCCTAGGAAATGTTGCCTTGCATGGGTCCTAATGTTTTGTGGCCTTAGGTGTAGTGAACAAAGAAAATATTCTTTGAATGTATCCATCATTGTTTTCCTTGTAAAAGGCACTCGGGGTTGCCTGGCTCCGTAGGCTGCGCCACCCTTGAACAGGGCTCTGGCCCGTTTTTAGCAGTTATATTTGGTCTATGCTTTATTTTACTCCCCTTCTAATTTGCTTTTAAACGTTACTTTACCAGTAGTCCTCTGGCGCAGGGAAGATTGTTCTAGGGGTCAGAGGTTGCTGGACTTCGGGTTGGTTTTAGTTTTCCCTCACCTGATTTTCATTCCATGAACTGCACCGCCTCTGGCCACGCCCCTCTTAGGACAGGCTTCAAAAGTCTTCCGGCAGCACGTCCGCGCACTGGGCGCGCGGCTGGCGCGTCCAAGGTGTGCCCAAGGCAAGCCCGTCTGCGCTCGTCCCCGCCTGGACCGGGGCCAGGGCCCGTCCCCATGGTCCGATGTGCCCAGTGCAAACACAGAGCACTTGCTATTTGAGAGAAACGCTCCTCAGTCTTCGCCCTGAAGCTAAGCGTCCTCAATGCTCAAGATTCTGTCCGGCATTACTCCAAGAGTATATAATGAAACGATCTGTCAGGGTTGTAAATCCATGGCATTATTCTCTGAGCCAATACATCGTTATCATAATAGTAAGACCGCAAGAACTAAAGATAAAATAGAGCCCAAGACCTGTAGTAGCATAATATGTATCTTACTAAATACCAGGGGGCATATTATCAAGAACGGCGTTAAAAATTATCGCCGGTTTAGCGGCAGAAAACTGCCGCTAAAGCGGCGATAATGGGCTTGATAATATGCCCTTGAGAATTCCAATAGAAGTCCATGTTCTGGTGTGAACATGGGCTTCTGTCAGAATTCTCCAGAACATATTATCAAGCCCATTATCGCCGCTTTAGCTGCAGTTTTCTGCCGCTAAACCGGCGATAATTTTAACGCCGTTCTTGATAATATGCCCCCAGGTCCTTAGTTAAGCATAATATTGAATTTCAGGAGTTTGCGATATTACATCAGGCAGACCTTATTTTCATAACCGAAACGTGGGCAGATGCGAACTCTGGCCCGGAAATGGCGGCTGCTACCCCTCCAGGCTATAACATGTTTCGCCTAGACAGACAGAAGGGTAAAAAGGGAGGAGGTTTAGCAATACTGTACCGCAACCATATGTAGGCAGTTTTCAGACCAGCACAGGCCGAGGGCCTTGAAGCATTATTTTTCTCCATTGAAATTTGGAAATCGCAGTCTTTCAATGGTCTTTTGGTCTATCGGCCTCCTGGACCGAGAACCAATTTTGGAGATGTATTATGTGCTCTATTGGACCCATCAATGTCCAGCGCTGATTTTACTGTACTGGGGGATATGAATTTCCATATGGAATTCTGCACAGATAGAGACTCTAGCAGACTACTAGAAACTATGAATGGACTGGGACTTGGGCTGAAAACAAAGGGTCCCACCCACCAGGCTGGCCATATGTTGGATGTAATGTTTTCCAACAATTCTTGTATTAATGATCCATTGAATCTTCCACTAACTTGGACAGACCACTCAGCTGTGAAATGGCACCTTTCGACAGTAGCCACTGTAAGACGAGTGCCCAGAAACTCTCTGTCCTCTGGCAGGGCATGGCATAAAATACAAGCACATGATTTTGTACACCAGCTTACAAACTCGGCCCCAAATTCTCCGATAATACCGATCAGATGGCGGAGAACTTCTCGTCCTGGATTGACGAAATAGTGACTAATTTAGCTCCCATAAAACATAAACGTAGGTCAGAGAAGCACTCCCAGGCCTATTATGGGGAGTCACAAAAAAAGTTGAGAGAAGAATGTCACAAACTGGAGCGAAAATGGAGGAAAAATTATGAGGAAAAGGTAAGGAAGCAGTATAAAATTAAATTAGCGGAACACAAACAACTTATTCTGACTACCAAATCAGGATATTATTGTGAACAAATTAGAGTAGCCTGTGATGCAAATAAAACGCTCTTTCAGGTCATAAAAAAACTTACAATACCCATTAGCCTTAATGTAGCGATCAATATCCAGGAATTCTGTGACTGAGTTGCTCACTTCTTTCAAGAGAAGGTTATTAATATTCATAATCAGTTAGCTACCTTTACTAATGTTCCCATAGATACAACGCAATGCCCCAATCTGGAGCTGGAGAGTGCGAATTTTAATAATTTCAATCCATCAGCAGCAGAACACATAAGAAAATGGATTCCCATTACTAAATCAGGCTCTCCCAATGATCCGTGTCCACCCAAGATCTTCATATGGCACCAGAACCCCTCGCACTTCGACTAGCCGATATTATGGCAGCAATGTGCAAGCAGGGACTCTTCCCCAATGACTGGAAATCAGCGTCCGTTCTTCCACTCTTAAAAAAACCTAATCTTGACTCTAAAGAGTTGAGTAATTATAGACCAATTTCTAGGCTACCATATCCAGCTAAACTGTCAGAAAAAGTCCTCAATCAACAATTAACGGACTACATTGATAGCAATAACTTATTGGATGATACCCAGTTTGTTTTTTTGGAAAGAACACTGTACTGAGTCTGCACTGGTAACGGCGATGGAAGAAATAAGAGCTACTCTTGATCTTGGAGGAAATGCCGCCCTGGTATTGGACCTCTCCGCAGCGTTTGACACGGTAAACCACCGGGTGCTGGTTGATCGTCTGCGGAGTATGGGTACAGCCCTGAGCCTTCTTCAGTCATTTTTGACAAATAGGCAGCAAACAGTCTCGGTGGGGAATTTTACTTCCCAATCCTGCCATCTGCCCTGTGGGGTACCGCAGGGCTCATCCCTGAGCCCCATGTTGTTTAATTTGTATGTCACTCCATTGGCTAAGCTCATGAAATGCAACTGACCCTAGGGACTCTTTCAGGGAATGTATGCAGGAATTAAACAAATGGATGAATAATAACTCTTTGATGCTGAACTCCTCCAAAACAGAGGTTATTTTGTTTGGAACTAACCCCTCTTTTTGGTCATACTCTTGGTGGCCATCAGAAATAGGAGCACTCCCTACTCCGGTCCCACAGGCAAAGAACCTGGGGATCCTAATTGATAAACATCTGAAGTTGCAGGAGCAAATTGCTAAAGTCACCTCAGCCTCCTACTACTCGCTGAGACTTATAAAAAAAAAAAGAGAAATATCTGCTCTTTGAACTCCTAAAAACTGTGGTAATCTCATTAGTTCTGACAAGGATAGACTATTGCAATAGCCTTTACCTTAATATCCAAAAAAAGCTACAAACCCTGCAGAATGCATCAGCACGCTTTCTTCTAAAGGTGTATAAGGTTTGTATCTGCAGAGGGAGCCATTTGGGCACTCCACTGGCTTCCAGTGAAGTCACAGATAGAGTTTAAGGCTCTGTGTACAGCGTTTAGGACCCTCCATGAGAACGGGTTAGGGTATTTCAAGGAACACTTTAGATGGTACAATCCGAGCAGAACGCTTCGTTCGAGCTCCGCTAAAAATCTTGTAGTTGCTCCTTTTAGGAAAACTATGTGGAGGGGGGGGGAGTTTGTTTAGATCAACTGCTTTGAAATGGAATTCCTTGCCAGGGAAGCTTAAATCATCCACCTTTTTACAAGATTTTAGAAAATCTTTAAAAACTTGGGGGCATATTAGCAAGACCGGCGATAAAATTATCGCCGTTTTAGCGGCAGGAAACTGCCGCTAAAGCGGCGATAATGGGCTTGCTAATATGCGTTATAGAATTCCAATAGAAGCCCAGGTTAGGCGTCCTGCACATCTAACCTGGGCTTCTATGGAATTCTATAACGCATATTAGCAAGCCCATTATCGCCGTTTTAGCGGCAGTTTCCTGCCGCTAAAGCGGCGATAATTTTATCGCCGGTCTTGCTAATATGCCCCTTGGCTCTTTGTTTCTAACTAGGAAAATGAAAAGCTTCACTACTTGTCTGATCTGCACAGCACCTAGACGCCTCCGGGCAGTAGCTTGACCTTTATAAATACTCTCATTCATTCATTCATTCAGTACATTCTTAAAATTTCTTTAGGAGCGGTGCTCCACTGACACTATAGGTTCCACCACCAATATACATTAGCAATGCACCACAGTTTGTTACAACTCTACTAATATATAAGAGTCTGTAATATAAGTAGTGTCTTGTGAATTAACTATGACGGAACCGTTTTCCCTCCTAATGAACTCCATAGAGCTATGACATAATGAATAGAGTGTATTGCACTGAAGGCTGCTTTAGAATGTTGAGTATGCAGTTACATGCAGATGAATAAAGACGTGTATTGCTAAGCTCTGTGTGTGGCGTAATCATTGGTAGGTGCCATGGCTGAGAAGACTCTACAAATGGTGATGAGATAGGGGATAACTAACCCGAAGATAGACAGTGCTCTCTCAGAGAGTTTGTCATGGTCCAAGCAAATGGCTCATGCCTGCTACATGTGCCATAATCGTAGTACAAAATCAATGTCGTTCCCGGCCACTGTGAAGCAGTTGAAAACAAAAGCATTTACAGAGAAAATACACTTCGTTGGTCGAGAAACTTTTGGTCAGGCCATACGTAATGGTACCACTATGCAACATAGAGCCTTACCTAGTACGGATTGATAACGCTGTGATTACAAGTGCTGCCAAGTGGAGATCTACCTGGTGTCAAAAACTACAAAGCATCAGCCAAGCACCAGATAATGCTGTGATTGCAAGTGCTGCTGGGTAGAGATCAACCAGGTGTTAAGAAAAGTACAAAGCCACACAGATAAGTGCACAAGAACGCTGTGGTTGGAAGAAGACAATCACATACTATAATTGTACTTATCAGAGCCTTGAAAAAAGTAGAGCTCTACGACCTCAGCAGCGGGTGTAGAGATCCAAGAAGAAGTGCTAGGGTTGTGCTTTCTGAGCTGTCCAATACCTCTAGTGGCACACCATCAACGCTGCTGGGTGGTGGCTCAGAACAATGCCAACACTCCCTGAGAAAGTGATGGGCTCCAATGGAGACCAAGAGAGAGGTCACCATTCCACTGACTGTCCATGATGACCTAGAGGTCAACCCATCACAGGGCCTTAGAGATGGTGCGGATGATCCAGGTCCTGGCGGATGGCATGTCGGAGAGAACTCCACCCGAGTCAGCCACTCTCACACATGTTTACAATGCTGCAGCTTTCTTGAAACCAGCATCATCATTGGATACCATCAAAAAGCACAATATAGGCGATCAATGGACTATGTGGATAGAGATATTTGACGATTTAATTGATGCATTTGAAGAGACTGATAAAAGAATATTACTTACCTCAAAAATCTAGCTGGGGATGGCATAACGGAATTCACAAAGGAAATTTCACAATCTGATGAATAAATCACATACCATCAGTGTTAGAAAGTCATCCTTGTTGCCCTGATCACCCCCATTATTTTTGCTTGGTACTGGTGGTACAAGTCCTATCCAACCGCTGCCACCAGTGTTAGAAATGGGGTGTCTAGTTGGAGTCGGTATGCACCGTGTCCAAGTAGGGACCCTCAGTCTAGTCAGGGTAAGGGGGTTACACAGCTAAGCTATCCTCTACTCACCTCCTTGGTAGCTTGGCATGAGCAGTCGGGCTTGTCTACACACAAACACAGTAACACAGTGAAAACACTACAAAAGGAGTCCATACCAGATTAGACAAATAGCCAATATTCATCTGAATAAAACAAGACTACAATGACAAAAATCCAACATACACAAGTAAAGATATCACTTTTCAAAGGTTCAATAAGTCTTAATACATAGAAATCAATGAATGCAGGTGTTTTAGCACAAAGTACCTGAGATGCGTTAAAAACAAAGACAATGCAGGCCGCAGGGGAGGTGAGGCACCAGAAAACACAGTGATGCCTCGGTTCCTTACTACACAGAGGAGTTGATGCGTCAGTTCCGTATTGGCAGAGGCGGTGATGCATCAGTTCCTTAATGCAGAGGAGGTGATCCGTCAGTTCCTTACTGCTAGGCAGACAAGTTGGTGCTTCAAATCCTTGCCAACAGGGGGTTTGATGCTATGATTCCTTGCTGACAGGGGAGGTGATGTGTGGATTTCTTGCTGGTTGGGGAGGTGACTCATCGGGATCCAGGCACTCAGCCTCGGTTCCTTACTGTGGTGTGGAGTTGCTGAAGAACCAGTGCCCAGGGACAATGTGTCAAAAATCCGGATGCACTGCATTGATGCGGCAACAGCAAAACAGGTGCTGTATTGTTTCCACAGCTGCAACAGGAGATGCGTCTGAGTCGGCGTGGATGCCACAGATGTCGGTGACATGGAGCTAAGGACTCATGCTGTGACAATTTTTCAGCCGCTCTACGTCAATTCTTCGGCTGCACTGTGACGGTGAATAGATCTTGAGCCACGGTGCATCGATAAAACAGGCTCTGGGAGCCAATGCGTGGATTTTCCTTTTATATCTCCAGATTCTACTTCCAAGCACCCAGGTACTGGATTTGGCGGCACTAGGCAAGTCAGGACTCTTAGCAGAAGAGCCCAGGCACTGGTAAGTGAAATCTTTGATGGCCCTGAGACTTCTTAACAGGAGGCACGCACACACAAGCCCTTGGAGAACCTTGGAAGCAGGATACAGAAAGAAAAGTCCAGTCCTTTCACTCCCAGGTCAGAAGCAGCAAGCAGCAGGCCAGCACAACAAAGAAACAGGCAGAGTGTCAGTCCCTCCCACAGCATCAAACTCTTCATCCTAGCAGAATGTCCTCTAGTCCAGAGGAGTTCTGATTTGAGAGTGTCAGAGGTTCAATACTTACACCCTTTTCTGCCTTCGAGGTAGGCAAACTTCAAAGCAAAGTCTTTGTAGTACCCTGCCTTTTCCTGACCTGACTCCAGGCATACTACAGGGGGGTGTAGACAGCTGTGTGTGAGGACAGGCACAGCCCTATTCAGGTGTCATTGACAACTCCTCCAACCATTCTAGCTCATGAAGGCCCAGCAGCCTGGTAATGGCCCATCAGGATATGCAAGGAACACCTCAGCTCCATTTGTGTGACTGCCAAGAGTGAATACACAATAGCCTAACTGTCATCCTAACCCAGACATGGACTCTACCGGCAGGCAGAGGCACAGAATGGTTAAGCAAGAAAACACACACTTTCTAAAAGTGGCATTTTCAAGCACGCAAATTAAAAACAAACTTCACCAAAATATGTACTTTTAAATTGTTAGTTCAGAGGCCCCAAATTCCAAATCTCTATCGGCTCCCAATGGGAAATTACACTTAAAAAATATTCCGAGGCAATACGCAAGCTACCCTATGGGAGGGAAAGTCCTTGCAATAGTAAAAAACAGAAATGAGCATATTTCACTATTAGGACATATATAACACAACAAAACATATCCTACCTTTTAAATAACCTGCATCTTGACCGTAGGGCTGCATTGGGCCTAACTTAGGGGTAACATACATGTAGTAAAACAGAAGGTTTAAGCCTGGCACGTGGGTGCACTTGCCAGGTCGAAATGGCAGTTTAACACAGCACTCACAGACATTGCAGTGGCAGGTCTGAGACATGTTTGCAGGGCTACTCATTTGTGTGGCACAATCAATGCTGCAGGCCCACTAGTAGTGATTTACAGGCCCTGGGCACACTTGTTGCAATTTACTAGGGGCCTACCAGTGAATCAAATTCGCCAATCATGGATAATCCAAATACCAATACAATTTACATCAGAGAGCATATGGACTTTAGCACTGGTCAGCATTGGTAAAGTCCTACAGCCCTAAACCCAACAAAAATAGGTCAGAAAAAATACAGGAGAAAGGCAAACAGTTTGGGGATAACCCAGCAAAAAGGGCCAGGTTCAACAAGGTGTAATTTTAAGTGGTACTGACAGCCTAGTTGTAAGCCCTAGCATATAATAGGGCATGTAGGTTTAGAGGTCCAGTAGACTTAATGCACTTGCACTTAAGTGTGCACTACTGTGTTGCCTGCTGTCATTTTAAAAGCAAAAACAACAATTGATGGACAGAATGCAGAACAATGTCATACATTCATCCCAGTACAGAGATCTGGACCTAAATCCATCGTTTTTTTGCTCAACATGCCATTCCAGTTTGAACCCAGCCATATGCAAATCAGTCTTGACCCTGTGCCCCATGGGAACAGTCCAGCCCAAACTGCCAGGCCAGGTCCTCCCTGGACTGGAAACAAGCATCCTAGGACCGGTTTCGGGGTTTCACCCCTCTTCAGCCAGGATAGCTTGATTCCAGTGGCATGGAGAGCACGGGACCCACGTCTGGGCATACCCGTCCCACTCGGGGTGACAAATGCAAAAACAACAATTGATGGACAGAATGCAGAACAATGTCATACATTCATCCCAGTACAGAGATCTGGACCTAAATCCATCGTTTTTTTGCTCACCATGCCATTCCAGTTTGAACCCAGCCATATGCAAATCAGTCTTGACCCTGTGCCCCATGGGAACAGTCCAGCCCAAACTGCCAGGCCAGGTACTCCCTGGACTGGAAACAAGCATCCTAGGACCGGTTTCGGGATTTCACCCCTCTTCAGCCAGGATAGCTTGATTCCAGTGGCATGGAGAGCACGGGACCCACGTCTGGGCATACCCGTCCCACTCGGGGTGACAAATGCAAAAACAACAATTGATTGACAGAATGCAGAACAATGTCATACATTCATCCCAGTACAGAGATCTGGACCTAAATCCATCGTTTTTTTGCTCACCATGCCATTCCAGTTTGAACACAGCCATATGGAAATCAGTCTTGACCCTGTGCCCCATGGGAACAGTCCAGCCCAAACTGCCAGGCCAGGTCCTCCCTGGACTGGAAACAAGCATCCTAGGACCGGTTTCGGGGTTTCACCCCTCTTCAGCCAGGATAGCTTGATTCCAGTGGCATGGAGAGCACGGGACCCACGTCTGGGCATACCCGTCCCACTCGGGGTGACAAATGCAAAAACAACAATTGATGGACAGAATGCAGAACAATGTCATACATTCATCCCAGTACAGAGATCTGGACCTAAATCCATTGTTTTTTTGCTCACCATGCCATTCCAGTTTGAACCCAGCCATATGCAAATCAGTCTTGACCCTGTGCCCCATGGGAACAGTCCAGCCCAAACTGCCAGGCCAGGTCCTCCCTGGACTGGAAACAAGCATCCTAGGACCGGTTTCGGGGTCTCACCCCTCTTCAGCCAGGATAGCTTGATTCCAGTGGCATGGAGAGCACGGGACCCACATCTGGGCACACCCGTCCCACTTGGGGTGACAAATGCAAAAACAACAATTGATGGACAGAATGCAGAACAATGTCATACATTCATCCCAGTACAGAGATCTGAACCTAAATCCATCGTTTTTTTGCTCACCATGCCATTCCAGTTTGAACCCAGCCATATGCAAATCAGTCTTGACCCTGTGCCCAATGGGAACAGTCCAGCCCAAACTGCCAGGCCAGGTCCTCCCTGGACTGGAAACAAGCATCCTAGGACCGGTTTCGGGGTTTCACCCCTCTTCAGCCAGGATAGCTTGATTCCAGTGGCATGGAGAGCACGGGACCCACGTCTGGGCATACCCGTCCCACTCGGGGTGACAAATGCAAAAACAACAATTGATGGACAGAATGCAGAACAATGTCATACATTCATCCCAGTACAGAGATCTGGACCTAAATCCATCGTTTTTTGCTCACCATGCCATTCCAGTTTGAACCTAGCCATATGCAAATCAGTCTTGACCCTGTGCCCCATGGGAACAGTCCAGCCCAAATTGCCAGGCCAGGTCCTCCCTGGACTGGAAACAAGCATCCTAGGACCGGTTTCGGGGTTTCACCCCTCTTCAGCCAGGATAGCTTGATTCCAGTGGCATGGAGAGCACAGGACCCACGTCTGGGCATACCCGTCCCACTCGGGGTGACAAATGCAAAAACAACAATTGATGGACAGAATGCAGAACAATGTCATACATTCATCCCAGTACAGAGATCTGGACCTAAATCCATCATTTTTTTGCTCACCATGCCAATCCAGTTTGAACCCAGCCATATGCAAATCAGTCTTGACCCTGTGCCCCATGGGAACAGTCCAGCCCAAACTGCCAGGCCAGGTCCTCCCTGGACTGGAAACAAGCATCCTAGGACCGGTTTCGGGGTTTCACCCCTCTTCAGCCAGGATAGCTTGATTCCAGTGGCATGGAGAGCACGGGACCCACATCTGGGCATACCCGTCCCACTTGGGGTGACAAATGCAAAAACAACAATTGATGGACAGAATGCAGAACAATGTCATACATTCATCCCAGTACAGTGATCTGAGCCTAAATCCATCGTTTTTTTGCTCACCATGCCATTCCAGTTTGAACCCAGCCATATGCAAATTAGTCTTGACCCTGTGCCCCATGGGAACAGTCCAGCCCAAACTGCCAGGCCAGGTCCTCCCTGGACTGGAAACAAGCATCCTAGGACCGGTTTCGGGGTTTCACCCCTCTTCAGCCAGGATAGCTTGATTCCAGTGGCATGGAGAGCACGGGACCCACGTCTGGGCATACCCGTCCCACTCGGGGTGACAAATGCAAAAACAACAATTGATGGACAGAATGCAGAACAATGTCATACATTCATCCCAGTACAGAGATCTGGACCTAAATCCATCGTTTTTTTGCTCACCATGCCATTCCAGTTTGAACCCAGCCATATGCAAATCAGTCTTGACCCTGTGCCCCATGGGAACAGTCCAGCCCGAACTGCCAGGCCAGGTCCTCCCTGGACTGGAAACAAGCATCCTAGGACCGGTTTCGGGGTTTCACCCCTCTTCAGCCAGGATAGCTTGATTCCAGTGGCATGGAGAGCACAGGACCCACGTCTGGGCATACCCGTCCCACTCGGGGTGACAAATGCAAAAACAATTGATGGACAGAATGCAGAACAATGTCATACATTCATCCCAGTACAGAGATCTGGACCTAAATCCATCGTTTTTTTGCTCACCATGCCATTCCAGTTTGAACCCAGCCATATGCAAATCAGTCTTGACCCTGTGCCCCATGGGAACAGTCCAGCCCAAACTGCCAGGCCAGGTCCTCCCTGGACTGGAAACAAGCATCCTAGGACCAGTTTCGGGGTTTCACCCCTCTTCAGCCAGGATAGCTTGATTCCAGTGGCATGGAGTGCACGGGACCCACGTCTGGGCATACCCGTCCCACTCGGGGTGACAAATGCAAAAACAACAATTGATGGACAGAATGCAGAACAATGTCATACATTAATCCCAGTACAGAGATCTGGACCTAAATCCATCGTTTTTTTGCTCACCATGCCATTCCAGTTTGAACCCAGCCATATGCAAATCAGTCTTGACCCTGTGCCCCATGGGAACAGTCCAGCCCAAACTGCCAGGCCAGGTCCTCCCTGGACTGGAAACAAGCATCCTAGGACCGGTTTCGGGGTTTCACCCCTCTTCAGCCAGGATAGCTTGATTCCAGTGGCATGGAGAGCACGGGACCCACGTCTGGGCATACCCGTCCCACTCGGGGTGACAAATGCAAAAACAACAATTGATGGACAGAATGCAGAACAATGTCATACATTCATCCCAGTACAGAGATCTGGACCTAAATCCATTGTTTTTTTGCTCACCATGCCATTCCAGTTTGAACCCAGCCATATGCAAATCAGTCTTGACCCTGGGCCCCATGGGAACAGTCCAGCCCAAACTGCCAGGCCAGGTCCTCCCTGGACTGGAAACAAGCATCCTAGGACCGGTTTCGGGGTTTCACCCCTCTTCAGCCAGGATAGCTTGATTCCAGTGGCATGGAGAGCACGGGACCCACGTCTGGGCATACCCGTCCCACTCGGGGTGACAAATGCAAAAACAACAATTGATGGACAGAATGCAGAACAATGTCATACATTCATCCCAGTACAGAGATCTGGACCTAAATCCATCGTTTTTTGCTCACCATGCCATTCCAGTTTGAACCCAGCCATATGCAAATCAGTCTTGACCCTGTGCCCCATGGGAACAGTCCAGCCCAAACTGCCAGGCCAGGTCCTCCCTGGACTGGAAACAAGCATCCTAGGACCGGTTTCGGGGTTTCACCCCTCTTCAGCCAGGATAGCTTGATTCCAGTGGCATGGAGAGCACGGGACCCACGTCTGGGCATACCCGTCCCACTCGGGGTGACAAATGCAAAAACAACAATTGATGGACAGAATGCAGAACAATGTCATACATTCATCCCAGTACAGAGATCTGGACCTAAATCCATCGTTTTTTGCTCACCATGCCATTCCAGTTTGAACCCAGCCATATGCAAATCAGTCTTGACCCTGTGCCCCATGGGAACAGTCCAGCCCAAACTGCCAGGCCAGGTCCTCCCTGGACTGGAAACAAGCATCCTAGGACCGGTTTCGGGGTTTCACCCCTCTTCAGCCAGGATAGCTTGATTCCAGTGGCATGGAGAGCACGGGACCCACGTCTGGGCATACCCGTCCCACTCGGGGTGACAAATGCAAAAACAACAATTGATGGACAGAATGCAGAACAATGTCATACATTCATCCCAGTACAGAAATCTGGACCTAAATCCATCGTTTTTTTGCTCATCATGCCATTCCAGTTTGAACCCAGCCATATGCAAATCAGTCTTGACCCTGTGCCCCATGGGAACAGTCCAGCCCAAACTGCCAGGCCAGGTCCTCCCTGGACTGGAAACAAGCATCCTAGGACCGGTTTCGTGGTTTCACCCCTCTTCAGCCAGGATAGCTTGATTCCAGTGGCATGGAGAGCACGGGACCCACGTCTGGGCATACCCGTCCCACTCGGGGTGACAAATGCAAAAACAACAATTGATGGACAGAATGCAGAACAATGTCATACATTCATCCCAGTACAGAGATCTGGACCTAAATCCATCGTTTTTTTGCTCACCATGCCATTCCAGTTTGAATCCAGCCATATGCAAATCAGTCTTGACCCTGAGCCCCATGGGAACAGTCCAGCCCGAACTGCCAGGCCAGGTCCTCCCTGGACTGGAAACAAGCATCCTAGGACCGGTTTCGGGGTTTCACCCCTCTTCAGCCAGGATAGCTTGATTCCAGTGGCATGGAGAGCACGGGACCCACGTCTGGACATACCCGTCCCACTCGGGGTGACAAATGCAAAAACAACAATTGATGGACAGAATGCAGAACAATGTCATACATTCATCCCAGTACAGAGATCTGGACCTAAATCCATCGTTTTTTGCTCACCATGCCATTCCAGTTTGAACCCAGCCATATGCAAATCAGTCTTGACCCTGTGCCCCAAGGGAACAGTCCAGCCCAAACTGCCAGGCCAGGTCCTCCCTGGACTGGAAACAAGCATCCTAGGACCGGTTTCGGGGTTTCACCCCTCTTCAGCCAGGATAGCTTGATTCCAGTGGCATGGAGAGCACGGGACCCACGTCTGGGCATACTCGTCCCACTCGGGGTGACAAATGCAAAAACAACAATTGATGGACAGAATGCAGAACAATGTCATACATTCATCCCAGTACAGAGATCTGGACCTAAATCCATCGTTTTTTTGCTCACCATGCCATTCCAGTTTGAACCCAGCCATATGCAAATCAGTCTTGACCCTGTGCCCCATGGGAACAGTCCAGCCCAAACTGCCAGGCTAGGTCCTCCCTGGACTGGAAACAAGCATCCTAGGACCGGTTTCGGGGTTTCACCCCTCTTCAGCCAGGATAGCTTGATTCCAGTGGCATGGAGAGCACGGGACCCACGTCTGGGCATACCCGTCCCACTCGGGGTGACAAATGCAAAAACAACAATTGATGGACAGAATGCAGAACAATGTCATACATTCATCCCAGTACAGAGATCTGGACCTAAATCCATCGTTTTTTGCTCACCATGCCATTCCAGTTTGAACCCAGCCATATGCAAATCAGTCTTGACCCTGTGCCCCATGGGAACAGTCCAGCCCAAACTGCCAGGCCAGGTCCTCCCTGGACTGGAAACAAGCATCCTAGGACCGGTTTCGGGGTTTCACCCCTCTTCAGCCAGGATAGCTTGATTCCAGTGGCATGGAGAGCACGGGACCCACGTCTGGGCATACCCGTCCCACTCGGGGTGACAAATGCAAAAACAACAATTGATGGACAGAATGCAGAACAATGTCATACATTCATCCCAGTACAGAGATCTGGACCTAAATCCATCGTTTTTTGCTCACCATGCCATTCCAGTTTGAACCCAGCCATATGCAAATCAGTCTTGACCCTGTGCCCCATGGGAACAGTCCAGCCCGAACTGCCAGGCCAGGTCCTCCCTGGACTGGAAACAAGCATCCTAGGACCGGTTTCGGGGTTTCACCCCTCTTCAGCCAGGATAGCTTGATTCCAGTGGCATGGAGAGCACGGGACCCACGTCTGGGCATACCCGTCCCACTCGGGGTGACAAATGCAAAAACAACAATTGATGGACAGAATGCAGAACAATGTCATACATTCATCCCAGTACAGAGATCTGGACCTAAATCCATCGTTTTTTTGCTCACCATGCCATTCCAGTTTGAACCCAGCCATATGCAAATCAGTCTTGACCCTGTGCCCCATGGGAACAGTCCAGCCCAAACTGCCAGGCCAGGTCCTCCCTGGACTGGAAACAAGCATCCTAGGACCGGTTTCGGGGTTTCACCCCTCTTCAGCCAGGATAGCTTGATTCCAGTGGCATGGAGAGCACGGGACCCACGTCTGGGCATACCCGTCCCACTCGGGGTGACAAATGCAAAAACAACAATTGATGGACAGAATGCAGAACAATGTCATACATTCACCCCAGTACAGAGATCTGGGCCTAAATCCATCGTTTTTTTGCTCACCATGCCATTCCAGTTTGAACCCAGCCATATGCAAATCAGTCTTGACCCTGTGCCCCATGGGAACAGTCCAGCCCGAACTGCCAGGCCAGGTCCTCCCTGGACTGGAAACAAGCATCCTAGGACCGGTTTCGGGGTTTCACCCCTCTTCAGCCAGGATAGCTT
Organism: Calotriton arnoldi; assembly: GCA_963921515.1. Lineage (NCBI taxonomy): Eukaryota > Metazoa > Chordata > Amphibia > Caudata > Salamandridae > Calotriton > Calotriton arnoldi. The sequence goes on along the minus strand of CAWUFW010007036.1, from coordinate 349,458 downwards.
GATTCCAGTGGCATGGAGAGCACGGGACCCACGTCTGGGCATACCCGTCCCACTCGGGGTGACAAATGCAAAAACAACAATTGATGGACAGAATGCAGAACAATGTCATACATTCATCCCAGTACAGAGATCTGGACCTAAATCCATCGTTTTTTGCTCACCATGCCATTCCAGTTTGAACCCAGCCATATGCAAATCAGTCTTGACCCTGTGCCCCATGGGAACAGTCCAGCCCGAACTGCCAGGCCAGGTCCTCCCTGGACTGGAAACAAGCATCCTAGGACCGGTTTCGGGGTTTCACCCCTCTTCAGCCAGGATAGCTTGATTCCAGTGGCATGGAGAGCACGGGACCCACGTCTGGGCATACCCGTCCCACTCGGGGTGACAAATGCAAAAACAACAATTGATGGACAGAATGCAGAACAATGTCATACATTCATCCCAGTACAGAGATCTGGACCTAAATCCATCGTTTTTTGCTCACCATGCCATTCCAGTTTGAACCCAGCCATATGCAAATCAGTCTTGACCCTGTGCCCCATGGGAACAGTCCAGCCCAAACTGCCAGGCCAGGTCCTCCCTGGACTGGAAACAAGCATCCTAGGACCGGTTTCGGGGTTTCACCCCTCTTCAGCCAGGATAGCTTGATTCCAGTGGCATGGAGAGCACGGGACCCACGTCTGGGCATACCCGTCCCACTCGGGGTGACAAATGCAAAAACAACAATTGATGGACAGAATGCAGAACAATGTCATACATTCACCCCAGTACAGAGATCTGGACCTAAATCCATCGTTTTTTGCTCACCATGCCATTCCAGTTTGAACCCAGCCATATGCAAATCAGTCTTGACCCTGTGCCCCATGGGAACAGTCCAGCCCGAACTGCCAGGCCAGGTCCTCCCTGGACTGGAAACAAGCATCCTAGGACCGGTTTCGGGGTTTCACCCCTCTTCAGCCAGGATAGCTTGATTCCAGTGGCATGGAGAGCACGGGACCCACGTCTGGGCATACCCGTCCCACTCGGGGTGACAAATGCAAAAACAACAATTGATGGACAGAATGCAGAACAATGTCATACATTCATCCCAGTACAGAGATCTGGACCTAAATCCATCGTTTTTTGCTCACCATGCCATTCCAGTTTGAACCCAGCCATATGCAAATCAGTCTTGACCCTGTGCCCCATGGGAACAGTCCAGCCCGAACTGCCAGGCCAGGTCCTCCCTGGACTGGAAACAAGCATCCTAGGACCGGTTTCGGGGTTTCACCCCTCTTCAGCCAGGATAGCTTGATTCCAGTGGCATGGAGAGCACGGGACCCACGTCTGGGCATACCCGTCCCACTCGGGGTGACAAATGCAAAAACAACAATTGATGGACAGAATGCAGAACAATGTCATACATTCACCCCAGTACAGAGATCTGGGCCTAAATCCATCGTTTTTTGCTCACCATGCCATTCCAGTTTGAACCCAGCCATATGCAAATCAGTCTTGACCCTGTGCCCCATGGGAACAGTCCAGCCCAAACTGCCAGGCCAGGTCCTCCCTGGACTGGAAACAAGCATCCTAGGACCGGTTTCGGGGTTTCACCCCTCTTCAGCCAGGATAGCTTGATTCCAGTGGCATGGAGAGCACGGGACCCACGTCTGGGCATACCCGTCCCACTCGGGGTGACAAATGCAAAAACAACAATTGATGGACAGAATGCAGAACAATGTCATACATTCACCCCAGTACAGAGATCTGGGCCTAAATCCATCGTTTTTTGCTCACCATGCCATTCCAGTTTGAACCCAGCCATATGCAAATCAGTCTTGACCCTGTGCCCCATGGGAACAGTCCAGCCCGAACTGCCAGGCCAGGTCCTCCCTGGACTGGAAACAAGCATCCTAGGACCGGTTTCGGGGTTTCACCCCTCTTCAGCCAGGATAGCTTGATTCCAGTGGCATGGAGAGCACGGGACCCACGTCTGGGCATACCCGTCCCACTCGGGGTGACAAATGCAAAAACAACAATTGATGGACAGAATGCAGAACAATGTCATACATTCATCCCAGTACAGAGATCTGGACCTAAATCCATCGTTTTTTTGCTCACCATGCCATTCCAGTTTGAACCCAGCCATATGCAAATCAGTCTTGACCCTGTGCCCCATGGGAACAGTCCAGCCCGAACTGCCAGGCCAGGTCCTCCCTGGACTGGAAACAAGCATCCTAGGACCGGTTTCGGGGTTTCACCCCTCTTCAGCCAGGATAGCTTGATTCCAGTGGCATGGAGAGCACGGGACCCACGTCTGGGCATACCCGTCCCACTCGGGGTGACAAATGCAAAAACAACAATTGATGGACAGAATGCAGAACAATGTCATACATTCACCCCAGTACAGAGATCTGGACCTAAATCCATCGTTTTTTTGCTCACCATGCCATTCCAGTTTGAACCCAGCCATATGCAAATCAGTCTTGACCCTGTGCCCCATGGGAACAGTCCAGCCCGAACTGCCAGGCCAGGTCCTCCCTGGACTGGAAACAAGCATCCTAGGACCGGTTTCAGGGTTTCACCCCTCTTCAGCCAGGATAGCTTGAATCCAGTGGCATGGAGAGCACGGGACCCACGTCTGGGCATACCCGTCCCACTCGGGGTGACAAATGCAAAAACAACAATTGATGGACAGAATGCAGAACAATGTCATACATTCACCCCAGTACAGAGATCTGGACCTAAATCCATCGTTTGTTTGCTCACCAAGCCATTCCAGTTTGAACCCAGCCATATGCAAATCAGTCTTGACCCTGTGCCTCATGGGAACAGTCCAGCCCGAACTGCCAGGCCAGGTCCTCCCTGGACTGGAAACAAGCATCCTAGGACCGGTTTCGGGGTTTCACCCCTCTTCAGCCAGGATAGCTTGATTCCAGTGGCATGGAGAGCACGGGACCCACGTCTGGGCATACCCGTCCCACTCGGGGTGACAAATGCAAAAACAACAATTGATGGACAGAATGCAGAACAATGTCATACATTCACCCCAGTACAGAGATCTGGGCCTAAATCCATCGTTTTTTGCTCACCATGCCATTCCAGTTTGAACCCAGCCATATGCAAATCAGTCTTGACCCTGTGCCCCATGGGAACAGTCCAGCCCAAACTGCCAGGCCAGGTCCTCCCTGGACTGGAAACAAGCATCCTAGGACCGGTTTCGGGGTTTCACCCCTCTTCAGCCAGGATAGCTTGATTCCAGTGGCATGGAGAGCACGGGACCCACGTCTGGGCATACCCGTCCCACTCGGGGTGACAAATGCAAAAACAACAATTGATGGACAGAATGCAGAACAATGTCATACATTCACCCCAGTACAGAGATCTGGGCCTAAATCCATCGTTTTTTTGCTCACCATGCCATTCCAGTTTGAACCCAGCCATATGCAAATCAGTCTTGACCCTGTGCCCCATGGGAACAGTCCAGCCCGAACTGCCAGGCCAGGTCCTCCCTGGACTGGAAACAAGCATCCTAGGACCGGTTTCGGGGTTTCACCCCTCTTCAGCCAGGATAGCTTGATTCCAGTGGCATGGAGAGCACGGGACCCACGTCTGGGCATACCCGTCCCACTCGGGGTGACAAATGCAAACACAACAATTGATGGACAGAATGCAGAACAATGTCATACATTCATCCCAGTACAGAGATCTGGACCTAAATCCATCGTTTTTTTGCTCACCATGCCATTCCAGTTTGAACCCAGCCATATGCAAATCAGTCTTGACCCTGTGCCCCATGGGAACAGTCCAGCCCGAACTGCCAGGCCAGGTCCTCCCTGGACTGGAAACAAGCATCCTAGGACCGGTTTCGGGGTTTCACCCCTCTTCAGCCAGGATAGCTTGATTCCAGTGGCATGGAGAGCACGGGACCCACGTCTGGGCATACCCGTCCCACTCGGGGTGACAAATGCAAAAACAACAATTGATGGACAGAATGCAGAACAATGTCATACATTCATCCCAGTACAGAGATCTGGGCCTAAATCCATCGTTTTTTGCTCACCATGCCATTCCAGTTTGAACCCAGCCATATGCAAATCAGTCTTGACCCTGTGCCCCATGGGAACAGTCCAGCCCGAACTGCCAGGCCAGGTCCTCCCTGGACTGGAAACAAGCATCCTAGGACCGGTTTCGGGGTTTCACCCCTCTTCAGCCAGGATAGCTTGATTCCAGTGGCATGGAGAGCACGGGACCCACGTCTGGGCATACCCGTCCCACTCGGGGTGACAAATGCAAAAACAACAATTGATGGACAGAATGCAGAACAATGTCATACATTCACCCCAGTACAGAGATCTGGGCCTAAATCCATCGTTTTTTTGCTCACCATGCCATTCCAGTTTGAACCCAGCCATATGCAAATCAGTCTTGACCCTGTGCCCCATGGGAACAGTCCAGCCCGAACTGCCAGGCCAGGTCCTCCCTGGACTGGAAACAAGCATCCTAGGACCGGTTTCGGGGTTTCACCCCTCTTCAGCCAGGATAGCTTGATTCCAGTGGCATGGAGAGCACGGGACCCACGTCTGGGCATACCCGTCCCACTCGGGGTGACAAATGCAAAAACAACAATTGATGGACAGAATGCAGAACAATGTCATACATTCATCCCAGTACAGAGATCTGGACCTAAATCCATCGTTTTTTTGCTCACCATGCCATTCCAGTTTGAACCCAGCCATATGCAAATCAGTCTTGACCCTGTGCCCCATGGGAACAGTCCAGCCCAAACTGCCAGGCCAGGTCCTCCCTGGACTGGAAACAAGCATCCTAGGACCGGTTTCGGGGTTTCACCCTCTTCAGCCAGGATAGCTTGATTCCAGTGGCATGGAGAGCACGGGACCCACGTCTGGGCATACCCGTCCCACTCGGGGTGACAAATGCAAAAACAACAATTGATGGACAGAATGCAGAACAATGTCATACATTCACCCCAGTACAGAGATCTGGGCCTAAATCCATCGTTTTTTGCTCACCATGCCATTCCAGTTTGAACCCAGCCATATGCAAATCAGTCTTGACCCTGTGCCCCATGGGAACAGTCCAGCCCGAACTGCCAGGCCAGGTCCTCCCTGGACTGGAAACAAGCATCCTAGGACCGGTTTCGGGGTTTCACCCCTCTTCAGCCAGGATAGCTTGATTCCAGTGGCATGGAGAGCACGGGACCCACGTCTGGGCATACCCGTCCCACTCGGGGTGACAAATGCAAAAACAACAATTGATGGACAGAATGCAGAACAATGTCATACATTCACCCCAGTACAGAGATCTGGACCTAAATCCATCGTTTTTTGCTCACCATGCCATTCCAGTTTGAACCCAGCCATATGCAAATCAGTCTTGACCCTGTGCCCCATGGGAACAGTCCAGCCCGAACTGCCAGGCCAGGTCCTCCCTGGACTGGAAACAAGCATCCTAGGACCGGTTTCGGGGTTTCACCCCTCTTCAGCCAGGATAGCTTGATTCCAGTGGCATGGAGAGCACGGGACCCACGTCTGGGCATACCCGTCCCACTCGGGGTGACAAATGCAAAAACAACAATTGATGGACAGAATGCAGAACAATGTCATACATTCATCCCAGTACAGAGATCTGGACCTAAATCCATCGTTTTTTTGCTCACCATGCCATTCCAGTTTGAACCCAGCCATATGCAAATCAGTCTTGACCCTGTGCCCCATGGGAACAGTCCAGCCCGAACTGCCAGGCCAGGTCCTCCCTGGACTGGAAACAAGCATCCTAGGACCGGTTTCGGGGTTTCACCCCTCTTCAGCCAGGATAGCTTGATTCCAGTGGCATGGAGAGCACGGGACCCACGTCTGGGCATACCCGTCCCACTCGGGGTGACAAATGCAAAAACAACAATTGATGGACAGAATGCAGAACAATGTCATACATTCATCCCAGTACAGAGATCTGGGCCTAAATCCATCGTTTTTTGCTCACCATGCCATTCCAGTTTGAACCCAGCCATATGCAAATCAGTCTTGACCCTGTGCCCCATGGGAACAGTCCAGCCCAAACTGCCAGGCCAGGTCCTCCCTGGACTGGAAACAAGCATCCTAGGACCGGTTTCGGGGTTTCACCCCTCTTCAGCCAGGATAGCTTGATTCCAGTGGCATGGAGAGCACGGGACCCACGTCTGGGCATACCCGTCCCACTCGGGGTGACAAATGCAAAAACAACAATTGATGGACAGAATGCAGAACAATGTCATACATTCATCCCAGTACAGAGATCTGGACCTAAATCCATCGTTTTTTTGCTCACCATGCCATTCCAGTTTGAACCCAGCCATATGCAAATCAGTCTTGACCCTGTGCCCCATGGGAACAGTCCAGCCCAAACTGCCAGGCCAGGTCCTCCCTGGACTGGAAACAAGCATCCTAGGACCGGTTTCGGGGTTTCACCCCTCTTCAGCCAGGATAGCTTGATTCCAGTGGCATGGAGAGCACGGGACCCACGTCTGGGCATACCCGTCCCACTCGGGGTGACAAATGCAAAAACAACAATTGATGGACAGAATGCAGAACAATGTCATACATTCACCCCAGTACAGAGATCTGGACCTAAATCCATCGTTTTTTGCTCACCATGCCATTCCAGTTTGAACCCAGCCATATGCAAATCAGTCTTGACCCTGTGCCCCATGGGAACAGTCCAGCCCAAACTGCCAGGCCAGGTCCTCCCTGGACTGGAAACAAGCATCCTAGGACCGGTTTCGGCGTTTCACCCCTCTTCAGCCAGGATAGCTTGATTCCAGTGGCATGGAGAGCACGGGACCCACGTCTGGGCATACCTGTCCCACTCGGGGTGACAAATGCAAAAACAACAATTGATGGACAGAATGCAGAACAATGTCATACATTCATCCCAGTACAGAGATCTGGACCTAAATCCATCGTTTTTTGCTCACCATGCCATTCCAGTTTGAACCCAGCCATATGCAAATCAGTCTTGACCCTGTGCCCCATGGGAACAGTCCAGCCCAAACTGCCAGGCCAGGTCCTCCCTGGACTGGAAACAAGCATCCTAGGACCGGTTTCGGGGTTTCACCCCTCTTCAGCCAGGATAGCTTGATTCCAGTGGCATGGAGAGCACGGGACCCACGTCTGGGCATACCCGTCCCACTCGGGGTGACAAATGCAAAAACAACAATTGATGGACAGAATGCAGAACAATGTCATACATTCATCCCAGTACAGAGATCTGGACCTAAATCCATCGTTTTTTGCTCACCATGCCATTCCAGTTTGAACCCAGCCATATGCAAATCAGTCTTGACCCTGTGCCCCATGGGAACAGTCCAGCCCAAACTGCCAGGCCAGGTCCTCCCTGGACTGGAAACAAGCATCCTAGGACCGGTTTCGGGGTTTCACCCCTCTTCAGCCAGGATAGCTTGATTCCAGTGGCATGGAGAGCACGGGACCCACGTCTGGGCATACCCGTCCCACTCGGGGTGACAAATGCAAAAACAACAATTGATGGACAGAATGCAGAACAATGTCATACATTCATCCCAGTACAGAGATCTGGACCTAAATCCATCGTTTTTTTGCTCACCATGCCATTCCAGTTTGAACCCAGCCATATGCAAATCAGTCTTGACCCTGTGCCCCATGGGAACAGTCCAGCCCAAACTGCCAGGCCAGGTCCTCCCTGGACTGGAAACAAGCATCCTAGGACCGGTTTCGGGGTTTCACCCCTCTTCAGCTAGGATAGCTTGATTCCAGTGGCATGGAGAGCACGGGACCGACGTCTGGGCATACCCGTCCCACTCGGGGTGACAAATGCAAAAACAACAATTGATGGACAGAATGCAGAACAATGTCATACATTCATCCCAGTACAGAGATCTGGACCTAAATCCATCGTTTTTTTGCTCACCATGCCATTCCAGTTTGAACCCAGCCATATGCAAATCAGTCTTGACCCTGTGCCCCATGGGAACAGTCCAGCCCGAACTGCCAGGCCAGGTCCTCCCTGGACTGGAAACAAGCATCCTAGGACCGGTTTCGGGGTTTCACCCCTCTTCAGCCAGGATAGCTTGATTCCAGTGGCATGGAGAGCACGGGACCCACGTCTGGGCATACCCGTCCCACTCGGAGTGACAAATGCAAAAACAACAATTGATGGACAGAATGCAGAACAATGTCATACATTCATCCCAGTACAGAGATCTGGACCTAAATCCATCGTTTTTTTGCTCACCATGCCATTCCAGTTTGAACCCAGCCATATGCAAATCAGTCTTGACCCTGTGCCCCATGGGAACAGTCCAGCCCAAACTGCCAGGCCAGGTCCTCCCTGGACTGGAAACAAGCATCCTAGGACCGGTTTCGGGGTTTCACCCCTCTTCAGCCAGGATAGCTTGATTCCAGTGGCATGGAGAGCACGGGACCCACGTCTGGGCATACCCGTCCCACTCGGGGTGACAAATGCAAAAACAACAATTGATGGACAGAATGCAGAACAATGTCATACATTCACCCCAGTACAGAGATCTGGGCCTAAATCCATCGTTTTTTTGCTCACCATGCCATTCCAGTTTGAACCCAGCCATATGCAAATCAGTCTTGACCCTGTGCCCCATGGGAACAGTCCAGCCCAAACTGCCAGGCCAGGTCCTCCCTGGACTGGAAACAAGCATCCTAGGACCGGTTTCGGGGTTTCACCCCTCTTCAGCCAGGATAGCTTGATTCCAGTGGCATGGAGAGCACGGGACCCACGTCTGGGCATACCCGTCCCACTCGGGGTGACAAATGCAAAAACAACAATTGATGGACAGAATGCAGAACAATGTCATACATTCATCCCAGTACAGAGATCTGGACCTAAATCCATCGTTTTTGCTCACCATGCCATTCCAGTTTGAACCCAGCCATATGCAAATCAGTCTTGACCCTGTGCCCCATGGGAACAGTCCAGCCCAAACTGCCAGGCCAGGTCCTCCCTGGACTGGAAACAAGCATCCTAGGACCGGTTTCGGGGTTTCACCCTCTTCAGCCAGGATAGCTTGATTCCAGTGGCATGGAGAGCACGGGACCCACGTCTGGGCATACCCGTCCCACTCGGGGTGACAAATGCAAAAACAACAATTGATGGACAGAATGCAGAACAATGTCATACATTCATCCCAGTACAGAGATCTGGACCTAAATCCATCGTTTTTTTGCTCACCATGCCATTCCAGTTTGAACCCAGCCATATGCAAATCAGTCTTGATCCTGTGCCCCATGGGAACAGTCCAGCCCAAACTGCCAGGCCAGGTCCTCCCTGGACTGGAAACAAGCATCCTAGGACCGGTTTCGGGGTTTCAGCCCTTTTCAGCCAGGATAGCTTGATTCCAGTGGCATGGAGAGCACGGGACCCACGTCTGGGCATACCCGTCCCACTCGGGGTGACAAATGCAAAAACAACAATTGATGGACAGAATGCAGAACAATGTCATACATTCATCCCAGTACAGAGATCTGGACCTAAATCCATCGGTTTTTTGCTCACCATGCCATTCCAGTTTGAACCCAGACATATGCAAATCAGTCTTGACCCTGTGCCCCATGGGAACAGTCCAGCCCAAACTGCCAGGCCAGGTCCTCCCTGGACTGGAAACAAGCATCCTAGGACCGGTTTCGGGGTTTCACCCCTCTTCAGCCAGGATAGCTTGATTCCAGTGGCATGGAGAGCACGGGACCCACGTCTGGGCATACCCGTCCCACTCGGGGTGACAAATGCAAAAACAACAATTGATGGACAGAATGCAGAACAATGTCATACATTCATCCCAGTACAGAGATCTGGACCTAAATCCATCGTTTTTTGCTCACCATGCCATTCCAGTTTGAACCCAGCCATATGCAAATCAGTCTTGACCCTGTGCCCCATGGGAACAGTCCAGCCCAAACTGCCAGGCCAGGTCCTCCCTGGACTGGAAACAAGCATCCTAGGACCGGTTTCGGGGTTTCACCCCTCTTCAGCCAGGATAGCTTGATTCCAGTGGCATGGAGAGCACGGGACCCACGTCTGGGCATACCCGTCCCACTCGGGGTGACAAATGCAAAAACAACAATTGATGGACAGAATGCAGAACAATGTCATACATTCATCCTAGTACAGAGATCTGGACCTAAATCCATCGTTTTTTTGCTCACCATGTCATTCCAGTTTGAACCCAGCCATATGCAAATCAGTCTTGACCCTGTGCCCCATGGGAACAGTCCAGCCCAAACTGCCAGGCCAGGTCCTCCCTGGACTGGAAACAAGCATCCTAGGACCGGTTTTGGGGTTTCACCCCTCTTCAGCCAGGATAGCTTGATTCCAGTGGCATGGAGAGCACGGGACCCACGTCTGGGCATACCCGTCCCACTCGGGGTGACAAATGCAAAAACAACAATTGATGGACAGAATGCAGAACAATGTCATACATTCATCCCAGTACAGAGATCTGGACCTAAATCCATTGTTTTTTTGCTCACCATGCCATTCCAGTTTGAACCCAGCCATATGCAAATCAGTCTTGACCCTGTGCCCCATGGGAACACTCCAGCCCAAACTGCCAGGCCAGGTCCTCCCTGGACTGGAAACAAGCATCCTAGGACCGGTTTCGGGGTTTCACAGGGTCAAGACTGATTTGCATATGGCTGCGTCCAAACTGGGGTGGCTTAGTGAGCAAAAGAACGATGGATTTAACCCAGATCTCTTGACTGGGGGAGAATGTCTGAATCATTCAGCATTCCGTCCATCATTTGTTGAAGATACACTTTTCGCCTAAGTGGGATGGGTATGCCCAGACGTGGAGTCCCTTGCTCACTGTGCCACTGGATTCAAGCTAGCCTGGCTGATGAAGGGTGACATACTCTGAAACCGGTCCCAGGATGCTTGTTTCCGCTCAGGGAGGACCTGACTTAGCAGTTCGGTCTGGACTGTTCCCATGAGCACAGGGTCAAGACTGATTTGCATATGGCTGGGTCCAAACTGGGGTGGCTTAGTGAGCAAAAGAACGATGGATTTAACCCAGATCTCTTGACTGGGGAGAATGTCTGAATCATTCAGCATTCTGTCCATCATTTGTTGAAGATACAGTCATTTTAAAAGCAGCACTGCCTTTCAGGTTGCCTTTACATTCAAATTATATGCAAATTTGACTTTGGATCTAAAGGTACTTCCAAAGTCTCAAACTACCTTATTATTACATATAAGTTGCCCCTTAGGTCACCCCTAGGTGCCCCAGGGGTAGGGTGCCTTGTAACTATAAGCAGGGACATTATAAAAGATGCAAGAGCCCTGGTGAGGGAAAAACTGCCAATTCCATTTTCCTCATTGTAGTGAATGACTCCGTAGGTTAACATTGTAATATTTTATTTAACTATAAATATTGATAGGACCCATGTAAAATATACTTCAAAATATCCAATTAATAGTTGAGATAAATCCAACAACTTGCCACTGTTAGATTTATAATAACTATTACAGAAAATGAGTTATTAAACTTCCTTTTCTGTGAGTAAAAATCCAGCTTTCCAGCTGTTCTCTCCTGATTGGCCAGCCTGTTCACAGGCTGGCCAGGCTGCTTCAATGAGGTCTGAAATTCCCTGTCACGGGAATAATAGCTTTCCTGTGGGTGGAGACGTGCAATCTGCAGAGCAGATGGCAGGAAGGGGGGTAGTGTGGCCAAACTGGTCTTCAAAGGGAGAATGACACTTTAGGACAGCACAGGCCCACCCCCACATCCTGCAAACTCAGCCACACAGCAGCCCCGGTAATTAGATGAGGGAGAGGGTTGGAAAGGGAGTGTTAAGCAAAATTAGCCACACCTGTGGAGAGATTTCCTCGATGTTGGGTTTTGAGAGAATGGTGCTTTCTTGTTTCTAGAATATGCCACACCTGGGTGGCACCCTGCATAAAATTTGTCAGGGCTGCCCCTCTGCTTGATGTCCAGAAACTATAAATAAATATGGGATAGCTACATAGCTCCTCAGATCTGCTGCTTGAAGAGACAAGAAAGAGTCCGACCAGGGCTCCATTGCGGTCAGCCTCAAACTTTGACTTTGTCCCGGTCAAGCGTGACCAGATGTCCCAAAGTGGCGCTATATGTTTTTAAGCACTAGAAAGTGTTTATTCTTTGAAATGTCATATCTATGGTTACCTACATTGGATTTATGTCGTTTTGGTGTCTATTTGTTTCTAAAAAATATAACCTATCTTTATCAATTGGAGTTGGATCTTTATTGTGTGTTGTGTCTTACGTATTTAAGGTATTGGTATTTTTAAATTCTTTAGACCTGTTCCCTAAGTTAAGCCTGCCTGCTCGTTGCTAGCTACCTAGTGTTGAGCAAGCTATTCATTTATTGAAACCCTATCTGAACCTTTTATTGTGTTTATGGCCTTATTACTAGTGATAAGTCACTACATATCACTACTAAAAATCCACTTTCCAACAGCCAGAGAAAAGAAACCTTGAATCTCAAGTTCAATCCAATGCCCAATGTTGACAATCAATGATACATTTTCAGTCAAGAACAACAAAAAGTTGGCAGAGCCATCGATGAATTTGTAGAAATACTTGACACTCTCATCAAATACTGTAAGTTTAATTAATTTAATAATGAGGGTCATTGATGGATGCTTGTCCAATTAATTCAGATGGCAAATGCTGAGAAAGACTTTGAGTCCAGAATGAGTGTTGATGGCTGCTTGAGCTGAAGAGCATGCCGATCGACAAGCTGCTGACATGGAAGGCCGGAGGTGACCAGAATGAATCAGTCATGAGTTTAAAAAGCAAGAAGAGGCAAAGGACTGAAGGACACAAGCTGATTTCTACACGTTAAAAGAAGTTATGTTTTAGATGTCGATTTTCGTTTCCACATGAGGACAAATGTCCCGCCATTGGACAGACATGTAAGGGCTGTGGGAAAGAGAACCATTTCATGACGGTGTGCAAAGCAAAGGCAAAAACAAGTGTGTCATATCGTGTAGACAAAATGGCCACCGGAACATTCCAGAAGCAATGTTCGCTGCGCAATCACAAGGCCCCACGGAGGCGTCAGGTATGACTTATTGACACAGAACTAAGTTGATTGTCATTTAAATCCTCGTCAAACAGTTAATCCATTTCAGTATCAAGTGAAAGTGAAGAAGATGGTTGTCCCATGTTGATGTTTACCTCAGAAAGGCATGCACATGTTGGACTGGCCGCATATGAAGAAAAATTTCAGTTAAAGAACAGTTGACATGACAAAGCATCAAAGTCATTTAAACATTGTTACAAAATTACACTGAAAGTAAATGGCTTTTGGATACCTTTCATCATTGACAGTGGTGCATCGATAAACATTATACCTGAGGAGAAATATAATTAATTGCATTCCTTACCAACACTTATGCCGTTGAAAATAAAAGTATGTACCTGGGCTACTTCAACACCCATAAAGAGTCAAGGTTCATTTGTAGCGATGATAAAACACAAGAGAATGAAGGTGCAAGCACCCATCCATGTGCTTCAAGCGACAGCGTCAAGTGCATGTCTACTCAACTTCAGCACAGCTGCTGATATGGACTGATTTCCATGAACTACAACATTACAGCTCACCATGAAACACTAAGTCAGTTCCTTTTGTTGTTTCATGGTTTGGGAAAGCTTAAGACTATGAAAGTAAAGTTGCATATCAATGAGGACATCTGTCCTGTTGCTCAAAGACATAGGTGGATTGCTTTTCATTTACAAGATGTTGTTAAAAAAGAACTTGAATCATGACTTGAACATGATATCATTGAGCACTCGACTGGTCCGGTTCTTAGTGGAGCGAGATGGCAGCCAACTGACCGCAGTAAGAGGAGCCCTCGCTCCCGGCCCCAAGGCAAAAAGAAAGATGGCAAAGGCACTATGTTAAAGGACCCTTACCTTTTGGGTTTTCTGGACCCCTGGCGGCGGAGAGGCTTGTGGTGGCAGAAGCTGTGGATTTTTGCGGTGGCTGCTCTACAAGAGGCCAGAGCTGTTGTCGACACTCTGCGGGGGAGACTGTTTGCTGCGATGGCCCCCAAAACAAATAAGGAATCAAAGGAGGCTGCCGCGCTTGGAGCAGCAGCAGGGTGAGGTACGAGCAACAACCGGCGTAGCACCCTATCAAGGAAAACAGAGGAGGCTGATGCTCGTGCGGCCAAGGGAGCCAAACCAGAGGTTCACTGTATGCGCGGGACAACTGCAGACCAGGGCGGCTCGAAGCAGACGACAATCACCAAGGCTTTCTCCATGGCCGCTGCTGTAGGGCAGCGGACCCTCGGGAATGAGGCCTGGGAGCGCCTCCTCTGCCACTGAACAGCCAGAGGAAACAGGCGGAGCTAAGACAATTGCTCCACCTGAGGATACAGAGCTGCCGCGGCATCCTGGAGCTGGGTCTCACGGAATCGACTCTCCCCAGCTAGAGCAACAGCTGCAAGTGGCTGAATCAATGGAGCAGAGCAATCACATCCCTGGGTCCACAGGAGCCTCATGACTCCTGACAGAACTGGAACCCCCAATGGAGGCAATGGTAAGGAATAACACTGCTTCTTTACCTGCTCTCTCAAACACTGTGCTATATGGGGCTGTTATGCAGGGGACATTTCCAGGACCGTGGGTAAAAGATCCGATGGGATCCCCATAACTCGGGGAGAAATTCTTTTCACTTACAGATGATTCTGAACTCTCAGCTTCAAGCATGGGGCTCACGGAGGAAGAGTCAGGGACAGAGCACTCATCTATCAGCCCAAGGGGGAACCAAAATAAAACAACCATCCAACAACGCAGGACCAAATGTAATACAGCTCAACAAGGGCAAGATCTTGATAAGAATACGGCCCACAGACTTAGATGGGACTATTCTGCCACCAGCCAGGTTTATAATGAGGAGATGGGTGAGCACTTGACTGGTCCAACACCATTAGATTCCCCCAATGTTGTAGTGCCCAAAAAGGCCAATGAAGGAGTTGTACGCATATGTGTTGACGTGCGTCAGGCAAACCAGGCAATTGAATGAGAACGATATCCAGGTCCATACAGTGCTGACATGATAACGCAACTAAATGGTGCAAAGGTCTTCTCTCGCCTTGATTTAAGTAAAGGTTATCATCAGTTGGAAGTCGAAGAAGATTGCGGGTACATTACAACGAACATGTTGGTTTGTTTTGATAAAAAAGACTACGTTTTGGTGTGTCATCCACCGCAGAACTATTTTAAGACATCATTTGACGTATCATATAGCCTGTCTGAATGCGTTCAATTACAGCAATGGCATGTTGGTTTTCGGAGCTACCCAAAAAGAATACAATAAAACTCTTACACTAGTATGCCATTTACTTGTGGAAGCAGGTTTGACTTTGAATGCAGAGAAATTTGAGTTCCATATGACAAAGCTAAAATTATTTAGCTATATCTTATCTGATGGACGTATGACACCAGATCCTGCTAAAGTACAAGAGCTGTCAAATGTTGATCCCCCCACAAGATATTTCCATGGTACATTCATTTTTTTGGCCTGGCCAGCTACTGTTCTAGATATATAATAAAAGACTTGGCCACTGTACCTGCTCCATTGAGAAAGTTGATGAAAAAGAATGTTTTATTTCAGTGGTCCCCTGAATATGAGAACAGTTTTGAGAAAATCGAACAAGCCATTGAGAATGCTACTGAAATGTCTTATTTCGATCTGAAACTTCATACAAAGGTTCTCGTTGACTCTAGCCCAGTTGGGTTAGGTGCTATCCTTGCCCAGCACAGTGGACACCCGAATACTCGAAGGCATATTGTGACATTTGCAAGTATGAGTTTGTCCAACCAAAACATGTTTATTCACAACCTGAGAAAGAAAGTTTAGCCGGGTGTGGGAGTGTGAACACGTCCATGTATTCCTACACGGAAAGCCTTTTACACTGCTGACAGATCATCAAGGTTTACTAACAATATTTGGCAATCCAAA
The DNA here is from genome assembly GCA_963921515.1 of Calotriton arnoldi. Lineage (NCBI taxonomy): Eukaryota > Metazoa > Chordata > Amphibia > Caudata > Salamandridae > Calotriton > Calotriton arnoldi. The sequence goes on along the minus strand of CAWUFW010007036.1, from coordinate 333,469 downwards.
GGTCAAAATGCTTCCTCGCATTAAATGCTGGAGGTTACGGCTACAAGTGTACAATTATAACATTGTGCATCATCCAAGAAAGGATCAGAACCCTGCTGACTAATTTTCCAGAGTGCCCATTTAGGCTCATGCTAATATTCAAAAAGGTACACCATACAACTACACCATAGATGTATCACTATTTTAACTCAGATCCCACGATAGCATTCCATGTCTCCTTGGCCAATGAAGGCTCCTTGTTTCCTTTTAAGATTCTCCCTGCTATTCCTCACTTCCCAATATTGTTGGTCAAAACACGGTGGCGTAATTAAAACATGGTCCCGACACATATATTCCAATAAAAGGATAAAAGAGGGATACAGGAAGGTCAAGGAGTACATTTATACCTCTGAGACCAACAAAAGCATCAAAAATGTATCAACTCTGACCACAGAGGGCCATATGGTAACTGTAGAACCAATAAACCCTGAGTGAGAATAACATATCCCCAGTAAAATTGATTGTAAATCCTTCATTTGGGTATGTTGGATACTTTCTCATTTATGTTATAATGTGATTATATATGTTGGACACTTATGTATGTGGATAACAAATAGTTTTTTAGACTATAAGTCAATCAATGTATTGTAATGTTGAGTTGACTGTACGTTAAAGAATGTTCGATGTGCTGTTTTTCTAGAAGTGTCACTAATGTGATTTGTCTGTCTTACACTGTAAAAGGAAGACATTCAGTGGTCTGATGTAAAGATCCACAGCAAAAAAGTGTTACTCTTGCAGAACTCCTATTATTTATGATTGTTTGCTTGTATTCATATGCCAGTATGCATTATGGAAGATACACTGGTTATATCAGTACCAAAGATATTGGGAAGTGAGAAGTAGCAGGGAGATTCTCAAAAGGAAACAAGGAGCCTTCATTGGCCAAGGAGACATGTAATTCTTACATGGGCTCTGAGTTAAAATAGTGATAAATCTATGGTGTAGGGGGTATCTTTTTGAATATTAGTATACTGATCCTGATCCTTATTACCTTAACTGGATCACTCCCTGTCACGATATACACATTCAAGTTCATGGCACTCCGTCGTAATCAGCTGAAGCTTATATCAACCTCATCGTAAAGTTAAACACACCAGCTGCCATTTTGTTAGCCTAGAATATCACTGCCATGAGTCACAATAGTGACATGCTATAGTTGAAAGATATAATTAAACATCAGTCATGGAACCAGCACACTCAACCTCTCACCAGTGACAGTGAATATCAAAAATCCCGAAATATCAAAGATGAACTGTCCATAACTTAAAAGGGAGTTACACTGCTAGGGTCAAGAATCTTGATTCCGGAGTGTCTGCAGCAGAAAATGATTGAAGTGGCCCATGAAGGACATAGGGGAATCATTGCCACGAAACGAGCTCTCTGAGACCGAGTTTGATTTCCATATCTTGACAAGCAAGTTGAGAATGAATTAAAGGCCTGTCATCTGTACAACAGCCTATCTACAAAAGTTATTCAACACACACTAAACATATCAGAACTCTTGAAGCATGCCTGAGAGAGAACAGCAATTGATTTTTTCGGCCCACTTGACAACGGACATCACCTGATGATGATTGGGGATGAATACTCACAATTTCCATTAATTAAGGATCTCTCATTAACCACTTAAGAATGAGTCATTGAGAGGCTGAATGGCATGTTTGCGACATGGGGTTCTCCAGCCATACTAAAATCCGACAAGGGCCCACCTTTTAATAGTCAGGAGCTCAAAGACTTTTTGAAGCATCTGAGTATAAAGAATCAAAAGAGCACAACTTCTGTGGCCACAGGACAACGGACTGGGTGAGAGGTTTATGAGTACACTAAAGAAAGCGGTGCAGTGTGCTACACTTGAAAAGCTCAATTTACAAACTGTGTTAAACTCTACATTTCGAGTTTACCATTCACAACCGGTGAAATCAGGCAACATTGATGTTCGGGAGCGCAATGACAATAAAGATACCCCTGTGGACCATTCAGAGAGAAAGAAATTAGAATGTCATTTGTATGAGGGACTTGGATCAGAAACAAATGATGAAAACATATGTTGACCGAAGATGACGTGAAAATCATCATCTTCCAGAGAGGAGACAGAGTGCTCGCTCTGCAGATGCGGAAAAGAAAATCTGATGCTCCCTTTGATGCAGAACCTTTTCAAGTAGTGTTGACCAAAGGACATGTGGTGACTGCCCAGCTACCTGGATGCCTATTACCAGAGGATCTTCTCATGCTCTCCAATTGATTCATAATTTACCAGATCTCCATGGTGAAGGTGAGACTAATGCTGAAACACCAGTGATTGCTACTGCCTTTTCACCATCCCAGCAGACTTCGGGTCATGATGGTGGCTGGTCTCAACTTCACATGACATGGTCAGGTCGAACCATTATAGCGCCAAAGTTATTCATTGAATAGATTTAAATGTATATATGTGTGTATCTTTTTGTAAAACTAACAAGTTTTCATTTAACAGAGGGGGAGATGTAGTGTCTTGTGAATTAACAATGATGGAGCCCTTTTGGCTCCAGATGAACTCCGTAGAGCTAAGAAGTAATGAATGTATTGCAGCGAAGGCTGCTTTAGAATGCTGAGTTTGCAGTTACACTCAGACGAATAAGGACATGTATTACTAAGCTCTGTGTATGGCGTAGTCATTGGCGGGTGCCCTGGCTGGGAAGACACTACAATAACTTTATAAAAGTCTGTTTCTAGTTTCCTTATTACAGCCAAGCAGTAATATCATTAGTCACTTGTAATAAGAAAAAAGTGTAGCTGCCTGTTGATGTTGGCCCTATGTGCAGGGTCAGCCCCAAAATGTTTGCCTTCACCCTCCTGTTTTCTGATCCCATTATTATTGGCTTATAGGACTCTACGCAATTTACCACTGCTAACCAGTGCTAAAGTGCATGTGCTCTCTCCTTTAAACATGGTGAAATTAGCTACACACAATTAGCATATTTAATTTACTTGTAAGTCCCTAGTAAAGTGATAATTCATGCACCAGGGCCTGTAAATTAAATGCGACTAGCGGGCTTGAGCACATATTGTACCAACTACTTAGGTACCATACCATACCATACCAAGACATTTATAGAGCGCACGGCTACCACCAATGGCGGTGTCCCGGCGCTAAGAGGAAGACAGAAGAGGGAGAAAGGCAAACTAAGGCAGATCAAACAGCCATATTTTCAAGGCACTCCTGAAAATGGATTCAGATTCAGCTTTGCGCAGGTAAAGAGGCATAGCATTCCAGAGGGCGACTGTAGCCCTTCAAATATGGATTAGACCTGCCTCTTGACCTGGCAATTTAAACCTTCTGCCAGGCCTAATCCTTTCTTTTAATACACATAAGTCACCCCTACGGTAGGCCCTAAACAGCCCATAGGGCAGGCTACAGTGTATTTAAAAAGTTGGACATGTGTTTTTAAGTTTTACATGCCCCGATAGTGAAAAAATAACTCTGAAATTGTTTTTTCAATACTGCAAGCAGCATCATGGTCTGCCTGAACTTGTGACTTTCACCCAATCTCACACTATCAGATAACCACGAGTGGCACATTGTGCTTGTTGGCGCTATACTTACCTAAACAATTTAAATTGCAAATCTCAAATTCTACTGATTGAACTTTTGGCGCTTTGATCTCAAATAGTTTATTAAACTTTACTCTATTTTTCTAAATTGGTGTGGAATTTTTTGTGTGTAGTGTTTTCACTTTATTACTATTTCAAGTGCTGCATAAATATTTTACACATCGCTCTAAGTTAAGCCTGACAGCCTTTGTGCCAAGGTCCCAGAGGGTTAAGCAATGGGTAATTTGGGGTTTGCCTAAGTTTTACCCTGACAGGAATTTTGGTTGTTGCTTGAGTAGGGGCCCCCCTCCCCCCAACCAGTAACCCAACTTCCTATACTGCATAACTGTAATAAGGTATTAAAGTTGAGTTGTGATGTCAAACTGCTTGCTGCCAGAGCCAGCAGCCAGGGTGAAAAAAGTCACAGAGCATTATTATGGCTGCACTTTAAACTGTGAAAAAAAGAATGGGGTTTTCCGTCTTCTGTTCTGCTTTTTTTTAAATATTTATGGCAACATGCTTATTTTTTCATGCTATTGATCATTACAGGAAAAATAGAGGACTGGAACACAAAACGTTTTGATTGGTGCTATTTAATGTACTTGGTGGTAAGTTAAGGCTTTACTTTACCGTTGTTTCGTGAAACCAAGATTCTAGAGGTGGTAATGTGTGACAAGAATGTATGTGCATTTATGCTGTATGGCATTTTTGTTATGATGTGATGGGTGCTGTTCTGCTTTTGCTACTGCTGTATTTTTTATGCATCATGGTTGCTATGAGATATTTTTGTCTTTTACTGTGGCTGTGTGTTGCATTTTTCTCTTACGACTGCTTTGTTGTGTTGTGCCTAATTATGTTGTAATTGGCTTGTTATTTTGCTTCGTGTACGTTATTTGTTATGATATGTTGTTTACTTTACAAATGTCTACAAATGCTGCTGTATTTCCAGCATCAAGATGAACATTACTTTTAGGTATGCATGGCACTGGCAGTGCTCACAATATGTGATACAGCACCAACTATCGTCATATTTCTATACTTTCTGAGCTACTGCATTTTTTAACCTGCCTTACTTTAAATGGATTCTAATATCTTTTTGCAACAAATTACTAACTCATTTGTGATGTTTATAATTTTGCACTATAGGTAATACTTTTATTCTTCATGTCTGCAACCATATTATCTCTTTTATATGAAAGGGCCAGATATCAAATATTTTAGTGATTTGTGGGTAAGGTGATGGTGAGACCATGTGCTATAAGGAATAAAATATCCTCTCAAGTACATTAAAAGAATATCGCCAGTCATTTTTGGCGAGGGTTCCTCTATGTGCCCACCACGTCAGCGGGTACTTTATCCCATATCATGCAATGGCTATTGGGGATTGGTCTATTTTTGTCTAGCACTTTTCAACTGGAATGAAAGTACAACAAAAGTGAAACCCATTAACAGGTATCCAAAGATTTCCACAAAATCAGTCATGCCGGTAACGGTGACATGAGGTGCAGTGTTACTTTGTTTTCACCCTAGAAAAGCAGGCTAACGATAAATTGTAAGTTGATGTGAAAGTCTGCCAGAGTACCTGTATTTTTAATGTATAAGTTTATGTTTCAATCTAAACTTTTACAAATGAAACATGAACAAATTAAGGTAAATGTCATCAATTGCGGGTACAGTGGAACATTTTCCATTATTTCCCTTGCCCGGAATTACAATCACAGGGGTGGCAATAATTCTGAAGGTGGAGAAATGTCGGAATTACAAGTCTTTGGGGTGATAACGTACAGAGGCAAGAGTTTCTGTGCCGATTTCCACATTTTTGCCTCTCGGTCATTCAAACGGAGATTCTCTGTGTGAAAAACAGTACCTTGGAATTCGAATGGGCCCAGTAAATGTTGTTACTGGGCCCATTTGGAATCACAGGCCACTCATGAAGAGGGTCTGGGTGTTATGTGTGTAACTGTGCATCCCCTTGTAGTTCACATAAAATCGGTATCATTGAGTTGAGTGATTCTTAAAACCACTCAAATCTGCAGTAGCTAGGGAACACATGTTGAAATAATCTGTTATTGTAGAGCTTTAAAGTATACATTGCTGGACCCAAACAAGACAGATCCAAGACTGAGCTGGAAAATGATGTTCTCTAGACGCTTTGAGGGCAAATCTAGGTGGATTTAAACAGGCACTCAATTTCTCCAAAGTGTGCCTGCAGTCTGTAGATGAATTGTATGTGATTTGTCTTCTGTGTTCCCATATGTTGGCCAAGCTCACATAATGATAACAAATTAGCTAGAAATTAGCCACAGCACGGGACTGGGATTACAAGGGTGTTTGGGTCACATGATTGCTAAATGTATCTATTAAAAATGATATTAAAAAATTCTATTACTATACCTGTGCAAAATAATTACATTGGACAGTCCAAAATGAAAAATATATTTTCTCACAATTACTCCATAAAATATTGGAGGATATTCTCAAGAACGTGCGATAATCATCGCCAAAATAAGTTAACGCAATTTTTCATATCGCCGTCTATCGCGGGAAAATAACTCCGTGTCAACGCCGTATTCCCAACACGGCGGTAACATGCGATAGTCTCCCGACAACGCGCCAAATGTCCGCGATAAAATTACTGGGACTGCGATAAAAAGCTCAAGCCGAACGTGAAAAAAGCGGCGATGGGCCCAACCACGATAAAAAAATCAGCGATAAGCTGCGCCAGGCCTGCAATTCACACACGTCAGGTGGGAAAAATCACCATAAAAGCAGAAAAAAAACCACAAACAAAACCAAAATAACTGCAAAGCACAATGGAGGTAGCCGGAGCAAGTACAGAGGATAACCAGAACCCCACAAGCCCCACGGAGGACCAGCCTGGGACCTCAGGGTCAGGGAAGGGCAAGGAGAAGAAGAAGAGGAAGACGGGTTTCAGTCCGCACGAAAACAGGATCCTGATAACGGAGGTGGTAGCACCATCAACAACTGTTCGTCACCTCCACTGTGTCATTGGCAACAAAAAATGGAATATGGCAGTCCATCCTGGACAAGGTGAATGCAGTCGGAGTGCTGAGGAGGACAATGGAAGAGCTCAAGAGGCGCTGGAATGATGTGAAGCGCAAAACCAAGCAGAAACTCGGCAACAACCAGAAGGCAGCAATGCAGACTGGAGGTGGTAGTCCAGCGCCACAGGAGGAGCTGGATAAGATGGAGGAAATGGTGTCCACAGTCATCAGTGGGGAGACGGTGGCAGGAGTTGGGGGACCGGACACTGCTCAACATGACCTGACACAACAGCAACAGGGTGAGTAACGACCAGGGACTGGGGGGACGAGGGGAGATGGGCACAATGGCACACATGCACAATTAAGTATGGCACAGTGCACACCCACAATGACTCTGGATCATGTCCCTGATCCCCTTGGCACACTGCAGCACACCTAGAAGCAGCAAGTAGGCCCCCCTCGACTATGTGCCCAGAGGGGGCCCTTCCCACACATCACCAATCTCACAACCAACCCATGCACATGTGCCAAACCCAGCAAAGTGGAGTGTCTGTGAGCCACACTGACAATGCAAGTGACACTGCATGATGAATAGCATGGCTGCAGTCAATATATCATGACATGTTGCACGCCACGACACTGAGGTGGCTGAGTGTGGACCACATCCGTAAAGGAGCAGGTCACACTATGACACATCCACGTGCACAAACAACCCCTGACCTCAACAACACATCTGCGGACAAACCATGCCCCAGAGTCCCAACTCCCACCAAGAGCCCAATTTACCCAAGTATGCAACATCTCAGCACTGTATAAGCACAGAAGTCAGAGGCACACCACCTGAAAGGGATAAGAGGCAGCAAAATCAGAGCTGCAGGGGCGACTCTCCTAAAATGCAGCACACACACATAACATCCAGAGCACATCAACATTGACAACAATGTGGTACAAACTGCAACACGTTCACAACAGTACAGAGGACACAACTGGTGCCGCTTGCGTGTAGAAACTGGCCAATCACATTTGGCATAGCAGGGAAATGTGAGATTATAATGTACAAGTACAAACACACATCTGTGATGTTGTCGAAATGTCCACTGTCCCGCATCAAATAGGCAGCTCCTCCCAAACAGTCACAATGTACATTGTCATGCAGTCTGTATGTAAACTTGTACAATGCGTCAACATACATGTGAACACATTGTTAAACTGCATCTCCCCTTCACATTGCAGAGGGAGAATCAACACCTCCTGCAGAGCAGACCCACATCTCTTCACTGATGACGAAGAGGACCTCCACACCTTCGACACCGACGCCCTCCAAGAGCTCATGGACAGCTTCGGCACCTCACCTCCAGGAGCAGGGCATTTCAGCTGCATCGAGGAGACCTCACCCCCTGCCCAGACCACACAGCAGGAAGCACCCACCACCCCGGCATTCTCACAGGACCCCCACGAACAACACATGGCCTTCCAACGCCGTGTGTTAGGGTGCCAGGATAAGATGGCTGATCAGGTGCGGGTGGGGTTCGACCTCATGGCAGCCAAACTAGATGCCATACATGGGTGTCTAAGTCCCATCAGGGACCACTTACAGTCCCTAACGGACACCCACAGTCCGCTCCATGCTCTCCAACGATCCATGGCTGACATCGCTGGAGTCCTGACTCTGAGACAAGGACAACTGTCTAGTCAGAGTGGCTCCAGCGATGTCAGCCGGGAGTTGGGACACATGCAGAGGATCATGGAGAACAGGGAGCGGATGGAGGCGGAAAGAATGGCTGCCACGGCTGCACACCAGCGAGATGTAGCTGGGATCTTCCATGCCCTGCAGATCCTCATCATGGCATTGCTGCCACAAGGCCTGGCGCCGATGAATGCTCCTGCTACTTCTACATCCACATCTCCGCCCCCTGATGTGTCAGTGCCTCACAGTGCGGCAGACATTCCACCTCCGGCCCCTGATGTGTCACTACCACACAGTGCGGCAGCCATTCCACCTCCAGCCCCTGATGTATCAGTGCCACACAGTACTGCTGACAAAACACCACCACCCACATGTGAGGCACATGAAACATCAGAGGACGAAGATGCGGATGATTCTGACTTAGTGGTAAGAAGGAAGCGGTAGCATTCATCTCCGCCATATGGCCTGTTTCTGCTTGGTTCTGCCCTCTGCATCATCACCTTCCACTGTCCCCCGATACACTCGTGACACTCACCTTGGACCTCGACATGGACTGCCATATTCTGTTTGGTTACCAATGACACAGCAATGAGACTGCGGACTGAACTCTTCCTCTTCCGATTAACTTGTCATTCCCTGAAGGACTCTGGCTGGCCCTCCACGGGGCAACAATGTAAAGTGGGGTTTGCATGGCCCTGTACTGCTCCAGCTTCAACACTCCACTGAATGTGAATAAAACATTCAAATTCACACAGATGTGTCAGGTCAATGATCATTCAAGTATGAAAGTACGGAAGAATGTAGGGTCAGTGATTCCCCCTTACATCCATGTTGCTCATGTTGTGGGACTTGAGTCACAGGGTGCAACATTGCCTATTGCGGTCCGGGTGGCGCCGACACTACAACAGAGACACACATATTAGTTACTTCCTTGTCCAGCCCAGAACTGAACCATGCCCAGAGCCCCGGGCTCACTGTTCACACCCCTACGCTGGACTGGCATACGCCAGCCCACTCCGCTTACGCTTACAGGGGGGGGGACAAAGCTACATGTCCAAGGTCTTCCACACTGCCTGAGGTAACCTGTTTGCGTCCACTGTCCACAACACTACAAACACCAGCAGTATATGTCCACATGGACATGTCTGTGCTCTGCATACTGAAGTCTGTCCAGCACATCACCGCCACACTTGGCATTGTGTACATTCTTATTGATGGGTCACTTGCCTCCTTCGCACATACTTGGTTCCCACCTCTCCCCACATTCTGCAATTATGTGGCAGAGGTGCCATGCCGTGGATGGTTTGTCTACATGGCTGGCCACGGTTACCACAGTTACTTGTGTTGTTGTGTCTGGTAGTTGGGCCTGTTTATTGGCATGTTGTGTGTGATTTTGTAACGTGTGCATTCGCACAGTTGTGAGTTGTATGATTGTGGAGTTGAGGTGTGTGGTGTGTTCAGTTGGTACTTACCGACGAGCAGTGCATTTCCAAAGGTGCCATCCTCAAAGCGCTGGTTGGTGATGGACTTGCGGAAGATGTAGGTATCATGCACACTGTCTGGGAAGTTTGCGACGACATTCGTGAACAGGCCCCGGTGGTCCAATTTTGCCTGCACATTGATGGAATGCGTGTGGTTTCTGTTGCGGTTATTGTGTGCAGTGTCGGCAGGGGGCACAAGTAGTACATGTGTGCAGTCAATTGCCCCCAACGCGTGCGGGAAGCCAGCTATGGCGTAGTTCCCTTGCTTGGTCTCCAGCTGTTCCTGCACAGTGTGGGGGAAGTGAAGGTGCAGGGGTATCAAGCTGATACAAACCGTGATGCTTACAGGTATGATAACTCCTGCATGATAAGACCTTAACAGAAGTACGTGTGGTCGTAACCTTCCTTTTCTTTCCTACGAAGGTTACGCCCACACGAACTTCTGTTACGGTCTTTTTATGCAGGATTTATCATACCTGTTAGTATTCCGGTTTGTCCAAGTGCAATACACTGTACCAGATTACGTTTGTGACTATACAGACGCTTGACCATTGTCACCATTTCTCCAACAGGTTTCTGAATACTGACTTTCGGAATATGGAATTGTATTGGGGGGTTCCCGCAGCATATGCAGTTAATTGAATCCACACGTTGCCCTGATGAAGTTCCCCATTGGGAATGGAACGCGTTGGCTGAGCTTTTTGTATTGTTGATTTATGTATTTGTAATAAAGAACTGTTTTTACACTACTGTTGACTACTGGACTTCATGACCTGGTGCACCCCCATTTCAGTGACTACACTCTTGGATCTGGAGCACAGAGGCATCAGGCAACGGCTGGTGTTGGGGTTGGTTGCGCAGGTACACTACGAATTGGAACTAGCGTGTGGTGCGGATACAGGGGCCCGCCGTTGCTTTTGTGGACATGCATCCAAGACATGTGTGAGGAAGTTTGATAGGGCTGGCTGTGAGACTCCTCCGACTCTGGCTGTTGTTGGTTGGAAGGTACCAGAGGCCAACAGGTGCAGCACAGCCAGCAGCTTTGTCTGCGGAGGGATGTTGGTTGTCCGCTGTGTTGGTACCGTCAGCCTGTGGGCAATGTGGGTCAGGATGCGGAGGATGGTTGTCCTTTTGAGCCTGTAGTGGGCAATGGCATCCTCTGGCGTTAAGTGTCTAAGGCTGGTGCGTTTTAGGAACATCCGCTGTCTTCTTCTGCGCTGCCTAGGTGGTAGTCTGGGGGGGTGGTCCGGGGGGGGGCCTGGGGGTGGTGGGTGTTGTAGCCCTCTTGGGTCTCCGAGCTGCATGATCATTGGCTCCATGGCATCTGTTGGACTTCAGATGTGGCTCTGGGCTGGGCTCCCTTTTCATACTGCAGGTTGTCGTCCTGCTTAACACCAGTAAAAGGCAGGTGTTAAATCCCTGCTGCTAATGAGCCTTATCGCCTGTTTTTGGTTTGTTTCGCTAATCTGGCTGGTCGTTGAGAATATCGCGAAGTGGTGTTTTCGTGTGTTTTTGCACGGGAACGCCTACTCTGCATATCATTAGAGTTAGCTGTCGCTCTCATCCGTGGCAATGTTTTTTGCGGCATCTATCGCTGGAAAACTGGCAATATCGGCAGTTTGCACCAGCTTGAGAATATGGCTATAAATCTATCGCCACTTTTGCGGCACTAATGTGCCAATAAATCGGCGATGAGTCCTTGAGAATATGCCCCATTAAGTACTGCAAGGAGGCTATAGAGGCTATAGAATATTATTGGGACTTCAGGGTATGTCTAATAAGTATAGATTGAACCGATCTGAAACCGACCTATCTCAATTTATCCAAATAAATATATGCTATGAAAAACAAAGCAAAGAAGCCAAACATTTCCTGTGAGATCGAGGGCTAGTGGGGCATATTAAAAGAATTGCCATGATATACATAGCCTAAATAAGCCTTTCTTCCATCAATCGTAACAAATGTCCTGTATTACTGCCAAGCCCCTTCAAGATAACCACCATTATTGGACGCCTAACCCTTCTCACAACTCCATATTCCCTTACCCACCAGTGCACTATCCAATTACATGTTCCCCTGCTCTGATGTCATAGCCCTCAAAACACTGCCTGTAAAAGGCCACCCCCAGCAACTCAAAATCACCAAACTCAAAATGAATGTAATCATATCCCCCTTCTTAACTCTGTGTGTTTTTTGCCCCCCCATCAGAATACCCATTGGTCAAACATTCGCCCCAGTCATACCTGTACTGTTGCCTGATGGACCATGCTATAGGACTTTCAATCAGTGAAAAACACTTACACCCCTAGCGCCTAGATCTTCTGTGCTATTTGTTATGGATTAATCCACTCTAGGTGCCACTCTATAAAGCCTCTGCCACTGCAAACGATAAAGCATCTGTAACATCATTCTCAATCCCTGGGACATGCCCTAATCTGAACATATTGTTATGTGTCATGTAACCTAGTGCAAAATTCTCAGCCTGTGCATTACCTTCTCGTCCCTTGCCGATTGGCTGTTCACAACTGCCGCCGCTGTACCCTCATCTACTTTGAAGCTAACTCATCTATTGGCAAAACTCTTGCTCGATGCACCAAAGCCACTACTAAAGGGAAAAACCCCAAGAAGGCAATACTCTTCACTTCCTGTTTCCACTTTTTGGTTGTTGTTGTGCACACCCTTGCAACGACAATCCGAAAGGTTCCGCTCCTTCCATTTCTGCATAAATGTACTCTCTCCACTTGGTCTCTTAACATATAGACCACATTTTTACTTAAATAAACCGTTTGCAAAAAAATATCCAACCATTCAAGTTTGCTTTAACGGCTCTCTCAGATAACCCCATGAGGTGGCAATGTTGCTTCAAACACAGAAACCCATATGCCTTCAAAAAGTTCTCCCTCCCTCACTAAACAAGCAAAGTTCAAACGTGAATTTTTCTCACTTTCAGATTCTTTGCCCTCGCCGCCTCCCCAGCTAACCCCACAAAGAGTGCAACTTTTTCCGTTCTCGCAGATTCCATGTCAAAAGCCAAAACATTGATTGGCATTCCAGGCTCTTTCATTTTTCCAGGGCCAAAAGCACCCCTACGTTACCACTGAACGCTGAAAAGTGTACAAAGTTCGCCAACGACCATATTCCTTCTTATTCGAGGTGAAGAGAAAGTCATCCAGTTAATGAGTCACAGATACCAAACCTGTTGAAAAGGTAAAAACTCACAAACTTTTCAAAAAAGCACCTTGGACATCAAACCACCTATGGGTGAGCATTTCACCTCAGAAATACTGTCGAAACTGGACACCTAACAACTCATCATCTTGTAGATGCACCAGCAACAGGCACAAACTGACTCAAGGTCATATTTCATCATCTCTACCCCCTGCACCAGCCACACGGTATTATCTATGCTAGCTCAATGCATAGAGCTTTTCTCCTTTGGGATGCAGTCATTTATTGAGCTTCCCTCAGACCATAACAAATGATGACAGCTACCTCATCCCTCTCTGTCCAATCTCTGCTTGCCACGTATTGGGTCACACCACAGACCGCAATAGTTGAGGAAACTTTATCTGTCTTTTCTCCTCTTGGAATCCATTCTGCAACGTACTGCGCAGCTTTCGTTTTTTTTTGTTACATTTGTTTTTCCACTTTATGCTCTGCAGTCCGGTGGGTGCTCCAGCGGATGAGGCAGGTAAGTGGCAAGTACTGCAATGTCACGGACTATGTGTGCAATACAAGGCTGGGCCCAGAAAAATTACATATGTATTTGTTTGTATTATTCTCAGATCTCAGCCCTGCGGTGCAAATAGAGAGTCCCAGAGAATGTGTGCTACATGCCCCGTGTAAATCTAATCAAGAACGGCTCTTGTCTGGCAGCAGAGCTCACAAATGAAAAAAATGCCTTATATAAAAATGAAAGCTCTTTGGCTGGATAAGGTTCACGTGAGGTCACATGTAATGTTAAACAAGCTGGTGTTTTATAGAAATGGCTTTAGGCATACTTTATGATGCCATGTCGAAGACCACTTGCCACAAATGTTAGTTGGCCCTAAACAATACACGAATCTTGTGTCAATGTCGGGCAATACTGAGGCAGTCCAAACTATTCATCATTTATTCTCCAGCACATTGGCTCGCACGGGAGAAGCTGCAAACTGCTCCCGAGCAGCGGAGGTCGTCCTGCTGAGGCAGAGACGGCAGCTGAAATGTTCCATGCGTTTCCCCACCTCCTCTGTTGGCCTGTGTCGTGTCCTTAGCCCCCACAGATACACGGGAGACAGGTAAAGGATCTGCACTTCTTTATTGTTGTGTATATGCTGCGCTGTGCCCACGCACGTCTGCCCACGCTTCCTCCTCGCTCTGCAGTGCCCCTTTCGCCCCTTGACCAGATGTGGTGTCCGGTTCCCTCGGTGTCCCCACAGTCCACTGCAGGGTCCTAGTGCCCTGCCCCAGGTCACTACACCTCCCCCCTTTGTCACGAAGAAGTGACGAGAAAAGTGAAACACAGAGATCTGTTGATAGAGATAGATGCAAGTCTGCCCTGGCACAGGTCGGTGTGCTTCCCATCATTACATTTCTTCTATTAGTCTTTTTGGCCGTCTGCATGCTCTTCTCGGGCCGGCCTCCGTCTGTTGCTCTTCTGCTGGTCCCTCACCATTGTCTCTTTCCTTCCTGTTGTGCTCCTGCTCTTCTTGTTCTGCTGTTTCCATATCTTGGTCTTCCCCTTTCTTCTCCTTCAGTTCTTTGAAGTGTGAGCTGTTCCGTGTTATCCTCTGATGTTCTGACTCTGCGGTGATCATTGGGCCCTTCACTTTAGTTACTATTAGCGGGTCTTTGGAGAACATGCTGTCAGATTTCCTTTGTTGTCGTTGACGCACTACCACCGTGTCTCCTTCCTTTAGGTCTGACGAGCTGGCGTGCCGCTTGGCGTCTGCATATCTTTTCATTTTTTCTTTCTCCTCTCTGTCTTTTGCTGCAATGCTGCTGTGATCTGGCGCCATAGTTACTTCTATTTGTGGTAGCCTCGTTCTACTTGTTCTTCCCAGTACTAGCTCTGCTGGGCACCTTCCTGTGGAGTTGTGGGGTGTGTTTCTGTAGTCACGTAGTACCTGGCACAGAGCTTGGCTAAGTGATATCTGCGCTAGCTTCGCTCTTTGAACTGCCTTTTTGATGTTCCCCATGAACCTCTCCACCATTCCATTCGCTTGAGGCCACAGCGGAGTTATCTTCCTGTGGTTTATCCCTAGATAGGTCATGAATCTGCGGAAGTCTTCTCCTGAGAATGGAGGACCATTGTCTGTTTTTAGTGTTTCTGGTGAACCCAATGCTGCAAAGATGTCATCTAATATCGGTAGTGTTGCTGTTGCCGATGTCGATGGGACGTGTCGCACTATTGGAAATCGTGAGTATTCATCGATGACCACAAGCAGGTAGTTGCCTGTGTCCAGTGGACCAAATAAATCAGCTGCTAGTGTTGTCCACACTGCTCTTGGAAGTTCTAACATTTGTAGTGGTTCGTGCCTAGCCGGTGGTCCTGTCACTTGACAGAGGTGGTATGTCGTTATGGTGTCTTCTACCATGCGATCTAGGCCAGGGAACCATACTTTCTCTCTTAGCAGTTTCTTCGTTGCTACTACGCCTCGGTGTGACTCATGAGCCAGATTTATCAGTTGCCTCCTGAGTGAACTTGGTATCACTATTCTTGTCCCTCTCATCATTATTCCTGTGTCTGTCTCCGACAGTTCTTCATGTATCGTTTTTAGAGCTAGCACTTCTTCCTTGCATACTCCTGCTCCCCAGGTGCAATTGTTGTTAATGTGCCTCCATCTCTGCCTTCTCGTTACCTCCATGGCCATTTGCAGCATCTTCCTTGGTCTCCCTTGCTAGCTCCGCGAGTGTTATCGGGTGCTGGGGTGTTTTGCTTTAGTACGAAATTTAGGTATTCTTCTGCCATCGATGTCGTCTCGTGAACCTGCGGTAATGGGTGTCTCGACATGTAGTCTGCCGGGTTGTGTTCTTTCCCTGGCTTGTGCACAATCGTGAAGTCATAGTCCATCAACCTTATGCCCCAGCGTTCAATCCTGGGTGGCATTTTAGCTGACGGGCTGCCATAGATCGTCACCAGCGCCTGGTGGTCAGTTATGATGGTGAATGACTTCCCGTAGATAAACATGTGGTAGTGTTCACACGCCCATACCACTGCTAGGCTCTCCTTTTCTGGTTGCGAGTATGCCTTTTCAATGTCTGTTAAGCTTTTGCTTGCATACGCGACAATTTTTCTTTGTGAATCGCTCCCTGGCAGATGCTGCGCTAGTATTGCTCCTAGTCCTACTGGGCTGGCATCGACAGTCAATTCAGTGCAGAGCAGGGGGTCAAAGTAGGCCAGATGTTCCACAGTCACCACTGCTTGTCTTATTTTCTCGAATGCCTCGTTGCATTCCTGAGACCAGATGAACTTCTGTCCTTGTTTGGTCTGTTCTCTTAGTGGTGTGCTCACTGTGGCGAAGTCCTGTATGTACCGCGCACAGTAGCTGGCGAGGCCTAGAAATGATCTTACTTCTGCAACATCCGTCGGGGGATTTGCGTTCTTCAGTGTTTCGACTTTGCTGGGGTCTGGCCTCATCCCTTGTTTGGAGAAAATGTGTCCGAAGAACACTAGTTCCCTTCTCCCCAGCTCGCATTTCTCTCCATTCAGTGTTAGGCCCGCTTGCTCCAGTTGTGTGCACACTTGACGCAAAGCTGTGTCATGTTCTTTGTCTGTTTTCCCAAATACCAAGATGTCATCACTATAGTTTAGGCTGTTATGTACCGGCCTTATCACTTGCCGTATTGTCTCCTGGAATATCTCCGCTGCCGATGAAATTCCGAAGCTCAGTCGCTTGTATCTAAACAGACCCAGGTGTGTGGAGAATGTCGTGATGTACCTGGACTGGTGGTCCAATTCTAATTGATGGTACCCTTTGCATAAGTCCAGCATCGAGAATCGGCAGGCTCCAGTGAGGCAGCTGATCATGTCGTTTAGGTGTGGCCCCGGGTGACGTTCCCTTGCGATTGCGGTATTTGGGATCCTCATGTCCACGCAGATGCGGATCCTTGAGGTGTTTTTCTTTGGAACTGCCACAATCGGAGACACCCAAGGCGTTGGCCCTTCGGCAGGTTCGATTATATCTTGTGCCAGTAAGCTAGTTATTTCCTCTTCCACTTGTGGTTGTAGGTGAATTGGTACTCGTCTATGATGTTGTGCCACCGGCTTAGATTGCTTCATTGATGTGTAATGTTATCTGTTTTCCTTTCAGCTTACCAAGACCTTTCAGTATGGCTGGGTATTCTTGTAGGATGTTCTCCGTTTCCGACATGTGGTATGTCATCGCCAGTAGCCCCATCACCTGTGCCGTCACATTGCTTAGCAGGCATGGCGCTGGGATGTCACCCTTGAGCACATGTATTTCTTCTTGGTAGGACCAGCCTTTGTACGTCAAGGTCTCTGTAAATTTTCCCATGTTTTCTACCGGGCTTTTGGAGCCCCACGTGAACACATCCACGGTGATAGCTGTGGTTTCACTCTCATCTTCTTGTATTCTGACATGCACATGATGTTGCATGTTGCTCCACTGTCAAGCACGAACTTAGCTTGGTGGTCCCCTACACCGATGTCCACAGTGGCGGTTTTCTTTATTTGTTGTTTCTCCACCAGATGAACGTGCTCTGTCCCATTGGCTTCTCTGGGCGCGTCCGACATTAGATATAGTCTCGCCTCCCTCACAGGTGCTGCCGTTTCTTCTGACTCGTCGGAGGAGCTGCGATTGGCCGTTTCCATATGTCGGGCGTACCTGTTGCTGGTCATCCGTGGTCTCATTGTTCTGCCTCTCTCACTTCTGAATTGTCTGGTCATGCACGTGCTTGAAAAATGATTGTCCCTGTTGCACTTCCTGCACTTCTGGCCCATTGCTGGGCAGGCACCGACGTGTGGGAATTTGAGGCCGCATCGGTAGCATGTTTGTTCACCCTTCTTTGGTAGGACCGACGCCTGGAATTCTTTCTTTTTGAAATTCCCAGTGATGCGATGAGCTAGCGCCACTCTCTTCTCCTTTCCCATCTCCATCTGCTTGGCGTGCTCTGTGGCCCGTGCTTCCGTGCAAGCCATCGTCAGTATCTTTTCCAGCGTCGTTGGTTCCTTCAGAATGCGTGCTCGGAACTCCACTCATTGACAACCTTCGATGATGCGCAATCTTATTGCTTGCTCATTGTCAAATTTATCAAACTCGCAGTATGTGACCAGTTTTCTCAGTCTCATTGCAAAATCGTCTAGGCTCTCTTCTCCTTGCTGGCATGCCGTGTTGAATGTGTATCTCTCAAAGTCAACGTTTCGTTGGGGGTCAAATTTCTGTGTGAGGCACTGTATCACTCTCTTGTAGTCCCCTGTTTGATCAGCGGGAATGTTAACAACAGATCTTCTATTTCATCCCCTGCGAGATTCAAAAGCAGGTGCAGTTGCTTGCTATCCGGGACGTCCGTGGCACTCATGTAGCACTCAAATTTTCTGATCCATCTTTCCCACCGGATGCCTGCCTGCGGCTCCGATAGGCTGAATGGTAAAGGCCTGCGGAAGACTGCTTGCGTGCTTTGCTTCTCATCATTGTCGCTCATTTTCCTTCCTTGGCACTCCTCTACTCTTCTTCCTCTTTTATTTTCTTTATTTCTTTATTTGTCCCTTTGTTTCCTCTTTATTGTGCTTTATTTCCACTGTTTTCTTCTTCTTTTTGAGTCTTTTGCTCTGTTTTTCTGTTTCCCTATCTATTTCAATGGCCGCCTGACGTCAAAATGGCCGCCGCGCTGTACTTTGTTCTCATTGGCTTAGTTGCCTGACTCCAAAATGGCTGCCGTAGTCTCGCGAGGTTTGTTTGTCCCTCTCGCTTTGCCTGACCTCTCAAAATGGCCGCCGCTTGTTTCTGGCTTCTGATTGGCCTGCTCTGCCTGTCCTCAAAATGGCCGCCGCTCTCGCGATAGTTCGTTTGAACTAACGCGCGTCTTTCTGCTTTAATTTCTCTGAGCACTCTTGGGTGCTGACGCTTGCCGGCTCTTCGGTTCGCTGGCAGATGCCTTGTTTCTTTCCTCTTGCGTGCAGCCTCACAGCGCTCTTACCGCTATTTCGGCGGCCGGGGTGGGCTCCCGCGTCGCTGCTTCTTGGCTGCTTGACTCGGACCAGGGTGGGCTCCTGGCTCCGCTTCTTCTTCTTCACCGTCGTGCCAATCGCCACGATGTTCCTTGTGTTGGCCAGCGGACCAGGGTGGGCTCCTAGTTCCGTCGCGCTTTTCTCGGGGAAACAACGATCCGATCCACTTCTGCTCTTCTGTGGGTGGTGGACGATCCCGCCTTCGTTCGCCAGTTGTCATGTCCTTAGCCCCCACAGATACACGGGAGACAGGTAAAGGATCTGCACTTCTTTATTGTTGTGTATATGCTGCGCTGTGCCCACGCACGTCTGCCCACGCTTCCTCCTCGCTCTGCAGGGCCCCTTTCGCCCCTTGACCGGATGTGGTGTCCAGTACCCTCGGTGTCCCCACAGTCCACTGCAGGGTCCTAGTGCCCTGCCCCAGGTCACTACAGCCTGGTATGCAGCTGGACCTTGCCTGCAAAATTCACAAATGTCGTCCCATCAGATATTTCATTTCACAAGGCAGAGAAGAAAAGCCTGATCTGTCTGACACATCCTGTGTCACTCAAATCAGCAAATGGGAGGCAGTTACGGCACGACTATCCTTTCAGGGGTGGGCGGGAAGGATGTTGGCCTGCTGGGAACCCTGGAACTTATGTACCCCCGCCACAGCACTAAACAATGTTATGTTTCTGCTGAAATTTACTGAGCCGCACCAGTTGATGAGTCCAGCAAAACAACACTTTTGTGTCACAGTTCCCTGCTGACCTGAGCCAAATTAAGGGGTATATTTACGAGGATGTGGAGCAGTGCAGCAAGTCACCTTTCTGCGCTGCGCCACAGGGAAAGGACAGGAATGCTCTGGGGCTTATTTACAAGCCCCTTGCGCCACTTTTGCGTCACTTTTAACATGGGAAAAGTGACGCAAAAGTGGCGCAAGGGGCTTGTAAATCTGCCCCTCTGTATTTAATGGAATATGGCGCACTCTTGTCCTTTCCCATGAGCTGGCACCCAATGGGCTGCCTAGCACCAAAGCAGACAACCTTGCAATGAAGAATTGCTTTTGTGCAGGAAGGAGCGTCTTCCAGTACAAAAGCCATCCTCCATGACATATTCCTCTTTCTATGTGGGATGTATGTCAGAACCACTCAGGCATTATTTCCGCATACCTTTACAACATGTTCCGAAAGCATCTTTACAGGGCGTTCTATTACTCCGCAAGTTGTTACAACGACTTGCCTTAGGGAAAGCGCTGGAGTTGGAATGGTATAATTTGCTATTCCTACTGCAGTCTGTGCGACAGTAGGAAAAGTGTTGCACTTAAAGTCTAACATCAATCCAACAATGCTTCCCCTAAGGCAAGTTGTTTTAACGATTTGCGGGGTAAATGAACGCGTTGTAAAGACACGTTCGTGGTTCGAACCATGTTGTAAAGGCACAGCGTGGTTTCTAACCACAGAGTAAAGACTATTTCCCTTCTATGTGTGCTGCATCTTGCACACGTAGAAAGAGGAAGAAAGTAGGAAAAATAGATATATTTCTTGTCATTACATCTCCTCTGAGAAGGTATAACTTTTTGGCACATGCCCAATCTTACGAGTTTTTTGTAAATCTAGGAATGCATCAAAAGCCATAGGAGGTGCTTGGTAACACCCACGCAACACCTATGTTCCCAGGGCAGAGTAACTCAATGCAGCAATTTGCACTGCGTTGCGTGACTACAGATTTATGAAGTCACTCAGGGCCATGCAAAGTGGTTTTGCGTGCCTTCATAAATCTTACTTATGTTTTGCGTTAAGCATGTACCAAATTGTGTAGTGCAAACGCGATGCAAACCTTCTTGTAAATATACCCCTAAATCACCAGGCTCCGGTGCACTCCATCACCCTACTCTGACTAGTATGAATGAAGCCTAAAATGAGTCTCTCCATTCAGCACCTGTAACCTTGGATCAAATCAATGCACTCATTGTAAAGGAATACATAGCTACAGGTAAACACCATACTGTCTCAAATTACTACATTCCTCTCTGTGAATATGGGATCAATAATGTGTCTATTCTCAAAAGTTGTGAAGTTCAGTTTCTTCTCCAGGGGAAGGTTGTAGAAAGATATCTGTCTTTATTTAACAAAACCTTATTGAATGAGCAATAGTCTTTAACAAATAGTTTAGCATTTGTTTGAAAAGGCAATGTAGCAAAAACGTAGGTGTTTCTCTTTAAAGTTTGGATAGTCATATCATCAGCTTATTTCTAGATGTGGTGGGAAAAGGGCTATGTGGAGGAATATGTGAGCAGATAATGACTATAGGGGTCAACACTGCTTCCATGAAATGAGAAGTAGATAATTTCAGTGAAATAAAAGACGGCTGAACTATGCAAAATTAACACATTTGCATCCTCTGCATACAAAACATCAAGATGAAACCATAATGGGGTTTGAATAATTAAATGTTTTAATTTCACTTGAATCAATATGGTTTCATTTCCATAAAGAAGCTGACAGTGCAATTTAAGATTGTGCATACTTTGGAGTCGGTGATATATTGATCAGATTTACATATTTGCAAATTGATGATGCATGGCAGTACCATCCCCAGAACCTCCGGCTGACTGCTAATACAAACGTGGGTTGCAGATTTATCAGCTAACCTTGTTGCCATTAGATGGCCCATTATAATTAGAATTGTAATAAAACCTTCAGTAAAAGTCTATATGTCTTGGTACCAGATGCAAAATTAACTAGATGGGAAAAAGACTTTGAGCTCTTTCACTGAACAGAGAGGACCCGTCTAAATAAACTCCCCATGTAAGCTTTTGACACACATAAATGAAGAAACAAGCCAACTTTTGTTCATGACCTAAAATGAAAACTGGCCAAACTTGTGGTTTGAAGAGTGCTGAGGCACAATTATACACATTACATCATGCAGGAGGGATTTCTTTCCTCATTGTGTTAGTTATTCCATTATCCATACATGGTAATTGATCACTCACATTATAGGTTAGAGAAGGTAAATATCGTTTACCATGAAACCGGAACACCGCATGCCATTACAACGCGGTCGTTACAACGACCGCACTGTTACAACGCATGCCATTACTCCGCAAGTCGGAACAATGACTTTTTTTTTAAGGTTTATGTACTCAGGGCACTTTATTACTGCTAGTCAGTGCTAAAGTGCAAGTGCTCCCTGTGTAAATTGTGATTCTGATTTATTAAATATGATTAGCATATTTGATTTACTGTTACATTCATAGTAAATTGCACTGTGTGTGCCTAGCGCCTGTAAATCAAATGCTACTAGTGGGCCTGCAAAACTGGTTGTGGCACTCACATGAGTAGCCCTGTAAACTTGTCTCAGGCCTGCCATTGCAGTGTCTTTGAGTGCAGTTTTATACTGCCATGTCAATCTGGCAAGTGCACCCACTTGCCAGGCCCTAACCTTCCCTATTTCTACATGTAAGGCACCACTAAGGTAGACCCAAGGTACCCCCATGGACAGGGTGCAGTGTATGTGAAAGGTAGGACATGTACTGTTGTGTTTTACATGTCCCAATAGTGAAATACTGCTAATTTCGTTTTTCACTATTGCAAGGCCTGTCTCTTCCAAAGGTTATCATTGGAGCTGCCTTATAACGTTTTACAAGTGTAACTTTCAGTTGGGAAGAGATGGAGATTTTGAGTTTGGCTACCCTGAGCTCAGGATTTAAAAAACTTCTTTTAGTGAAGTTGTGTTTTAAATTGTGTGTTTGAAAATTCCATTTGTGTAAAGTGGGCACTTTCTTGTTTAGCTATCCTGTGCCTCTGCCTGTGTAATCAGCGTATGGTTTAGACTGACCAGGGCCTGTCTGTGCATGCACTCAAGACAGTCACAGAAAGGCAGCTGAGGTGTGCCCTGCATATCCTGATGGCTAATGTCCAGACTGAATGGTCTTCCTGAGCTAGAGTGGTGGCAGGAGTTGTCACTGACACCTGAATAGGGCTTTGCCTGTCCTCTCACAATGCTGTCTCCAACCCCCTGGAGTGTGTCTGGACCAGTGGTTAATTTGTAAAAAAATAAGTGCTGGGCACTCGTCAAGAGGCAGCTTGCACCAGCACATTTCTCCTGTAATGCTGCCTAAAACAGAACCAACTACTAACCAGGAAGTAGGGAGAGGATGTGGCCTAATGGCCAGAGCTGCCAACTTTGGAGCTGGGAAACCAGGTTCAAGTCTCCCCATTGGCTCAACATCCTGTAATTAAGAGCAAATCACTTAATCTCCATGCCTACCAAAACTGTGTGTGAAACTATAGCGCTGGTGTTGATGATTAAGTGCTGGTGTTGAGCACCGGAAACCACCGGCTCAAATTAAGCACTCGTCTGGACCCAAGGCAGGAACTTGTGAACTGCAATGACTTTTTCTTTGAAGTATGCCTACTTCAAAGGCCAAAAGGGGTACAAGTATTGGACATAAAACCCCAGAATTTTAGAACACTTCTGAATCAAGAGGAGACTCTGCCAAGGAGAAGAGCTGAGGATCTGTGAGGAGGAGCACTGCCCCTTTGCTGTGTGTTGCTTTGCTTGGTTGGCCTGCAGTTGCTGCTTCTGATTTGGAGAGGAAAAGGACTGGACGTTGCTATGTATCCTGCTTGTGAAGTTTCTCCAAGGGCTTGTGTGTGCTTCCCTCCTGTTAAGAAGTCTCAGGGCCATCAAAGACTTCATCTGCAGCATCCCTGAACTCCATTGCTGGGAGTTCTGACCTGCCTTGTCATGCCAATTCCAGTTCTGGGCCCTTGGAGGTTGTTATGCTGCTTGGAACCATCAAAATCAACGCTGTTTTTCTGATGCACCTCTGTGCGAGAATTTCTGCGCATCGTTGGCGTGCGACTGAAAAAATTGACGCAGCGCCTGCTCATGGCTGAATAAAGCGCCGCAGTCTGAGTTCACAGCACCTTGTCTCTAAAGTCCGAGACCCCCGCTGACTCCGACGCAGGACCTGCTGTGCAGCTGCAAGAATTGACGCATCGTTGGACCGCAGCGGAAGAAATCAACATAGCGCCTGTTTGGCGCCGCTGCCTCGACCACAGCAAAACTCAAGGAGATGATGGAAGGAGCGCTGAAACACTCACCCCCAGTCACAGATCTGGGTATCATGCCAACTTAGGATGAACAAAGCAAAACACAAACCTCTAGCACATCCAGATTTCCATACATCGCACTTGTGCCTCAAGTTTTTCCAACCCATCACTCACAGACCAGAACCATCTTGGATTTCGATGCATCGCTTCCCCTTACAGTCCAAATTGGATGCAACACTTCTCCTGCGTACAGCAGAACTGACACATTGCCTCCCCAGGGACTCAGGAACCGACTCATTGCGGTGTTTTTCAACACTTTCCTCCTCTGCGGCTGATTTCTTTGTGGATTTTGATGCATTTAAAGGTACTTTGTGTAAAATCACCGCATCCATTGAGTTTTATGAACGGAATTGCTAAAACATTTTAAAAGTGATATTTTGAGTTGTGCATGTTGGATTTTTATTGGTTTGGTCTCGTTTGGTTTAGATAAAGATACCTTATTTCTCTAAACTGGTGTGTCCATTTGTAGTGTTTTCACTGTGTTACTATGTGTTATGTACATAGAAGTTTCATATTGCCTCTCAGATAAGCCTGACTGCTCATGCCAAGCTACAAAGGGGGTGAGCAGGGGTAATTTTAGCTGTGTAATCCCTTTACCCTGACTAGAAGGAAGGGGCCCCTACTTGGACAGGGTGCATACCACTGAGAACTAGAGACCCCATTTCTAACTGTTATACACAGTCTTCGTAATATTAATGAGAAATTCACAAACACATTTTATTCAGAGTTTTGTAGATTCCAAAGTATTAATAGGGATGCACCAAGATGTATATTTTATTTCCTGGTCACAATGGGCATGTGCTTGATAATTGGTGGCTTGGACCTTCTGTGTAAACCCAAGGTATGGGACAGTTTGACGAAAGCAATTCATAAAGTGAAAGCATCATTTGGACACTTGATTTATGTGTGCAATAATGGATAAGTTTGAGTCCATGATCACCCCTTGGTTCCTGATGTGGTCTGAGTATATTTGTGGAGGTCCTTTGTCCTTAGCCCAGATGAGATATGACTCATCCTGATGCCACATGCAAGCACCTCTATTTTTGAAGTGTCTCAAAGGTTGAGCTGGAGCTGGGTGGCAGACATTCATGCCCAGATTTACTAAGCCTTTGCATTGCCCTTGCATCATGCAAGGCGACGCAAGGCAACACAATGGCTTAATTAATATTATTATGTCCTCATTTTGTGGAGATGGTCAACATATGCTAGGCACATTCTGGCATACATCTATGGAAGCTCAACATATGTTGATTGTAAACTCTAAAACTGCATTCCATACAGGCATATGTAGCAAACTGCGCTTCTTCCCAGCTATAGTCACACTAACATAACAAACAAAAACAGAAATTCCAATAGTTGGTGTACACTATTTCCACAACTATCATTCATCCAGCATGCATACCATCTTTTACTATCTCTTTCATCTGGTGATAAAGGCTATGACCTACAGCCATGGTTGATGACCCCGTTTTCAATAACTCAGACTGTGGGAGAGAAAAAAATTAAACTCAGCATTAAGAAAAATCCCCATTGTAGTGGAGCAAACCTTTGGCATCTGGAAATCACGATTCAGATGTTTGGACCAGTCTGGTGGGTGGCGCCTCTACATGCCCCCAATGGTGTGTAAACAAAATATTGGTATGTGCAATTCTGCACAATATATGTGTAAAACACATTTTCAATGGGACTCTGAATGTCAAATGCTATCTGAGGAGGAAGACGATAACGTTTCCAATGCAGAAATTGTAAACTCACTGGAATGGCACAAACAGAAGAAATTATGTGCTCTATTTTCTTTTCATCATCATTATATATTTCTTTATTTCGGTTAATAACCATAAAAGAACAAACACAGGTAAATACAAAACAAGTTAAAACAGTTAAAAAGTTAAAAAGATTAAAACAATTCGTTTTAAAATGTTACTTAAGATTAAAAATAATGAGGAGGTCAATCACATTTCCAGGCCTTAGCTTTGTTCTTTGAGAAAATTCATCCTTGCCCACCACATTGAGCTTAGGAAGCGTGAGACCGCGTAGACAATATGGAGTTCAGTGTTATATTTTAGAATTCTGAATGCTTCCATACAATGAGTTGTGCCTAGATTTTTACATAACTGTACCAGCCATCTGTGTCTTATTGAATGGTATCCCCGGCAAAAAAAGAAAACATGAAGTTCGGTCTCTTCACACATGTTACAAGCTGGGCACCCCACTAGATTGCCACTAGACCATTTGTGGGAGAATGCACGTAAGGGGAGACAACCATGCCGAAACTGCACATAAAGTTTCCTGCCAAGTGCGGACGAATTTCGTCAAGGCATGGCTCCAACTTGTATGTGTCCTTTACGTTCAGACAATATGATGTGGGAGAACCGTGGGCAGATTCTGTAAGAGTTTTTGCGAGTTTTCCGCCCCAGTAACTAGAACTTAGATGTTTACGTGAGGTTCTCAAGCATGCTGTGTCAGGGTTATCCCATAGGTCTTTTCGCTCAATTGCACAAAGGCCATCCCTAATATGTATAAGCCATGACAGCTTTCCTGAACCGGGGAATCTCAATATTTCTAAGAGCTCTGATCTGTACTCTGTCAGTTCCGGTGTCACCCAGAGGCGCCGCCAAAATAGTAAAGGCCTGCGGCCAATTTCCTCAGCGATGGATCTCACCCCTAGGTCCATACGCAGTGGAATCAAAGGGGAACTTACCGGTAATCCGAGTAGTTGTCTAAGAAACTTATTCTCGGTATTAACCATGGGCCTAAGGTTAGAATGCCCCCAAAGTTCAGCCCCATATAGGGCGGCACTCCTAACCTGGGTTTTGTAGATCTCCATAATCGGGCTCACTGGTTTGTGGAACAACTTTCTAAATAACTTGGCCATGCCGCCTGTGGTCTGGGTCAGTCTGAGATTTGACTTATCTATTTGGGGCCCCCAGGCAGGGCCGGACTGGCTACCGGGCGTTTTGTTGTGCTGCCAAGCTGGGGGCTGATTTCGTTGATAGGGACCTGCGTGTGCTTAAAAACATTCGTTTTGCTTTATTTCGAAGCTCACGCAGGTCCCCATCAACGAAATCAGCACCCACCACAGTGAAATCAGCCCCCAGCTCGGCAGCACAACAAAACGCCCGGTAGCCAGTCCGGCCCTGCCCCCAGGTCATATTTTCGGTGAGTGTCAGGCCCAAGCAGTCAAATACAGAAACCCGCTCCAGGGGAATACCATTCATACATGAATTGGGACGTGTTGATTTACTGGGGTTGAAGACCATGATTTTTTTTTTTTTTAATATTGATCTCCAATCCCCTAGACCTACAGAACTCATCTAAGATTCTCTGAATACCCATAGGAGACTTAGAGAGGAGTAGGGTATCGTCTGCGAACATCATGGCCGGAATTTGCTTTTGCGCTATTTTAGGAGCGTCTATATCCTTACAAGCTCTCAGCGCACCTACCAGTCCGTTTATGTAAATGCAGAACAAGGTAGGGGCGAGCACACATCCCTGTCTTACTCCCCTATTTACAGGGATGGGCTGTGTCAGTTCCCCGTTTTTCCCATATCTAATTTGGGCGTAATTTTCATTATGTAACCTTCTCAGTATGTCCAAAAGGTAAAGGGGAAGTCCTAGCTCGCTCAAAACCCTCCACAAAGCATCTCTGGGTACCAGGTCAAATGCACTCTTGAGATCAACAAAGACCAGATACAGGCTACCCCCTTCTAGATGGACTGTTTTCCAATAGAGAAGCTGGAGCCTGAAAATCTGGTCTATTGTTGATGTTTTTGCCCTAAAACCGGCCTGCAAAGGGGTCAGGATCTTTTGTTCCTCCAGCCAGGATTGCAGACGGTCTAATAGAATCCTGGCAAATACTATTTGTAAGACATCGATCAAACTGATCGGTCTATAGTTTGTGGATAATAATGGTGATCCCATTTTATATATCGGGAGGATCTCAGCACCAAGCCAAGTTGCAGGAAGAGCCATTCCCTGCAGAATGGCATTGAAGACCACCCAAAAATACGGGCCCCAGATCTTGGGTTCTGCCCAATACAGATACCCTGGTATCTTATCCAGGCCAGCAGCCTTGCCAGGTTCTATTCTGCTTAGGACTTTGGTGACTTCTGGCAGAGGTATCTCAGGGATAACTATCTCAGACACCGAGGGAATCGGATTTACTAATGTCGAGCTACTATCCACAGCATCGAGTGGGGCAAAGAGGGCTAAAAAATGCTCTCTCCAGCTATCAGCCGCAATATTTGGCTCGAGGGCCGCATGTCCTTTGTTGCTGCCAGTAGATATGATACTCCAAAATTATTTCATATCTTTGGTCTCCAGAGCCAGTTTCAAGCTGTCCCACTGATCCATCTCCCATGTGGATTTAGCAGTTGCAATAGTAGTTTTGTAAAGGGACCTGGCTGATTTTACTGTGGTGTTACACTTTGTTTTTATGGCCTCTATCAATGCCTTTTTAGTCGCCCGGCAGCTATCATTAAACCAAGATTGCTTCGGCTTCCTCCCACAACCCCTGGTACACGTGGTCCAGAACACCTCCTCCAGCTTAGAGGTAGTGGATTCATTAATCTTTGCAACCTCTGCGAGGGAGGCAGCGAGATCTCCATGCTTCGCAATCCCTGATATGGCCTCAAGGTTGGGAATAATGGCATCGAATAGAAGAGCCATTTTTTCCTGCGATTTTCTAACCAAGCCCACCTGACTTTCTGCCTGTTGTTTGTTAGAATCAGTCTATTGTCGGCGGCAGATGATTCTACTGATTTTTCGCCATTAAATGGCAAAATAAGTGCAAGTATTAGAGCATTATGATCACTGTCATGATGCAGCCTGACAGTGAAATCCTTAGCCAGGGCCCATAGCCTTGTTTCTATTAAGATATAGTCCAAAATGGATGAATGGCCAACTCTATTAAAGGTGTGGTTCCCGGGGGAGTCTGAGCTAAAGCGACCATTACAGGCTCGCAGGGAATACTTCAGGGTGAGTGCTTTGATTTGGAGTGCCAGAGGTGTCCAGGCCCTAATCGGAGAGATGTTGGTCTCAGGAATGGCCCACAGCTCGTCCTCCTCTGTGGCAGGTGTACCAATTAGATCTTTCAGTGGTTCAAATTGACAGTTTAGATCGCCACCCAGCACTACTAGAGCGTTATTTGAGAGGCTGGATAACAGATTGTCAAGATGGTCTAAAGTTATTGATTCTTGGCCAGACTTCATCGGCCTCGAATATATGTTAATTAGGGCGATTTTAGGCTCTGGTGCAAAGGTCAGTATAAGGCATAATATATCTGGGGAATTATGTGCCACTGGGGTAATCCTACAGCCTAAATGACTCCCAACCCACGTACAGAGTCCACCTGAGGGTCTGCCTCGTCCCCTGGTTACAGCAGGTGTATAAAATGAAGCAAAACCCATACGAGTTGGTTTCTCTGTTCACCAGGATTCCTGGAACATGCAGATGTCACAGGTATCTACAAACCCCCCCCCATTCAGGGCAATCTAGTTTGCTTTTGATACCTGCCACGTTCCAGGATACAACCTTGAGATCTTTCGATGCACTACAATTGACTAGGGGGTCCCCATGATCTTGGTTCACTAAATGAGCTACAGTATCTAGTGGCGCTGCGTGGCGCTTATTTAAGGTGTCAATGATTAACACTGAATCTTTCCCCTTGTCTATGTTGCCAGAATTTTCCAAGTTGATGCAAGGATAATTAGAAGCATGTAAATGTGTAATAAAAAGAAGATGTGCATCCTGTGTGGTAGTGGTAGATTTGTGACTGGCATTTGCTAGTGTATCCTTAGACAGCTCGGGGGGGGGCAGATAACCCAGGATGGACATTTACGGTGGTCATGTTGAGGTCGTTGTCTGGAGAACTAATTGGCTTGTTCTTGGAGTCCGGGGCCCTTTCCACTATGGGATCACTAACACAAGTCGACCAAAATGCCCGCTCAGCCAAGAGTCAATCAACCTCTTCCAAGGCCCCAAATCTGTTTGCCAGGGGCAGATTGAAGGCATAGGGTTGCGTTTGAGGGGCACCCTGTCCTGTCATTGGCAGTGTCCGATACCAGTCGTTTTGTCTATGTCTGGGATCGTCCCTAGTGTCGTAAATGGATGCAGGGGCATAGAAGTGGGTGAGCGGGAAAAATCTAATAGCGGAACCTATAGTTGAAAAATGGCTCAGATGCAGAAGATGTTGTACGATGCGTGGCTTCCTAAAGTTAAGTATGACACAGTCCCCCCTGACATCCTTAGGTCTATTGCCCACCCAGCTCACCCTGCGTGTCATAAGTATTTCAACAGCATTTGCATAGTTAAATTGACAATGTCAGGCAAATAAGTACAAACATTTGTTTTTTAGCTCAAGTTGGGTTTCCTTCTGACCTTCTTTTAGGACTGGAACTCCTGTAAGAACAATACCATAAGGGGTTGAGGCTGGTGGAAGGTTTATTGTTGGTAGATCAGTCCCTACCCTGCCTCTCGATCTCGTCATCCCCACATTGTCAGTAATGGTTTTCCCAGATGTGCCCTCATTTGCAGGTGCATTGTCCCTGGCTTTATGATCCTTATCACACCGTGAGCTTTGCATTTTCGGAGTGGCAGTAAGAACCCCACAAGGTGTGTTAGACTTCTCTCTATTCTCAGCTGTTCCGGGTTCTGTGGGGTCTGCAGACACCATTCTGGTCTCTCTAGCCGATGTTGAAGGTTTAGGTTTTTCCCCAGCAGTGCAGGTACATAAGTTAAAAATGTGATCCAAGCGGGCATATACATGTGCAAGTTCCTCTCTCATAATGTCTCGAATTTGACCTCGTAGTGTTTCCAGCATGGGAGCAGCCCATGCAGGTGGTATCATGTCCGCATGCTGGTTTAGCCCCTCGGGCGCAGTCAGGTCTGGCCCATCCCCTGTATACTCCGGAGTTCCATCTTTAGTCTTCTTCCGTTTGACCCCTGCCTTTGTTGACTTAGTGGACTGTTTTGTGTTAGAAGACTTAACTATGCCCTTGGTGGCTCCCTTCCTTCTCGTTACCACTTTGGGGGTTGTTCCGGTATCCACCCCTGGTGTCAGAGTCAGTTTTGAGAGTTCAGGTGATCGTACTAAACCACTTTGCGTGGTGGGCGAAACCATGATGGAACTGATTTGTGGGAGATCCAGGGTCAGAGACAGTCTGCGTTCATTAAGTTCTATCTCGGTGGCCACCACTCCTATTGCCCTTTGGAGCATCCTATCAATAGATGTCTGTGGTATGGGGGGAGGTACAAGCCGCGGAAGTGCGTGGCATAATGCAATTGTTGTGTGCTTCCCCATTTCCGACTGGCTTTACTAGACTCATGACGGGAAACCCTGGGATCACTCTTAATACCAATCAGCTGAACTACTATGTGCCCTACTAAATTTTTGTGCCAGGGTATTAGGGAAAGAGAATCGAGCACAAGTGATTAATACGCAGAGGCGGCTAAATATTACAAGTCTGGTTTCACTTACGATTTGTTCCAGTAGCAGCCTCACTTTAGCAGATGGTGGTCCACCCTTGAGTGATTCCTGTACTTTTGCAAAACACGGCCACGTTGAAACATACAATCCAGGGAGCTTGAGGCTGGCAGGGCTCTTATCGCGCCTCCGGGCGCGGGAGGCAGCGTCATGGCAGGCGCCGATGCGGGATTGCTGGGAGGTGTAGTCCTTCAATGGCCGTTCCCCTCACGGCATGAAAGTGTTGTGACTGATGGCCGTTCCCCTCACGGCTGTATGCTCGCTGTTACCAGCGTCCCGCGTTGCGGGAGGCCGGCAGGGCTCTTATCGCGCCTCCGGGCGCGGAAGGCAGCGTCACGGCAGGCGCCGATGCGGTATTGCTGGGAGGTGTAGTCCTTCAATGTCCGTTCCCCTCACGGCAGGAAAGTGTTGTGACTGATGGCCGTTCCCCTCACGGCAGTATGCTCGCTGTTACCAGCGTTTTCTTTTCACCTAAATCAATAAAATGGTTACAAATCTTGCCCTAACTGTGCAAATGTTTTCAGTCAATAAACATGTCTAATTTTTCAAAAGAAATTCAAAGTAATGTTGTTGTGTTCCTGTCAATTAAAAGCATGAGAAGTGCAAATTATGTACAATAATCCAATACAGTTATCCAAATATGACTGAATTTACTAATAGGTAGAGCAAAAGTTTTTGAGTTGCAGTTCATTTGCAACGTCACACATCTGAGGCTAGAGCAAAGGATAGCTGTGTATTCTGTGGATGTATGATGATTGCTGAGTAGAGTCATTTAAAACGTATCAATACAGTTATATATAAACTTAATCACACATTCTAATGCCATCAGAGAAGTACTGCAGATGTTGTCTCACAGTGTCATAATCCATGTAGGCTTTCGGTGATACTGGTTCAGACTCCATGATTCATGCTAAATGTGTAGAACACTAACAAAGCAGAAGAGTTGATGTGTGTTGGTGTATATGTGGAGTATCAAAAACACTTCTCAACACACTTCCTGTGTTTCACAGAATGTGATAGGTATAAAGAATATACTTCATTTCATCAACAGAATAAAATGTGTAAAGTATGTAGTATCAGCCCTGCATTACTCTGGATTTACTATGCTACGCAGTGCGACGCAAGGTGGCTCTGTGTGTGGCATAGTGAATCTGACTTAAGCGTTTGTGTTGTCTTGTGTCGCTTTGTAAATAAATGTAACGCAAGCCACCTGCTTGTGCTATGTCATGTTACATTACAAGGGCTGAGTTGTGAGATAGGTGAAGCATGGCTTTTACCGTGCATCCACAAATGTCTATTTTACATATTCCCAGCTTTTCAAAGACTTGTAATTGTGGGACTGTATCTAAATACTACACCTTCAAAAGTGTGTTGTAACGTGCATAGAAATATTTTGATGTAAGCTTTATTTAATCTTTCCATGTGTGCTGCATAAGTCACCACCATAGAAAGAAGAAACTCGCTGAATGGAATTAATGTTAGGCCAGAAAGTGCCCTTCCTGCTAAACAATAAACCTGCCTCTAATGCAGTTACCCTAGCTCTCTAGTGCAAGGTTCCCTGTGTTGGCACTGGGCACCACATACTGCAACACCACTGTGACGAAACATAAATGCTGGCATATCTTTGTAAATATGGGGCATTTCAGTTGTCTCCTTGTCATGCAGTGCTGCAGGGTGCCTTGCTGCGCTGTGTAGCATCACTTCTGATTAAATCTTGACCAAAGGCTGTGTGCTGCCCTGTGTTGCATTAAAGGTAGCTTTAAACAACGGTGCAGAGCTCAAACATGTCTTGCTTGGCCCTTGTGTGGTAAAATAGGCTGCTGCATAGCGTTAACATATCTTGCATGGTACAATACAACGCAGAGCTATACAAATTGGGTGGAAACACCCAAGAAATGACAGAATGGGCATGGCCGCCTATCAGGCAGAGTGTGAAATTTAGTTTCACTTTCTGTTCGCGGTTGATGCTTGTTGGAGGTATGGAGAGGTGCTTACTGATTTGGAGAGTCTTGTGGATTGTCTGGTTTGTCAGAATTGTGTAGTTTGTTATAAGTATTTTCTGTTTGTTGTTCCTGTGTGTCATTTGTGTGTTTAAAGTGTTTTGTTTTGTTAAACATTTGTTTATCTGTCTGGGGCAGGTTAGGGGTTTAGTTGGTTAGGGGTGTTTTTTGGGTTGTTTATATTTCACGTTAGGTATAGTGGGTCTTATTAGTATGTTTAGGAAAGGGAGAGTGAGCCACGGATATGGGCTCTCGGAGAGACGTGTCTGCTGGGGGAGGATACAACAACACCTGATCCCTGTGACATCAGTGGAGTGGACCATCTCTCAGCTGCAGTACCGATGGGCTGATGTGGTTGCTAGGATAGCAGAACAGGCGGACCACCTTGTACTAGACATTAACTGAGCCTGCTGGTATGTTAGTGTTGCCTCGCAACGTAACCTTTATAGTACTGTAAAAATGTTTAGTTGTATAGACAAGTGATGTGCATATACATTCCCCTATAAAGTAAATGGGTTGTACTGAACTGATTTATATAAGCACTATAGTATGTTGGAAAATAGTAAGTCCGAGGAGCATGTGTTAACAAAACAGCATAATAAGTTTAAAGATGACACATATTGAGTTACATTAAGTGGGACTGTGACTATAAACCTCCTTAAATCACTATATATAATTCACATTAAATATTATGTAGAAATGAAAAAAATGATGTCTCCCTTATTATAATATGTGCATATGTATGTGCAACATCATACATAGTGCAAGGATCCAAACACCACAATAAAAACAAATGTACTCATAAGCTACACAGCTACATACTGTGCTCTTCACTATGTGATATATATATATATATAACACTTTCTCCATCAAGTATAGAACAGCACCATCCATGAGCAATTCCCTTGTCAAAAGTAGCCCTGAGATAGTGGATGGTAACACCTGGCTATCACAAAGAGAGGGTTTCTTTAAATGTAAATCCTGCAGGACATGTCAATTTGGGGTAAACAAAAAGGCATACACAACACCTTTTAGTGATAAAGATCGGATGATCAATAAATTATTGACATGTAAGACAGACCATGTGATATATGTGCTGGAGTGTTCTTGTGGACTACGTTATGTGGGTAGCACCAAACTACAGGCCCATAAACGAATACTCCAGCACATACGGGCGATTATCAATCAGGACCTGGTGTACCCTGTTGCCCGTCACTTCAAGGATAGGCACAGCAACAATTTGGAACATCTCAAATATTATTTGATTGATGCGATGCCTTTGAATAGGAGAGGGGGCAACAGAGAGGGAGTTTTGAGAAAATTGGAGACCTAATATATATTGGAACTCGATTCCAAACATCCGGGAGGACTAAATACGACGGAGGATCTGTTTCACATGTCTGTAAAAGAGATTATTGATTATCAGTTAGCGCAGTGAAACATCATGCAAAAACAAGATTTAAACAAGGTATTTATCACTTAACGGACAAACCTACAACTTGCATTGTGAGGGATTTAGCACATTTTTGCTAAAATATATAGACGCTATATAAATGTTGTATTTAGACATTTATCATACACAGAGTTTAAGAACAACACAAGCTGCTAGACTCCCAGTATATATACATACATCAGTTTTATATTAGCACTAGGGCACTTTAGAGTGACATCATTTGGGGAGGTTTGCACACAAAGCACTTTCAAATTATAGCACTTTGCAAAACAGCACTTTAAACAGTCAATTCAACAACATGTGGGTGTGAAACATAATTGATATTATCGACATAAATATATGTCCTCAAACTCTAATTTGAATTATTTGCACTTTCGGCGACAAGTGGCCTTTTAAGCCTGTATTAATAACTTGTACTGTGATCTTGATGTATAAACTTTTTAATTAACATGAATTTAAGCACTTTATGAAAACAGTAATCAGATTTTATGACAGCAACAATACAAATGTCATAATTTATTTTGCTGCAGTATCATTGTCAATTGGAGGCAAACTGTACATTCTGTTGTCAATATCCATGACTGTTTGTTTGAGCACCTGCCACTTTAAAAATGGCAGAACAACAACGCAGCAGCGTCATGTGATCAAGGCCTGCAAGGGCCGAAACGCGTAATGGCTGACTGGTAGTAAAATAAAACAAATTTGCATGTATGCTGTGGTCAGTGCCCGTTCATCTGCACCAGGGAATGGTGGGCATGTAGCGGAGTACTCATTATATATATATATATATATATATATATATATATATATATATATATATATATATATATATATATATATATATATGGAAGTACACAATGTGCTATGGAACTATTATACATTTACTTCACAGTACTTCGTTAACTTTGCCCTGTTTTGGTAAATGACACAACATAGTTTGAAATAGATGTTATGTTATGTTAAATATATTTCTAGAGCACTTGAATACCAAAAGGCTTCTTGGCGCTAGCTGAGTTAGCTAAGCAAATGACCCAAGGAAAAGAAATTAGCAAGAAGAGAAGAACCATGTTTTCAGGGCTTTCCTGAAAGCCAGGAGGGTGGGCAAAGCTTTGATGTATATGGGGAGGGCATTCCAAGCTTTGTCTTCCCCAAGCACAAAGCTTCTTATACCCCATTTGGCATGCCTGAATTTAGGGATCACCAACGGTTTGGCCAAGACTGAGCACAGGTACCTGCCATGTGAATACCAGGTGAAGCTCTGCCTCAAAAAGGCAGGTCCTAGCCCTTGCATTGCTTTATACACCATACACAGCGCTTTGAAAGTGTTACGCTGTCTGACAGGGAGCCAGTGTAGTTTCTTAATGGACTTAGTGGCAGAATGGAATTTAGGAATATTGAACAGCAGATGAGCTGCAGCATTTTGCAAAGTTTGCAGCTTGTTGAGAACGTGCTGATGAGCATTCCGATAGAGACCATTACAGTAGTCAATCCTCGATAAAACCAGGAAGGTGACTACCGTTTTCTGCAAGTGTCCTGGAATTAATGGAAAAGTCTTCTTAATCTTTTTAAGGGTAAAGAAAGCAGCTGAAGACACAGCACTGACCTGGTCCGCATAGGACAATTTGTAATTTAAGAGAACACCTAAATTCTTAGTGGATCTCACTGGAGCTGGATCTGCTCCCAGTTCAGTCAGCCACCATTCAGGCAACCAAAGGGAAGGCTGGGCACCAAACAGCAGCACAATGACATCCTCAGACTGACTGCCTTTATACCGTCACAAAATCTAGCAGCAACCCCTGTGTCCTCGAAGGCCAATGAAACGACAATTTGCAAGTCGTCGGTATAGGACGTCAAGGCGAAACCAAAAGATCTGATCAGTTCCGCCAGGGGCATAACATATATGTTGAAAAGTGTTGGATTCAACGAAGACCCCTGTGGGATCCCACAAGGAAGAGAGTAAGAGGGTGAGGTGAAATCTCCCAGTCGTACAGACTGCTTGCAGCCAGGGAGGAAGAAGTTCATCAGTTCCCTAGCTGTTCTGGTCACCCCAGTCCCACTCTGTCACTCCATCAGCTACCCATGATTCACAGTATCAAAGGCTGCTGATAGATCAAGCAGGATTAGGGCAGCTCTGCCTCCCTGATCTAGAGCCATTCTGATCTCTTCTGTGGCCTTAATGAGGGCAGTTTCCGCGCTGTGACCAGCGCTGAAACCAAATTGAGTAGCATCTAAAAGGTTGTTGGGATGTATGTGTTCAACCAATTGTGTGTTCATAACTTTTTTGATAACAGACAGGCATCACTTCCAGTCTGTGAGCAAACAGTTTTCTTAAAATCTTGGTCCAGATTTATGAATCACTTGCATTACCATTGCATAACTCAAGGGAGCGCAAGCCAACACATGAGTTTCATGGAGAGTTACTAAGTCACAGAAGGCCACCTTGTGTGGCCCTGCGTGAGTCTTAGTAAGTCTAGAGTAACAAAGGCAGCGCAAGTAGCTGCCTTGTGTTACTGTGTGGCGGAAAACCATTTCATGGATGGAGAGTGGGTGTTCCCATGCATCCACCCATGCTTTTTGA
This sequence comes from Calotriton arnoldi, assembly GCA_963921515.1. NCBI lineage: Eukaryota > Metazoa > Chordata > Amphibia > Caudata > Salamandridae > Calotriton > Calotriton arnoldi. Next base: position 295,899 of record CAWUFW010007036.1, on the reverse strand, counting down.
TGCAGTGACAGATGTACTAAGACTAGTTTACCTGAGAATGTGTTAAAAATGTATGCCTTCCCAATACCAGTGCAATGGTGAGAAAAACCTTCATTTGTCCTAGCTTATTCCTCTTTTTAAGTGTGCTACATTCTGCACACACATAGAAAGAAGAAAACACCACTATGGATTGTTTTTGTCCAGGAAGGTCCCTTCCTGCTAAAAAACCAATCCTGCCTGTAACGCAGGCACCCTTGAATCATGGTGCAAGGGTGCATGCATTGGTGCTAGCCAGGACAGATTGCAACAGTGCATGAAGAGAGCAGAAAGGAGACATATATTAGTAAATGTGGTGCATTCCTGCCCTCTCCCTTCACGCAGCGCAGCGCAGCACAGCACAGCAAGTTGTTTTGCTGCATTGCATTGCTTGAAAGATTTGAAAATCTGCCCAGATATGTATGAGACATAAGTTATAGAGCTGTGAAATGTGTGCTACCAACTGACAGGTAACCAATAACACACACATATATATATATATTTCCAATGATCTCCACACCTCCACGTGGCGAGGACATCACGGCACCATAAAGAGTAGACTCGACAGGTAGTTTACCTTTTTTAAAAGAGTGTTTATTTAACACACCATAGTGCAAAACATGGACGGTCTACGCGTTTTGGCTCTCCGCCTTCAACTGGACCATAGAGTCCCTTTTTTCTAGATCGCCTATTTAAAGTGAAAAAGTGCTTTTAGATCCCTTGCTACTTTCTATTACTGTGCAAATGCTAGACTACTGACCCTCATATTAGAGTGATGGTGACATTTATCCGCCATTTTTCACACATTACTGTCTGCAAAGTACATTTAGTAATCATTTTATGGCAGAAAGTGCATGATTTCATTTGTAAGGGGAAATAAATTTGTAATTTATGCAATTTAAAAAAAGAGATGCTCAATTAAAAGGACATCAGTATATGCAGCTCTTAATTTCATGAACATTCGTAATTATTAGGCCTGGGCGTAGTTCATGGAGTTTTTGCTACGCGGAACTCCACGAAGTTACAAAAAAACTCTGCGAAGTTCCGCGAGTGGAGGAGTGCAGTGCGAACTGCAGTTTGTGCTGGTATTCTTGCCGCTCGGGTAGAAATTCTACCCGAGCGGCAGCTCGCGAACTTACTGTTCGCGATCGCAAACTTACCGTTCACGATCGCGAGCGGGGAAAAAACTCCGCTGCACATCGCGAAGCGGAGTTTTCTGCACTCTGTGAGCTCCGTGGAGTGCAGAAAACTCCGCAAACTCCGCGAACGGAGCGAAGTTCACCGCCCAGGCCTAGTATTTATATACATAATCTGCATATTTGAGATTAATCAGTTTAAGTGTAGAGTATCAATTACAGTAAAGTATATATTTATTCAATCTGATCATAGAAACTGTGGTAAATATGTCATCTGGCTAGAACTAACATATCGCTCGTATTATATCTTTCAGTTGGACACAAGCCTCATGATGACATGGATATTTCCAGTTTTTCGCACCCTAATGCTTAAGGCATGTGTCAGTAATGCACTACTATATGATTCTTACTACATCAGTTACTAACTGCGGTCTTAGCAAGCATGGACAATATGGTCCAGATTTTGTTGAAATTGACACAATGGAACACAACAAGTCAACCTGATGCACTACATTGTGTCACAGGGAAAGTGCAGGAATGCACCTTATTTTAAAGGATGTGGTGCATTCCTGCCCTCTCACTGCCCTCTGAAATGAGTGTAGCCTAGTGCCAACCCAGTCACCCTTGTGCCATAGTGCAGTGATGCCTGCATTACAAGCAGGAAAGGATACCTTACTGCCCAAAAACCAATTCTTAGAAGCATTTTCCTCTTGTAACATGCTGCAGAATGAAGCACATATAGAAGATGAAATTACAAGGAGAATTTAAAAAATAAATAAGGTGGCAAGGGCATTCAGAAAAATAGGCAAATATTATGATGAGCAGAAGGCAAAGGCATATGGGCCCACCCAGCAACAACACCGAAACCTTCAATATTCACAGACACTATGACACCTCATGGAGGGAAGAGGGCCACCCCCAAAATGAGTCATGTAGCAACCACTTTATCGGCACACACTAGGAAACATATAAAGGCACAGAAGAACAGATTTGCCATTGTAAAATTTCAGACAACACCAAACAGGTCAGGTCCGATATCAAAACTCAACAGAGTTATGATTGAGAAATATCATTTCCTGCAAGGGTGCCACAAGGCACTTGACAAGATTGCCAAGAAATAGTCTCCCTAAAACTCTCCCTCTTTCTCCCCTCCCCTTGATCTTATTCATAATAGAATTTTTTTTGTAGTAGTTAGGCTTAGGGGCTGATTACGAGTCTGGTGGTTTGAGGGAGGCGGCGGTGGTGGTCTTCCGACTACCCTATTAGGACCAGTGTGGCCAGGCCACCCTGGGACCACTGCAACCACTGCAACCGACATGGATCATAGATTTCTGGCAGTGGCGCGGCGGTCTTGAGGCCGCAATATGCTTGTCGGGCTGCTCCAGCCCCGCCATGCATATTACGAGTTTCCTCACCGCCACACTTTTCATGGCGGTGTGACTGCCATTAATAGTGTGACAATGAGGAAACAAAGGGGACCCTACAGGGCACCCTGGTGCCTCATGCCATGTAGATGCACACAGGGGGGCACAACATGTGCCCCCCTCTGTGCATGCACACCTGCACGGCATGGACTGCAGCATTACATGCTGTGCAGGTACTGTTTTTGACATTCCCATTGCGGTGCCTATTTCATAGACAGCGCCCTGGGAATGCCAAACAAACGCCCACCAGACCAGGAAAAAACTCCTGATCTGGTGGCGGTTCCTACATGGGTTTGGCGGTGCAGGAGCGGGGCTGTCCTTAGCATGCTTAAAGATGTAGGGGCATATTAGCAAGACTGGCGATAAAATTATTGCTAATAAGCGTTATAGAATTCCAATAGAAGCCCAGGTTAGATGTCCTGCACATCTAACCTGGGCTTCTATTGGAATTCTATAACACATATTAGCAAGTCCATTATCGCCGTTTTACCGGCAGTTTCCTGCCGCTAAAACGGCGATAATTTTATCGCCAGTCTTGCTAATATGCCCCGTAGTTTTAGTGTAGTTTTAGTTTTAGGTAGTATAAAGTTTTTTTATGTATTTTTAGATATTAAGCAGGGGTAATGTTACAGGAGAAAAAAAAAATATACAGAGTTATGTTTAGTAATGAACGTTTAGATAATATATGTGTAAACTTTAGTATGTGTTCTGTCTGTTGTTGTATGTTAAGGGGGATGGTGGTTTGATGTTTAGGATGTTTGTGTTAGCCATACACGTGTTTTGAATACATTTTTTACTTCTTTAATTGATTGCTTCATATGTTTATGTTGGAAACTACACGTAAATGCATATCATTTGATGTTAAGTTATGCTATTTTTTAAACTTTCAAATTTCTACTCCACCAGTTATGTTGCTACTCAACATGATGTGCAAATATGTCAATTAGAACAAACCTACTCTTATATTGGACACATGCAAATATTGGGCCCGATTCACAGAAGTAACTTAAGACAAAATACTAAACTTACTACCATTTTGGTATTCACAGAAGGCACTTACTCATTTTGGTATTCACAGAAGCCACTTACTTACTCATTTTGAGTAACTTACTCATTTTGAGTAACTTACTCATTTTGGTATTCACAGAAGGCACTTACTCATTGATGAGTAAGTGCCTTCTGTGAATACTAAAATTGTAACTTACTCATTTTGAGTAACTTACTGCTTTGTGTAACTTACTCATTTTGGTATTCACAGAAGGCACTTACTCATCAATGAGTAAGTGCCTTCTGTGAATACCAAAATGAGTAAGTTATTCAAATGAGTAAGTTACTCAAAATGAGTAAGTAAGTGCCTTCTGTGAATACCAAAATGAGTAAGTGCCTTCTGTGAATACCAAAATGGTAGTAAGTTTAGGATTTTGTCTTAAGTTAGTTCTGTGAATCGGGCCCACTATCTAGAATGTTAGACAACACAGCCACAATAGTCAGGTTACTCCGCTGCATTTTTTGACCAGTGGAGTAGATAACTTTTCATTACCATGTTAGAGAGCTACCATTTTTACATTATAATGGCAGTGGTATCCTGTGAGTTGGCTGGAGGTAAAACAAACATTTATTGTTGATATTTGTCAGTGGTATGCATGTACCCAGATTATCTTTGTTAGTCTAGAAGGGATTGATTCCTATTCTGACTCATTTTGTATAAATATGTAACTGCTATAATGTGTGTTGACCAAAAATGCACATATCCCAACAGAAATGAGAGTAAATCCTGGAATCATGGGTCCAGAGTTGGGCACATTGTGAATGTCATGACACATTCTGACTTAAAATGTGGTGCCCCATTACACTATGATGATATAATCACATTGACTTTGGACATATATTTTGAAGGTCCATGCAGAATCCAGGGAGTGATCACAGGTAGCAATATTACATCATGCTACACCACTTGGCCTGTTGGACCTGGCCCTCTCTGCAGGATCACCCATAAACGTTTTGTATTTTTCTCTCCACTTTTTGGTGAATTTGTTTTTTTGTTGCCCTTAGGACTCTGTGAACTTTACCACTGCTATCAAGCACTAAAGTGCTTGTGCTCACTTCCTAAAGTGTGGTTAATTTGGCTTCTACCCAATTGGCATATTTAATTTACTTATAAGTCCCTTGTAGAGTGGTATACCATATACCCAGGGACGGTATATTACATGCTTTCAGTAGGTCTGTAGCACCTATTGTGCCACCCAATTCAGTAGCACCTTAAAACCAGTCCCAGGCCTGCCACTGCAGCCTAAATGCAGTTCAAACTGCCATGTCAACTTGGCATTAAACCCAAGCCTTAAACCCTCTTATTACATATAAGTCACAGCTAAGGTAGGCCCTGGGTAGCCCATAGGGCAGGGTGCTGTGTGATTAAAAGGTTGGATATGTACTTTTAAGTTTTACATGTAATGGTAGTGAAAAACCCCTAAATTTGTTTTTCCACTACTGGGAGGCCTACCCCTCGCATAGGATTACATTTGGGATTCCATATTACATTCAATAAGCTGTAATTCTGAATTGGGAGCAGGTAGCTATATCATGTTTGGTGTCTTTGGAACTATACTGAAAAACCCTTTTTAATGGTAAAGTTGAGTTTTTGATTACAATTTTGAAAATGACACTTTTAGAAAGTAGTATGGGAGAACAAGGGTACCCCGATAAGTGAAACAGGGGTGAGCATATGTTTAGGGAAAACAGTGGTTCAATGTTGGCCACAGTGGGTCCAAAGCAAAAAAGTGTTAACCCCAAAGGGGGCACTAGCTTCCTAAATTAAACTCGAGGATTAATCATACTGAGAGCACAAAGGTAGGGGAACATATGTAGTGTAAAATATACAGTTTATTTTACACGGGTTAAACTTAATACTCTAAGTAGTATTCAGGTGCTCATAAAAAGTGAAAGTGGGCGTGATGTGACAAGGTGATAGTGGATTAAAAACCATAACATCGCATTGACAACAGAACAAATGGAACTCCACGTGAGTTTAGACAATGGAAGGAGTTCCTGTTGTAAGGGTCGACGGCGTTTCGATCTTAAAGAATTAAGATCATCTTCAGGACATATAATGAGCAGTCTGAAACTTAAGGGGAACAATGCATTGTTACAATATGGACCCTACAGTTGTACTAGTAGCAGTGAATAAGTGCTCCCAGTGGTTGTAACAGTTAATTACATTAGATAAAAACTCCTAGGTTGCGTGAGGTACAGAGAAGACAGTCTAAATGGTCAATTTAGAGAACCAATGAAGGGTGGAGCGCGGGGGCGCCAATTATTTAAAGGGGGGGTGGTGGGGGGCGGGGGGAGAAAAGGAAGGGAGGTCGCGTTTAAGTGGCGAAAGGTAAGAATCATGCATGAAGCCTTATGCTGGCGAACTTACTCGTGGTAGGGGGAAGGTAATGGCCCAGGGAGGGGCGTGAGCGTAGTCTCTATAAGGAGTCACGGGAAGCCGCTTGCGTGGGTCGGCTGTTGCAGTCTAAATAAAGCAAAAAGTTAATGGGGGCCAGCGCAAGAAGGGAGAAGCGCAAGCAGAAACTACGGATCGTAGCTACTCACTATTGAAGCCTCAAAGAAACCGCCGGTGCAAGTCTACTTCCAGCCGGAAGTAGTGCAGGAACGCGGGCCTAAGTCTTGAATCGTTCTGGGGTTGTTCTAGGGCGCCAGCGGAGTCAGGGCTGTAAAAATGAAGGAGAATGAGCCCAGTGGGAACCAGGGTCCTGCACTTAAGGAAGTGGGGAAGGGAAGGGGGAGTGGCTGATTACTCGTGTGTGCTTGGATAGACAAGTGAGGAGTAAAAACGCCGGCGTAGAACGCTCGGTAGTCTCCTTACGACTGATTAATGCTGAAGGGTTGTATCTGTAAAAGGACAAAGGGCAATCAAAAACGCGCCGTAGTTAAGGGGAGAATTCCTAAGCAGCGCCGTATACTCATAATAATGAGCTGTGGTTAATTGCCAAGTCCGTGATTTAGGTGTCGCCTACGGGGAGAGAAATAGATTAACGGAGAAGATGCGTTAAAAAGGGGGGGGGGAGGGTTGTGGGTTACTCACGTATTAGAGACGGATTCAGTCGTGTCTGAATTCTGAAAATAACCAATTCATTACAGAAGGTTAGACCAAAGTTGCGGGACCTCGGCGTCTCAACCGGGTGGGGGAGAGGGAAACCAAGTGCAACTTACTGTTTGAGATTCCTGGTCGGGAATGAAGCCCTTCCTTGGAGGCGCTCAGCTATCGACTGGCCTGGAGCGACGGGAGCTGACGTCTGGAGAGACGTGGCTAAAGTAGCAAGCCCCGAGTCATGACGTAGATGGAATGGGCGGGAGCGTGCGTGTGCGCTGTGCTGCGATTAAGACCTGAAGCGGAATCGCTGAGAGGCGGCGGGATAAGGGAAGCACGTCTCATTGTTGTGCAGGGATACCACGGTGGCACATCACCGTTTATGAGTTCTGGACAGGGTATGCATAGTTTCAACCAAGTTAAAGGAGAAGCATATAAAGGGGAAGTATGTACAATACATTATCATATGTAAAACACATACACAATGGATAGGTCTGGAAACAGCCAATTAGAAAGCTGGAGGTTAACGCATAAAAATGCAGCAGGAAATGTAGTACCAGAGGTCTATCATTAGTCCAGGTAGGTACTAGGTACAAGCATTCCATTCATCAATGGAGTTCAGTCGATTTTCAATAGTCCTGCAATTGTAAATCCATTTACACTCCAAACGGTTAAGTATTGTCTGTTGGTTGCCTCCCCTTTCGTTGGGATGGAGGCTGTCAATTACTTGCCACGTGATGTCGTCTTCTGAGTGTCCTTGTTGTAGAAAATGTTCCACTAGTGGCGCAGTCATGATTTTGCAACGAATCCTGCTCTTATGTTGGGAGATCCTAGCCTTGATTTTCTGAGTTGTCTGGCCGATGTAACATAATTTGCATGGGCATTCAATACAGTAAATGACATTTTGGGAATTACAGTTACTGAATGATTTTAAAACATGCTTAGAATCTCCATATTCAAAGATTTTGGTATTTACTGTAGATTCGCATGCCATGCAGTGGTTACATTTATAGTGACCCAGTATAGGTGGCAAATTGAAATACGAGTGGATAGAGTTGTCCTTTCTAGTTGGTATGTGTGCCCTCACTAGGTGGTCCTTGATGTTACGGCCACGCTTGAAAGAGAAAAGGGGTGTTCCTACTGTGAATTCTAGGGGATCAAGCACAGACCAGTGATTTTTTACCAGTTTGGTTAGTCTGTTACTCACTGAGCTGAATGTAGTGACACATGTGATTCTAGATAGTGGTCTTTTTGCTTTGGGCTGGAGGAGATATTCTCGGTGTGAGTACCAAGTCCTTTTCATGGCGCGTTTAACCAGGCGTCTTGGGTATCCTCTTACTGTGAGCTTTTTACAAAGTACTTCAGCTTCTTGGAAGAAGTCTTCCTTAAATTTACAGTTCCGTCTGATGCGGAGAAATTGGCCATATGGTAGGCCGTCCCTAAGTGCTCTTGGATGCGCGCTGTTGTACTGTAGCAGAGTGTTCCTTTCGGTAGGTTTTCTAAAGAGGGTGGTGTATAGTTCTCCATTTTGGCACTTTATAGTCACATCTAAGTAGTCTATTTTGATGTTGTCATAGTTATATATGTAAATTTGAGGTCTGGCTGGGTATTATTAAGCCAATTGCAAAAGATTTTTAGTTCACTTTGGTCACCACCCCAAATCATAAGCACATCATCAATGTATCTCTGCCAAAGGCGAATTTTGTTAAGGTGTGGGTTAGTGGCATTTAGAATGGTATTAGTCTCCATGTCATCTACGAAGAGGATGGCAAAATTTGGAGCAAAAATGGCCCCCATAGAGGTGCCTTTGCACTGTCTATAGTATGCATCATGGAACAGGAAATAGTTTTTAGTAAGTGCGATTTCTAGCAGTGCAATAATGAATTCTGTGGGTACTTGGTGAGGCGCTTGGCGGTTGTTAAGATGTTTCCTAATGACCTCTATACCTTTTCTTTGCGGGATGTTGGTGTACAGAGACTCTATGTCAAGAGTCACAAGGAGTTCTGTATTCGGGTCAAAGGGCTGGGATTCAATCAAGTTGATCAAGTGGGTCGTATCCTTAACATAGGTAAGAGTATCCAGTACTAGATCTTTTATGAAAAAGTCAATATATCTTCCCAGGGGCTCTAAAATAGAGCCACAGCCAGAGAGGATGGGCCTGCCCGGAGGTGCTTCCGCATTTTTGGGCACTTTAGGTAGTGTATACAGGACAGGTGTGCGGGGTGTTTTATTGTTTAGAAAGAGAAATTCGTTTTTACTGATCAAGCCATTTTCCAGACCATCTTTTGTGATGGCAAGGATATGGTCACTGATACCTCGTAGAGGGTTGCTGGTAAGACGCTCATAATGTGAGGTATTACTCAGTTGTCGGAAAATTTCTGCATCATAGGCGGCTTTATCCTGAATAACTATTCCTCCACCCTTGTCGCATGGTTTTATGACAATGTCATCTAGTTCTTTGAGTTTTTTCAGACTGTTTTTCTCTTCTAGACTGACATTGAAAGGGGTGAATTTGTAGTTATCTTTAAGTTTGGTAAGGTCTCTCAGGACAAGATGCTCAAAAGTGATGATTTCAGGTGGCATAGAGCTACTGGGCGGGTTGAATGTAGATATAGGGCGAAGGCCGGTGGTGTCCGTCCTTTTGGGTGCCTCTCTGTCCTGAAAAAGGCATGGAGTCTCACTTTCCTAAAAAACTGGAAGATCTCAGCTTGTATATTAAACCAGTTAGGTTTCTCCGTAATGACGAAGGACAAACCTCTGCTCAGTAGAGCGATATCAGTTGAGGCCAGTTGGTGTTGGGAAAGGTTAAAAATTGGTATTTGCTCCATGTCTTGGGTGGGCAAAGTACAATCAATATCTAATATTGGTACCCCCACTGGTAGAACCTGTTCCTCGTTTGTCGTTCCCCTGGGGGGAAGTTGTACCTTGTTTTGCCTCTCCCTCTTGGTCTCTCTGTCACTGGTGTCTGGCCTCTCCCTAAAAATGGGGGTTGCGGGAGGAGGTGCTTGGACCTTCACCAGGGTCAGAGCCGTCAGATTCTGCTGATGAGTCAGAGAAGGTTACTGGCTGCCTATTTTTAAATCTGCCCCAAGTACCTGTAGGGTACCTACGTTGTTCTTGTGGGCCTGAGGTAAAGAAATCTTCTTGGAGATAAGGATAGGTCTTTTCCTTATTGTAATTTTTAATGTCTTTAGTCACCTTAGTCGATTTTTTATGATGTTCAAAGCTCTGGAAATCGAGGATGGTGCGTTCTAGTTTGTCCAGAACCGCCTGTGCGTCTGTTAAGCCGTCCAGTTCACGGATGGCTTTCTCCAATTCTAGAATCTCCTCAAGTTCTTTCTTGCTGTGCTCTAGCGCTGTGTCGATGCCAAGGACCATCCAGTGACGAGAGCAGGTTGTGCCAATATGGGAGAAACCTGTTTTGAATTTAGGATCTTGTAAGAAGATAGATGGTATGTTGCGTACCTGGAGCCCAAGTGGGATAATGTCTGCTCTCAGGTATTCTGTCAACATACGCACGTGTAGCTCAGTGCGGATGTGCTTTTTTTTTAGTCTCTCAAGTGCAGTCAGTTTTTCGCTTGCCAGGTCTGTAGGGGCCCTAGTAGTTGCTGCTGGAGTGTGAAAGAGTGTGAAAGAGTGAAGGGCCGTTGAGTATTTTCGCTATATATTCCTCTGTATATGTAGGGATTGTTGGTGTAGACATACTTTACTTAATAGCTCACTTTTTATGAGTACCTGAATACTACTTAGAGTATTAAGTTTAACCCGTGTAAAATAAACTGTATATTTTACACTACATATGTTCCCCTACCTTTGTGCTCTCATTATGATTAATCCTCGAGTTTAATTTAGGAAGCTAGTGCCCCCTTTGGGGTTAACACTTTTTTGCTCTGGACCCACTGTGGCCAACATTGAACCACTGTTTTCCCTAAACACTTTTAGAAAGTAGGCATTTGTCTGCTCATAGCCCTTTTGTGCCTGGAGCCTGGCCAGGGTCACATGAATGGGAGTAACTGACAGACTTTGTGGATTGCTCCCAGTCACAATATAAAGGGATTAGGTGTGCCGCCAATGAGCAATCTGGTGGCGAATATAGCCCTTTACATCGCATGCGTTTACATCGCAGGACCATTACAACGCAAGTCGTTACAACGACTTGCTCTTGGGGGCGCGCTGGACTTAGGAATAGTATAATTTACTATTCCAACTCCAGTGTGTGCAACAGTAGGGAAGGTGTTGGAATAGTAAATTATTCTATTCCTTAGTTTAGAGCGCCCCCTAGAGCAAGTCGTTGTAAAGACTTGCATTGTAATGGTACTGCAATGTAACAACACGGTCATTGTAATGACCGCGTTGTAATCGCATGCGTTGTAACGCATGCGATGTGATGGCTGTTTCCCTCTGCTGGCAGGATGGGAGGCAGAGGATCTGAGCACAGGCCTATTTGCAACTGAATATGGAGTGCTCTGCCTTCACACAAAGGGCTTATCACCTCCACATTGTCACTGCAGCCAGCTTTGATGCAGGGCAAGGGAGTCAGGAATTTCTATGCACTTCAAAGCCACTGTCTAGAAGCTTCTCACACCTTCCAGAAGGATGGCACCAGGGCATAAAAAGAGGACTTCAGACACCAACTATTCAGTACACTTCTTGAACTGTGGATAAACTGCCAGGAAGAAGTACTGCTGTGCTGCTGAAAGGGATGCCACTCTGGTGGAATGCTGACCTGCTGCAGCCTTGCTGAACTGCTGTCCTCTAGCCTGGGGGGGTGAAGGACTGGACTTGCAACTTGAACCCAGGACAACCAGAGTGACTCAAAAGGGCTAGTTGCCAGGCCTCCTGATCTGAGCCTCAAGGACACAAAAGGCTCCCTTCACATTGGGCCTACACCTGGACCAGACTGAGTGAGTCCTGACCCTCCAAGCAGTACTTACCATTTCTGGACCCATGGAAGTGATGCTGAAGGTGACCAGATAGCCAAAATCCAAAAGTGGAGACAAACTTTTTTGGCTAAAATCTGCTCTGAGAGCCAGGAGGAGACCAGAACCAACATGATTGCCTATCTGTCTGAGGTGCATCGCCAGCCAGATTAACTTTGCAGCTTCTCCTGCTATGTCCTTGTCCGCAGTAGAGCAAACCCTTTTCAGCAGTCCTTTGCCAACGGGGCATCCAGGCTCATGGAACTGTCTTCAGCTACAGCCCTCTGGCTGTAGATTTTCAACTTCCATTTCAGGGACTAAGCCTGAGCGTATAAATCTTCAGCGCGGCTTCGACCCAAGGCTATCTGATGATGATGCTCCCCCCTCGTACACTTCCTGCAGCCTTGCCCAGCTGAACGTTACCTTCGCAGAACATTTTTCTCAGAAATTGTTCTAATTTTGAAGGTAAGCGCTGACCTCCCCAACCAACTTCTTGTATCCCAACCACGCTCTGGCGTGGTCGCCCTTATATTTTTTACTTTGATCCGGTCTCGCATTACAATTGGCGCTTTGATCTTTTAGGTGCTAGGTTTTACAAAAACCTTTAAAAAATCATTACTGATTGGATTTTTGTCAATTTGCTGGCAAATTATTTAAAAAAAATTACTCTATTTTTCTAAATTTGTGTGGGATTTTTCTTGTGTTGTGTTTTAACTTTATTATTGTTTGTGTGCTGCATAAATACTTTACACATTGCCTCTAAGTTATGCCTGACTGCTTTTTGTGCCAAGCTACCCAGGGTTAAACACAGGTTAAATTAACGCCTTTTTGTGGTTCACTGTGCAAGGGATTGTGGCTGTTGCTTGACCAGGGCTCACACCCCAGTCAACTAACAACCCAATTTCTCACATGGCCAAATACTGTAAGTTATTGAAATGCTCTCAACAAATGACCAGCAGCACAGACTGGCACCCTCATGTGAAATGGCCCTCATGGATACATATTTTACTTCCTTTAGCTTGAGTGGACGAAACAAGAACACACTGACACTTCATATAATTCAATACCTCTTTGATTTGTGTTTGCCTTATTTGAGATAGTCTAGATATGTCCTTGCTAGTTCAGGATCTTTACATTTTCTGACTAGTAACTTGAAAATACTAGCCTCTATGTATACAGTCATTACACAGACCAGTGAATGATGACTTTGAAGTCTACATAAACAAGCGATTTGCTACATATTTACATTGTGTACCTTACAAAAGTTCTTGTGTATGTTCCTTCCTGATGTTGTAATTGAATTAGAAGTGACACTTAGACCTGACATATGTGTACAATCTTGTTTTGTGGCTGAAACATGGGTACCATGGTAGAGTATTGAATCTCCATTCTGCTAATGCATCACAGCATCATGTCATTGAATCTGAAATAACATATTACATAACGATACTTAGACACAAACACTCTTGTCATGTTTGGAATTTTTTTTTTTTTTATGATGTTGCAGTCAGTCTCATTTGTTTATGGGGACGTAGCTTATGAAAGATTGTAGTAGAGGAGGAAAGCCAAAGAACATGTATGTTATTAAATGGTGCAAAATAAATAAGCTCTCAAATTAAGATAGATAACTATAGTGAATAGTGAACTACAGGGCATTGCCATTAGCTAAAAAGGATACTGTATGACAAGAACAGATGACCTTGATCAACTACATCTCACAAATTGAAGACTGCAGTAATTTTGAATGAAGGTTGCATAATGTCAAAAGCATTGTCAAAACAAATAACTGGCTTCTCCCCTCGCTAGAAATTTCAGAAAGAAGGTGGCCAAAGAAGTGATGTGCCTGAGGGATCTTGTAACAGCGGCGATTGGCGACCGGCAAGAGGAGAGAGGCGAGCCGCAACCCGCCGCGACCCGCGACTCGCTTGTGCAGGCGGAGCCGTGGCGTTTAGCGGCAATTACAGTTTGCTACAACGGTCTCTGCCATAAGAGCCCCCACCTCTGCCGGAGCCCCCTACGGCAAGTGCGGCCGCCATTAGTTGGCGGCCGCAGTGAGTGCGTGCCCTCGGCGGCTTTGCGGAGGCGGCCTGATTAAATCAAGTGCAGCCTGCGATCCCGCCCCGCTTACCTTTTACCCTCACTCGCATTGCAGCTTGCCTCCCCAGTACCTCGTACCTCGTCGTCGCCACCTCAGCAACCTTAGCTGAGCTAAGCTGATTTTTCAACTCACCACGAGAGGAGCTGGGAGCAACAGAACCTTGAACCCCGGGTGAGCATTCCAGGGTTGCTCAGAGGGGAGGAGGCCCAGAGCAGGGCTGAGTAGGGCCCTGAGGCTCCTGTGTTTCTCCACCCCCCCTCCCTCCTTCCCTCCCTCTCCACCTGCCCACCACCCACTGTCTACTGCCCACTGCTTACAGCTGCCACCCATTGCTCCCCATCGCCTTATTGCTGCTGAGTGTCGAGCCAGGGTGCCGCGGCGTTAAACTGACCAGAGAAAACTCAGAAACTATTAAATATTAACAAAGGGGCAAAAGGTTCAGGGCAAGGACAGCACAGACAGCTTGAAGCTCCCCGTCGCCCCCGTAGCCTTCTCAACATCTAATAGCACATCCAACGGGAAACAGCAGACAGCACTCTTAATTAGCCATAATATCCAACGATGAGATCTGGGACAGTCAGGAAAGCTCCCGCTAATCCTCCCCCAAAAAATCTAAAGACAAGGGTCACCGATGTATCTTTGGACACAGGAGTTATGGCCCTAACTCCATCACTAAAACCTGCGATATTACAATCCGGTCCAGTTTTTGGGCATGAGCTACAGCTCCAGCAACCTTCAATCCATTCCCAGTCCCCCCAAGGCATCTGCGCCCAAGAAGTTGCACGGGGCACTGGTAAGCATCAGGTAAATCTTACCTACGAAGAATCAACCTCGGGACCTCCAGCAACTGGAACATCCTTGTTAAAAAAGGTGTCATTGAGGGATTATTTCAGGAGCTCCGTCACCGCTCCAAAGCCAAGATCCAGTTCACTCGACACACTCCCGACTTTTTCTTCAACCACTCCAGTCTTAGTTCCGCATCAAATACTGGTTCAGCCCATGAATCACGTGGCTGCTGGTGGGTCAGGCACCAGCTCATCGTTATCAGGCTTCTAAACGATGGCCAAACGTCATTCAAAAGAAGCCCCCAACGCCCTCCTGCCGCCTCAGGCCCCCGATCAGTTTTCCATCGTCCCATAAGACGCCAACTTTTCCGTGGCATCGGCCTCTCCATCAACTTTTATCGCAAGCGAGGTCCCCTTGGCAACTTCTCTGCCTGTTCAGAATTCTAGTCAGTTCTCTCTCTTAGCAACCAAGTCCCCAATCTCTACGGACCACTTAGCAGGGAGTCCCAAAATTCACATTTCAGTAGTTGTGTCTTCGGAAAGCACCCAACCAAGTAACTCTATAATGCCATCCCCAATAAGTTCATTAACCACGGGCAATCAGTGCCATCAAAAGGCTCATTCAGACGGGGACCACAGTATCAAGATCAATACCTCTCTTGATCTGTCTTTTTTTACCAACGAACTAAAAAGGTCCACAGACCAGGAAAGACTCCCATCGCCCGATTTAAATGTGCTCTGGTCACAACTTCTCCAAACCCTCCAATCTACGGTGTCAGCACTGACCTACCATTCAAACAAAATGGACCTGCACGTTGATCTTTTAAACACTCTCGCTGTGTACACCGCCGGGATTGACCACAAATTGGAGGCGCTTAACTCGCTGATAATAAAAGCCCAATCTCAAGTTCAACTAGTTCAATCAGTATGTTGCTGTTCGCCCATTATTGACTCCCTATCTTCATTACCTCAATTCCTCTTGTCAGTATTAACAGAAATTAAGAAGTTACCAACATCCGGGCATCCTGCCCCTCCGTCTCAGGCACTCTCTTTGGGCGAGGCTTCGGGGTCCAACCCTTTGATCTATCAAACTTGAGCCTCCTCCCCAACAATCAAGGAACTAGCTGCTTCTATTGTAACCACTAACGTAACATCTCATCGACAACACATCCATCGGCTGTCCAAACGGGAAAAAAAAAGACTTCGGAAATCCCGAAATAGGCATACATCCGAAACTACAAATACAATTAGCAGTTACTTCTCAAAAAACAAACCTGCGATACCACGGGGTCCGCTCACAGCACCCAGTGCTACTACCAGTTCGTTATCAGTAGCTCAGATTTTAACGCCTCAAGGAGCTTCTTTAAAACTGAATTTTTCACCAGCAGCAGAGCAGCTTCAAGTTTCAAGGCACTCTTTGCCCCCAACCCATCAAGCAACCCTCGGAAACAGTCAAGTTCAAATTACTGAGGAACCGCCAATTGTCAACACGTCAGCCATGATCACGTCTCTTGAAAAGTCATCTCCTGTCACCAGAGCCCTTCCCCCATTCCATGTAGGGAACAACAGATCAGGCATGCATTATACAGTCAACTACAGTAAAGGTCCCGTTGGACTGCATTCGCCAATTCCACCTAGCCAACTCCCTTTGGCGTCCTCACGCAAAATAGCCCATACCTTATTAACATTCGACCATCTCTGCGAGCAAGCTCCTCTCTCCAACAACAGTGGAAGCGTACAACCCAGCCATTGACAGCATTGGGACCAAATTGCTATTAACTCCAGAATACGTCTCCCAAGGCCCGCACAACATCTTAAACCGCAGGAACATTCTCAGACTCTTCAAATCGACCCTGGATCTATGCTCTCTGGAGTCTAAAGACATAATTGCCATCGGATTCAAACCTTGCAATGGTACTCAAACAGGAGAATCAACCTTAATCACATTAGCGTCTTCTGCCACACGGGAGCTGGTCCAATCAAAAGCCGATCAATTAAAAAACTGGGGCATAATCACAACAACTCCCTGTGTTCCCCGTTATCCATCCATACTTGCAACCTCCCAGGTTCATTCTTCCAGTATAACCTCTGTTCCCTTCTCGGCACTAAAATCAGCCAGAAGCCGCTCTCCAGTCGGCAATATCGAGCAAAGAGTTGACCAGCAAGTCACACAAAGAGCAGACTGGTCATGGCTGCCAGCAGCCCTATCCAAGAGTCGGAACGACTGAAATAATACTAATCACGGAGTAACAATATGTTCTTGGAACATTAATGGACTTTTGACGAAATCCCAATCTCCAGACACACTTGGATTTCTAAAAAAACACGACATTATACTCCTTCAGGAAACCTGGGTAGCAACTAGCATCCCCATTGAAGGCTACCTGGAATTCATGTCTCCCGCAACAAGACAGTGTAAGTTCGGCAGACTGCGTGGTGGCCTTTCGATTTATGTCAATACTAACCTGTCCCCACGCATTAAACAGCTAAAATTTGCAGCTGACTGGGTCGCCGGTATCGTGGTTGGAAGTTCCACTTCTGACAGCCAGTTACTCCTGCTCAACGTTTACATCTCTCCGTGCACTACTGAGAGAAAAAACAAACTGGATCGTCTGACCGAAATCGTCTGCAACATATTAAGCGACTATAGTAGCATACCCTGCTTAATTTCTGTAGATTTTAATACAAACCTTTTCTATAATTCGTTAGAGGACCGCGGGATCGCTTTTACAGCGGTACCCCCGCACCTCGCCTCACAATCAACACCCGCAGGATACAGACTCACAAAACTGGGCGAATATACTGTTCTTCAGCTTAGCAGACTGGGCTACATTGTACTAAATGGGCGCTTCCCCACGGATACCCCCCCTGCCTGGACCAGAACCAACGGTCGAACTCATTCATATTTGGACTTTACATTAGGCAGCAGCGAAATTCTCCCCTTGATCGAGAGCTACAGCATCGCACTGCACCGCAAGGGGAGAGCGACCACCGACCTCAAATAATAACTCTATCGTCCAACATTCCCCGCCACGAGGTAATTGCACATACGCTATCAGGTTGCCACTCTGAGAATTTAAGGAGAATGAAATGGTCGTCCAGTGCTGTCTTCGCCTTAACGGAAAAATGCAGATTCTTATTAAGTTTACTGACCGAAAATGAAGCTGCCATTATTGAGGGATGGGAAGTTCTTTTAAATCGATTAATCAACGAATTTCCATCAATACGACACAACCTTGCATTTCACTAGCGACAAAAAAGTTAAAATCGCAAAGAAATTTGGCCCTACGCCTGGCTAGGAAATGCCCAGGAAATGTAAGCTTATTTAACAACTACAAGCAAGCACAAAAAGCTTTCAAGTCAGCCATACACTGGGACAAACAAACTGCGTCCGATCAGTTTTGGCTAAAGCTGGTCCATGCAAGCAAGAATTCCAACGCAAAGTTATTTTGGTCTCTAGTGAACAGGGGCCCTTCAGGTGGAAGTGGGAATGGCAGCTCAAATCTATGTGCAGAAGAATGGATTCAGTTTTTAACTAAACACTTCAGCGAACACACAAAAAGGGATGGTCACTTTAGCCCCCTTCCATCCACTGATTTAAAATCATCACTTTCTGAAGCCAAATGCACTGGTATGCCCGGGCCAATTAACTCAGTTATTTACGTTTTGGATGCAATAAAAGTTGACGGAAAGGAGAAAAGTGAAGATTCTATGATGGAGAATGCGTTAACACCTGAAGCGTTAAGAAATGACATTATTCGTACGATCAGGAAAGCTAGGTCAGAAGGAGCTCCTGGCCCTAACGGTCTTCCCCAGGCCCTGTTCAAATCGGACGCAGACCTGTGGTCAGAATATTTGGCCCCCTTGTTTATATACTGCAGGCTTAATCACAACATCCCGGTATCCTGGCAAGGCGCTATTATCCACCCAATTTATAAAAGCGGTAAGAGAAATGACCCCAAAAATTACAGAATGATAGCTCTTCTCGATGTTGAATCTAAATACTACGCCAGTATTTTATTGGAAGAGCTGTCGGCCTGGGCCGAATCAACAAAGCGCCTCCCCTTTAACCAGACCGGCTTCGTGGCCAATTCCGGAACAACTAGTAACTTACTTGCATTATCCGTTTTGATGGAGAAAGCGGCAGTTCAATGTAACAAACTTCACTGCTGCTTCGTTGACTTCAAGGCGGCCTTTGACCAGGTGCCACGGGGCCGTCTTTGGCAAAAATTAGAGAGCTGGGGCATACCCCCGCCCTCTTAAAAGCCATAATTCAACTCCACTCGAAGACCTGGATCAGAATAAAGTTGGGAGAAGGATCTCATGTCTCACAAAAGATTCAGACCAAAAGCGGTGTTAAACAAGGCTGCGTGTTGGCTCCACTCCTTTTTAATTTGTTCATCTCGGATCTATCTCCCATGCAAATAGACGGTACCCGTATTAGCAATTTGTTATATGCTGACGACCTCGTATTACTAAGCCACACAAAAGTAGGATTACAGAGGTTGCTCGATCAGCTGCTTCCCTATACATCAAATAACTCCCTCGAATTGAACCTGTCAAAAACAAAAACAATTTCTTTTGGGAAACGGAAGCAGCAGAGAGGAGGGTGGTTTTTCGTTAATAAAAACATTGAAGCGGTATCACATTATAAATATCTGGGAATATTTCTGGACACCAGAGGCTCCTTTGTAAAGCAGAAAGAGGCAGTAGGGGCAAAAGCACTGTCACTAGAGGTTGCTTCAGTGAAACTTTCTAAACAGTTATTAGGCCCAAGCCTAACTCCACTGCTAAAGGTGATGAAGGCCAAGATTACCAACTCCCAATCATATGGGCAGGAGATCATGATGGGCGCAATAAGCATTCCAATAAATAAATTAACCACCAAATTTTTTAACCGGGCATGGCGCTTGCCAAAATCCTCATCGCCAGCTCAAGTTAGACTTGAATTCGGCCTACTACACCATCACAGTGTCGAGGCCGGCGCGTTTATCAAGCTCTGCAACAGACTGCGCAACTCCCGAGAGGGTAGCCTGGAGGCTAGACTTTGGAATGAAATATTGACCAGCCAATCCAGCCAAAAACATCGGCACCACCTGGACCATTCCTTGCAGCTACTCGGCGTCAAGTAATACTGGGGAACAAATCCATCAAAGCCGGCGTTAAAATCTGGTATTAAGAGAAGTGTCCGACTGTGGTCCTTTCATTCAGATAGGGCAACACTGTCCAGAATGAAACATGCCTGGGCGGTCAGCTCCGACTTCAAACCGGGGGTCGAATCATCTTATTTATCAAGCACGTTTGCACTTTTTGGGAAGTTAAAGTTTATGGCCCTGAGGTTGAGAGAATGGCTTTTTCTAGAGCATTTACCTGAATGGCGGCGCCCTAGTGTTAGCACCGAATGTAGGGAATGCGGCTACCACTCTGAAGCAATGGAGCATATAGCCTGTGTATGTCCCGCATTGCTCACTGACAGAAGGACCTTATTGCGGGACGAATGGAATAAACTCGGAGCTCGTACATGTCGACAGGCTATAATAGCCGCCTTGTCCTCAGAAAATACACAGTTGAACATTCGGTTCACCAAATTTGTCACCAGAGCGGCCAAATTGCTGGAGAAAAACAGGGCCGCCAATCTCCCTCCCTCTGGCTGCACTGCTACGTTGGCCTACAATCAACTCATGATCTCCTGATCATCAAGAACAGTTCACACGAACATTGATTTTTGCCTAATACCCACTGTTTACACTTTTCTATATGGCTTCTTGAAAATTTATGTCTAGCAGTTCCCCTCCAGTTTTTAAAAGCAACGCTACGATGGTCTTGTCAATTAAGGTTTTGTCTATTATAGGCAATTAATCAATAGTCGGTTATTTTAATCACACTCCACTTTTTAGTAAGATTATTGTACTTTTTAGTAATAATTCTGCGCTTTTTAATATTTTCTTATTTTGTACACATGAATTATGTGCTTTTTAAATTTTTTTTATGGTTTTAAGTAACCACACAATAAACTTGAAATTTGAATTTGAGGTCTCAAACTTGGGAACTGTACATCTTAATCCTCTGTTCACCCTCCTGTTCTTATTGTTGGTCTGCTACAGGAGGCTGTGGAGTGATGTTAGATGGCTCCGAAGTAGAAACATCGGAGGGTGAATATGAATGGCCCAAATTCCCAAGAACATTAGTGAATGCCACAAAGAATACATGATATTCCCTAGCAAGGGCTTGTTGGTTCCGCAAAATAGTAGCAATATTTCTGTTGAGGGCACTTGTTGTTGCCATGAAGGAGTCCACCTTGGCTTCTAATTGGTTGGCTAAGGCCTGCAGTACATGTGCAAGGACTGGATGGAGAAATTGATGGCTCATAGTTGGTTGACAACTTCACTGATGCATGATATTAAAGGCTCTTGTTATTCGTCCCTCAGCATCATAACATGAGTTATGTCAGCTAAGGAGGCATAAATTCCATGGAGCTAAGAATAGATGTCTCTTACTGTTTCTGACAACCCCTTATATGGGTTGGGACATGTCCGGAATCCTTCAAGAACCCACATTAAAGACTCCATCCCCAACTTGACTTCTTCCCCCATATGCTACTGGACCCCTACAACTGTCCACTGAAAGTTGACTTGCGGGTCATCAGAGTCCTCGCTGGTGTTATGGCAAACAGGTGTTTTAGAAACAGTCTGGGTTGGTTCACTTGGAGACCCAACAACGTCTTCTTCCCTTGCCAAGATTAGGAGAAGTGTCAATCAGGTCCTTGGTTGAAGGTCTCTTCATCCATGGGGGCAGGGAAGAGTCAAGGACAGGCTGCGCATCATGTACTGGCTGTTGCCCAGGAGATGTAGTTCCTTCTTCTGCAAAAGAAGTGGGATATGCTAGCATTCTTCAGAGGTTGTAGTTGGTGGAGATTATGATAGCCATTCATTATACGTCATTCTACACAGGGAAACTACAAGCATATATAGCAGCTTGTCAATATGGCCATATTGTAATGTAGGAGAAAGTCACCAGTATGCACATGTTATGGTTTCACACCCTCATTTTATACTATAGCATTGTTGATATGTAAGTTCCACAAAATAACATGTTGACACACTTTTATTAGGTATGCATATATCTCAAAGTTCAGACATGATCAATATTCCATAACCAAAATTGTAGAGATAAATTTTTCAACAAAACTGGACTTCCCTTCACAATTGTCTTTATTGACTGTGGACATTGATACGCAAGCCTGTATGTTCCTTGCAGCCTCTAGAATGAGAAATAGTCAATGGATAGCAGATACCTACTGTAGGCATGTTCACCAGATGTTGGCAAAACATGACATTCTAATTGTATCCTACTTATTTTGTAAGTTCACTTTTGTATAACATTGAGTCGCACTTGCATAGCAAGTGACAACATTTTAATTCATTATTATTACTGAGAAATATAATTGGATTGTTGAGATCCACACACATTTCTGAAAGAAATACACACAAAATCATAGATTCTCCACATATCCTCTTTTTACCATTCTTCAGACCGCAGGGATGCATCACGATGGATAATAGCCATTAAATAGTTTTTTTAGTAAATAGTGGTAACTGAGGCTCCAAACACTTACCTGCACTGGAGCAATAATTTCACATTGATTTCCTACAGGATGTGTATGATTTGATCCAATATAACATTGTACACAGCATTGAGAGTAATTTCACATTAAGAAGCATAGAAATTCTGCTTCATGTTTATGTCATTGAGGTACATTGAGTGGCCATGCACCCTCTCTTACCAGCTATGAAAAATCCATAAACATAGCAACCAGTATGTTTGTTGTTAAAAACATGCCCATACTTGGGCCATTGTGGATGTGTGACGCATATTCACACATTCTGTCTCATGAGTAAGGGTAAGCCAAGCCATTTCTTGGCTATTATTCTCATGACCTCTGTGTCTATTTGATACATATGGAATTTGTGAAGGTATAACACAATCCTGTACATACAGAACAAACCAGCAGTGCAGGCACCCTTACAATTTGGTAGCGGTGTGTAAGATGTGTAAATAGGCAGCACACAATGCACCCCAGGTAACTGGTGTAGGGATTGTCGGCATGCATCATTGTTTTTAATATGGTAATATAAACTCCCTTTCTAAGTGTTCACCTAAGTGTACAGGGTGCAAATGGAGTGGTAATATGCAATCCCTTTCTAAGTGTTGACTTGTCTGGTCTACTTTACTGGGCATTTTAATACATAGGTGCTATGTTTGTGGGAAGGCAATGTTTTGTGCTTCACAGATTACCTGGTGTAGATATGTTACAGAGAAACATACACATCTGACCTGTTTGTTACAGTACACCTCTACACATACATACATCTTCATTCGTGATGGTAATTCTACACTTGGTTACATGAAATTCTGCATGACATGCAATATACGATTATGTTACAAACTATTCTTTCACCTACACAGTTGCCCTATGTGTCCTTAAATGTATGGTTTACTTGACTATGTTTGCAAGTAATCATATAGGCTATTTAAACATATATATCACATGTATTACGTTATCACTCACCCTGTACATCTTTTTGGTCCTTAATGTCAGCACTGTCTTGGCCCTTGACTCCGGCAACCAACTCATTCCAGCCTTAAGGTTACTGGCCCTGTGAAACAAGATTGATGTTTCAGTTACAAATAGTACTCTTCACTTTAAGTCCATCCCAGAGTGCATGCAGGCTGCGTAGGTTTGATAAGTGAACATTTAGTGGGTTGGGGAAGAGTTTGAGAGGAGTGGTAATTAGGGGGGAGATTAGGGGAGAAACTAGATTGATTGGAGAGATTAGATTGTTTGGAAGTGGGAGGGTTAGATTCAGGGGTGGCAAAGGTAAGATGCTGTGGGAAGAAAGAGAAATCAGGCTGGTTTGGAGGTCAAGGATTGGAGCAGAGTGAAAAGAGCCTCAATCAGAGAGTCTATAGAATCCTCCAAGAAGTGAAGTAAAAGGACACCTCAGTATAGAATCAATGGGGTCCACCCAGGAGCAGAGTAAAAGGTGCCCATGGCATTCAATCAAGAGTGGAGTGTAGGGAGCCCTTGGCAGAAAGTCTGTGCGATCCACCCTTGAACTAACTGAAAGGAGCCCTTAGTGGAGTCGATGTTGCCCACCTAATTGGGTAGTAAAAGTAGAGGTTTATGGGATAGTGACTGAAAAATTCAGATGGATTTTGGTGAGTTAAATTGATGCCCAACGGGCTACTGAAGCTGTCTGGGCAGAGTTTCCGGCCGAAGACACATTCCAAGCCCAAACTGAGATGACACCCTTAACCGTCCACTCTTTACCTAGATGCTTTTGGTGGACGCATCCTTGTGGTCACATGGATGCCTTAGTGGACAACCATGTGAGCTAGATCAGAGGGAAGGAGATAGAGCCACTGTCTAGAACATCACCCTGGCAGACTATGGAACTTAAGAGATCCTCCCAGGTTATTCTCAGCAGATCTCTGAAAACATTAGATATCTTTAGGAGTAATAATCTTTGATAGGTCATTGACATTGAGTTACAAAACTGGACTGCTTTTGCCCTGTGACTGAACAAGTCCATCCTGTCTTCAGGAGCAACTTAATTTTCACTATTTACCATTTTTTCTTTAGGCCTTTAAAGCTTATAGGATTGGCTGATTACTAATGAAAGTGTTAACTATGATTAGCAATATTGGTGCAGAGCAATACAATGCAAAACATACCTCTTGCCAACATAGTTGTATCACATAGAGCCAAACATTACACACATCACAAGCAAGGCAACACACAGAAAAATGCATGTCTCACAAGTATTTCTTATAGCATTGTGTTGCACCACAACTCAAAATAAAAAAAATCACAATAAAGCCAAAATACATCTGAGAAATTTGCCTGCAGCATGAGAGACAAAACAAGAAATATCCATGGAGAAACAGTCATCCACAAGGGATGACAAAATGTTCCCAGAAATAAAAGGGTGACACATCTGTTGAAATGGGTGAATATGATGTCAATGAATGTCATGCAATATGCAGGCCCGACAATGGCAATATCAGTAAATGCAATGTGAATGTATGACATAGCCTGTGCCCGCATAACCAAGTCTATGCCAATCAATGCAATGTCAATGTATACCGTAACTTGTGCCTTCACTGCAGCACCTTCATCAGTAATAATGATACCAATGTATGTCATAATTAGGGCTCCCGGTTTTCCGTTTTTACGGATTTTTACATATAAATACAGACGGAAATCTATATTTCCTTTGTCTGTATTTATATTTAGAAACGGCAAAATACTGGAAAATGTTGCCGTGCTCGAATCCAGAGTTCTCGCCACGCTCCCTTCCTGCTGCTGGAAATACCTTCCCGGGCACACACACAGCCGCACCAGAGTACTTCACAGGTCTTTTGAAAGACCATTTACTTGTTAACGAGGCTTTATTGTTCTTTCACCCCATGCCGTAGCCTCCCCAACGCCCCTGACTCCTCCTGTCCCAGGCCCCATACAATGCACGTTTTAAGCACTTCAATTCACAGTGCTGCAGCAGGAGCCCGAGTAAAGGCCTCGATGTGCATGGCATACAACAGCCCCGCTGGAGATGGAACACCGTCTACAGCAGAGGAGCCAATATTCTGTTTGGTCAGCCTGACTCATTCATTGCGCAGCGCGGGCAGACCCTGTCCCCACATTACACGCTGTCTGCTCTAAACACCAATAATTCAGTGTCAGAGAAATGCTATTAATATTCAACAGGCCCCAGCCTGTCTAAGTGTAACCTCCCTATGATCTCACCCGAGGCGCCCACGTTTATAAATAAAGCAGGGTAAAAGGGGTCTCCTGTCCACAGTGCTTGTTGTCAGTGCACCGAGGGCGGCATTCCCTGCTTTGCGTGTGCTAAGGCCGCACTCATGTCCAACCTATGCCAAAAATACCACATGCCAAGAAGGAGCAGTCCTGAAACCGGAAAAAGGACAACATCCGGAAGGTTGGCACTGACGCAGTCACTCCCCTAAGCAGGGAGTAAGTAACCATCGAGAGGCCCCTAGCAGCCTCCACTCTTCACCTATGCCCGTGAGCATTAATCTGAATCTCTTGTACAGCGCCCACTACAAACTGATGCATATCTAGGCACTTGTTGAATGCTAGTATTCCCAAGTAATGCCAGCGCCTCTCACTTCACTGACACTTTATATGAGTGCTATATTCTTTTATCGACCCTCGGGTGCCACCTTGTAAAACTGCCCACCTGCGTCAGCTTCTCGCAATACCCAGCAGTGCCATCTGATCAGCCAGCTTTTCGGACTTTAGCCTTGTGCCTGCTTCTGTCAAGCCCCACAGCTGAGACCCAAACTCACTGTGAAGGGGTGTTCAGAATGCACGCCCAGGCGCCCCATTGGTTCGCATTTGGTACGTACTTTCTGTGTGAAAACCATAGACATTTGAAGGCAGATTTCTAGCTGGCTTTAGATGGAAATACAGAAGCGCTGGCACATGTTTGCTCCTGATAAGTGCTTGTACTCTATCCTAAAGTGTTTTCATAGCAGAACTGAAAAGCACAGGTACTCTCCTTTTCAAATGACTCAGTACCGGACCATTTAAAGCACTGCTAAAGCCACAACAAATCGCTAGTTTAAGTGAGAGCATGTGTGCATTGTCAATTTAAATAAATGTGGAAAAATACTAACTGTAGCGTCGTCTTTTACTTGTGGCAAAAATAAATGTGGATAAATACAGAAAAAATGCCCAAAAAATAAATATGGATAAATACAGACGGAAATGGCAAAAAAATAAATACCATAAAACCGGGAGCCCTAGTCATAATCCATGCTGTACAATAATATTATTGGTGCTAATAAGAACAATGTCAATGTACCTTCAGACCAGTGCAAACATAACTTTGTCAATACCAGTAAGAACGATGTCAATGTAAAAGATGACAACTCTGTGTGCAATGTTGATAGTGTCGATAAAAAATCTAACCAGTGGCTGCCATATTATTCTTAGGAGTTCCAATGCACTCACATCATTGCTGTCGGATTCACCCAAGGTGACCTCCCTATTAACTCTGAGTCAGAGATACGTGGTCAGGCAGGTCCTGTGACCCATGCCCAAGCCTATCGAGTAACAGGTCAAAGGTGGGATCTCCCATAAACTAAAGGCAAGCAGGCACCCAGGGTAAACCCTGATCGATTCCACAGATAGATAGTTGCACCACAATAAGTCTGAGGTAATTGGCCCCAATGAAACACGTTTGGCCAAAGGCTCATGTTCCCCAGAAATACCACAAAGCTAGATACCGCATGTAGATAGGTAGACTCAACCGATCAGGACACAACATGCATTCCACACGTAGTGACCACGTGCTCCTCATGCCGGGCATCTGGACACATACACACTGGCCCACATTAGCGCTCCCCGAGGTCGAGAGCCATCTGTGTCCTTATCAGATGCACACATTTGATTGATTTACGACTAAGATGCTCTTTGGGAATGTAGCGATCATTATATTGTACCTCATGAACTGTATAAATTGACAGCTAAAACTTTGTACATTGAGAGATTTTGAGCAGACGCACTCTGTCCAGGCTCTCCCAGCCACAGCGTTTATTTAAACCAACTTTTTTCTGTTTTGCCAAACGACTCTTGTCTTTTCATTTATTTAAGGTAAGTTCATATCCGAGCAACAAATCACTGATATACACTAAGGAAGAACTGCAGCAGGCAAGAATAAAAACACACCCAAAAAATAAACTTGACAATTATAACATTATCAAAGTCATGCACTTCACTATTTACATCAAGGCCCACACCGATTTGTGAAAAAAATCTCTGGTCCATATTTATTGCCAAGTGACACAGTGCAGTGCAGCAAGTCATCTGGCAGCGCTGCACTGTGTGACAGGGAAAGGGCAGGAATGCGTCATATTTAAGGTAATACGGTACATTCCTGTCCTTTTCCTTGCACTGGCATCCTTTTGGCAGCCTAGTGCCAGTGCAAGAACCTTTACACCATGGATCAAGTGTGCCTGTATTGCATGCAGGATTGTTTTTGTGCAGGAAGGGGCACTTTCCTGCACAAAAGCAACACTGGGAGGCATATTTCTCTTTCTATGTGTGCTGCACAATGCAGCACACATAGAAAGAGGAAGAAACATGGAGAATAGAGATTATTCTCCTCACTATTCCTCCCCTGGGAAGGTGTAAAATTGTGGTGCATCCCCAGGTTTATAAGTTCTTGTAAATCTGGGGATTTACAAGAGAGTTGGGTGGGAACACCCACGCAACACCCATAGAAAACCTTACCAGAGCAGAGTACCGCAACACAGCGATTTGCGCTGCATTACTTTACTCCAGATTTTAAAGGCACTCAGAGCCAAGCAAAGAGGCTTTCTGTGGCTTCGAAATTCTGACTTAGAGGTTTGCCTCATGCATATACCATGGTGCATAATGCAAACATGATGCAACCACCTCATAAATTGCCCCTCTTTTTTACCAAATCGTTATTATGAGATGTGCATTATTACTGCATGCAGTATTACTGTCAGTGACACTATGGACAAATCCACCATGTCACATCTTCTGGATTTGCCCACCAGGTCAAGTTCTGCACAAATTGTCTTTCACAGTACAGCTTTTCGGAAAAGTTGTTCAATCATCCTTCAATGTCATAATGCCTAACTGTGCTTTGAAATCATACTTGCAACCCCATGTGCTCTGTTGTGTATAAAGGTCTACTCATCATTAATTCATTGTTGCCTGTGTAGTGCTTGGACTATAATACATAATATAGAGTGATGTAATATGTAACAGAGTGATATAATATGTAACAAGCAGCTGAAATGTTACACCATACTGTGCCTGAATAGGTGAATTTTGAACGGCATGAGAAACCACGAATACTCTCAACCAGCGGTGGTCCGTGCAGGTAAGCGCAGTGGGCGGGGCGGTTGGGATGTCAACAGATGACAGAATAGGAATTATTTATGTAATTATTTTTTCCATTTCCGTCATCTGTCGACTTCCCCCCCTCTTGCCCCGCCCCACCCCCGCTCCGCCCCACTGCGCTCACCTGAACGGACCGCTGCTGCTCCGAACAAAATGTTATTCTACTTTGTAGGCTGTGACAAAATGCCACATAATGCCACTCATCATAATGAAGACAATGCAAATAACAGAGCTATGTGGTAATGATGTGATTGCCATGTGGTTGCTGGACAATAAAATGAAATCACTATAGAATCAATTAGCTAAACCCGTAGAACCAACTGCATCTATCTCAGGAATTGGGAAGCAAGGTTTCCAACACGGACAAAACATGAGGCAGCTATTCACAAGCTGTATTTTGTAGTATGTTTAGTAGTACTACAAAACATACTACAAAATACTCTTTACAAACGTACGAGTGGAGTTCATGCCTCTGCCTCGCCTATCATTTTCTGTGCAGGGATCTCTGCCCAAGTACAGAATTTCCACTCACGTAAGTATATGTTTTAGAAGTAAATGTTGAGGAGCAAGGGGAGTGGATAGAAAATGGGGAATAATTACTACTAAAGGGGAGGGGAATAGCGAGAAGTAAGAAGGAGTAGAAGGATGGTTTTGGAGGAGTTGAGAAAGGCATGTGTTCTCATCTACAAAAGAGTAAGCCCAGTGATATTCACAAACTGCACTTGAAGTTACTACAGCCAAAAACTAACTCAAAATGGTAGCAAAGTACTGCAGTTCAATGCTGAAGTAAGTCCAGTACCACACATGGCAACCACTGGTACTTCAAAACCTTCCTGTAAAAATCAATGGAGTTAGGGACTTAAAATGTAACCGCATGAGAAATATTGTTAATTTATATTAAATTATATTATATTTAAAAAATATATTTATTCACTATTCCCTTATTTTGTATCTTGATTTATTTAAAAGTGTAAAATAATATTTTTTATTTAATTATAAAATGTTTTAATAAACATTTTTCCAATTAAAAAGTGATGCAATAATTGTAATGTAATTTATTATATTTACTTTAATGAAAGCATTTTTTCTTTAGATCTACATTTAAATTAAATATATAAAATAAATTTACATCAATATTTAACATTACAATATTTGTAAAACATTTTTTAACTTTAATAAACGTGTTTATTTTTTAAATAAAAAATATGTAATATGTTATACTTTTTCATTTTTAAAAGATTAAATTATAATTAGCAGTTTTTAATTAATTTAAATAATTTAATTTAAATCAACATTATTTCAAACAAGGTTTACTTTTAAACCCCTGCATCCATTATTGTCTATTGGAGGGTGTTTCAGTGCCAGGTTTTGGCCATTAGTGGTGCTAGACTTACTGATATATTTTTTTTAATGTTTTCAGTAGTAACACTTGTAGGTTAGGCTCCACCCCCTTTTTCAAGGGGTGTAGACATTTGGGTAACTATACACTTGGATTTTGTGACTAGCCAAAAATAGTAAACTTACTCAAAAGTGTAACAGTAAAGTTACACGTGCAAATTAATCACGTGTCACTTACCTTTGTGAATAGCCCTGAGGATGTCTACACGGGCTCAAAAAAATCTAATTGACTTTGACCACAGAATCACCCTAGTCAGGAGCACACAGCCTTTCATTTTTAAGATAGCTTAGCAGTCGCTCATGCTGAATTCAAAGACAAAAAAAAGAACATGGATCCATTATGTGTTTTGGTAGAGAAGTCAATGTGCCACAAAAACCTCATGACATGGTGAGATGAGAGGATAGTGGATGGGGAAGAATTCTTTGTGGGTAATAGAGCAATTGATTGCACTTAGAAATCTATTCATGAGATGCTCCATGGCCTGGGTAATTGCATGGGACATATGCCAGATAACTTTAAAGCTGCAATTAAAACAGAATCTGACTTCTTTAGTGCAATGTGGTTTGCTTCTTGGCGCGGAGTGTTAGGTTGGTTGGATTGTGACACCATCAGCCAAAGTCTCATTGTATAACCCTGGTCACGTATACAAAATTAATTAGAGGTCTTGTATGTCTCATGATATCTGCATTCAATGATTATAAGTTGTACCTATATGTATCATACATACCTACCTGTACACTTTGGGCCTGATCCACAAATTTAAAATTACACTTTTGTGTAAGTATTTGTTTCTTTTGGCATTCACAGAAAAATATAGACATGTCCTATCTTTGTATGTGCAGAGTTCTCCATCCCGATGCGGTATCTCTGCAGTCATAAACTTACTATGAACTCTTAGGGGCATATTTACTAGAGTCTCACGGAACTCAGTGCAGCAGCCGCAAATGCTGTGCTGTGCTGCACTGCTTGAGGAGAGAGCAAGAGAGAGCCATATTTACAGAGATATGGCACTCTCCTCCACTTTGCCAAGTGCTGGCGCAGAAATATGCTGTTGTGTGCTACAGACACACCTTTGCACCATAGTGCAAGGGTGTCTCTGTGAGTCTAGCAAAGGTTTTGCACTGGAAGGGACGCTTCCAGAACAAAATACCATGCTTAGGCATCTGGAAGGGTGGGTGCTGTACAGTACAGCATACATAAAAAGTCAGAAAAGAAAGGAGAAATTAAAGCATTTCTCCTTCATAGCACCTACTTGAAACGGAAGCTATTTTCTCATGCTAAATCTTGTCTGCTTTTGTAAGTAAATAGGGCTTACTGTCAGAAACCTTGGGTTTTCGCATGGGAATACCCATGCACTACCCATGGTACGCCCTCTTGGCGCTAAGTAATGGAAAGCAGACTTATGCATTTCTTTGTGCTACTTTCGAGTGTTTTCCAACGCTAAACAAGTTTTGCGCTGGAACGTAAATTAGAAAAAAGAGATTTAGCGTCAATTTGCATCACTTTTGTGATGCAAACACAGTGATAAAACTTAGTAAATTGACCCCCTAGTTTGTGAGTACCAAAGAAGTACACTTACACAAAGTGTGTTTACCCTTGTGATTCCCGCCCTTTCTCTTTAAAGCCCTTGTTCCAAAAGTTGATTCCTTGTGATATGACTGGGATAAGATGAGTCTTGTGTGCTCCCTAGAGCCTAAATCTACCGTAAAATTTGTGAGCAATAGTACAAAGCCAGAACATTGACAATGTGTGTGCGTACATGAGTGTCATGTCAGAAGGTGGTCACGGCTGGACTGGGAACCGAATCCGGCCCGGCAAACTGCTCGGCTGCCCTTGGGGGAGGAGGGTTCCAGTGCAAAACATCACTCCCATCTCACCACTGCCGCTTTTGTTACAGGGGGCCGATATTGCAGCTATAGTGCAAAACTGGCCTCTGGTAACAAAAGCGGCCCCCCAGGGGTCCAAAACTGGCCCCCACCCTGGCAGCCCACCATGGAAATATCTGGTGCCCGCTACGGCCAGTTCGGCCCTGAAGGTGGAAGAAATGTGACATTTGCGCAATTTAAGGTACAACGAAACATGGGAAATAAGCTGTGGCACAGAAACTATCTTTTGCTAGTTGCGTATTGGGTCCTGTTTATCAAATCTCCTAAGTGCTGTGGTACGATGGTCATGATCACTTCCATACTACATGGCAGAAATGCCGATAATAGTTTGTGCAGCACCTTCTACTGCCAAGGCTGCCCAGGGGGGCCACGTAGGGGACCCTCCAAAAGGGCGGCCGCCTTAGTGCCACAGGAAGGCACAGAAGTCCGCTCACTAGGCTCCCTGGGCTAGGGACCAGGGGGTCTGCTGGCCGCGTCACTTCCGGCCGTGGGAGGGGGACAGGGGTACAAAAGCCTTCCCCCGCCCACTGTACGGTCTCTTGACCGCTACCCGTCTCGCTGTTTGGTCGCGCCGGGATGCCTGCTTGTCTTTTGTCCTTCACCAGACACGCTGGCAGGCACGTCGGGTCCAGGTTGAGATGGTGTTTTGCCGTTGTTGCGGTGAGTTATGTGCGTCTTGGTTGCGCTGCAACTCCGGGGAAAGTTATCGGGCCTCCCGTCTGGTGTTTAATTTAAGTTGATTCGTAGCCCCGTCGGGGGCACTGGCTCCCACGGGTGTGGGGCACGATGCGGTGAAGAGTCCCCTTCATCCTAGCACACTCGGAAGCGCCCTCCCTGTGGTTGGGGAGTCGTGCCCCTACTTCCCGAGGGGGGGCCAGCCCCATACGGGAGAATTTATGCGGAGTGGGGCCGCTGCAACAGGCACCGCTTTCTCGTGGTCGCGCCTGGGGGAGGGTTTAGGATGGAGTGTCAGCTTATCCCCCCCCATACGCCCCTCCGTGCACAAAGGAAGGGTGCATGGTTCGCATCGGTGGGCCTGGCAGGGCCATGGTAGACGATAGTCGCCCCTCCCCTACTGGTGTTGGAAGTCCGTGTTTGTGGAGTTTAGGGTCCACAATTCGACCCTTGCTTTCACGACTGGTCGCGTTTGGTTTGGCAGCCAGGAGGAGCGCCCGTGGGAATACTTATAGGTGCAGCGGCTGTTTCCTCCATCTGCAGGGCATACAGGTCCGGGTTTGATTTGAGTGCTGTGTAAGATTTGGACGAGCCCCACCTTGTGACTCGACGGTACTGGGGGTGCCGGGTTAAGGGGGCTCACCTCGGGTTAGCTCAGCGAGCAGAGGACGGGAGCGGTGAGTTTCTCCGGACTCCATGGGGGTCGGGGTGCTGTCTCAGCTGCAGGGGTCAGTGGATGAGGTGTGTGCCGGGCCCCGTTACTCCCCCTCCTGGCGGTGTCCCCTTGGGGGAAGGGCAGCCTCTGTGCCCAGGTTAGCGTTGCCGCCGCATGGGGAGAGTGCGGCGTTGAGGCCTCGGCCGCCCGGGGCGGTGTCCCATCGCGGCTTCACAGATGCAAGCGCCCTGGCAGGGGGCGGCGGGTGCACAGCAGGTGTGCGCAAGCCATGGTGCGGGGAACATAATGCATAGGGTGTGTGCGCTGCGAATGTGTCTGGCTTCGGCAGGAGTCACCGGGGGCACGGATTAGGGTCAGTCACAGCTGCGGTGGGATGGAATGATCTCTTGTCTTCCTGTTCGGCTCGTGCTGCTAATTATCAGGAACAGAATCACACACACGGGGCTGTGGTGTGAACGAAGGTCTTGGCACAGGCGAAGAGAAGTGCAGTGAACGGTGTGTGTGGGCGCGGACGATTCGGAGCGTGCCTCTTGTGTCCTGGCTTCCTTCTTTTCCTGGGACCCTGGTGGGCCCCGGGCACGTATCCGTGCTTCAGGTTTCCTCTACGGCCCGTGTGATGCACAGGGTGGAGGGCCCAGCGGGAGTGTCGGCATGTGGCCTCTGTCCATCCCGGGAGTGGTTCTCGGACTGTTTGGCGCTTTGGTTGGGGGTCAGGAGAACCTGGCGGCTTGGGCCTGGCTACACTGTGCAGGTCGACGGACATGGGTAAAGGGGGTGCAGTGGAGCGCCTGATGTTGTTGCTCCGTGCTCGACGGAATCCTAGAATTACCAGTGTTCCCCCTTTGCTGCCTTGGTTTGTGTTTGCCTCTGTCGGGGTCGAGAGGAACGGTGGTCTTGCGGGGCTCGCTTTCACATTCCCTAGGGGAAGGGCACGAATTGGGGGGGACCGAGTCGCTGCCTGCATATTCAAAGTGTTTGCACTGGAAGTGCAACGCGGCCCCTCTTATTTTCACGTGCTCGCGAGGCTGCAGAGGGCGCGGGTCTATGCACTTATGGCCCAACTTTATAGAATCCGGCGCCTCTCTGAACAAAAGCATCCACGGCGGGGGATGGTGCTCTCTTCCGAGACATTCCTCCCCTGGGCCCACCTCACCCTTGATGGAGGGGATGACCGCAGATAACTGCTCGCCCTTTTGCTCCCAGGCTGCAACTCTTTGTTTAGGGATACCTGAGCACAGTATTTAGTACGTTGTCTTTGCCTGGCTTGGTTTTCAGCCCCATGCGGGGTGGCTTGCGATCGAGCGGTCTTGTGGCTCGCTGGCCCGGTGCAGTGGCTCATGGGCAGAGCATGATTTTCAGTCGTGTGGTGTCCGCGCGGGAATTTTCTCTTAGAGTGCTCCTCCTTAGCGCTGTGCAGTACCCGTGGCCTCCCAGAAAACAGCGGCGTTGTTAGTTGGTTTGGCGCACGGAAATATGATTTGCAACACAGAGTATTCGAAACCCCGAGTCAAACCTGCGTGAATCAGTGCGGCAACCGGGGTAAAACGCAGCCCTGTCTGTCAAGAAGCGCTTTAGTTTGCAGGCTTCTGAGGTTGGCACATACTGGGAACTTATGGGCCTCTGTAGCAAGGGCGCCTGGTGGTGTTGTGTACTGGCGCCCACTTCTTGAGCCTGAGTCGGACAACCACCACGGTGAGGGGTCCGTTGGTTGTCCGACTCAGCCACTATGAGGGACACTTCACCATTGCAGTATGGCCACGCAGGATTCGTTGTCAGTCCAGGCGTCTTCTGTGGTTCCCCACATGGTTCCGCCCATGGCTTGGGAGTCTTTTCCGGCTTGGGTGCGGTGACTCCGGAGGTGAAGTTTATTGGCTTGTTGTTGCTGCCAGTGTGGGGCCGGGGAGTGGTCTCGTCGTGGTTGCCCCCTTTGGCCATGGGGCGCCTAGTTCCAATGGGCATCACGACTGAGCTCACCGTGGATAGGGTGGCAGTGCATCCCTGGTGCTTATAAGCATTGTGTGGGATACAACACACCTAATCTTTCCCACTTTGTCCTCGTCTCCAAGGATGGCAGATTGCCGCCTATCTAGTTCGGTTTGTCATTAACAGTACACTGCAAATTTGCATTATGGTGTTGGTAGTGGGCATCGTGCAATGACCCTCAGTGTATTGGGCTGTAGGGATTTTGGGGGCACAGCCCCGGAGGTGTGGTGGGCTGTTCTCGAGCAGCTCTGGGGTTGGTGGCAGGCGGGGAATCTTTCACGTGGCTTTACCGCACGTGGGTTGTTTAGTCCACCATCGGTTAACTTTGGCGTGCAGTGCCTGCTGCCCAAGCCATTCTTACAGCTTTGGGGGCCTGGTTTAGAGAAGGGTCGCACTTGCGCATGTCTAAACCTGCCCAAGCCTCGCTGGCGCCTTCCGAGGCATCAGAGCCAAGCGTGACCACCTGCATCGCAGGCAGTGGTATTTGCCTCTCCATCCTAGGGGCAGTGATGATAGGCACAAACCGGGCTAGCACCCCTCGGCGCTGTGGGGGGGAGCCCTTGAGCAGCACGTCTGCTGGTGTAGTCTTGCACAGGGTGCTTCAAGGAGATTTGAGCATGGGATGCCTTTCTAATTGTGCGCGAGTCCCAAATAGCGTTCCCATCCGGGTGGTGTCCTCATCGGGTGGGGTCTTGGTGCCGGTGCCACGGCGAGCAGAGGGAGCGTTGGGTCAGAGACATTTAGTCACGGGCTAAGGGGACCAGGGCCCCAGCCTCCGAAGGGGCCCCTTGATAGCTTTATACTTCTCTAGCGGATTGTGTTAATTACCGTTTGCCTCGAGTGCAATTTTAACGCGGGCAATGTGTGAGAAGATATTTATTAATTTGCAGAAATGTTTGTGTTGGTTCCACGCAACATCCATATAGAGTTCTCTTAGACCTAAACAGGACCTCAAAAATGAGAATTGGTGGGTGTCACAGATATTATTTTCAGTAATGTTAGGGAGCTGCTGCTGTGATCATATGTGGACAACACAAGTCACTGTCCCTCTATTTTGATGCTTACCGGCATCCTAGTCTCTTGCATATTATCCAACTCCTCACCGCAGAGACAGACATGGGTCGGTTCTGGGTTCTTTGCATGGCCATTTCTGTTTTCTTTTCTTAAAGACACCTATCTGCACAGACTTTTGGGCCTGCATTAGCCACACATATACCTCCTCCATTCTGGCCCACACTAAGACCAGTCTGCTCTGACTCCACTTTTGGTCTGGATGATGCAATAAAGCCTTTACTTGTTTAAGCTCATTGGACACTTGGTGGCACGTTTATGGCCATGTAGCGTTTCTGTCTTAGCATGAGGGCCGGCGATTGGTTTTGCCGGTTTCTACTTGAAGGGCCCGGATGGGGACAGTGCGGTTCTTTTATGGAGTATACGAAGGATATTTTAATAACATTGTATGCAGTCTCTGCGGGGGTGTGCCTAGTTGGCTACTGTGGGTGTGCCTCTGGCACATAAAATTGTACACTGCCTCTGGAATAAGCCCTAAGGCTCTGTCTAGCTACTTGGGGGACGAGCAGGCGTTAGCCTAGTGTGTACCCCTTCGCATGACTAAGGGTGGGCTCAGCCACGCGTAGGTGCACACCGTTCCCAACCGTTAACGCCATTTATAACATTGGTAGAGAAGGGATAGGGGTTGAGTGCAGTCCTTTTGCAACCGCCCCACAGGACGAAGGTTTTAGGCCACATGGTTTGTGAAGGGCTCTTGCGGTGGGAGCCTGGTTGAAGAGCTAACGTCGGGCAAGCATGTCTTGTGCTTTAATCACACTGGTATGCCCCAGTCACGAGCGGATTTTATCAGGGTGAAGCTTGCGGGGGTCAGGGAGCGCCGATGCATCAGAAGCACTGAGCAGCTTTCAGCCAGGTGTGGTATGGTTGATATCTGATGCAAGGGGCATCTGTTAGACTAGAGCTGTACTCAGATGTACAGCCTTTGGTGCTTGGAGGTCTGTTGGCTCCGCCTTTTCAAGGGAAGCCATTATCTAGCGGGGTGCTCTGAGCGGAGTATTGGCAGGCTTAATTAACTTGATCTGCTGCCAGATCAAATGTGCACCTTTGACTAATTTACAATGCAGATCACAGGAACTATTTCAGGCTCCTGTAGTAGGTGCGCATTAAGGGGAGTAACCTGGCAAGGGACCTGTGCCACGTGTGGGGTAGATTGTGTCGCTCGGTTTTGGCATGAGCACGGCTGTCCTGTCGCCGGTGGTCAGCGAAGTTGGGGCCTGTGCTCCTAGCAGTCCGGTTCGGGGAAGGCGGGGTGACCATAAGGGCAATGTCAGAGTGTTTGTGGCACGTTACCTGGGTTGGGGATTTGAGGTCTGTTGGTCCAAGGATTGGCCAGTGCATCTCCCCGCGTTCAGGTCAGTGAGCATTAGCTGTGTATGGTGTCAGTGGTTGTTCTGGGCAGGGAGACTCAGGCCAGTCCCCACCATGTGGTCTACCAGGACATCCCGCGCAAACTCCTTCAGCGGGGGTCAGCGCGGCAGGCAGGCGCTAGAGATGGGTCTTTGGATACATCTATACCTGGTTTAGTATCCTGGCTACGGAGTGGCTGCGTGACACTCCAGTGTTGGACGTGGTCAGCCTGTGGGCAGGCCTTCTAGATGGGGTTTCGAGCTCGGGCATGTCCTAGTAATGGTACAGGTACCAGAAGTCGGCCCTGGGATACAATTGCACAGGCCTGGGGAGCGGCAGAACTGAAAGGGGCTTGCGTTCGACCGCTTGGTCAGAAGGTCAGATCCTGGTAGGTTCACCTAGCAATTCATCCTCCTGAGGTCGTTAAAACGAGTGCCTTTGGAGTTGAGTAACTATAAACAGTTTTTGCAGGACAAAGATACCATGGGGTGAACGTACTCCTAATTACAGTCAGAAACGGAAATTGTATAGGTTTTTGTGTAGGTACCGGGCTCACACAACAGTGTAGAAAGCGAGAGACTTGGCGGGGAATGTCGCCCGCCCTATAGCCTTGGCAGCCAGGCACGTGGTAGAAGTTGTCATCCAACAAGTGTGCTACGGTTCAAAAAATTTGGTGAAACCCTGGGTAGGGCACACATGGGCTACAAAGTATTAATGAACATTTGCCTTCCCAGTATTCAAGTAAGGGGCAGGTAATTACACATATAGTCCCCGCCTGTCCCACTGTCTTGTCGGCTCCCTGGTATACTAGCAGAAGTTTGGGAGGGCAAGACGTCACCTGGGGTGGTGACTGGCATATTCTGAGGGACAGGCTCCATAAGCGCCATACACGGATAACTGGAGGAGAGGAAGCAAGGCGGGCTTGTTACTCTAACTTCTACCTGTATGGGCACCTATTGCCCTGAGTTGCTTGTCAAAGGTATTGCACTCCAGCCAGGCAATGTTGACACCCATCCACACCAAACCGTTTGATTTAGGTCATCCTGGGGCGCATATAGACAGCCCAGTATTAGGCCCCTGGGGTTGTCAGCACCAAGAATTACTATCTTCAACTGAACAGGAGGCATGATCGCGTGTTACACTGTCAGAAGTGTGGGCGTGTAGACTCCACCTGGGGGGGTGGTTGGCTGATATTGATGGAGCTGACGTTGGGGAGATAGTGGCGATCCAAGCAGGACACCTCGGGGTGGCATTGAATATCAAGGACGTTAACATTAGCACATCATGTCTCAGGATAGGGGTGAGACAGTCTAAAACTGATCAGGCAGGCGAAGGGAGAGTAGTCCTGTTACAGGGGCTTGGGGACACTAGGTACTGCCCTTTGCTCTTGGGCAAGGCTTATTGGCCCTCCGCCAGGTGATTGCGGTGTACCTCCGGGTGCATGAGGACGGGTCTCCGGTTACAAAGTATCAAGTAGACCACATCATGCAGGCAAGCTTGCAATAGTCAGGACAGACAGTGGGAGTTGAGAGATTCAGCAGCCACTCCGTCAGGGTTGGGGGTGGCAACCACAGCCTTTCTATCAGGGATGCGCCAGAGCATATTAAGCAGGTAGGGCGCTGGGACTCGCAATGCTACAAACGATATATAAGGCCTTGTGCGGGACGATATGGCGACAGGACTCGTATGTCCTATGTTGCAACCGACAGCAAGGTGTTTATAGGTGGACGGTTTTGGCCCGGTTTGCCAACTGATGTGGCAGTGATGTGGTTTTGTTGTGCAATTGTAGACTATTAGAATAAAAACGTTACTATATATATGGTTTTCAAACACAACATCTCCGTATTTACCAGGAACCGAGGTCTGGGTAATTGGCCATCCATGCATCGTTAGAGTGGCACGGTGGGCTGAGATAGGAAAGTGGCGTCATGGCTCCTCCGCCACAGAGTTAACGTGGCTGGGTTACCCGGATATGCGCTGGAACAAGCTGATGAGGAAGCTGCAGCAGAGACTTGGGGGAGGGATCGGTCTACCTCATATCCTGGTCATACATTTGGGAAGGAATGACCTGACGACCCTGGGGAGGAGAGTAATGCTCCAAGACATGAGGGACATCATGTGTCAGTTGAGCATTCAGCTTGGGGCATGTGAACTGTGGTGGTCTTAAACTTTACCTCGCCCAGTTTGGCAAGGAGCCCGATCTGGAGACGCCATTGAGATATCACGTAGGAGAGTGAACAGCGCCATGCGTAAATGCACGGAACAAAGGGGATTTGGCTTCATCTGGCATGGTTTACTTCAGGCCAAGTCTACGGGATGCTGGGAAGTGGATGAGGTTCACTTCTCAAGGGTAGGCATGGACTTAATTTGCTGGCCTTGGGGAGGCCTTGGAAGCAACAGGATGTAGGTAGGATATCTGCCTTGGTGGGGGGCTCTGGTGGTGACGGTGGCCACCCCCAGAGCTGTGGAGGAGTTACAGGGCGATCCAGAGTCTGCAAGGTACAGAAGGGTACTATATTGCAGCAGCACAACAAGGGTGCTAAGCCAAGGATACCCAGGGATGTTTAGCAAGTCCCCTGGAAGAACTACGGCGCCTCGCTAGCCCTACGGGCGGTTGTGGGTCTGAGCAACCGGGGGCTGCCTGGAACGCTCCGCCCACCGGTCGGGGGCGTGAGTAAGGGAGTGGACTGGTGGTTCACTGATGGGAGAGGTGGCCTCTCCCAATAATTGGTAACCACCGGTTGGCGACGGCCACGGTGCAAGTTGGCTCATCAGACGGGCAGGCGGCATAGGGGCTGGCCTGCCCTGGGATCGCCCGTAAGATAACCCACCATGTTGGCATATTGGTTATGCAAATAAACCTGCAGCAAATTTCTCCACTAAAAAGGTGTTGTGTGGTTTATTTATGCATGTTGCTGTATGAGAACTGAGTGTTGCCGATATTGGCACTATGCCAAGGCTGCCCAGGGGGGCCACGTAGGGGACCCTCCAAAAGGGCGGCCGCCTTAGTGCCACAGGAAGGCACAGAAGTCCGCTCACTAGGCTCCCTGGGCTAGGGACCAGGGGGTCTGCTGGCCGCGTCACTTCCGGCCGTGGGAGGGGGACAGGGGTACAAAAGCCTTCCCCCGCCCACTGTTCGGTCTCTTGACCGCTACCCGTCTCGCTGTTTCCCACCCTACCGCTTACCCTGCGGACGGCCAAAGGGTAGTACGGGGAGGGGAAGAATCTAAC
The DNA here is from genome assembly GCA_963921515.1 of Calotriton arnoldi. Taxonomy (NCBI): domain Eukaryota; kingdom Metazoa; phylum Chordata; class Amphibia; order Caudata; family Salamandridae; genus Calotriton; species Calotriton arnoldi. The sequence continues at coordinate 255,201 of CAWUFW010007036.1, read as the reverse complement.
TTATTGTTTTGTGTTGCAGGAGGAGTTACAGGGCGATCCAGAGTCTGCAAGGTACAGAAGGGTACTATATTGCAGCAGCACAACAAGGGTGCTAAGCCAAGGATACCCAGGGATGTTTAGCGGGTCCCCTGGAAGAACTACGGCGCTCCGTTAGCCCTACGGGCGGTTGTGGGTCTGAGCAACCGGGGCTGCCTGGAACGCTCCGCCCACCGGTCGGGGGCGTGAGTAAGGGAGTGGACTGGCGGTTCACTGATGGGAGAGGTGGCCTCTCCCAATAATTGGTAACCACCGGTTGGCGACGGCCACGGTGCAAGTTGGCTCATCAGACGGGCAGGCGGCATAGGGGCTGGCCTGCCCTGGGATCGCCCGTAAGATAACCCACCATGTTGGCATATTGGTTATGCAAATAAACCTGCAGCAAATTTCTCCACTAAAAAGGTGTTGTGTGGTTTATTTATGCATGTTGCTGTATGAGAACTGAGTGTTGCCGATATTGGCACTATGTTCCATGTGTGCTTCGGAATGAGTCAGAGGTCAGCAGAAATGGTATAGCAAGTAGGCTTTCATGTGCTGAATGTTGTTTGTTGGCTCAAGGGACGGATCCTTGGTTTCCAGGTGATCTGGAATAACTGTCCTGCTCACTGCATGCTTTGGCTTAATTATGTCCTCTGGTAGTCCAAACAATGTGATTATCAGTCTTTATATTTTCTCTCTACACAGCCTTTTCTTGAATTTAATTGCTTACAATTGCAGCAATCTGGGTAATTGTTGATGAATTGCTCACTTTGGTCTCTTAGGGGCGCGTGTTTTCATATTGGTTTTTACCTGCTCATCAACATTACAAATTGCCTGCCCCTGCTTCTGGATGGTCCGAAGAATTTGCTCTATTTCTACATGAGCTGATCAGCTTGTTAGCAAAATGTAACATGCCGTTCATAAATTTCCATTCGAGAAAAGAGCAGTGTCATTGCGGTTGCCGCCCAATTCTGGCCTTTATGAATGAAATATTGGAATTTTGCGTAATGTATTTTTTCCCGCTGAAGTGCTTTGCATCCTTTAACTCAATAATGATTGCTTTCTATTGTTCTTTCCCCGCATCATTAGTGTCTCTTAGCAGTTGTAGGCCTATTTCTGCAAAGCTCCTAATGCACCCACTAATTCAATTAATTGAACTAATTTTATGTGCCTTTTCGCCTTACATTTTCTCTACTCATTGAAATCCTAATAACAATGCGAAACTAGCCCCCTCTGGTCAGTGGGACTAGGCTGGTTAACATCAGCAACCAACATCCCCTGTTAACAAAAATGTCAAATCAGACAGCTGTACAGTACCGAATTCTGCATCTTTATTTTGGCTTCTGGCCGGTGGACATCTACCCGGGAGATTCATAGCCAGAAGCTGAAACAAGCCTCATTATAGACACAACCCACATATCACTACACCTTGCTCCCATAACAGCCGCATGCGAAGATCACAGAGTCCCATTAAAGAACTAAAGAATTAATCTACCTCACTGAATTTGCTATCACCGTGGAATATGCTGCTGGTTAAAAAAGGATTCGAATGTTTCATGAACCTCGCAGAAGGCTAAATATGCACATGAAAAATTTTAGAAAGTAGTCATTTTTGGTCTGTGCACCCCCATTTTTTGCTGACTGGCACTGGTAATAACTAACTCTGACTGTGCCCTAGGCCCAGGGCCAGTGCTATGTTTAAACACACACATGTAATAGGGTATACTCACAATTGGCCTGACAGACCCTGTAAGTACCTAGTAGAAAATAGGGCAAGGGGGTTTAATCTACATATTAGACCCTAGTATATAATAAGGCATGGAGGTTTAAAAGTGTAGCAGATTTTATGCACTTTGCATGTGTGCACTTCTGTGTGAGTGGCTGTCATTTTAAAAGCAGCATTGCCTTGCAGGACTGCTTTTAAAAGTAAATTCATTGTAAAGTTGACTTTAGTGCTATGGGCACTGTAAAGTTATAAACTAGACTATTTTTTACATATTAGGTACCCCCAAGCTCTCCCCTAGGAGTCCCTGGGGAGGAGGTGTCATGTAACTAGAAGAGGGCCCTTATAAAATAAGTTTTAAAAACCCCGGTGAGGGAAAACTGCCCATGTTAATTTTACCTAGTGCAGTAAATTCACTTCAAACTCGACTTTACTGCTGTGAGCCCTGTGAAGTGTTATTCTACCTTATGTTTACATATTAGGCACCCCCAAGGTCTCCCCAAGCTTCCCAGGGGTGGGTGGGTCATGTAACTATAAGCAGGGTCCTTATAAAAGGTATTTTATAAACCCTGGTGAGGGAAATCTGCCTATGTTATTTTTTCCCCACTGTTGATGCTTAGGCCATAGGCTAACACTGCAATATTTTATGCACGCATAATTATTGTTTGGAAGGGAATAAAATATCATTCAAAGACTTGGAAGAATGGTATGGATAAAACCAACAGATTGCCCTGGTTGAGGTTATCATAACTTCTACAGAAAATAAGTGATAAGACTTTCTTGTCTGTAAGCCAAAATCCAGCCTTCCTGCAGTCTCCCCTGATTGGTCAGCTCTAACAGGATTAGCCATGCTGCTTTGATTAGGTGATACGTGGCTTGGTCGAGCAGAGGTTGTCTGATGGAAAAAGCTCTGCAGAGGCACAGGAATGCCAGAGCAGGGGGATGGGCCATAACGAATGAGCTTAAAAAAAGAGCAGGACAGGCAAGAATGTCAGTGAGACCAATCCCCTCTTCCTACCAGAATGGAGTAGGGGGAGTTTATGGAAATGAACCACACTATGAGTTTGGTTTGCACAGGTCTTACTCCTCTACTGAGATCTCATCCATAATATATTTTGAGAGAATAATGCTTTCAGGGACAAGATTATGCCACACTTTGGAGAAAGTGGTCATGTGCCTGGGAGGGCCCCTGCATCCCATTGGTCAGCGGTGCCCCCCTGTATGATGCCCAGAAACTGAGAATAAAATGTAAGAGCTGCATTGCCTCTCAGTTCTGCTGCCTGAAACTACAAGTAGGGCGGCCCTGCTGGAATCTGGATCTCCAACCAAGGGCCTGCATTCTAGAATGGCTGCGCCAGCTGCTCACTCTGGTACTGCAGCACTGGGGACTTTGTCTTGCTTCAAGAAGGAGTAAGGAGTAGACTCCCTGCAAGCTGCAGGTTAACAGAGCCCACCTGCATCATCTCCACCAGGTGTCACCATCCTGGAGTGCCTTAAGTGGACTTTTAAGGATTTGGCCTGGTGCATTGTGGGAATTGTGGTCTAGACCTTCCAGAGACCATCCACGAGATTACAGACCTTTGTATTTGTGTTTTGGACAGTTTGAACCCACAAGGAGACCTTCAGGAAGCACATCCTGAAGTTTGGAGAACTTTGGAAAACTTTTGGGAAAAAGCTCCATAAGGTGACCGACCCAACATCAAGAATCGAGCCTCCCAGCTTCAACCACGACCCAGCCAGGATTTCAGGTTTGTCCAGTTGAAGGCTCCAGAGCTCCAAATTTCCAGGACTTGACCAGGGCCTCGAGGAAAGACAAGACATTGAACCCGCTCCGAATCCAGCCTGCTGTGGAGGATCGAGGGCCATCGGAATAAAAAGTTCCAGAAATGTTTCTAAGTGTGAAGGTAAAGTTTTGACTGGGACCTCTTGCTTAGTGTATCCGACCAGCGCTCCATCGCAGTCAGCCTGAAACTTTGACTTTGCCCTGGTCATGCGCGACCAAATGTTCCAATTGGATGCCAATAGTTTCTAAGCCTTGGAAAGGTTTTATTCTTTAAAAGTTCATATCTCCGGTTCCCTAGTTTGGATTTTTGTGGTTTTGGTGTCATTTTAAGGAAAATATTTCCTATTTTTATAAATTGGTGTGAGGTTTTTATTGTGTGTTGTGTCTAACTTATATACTGCATTGATGTTTTTAAATGCTCTACATGCCTGTCTCCTAAGTTAAGCCTTATTGCTCGCTATCAGCTACCAAGGGATGAGCAAGGGACTCATTTATAGAGACTCTTTTCAGCTCCCAGTACCATGTCGGTGGGCTTGTTACTGGTGGTAGGTGCATACTTACCCCATCAATAAACCACCTTCCAACAAAAAAAATCTATTTTCTTGTGCTACCGGTTTTAGAACTAAAGGAGCCCCCAAAAACATTCTTTATCTTCCTTATGATTGTCTAATATATTTAAAGTGTCCCCAGTCTGTGAAAGTGTTGAAACTGTGTAAGGTAACATTGTTTTCACTTTTCTAATTTAGTTAATATATCTCAAAACACATATCGTCCTACTTTAAAATAAGAGCTTACATTTGTTAGTGACCATTGTAAGGCATGCACATGTACAAACTTTTGTAACAAGAAAGATATATATTTCAATTGAGTTTTATTGTCAATACAGTTACATGCACGCATGTGCAAAAGAAAGGTACTGAAATACGAAATGGATAAGACAAAAATAAAAACAAAAATTCCTGAACAGAAACTCTTTTGGTGGGCCTGTCTGCCCATCTGAGCATAAAACCATTAAATGACAAATAGACAACTATGAAATATGCCTGTGAATAGCACTCTACCCATCAACTTCACTTCATTTAAATGTAAGATTAAAAAACGATCTGTGCTTACAGAACTGTTACTATTTTTAAATTAAGGACATATTAAGTATGAGAGAATGGATGGTATGAAGGAAAAGATATTAAAAGAGATTGTGTAATATTAACGGGGATCCCTCTCATTAACTGTTGTTTTGTACTTTTATAATACATTGTGCCATAAACAGATACAGTCCTATATTTCCTCTAACAATTGGCTGGTTTGGTATCTTCATTACACATATGGAGTGGGGCCGAACACCTCATTTTTCGCGTTTACTGCAGCCTGCGCTATAGGAAATGTTCTAAATGCAGCTCCTATTCCAACCACGTTACATTGGGTTACTCCTCACTTTGTCTTGAATATTGAAAGATAGCGATCTAGGCATTCATTGGAATTCTATGGTGAAGCTACATTGCAGCACTGCAGGACCAAATGACAGTGCTGTTCCTATTCAAAGTATACATTTCACTCAAGCAAGTTATATGTTTTTACTTTTTGTTGAAGAGTTTCATGCAGATTAGTTGAAGGATGTCAAATTTATTAAGAAAACAAAAAACACATTCCTATGAAAACCCAGACCTAACTATAATGACACTGGCTCTATCACTGCTAGTTCTAATATGTATGTTTATACTGATGTTGATTTGCTTATCATATTAGTATCATTTGACAAATCTGCACAACATTTGGCAGGCATTAAGCATATCCAGTTCACTATTAGTGTTTTCAAATCTGTGCAGATTCAATGGGGGCGGGGCATATTTACAAGGGTGATGGTCCAAAAAATGTTCATTTGCTAATAACTGTGCTACTATTTCATGAGTCAGCATGAAAATTGACAAACTATTAGCATCTTTATTTTTATCTTGCTCTATCAAGTTTTACGTGGATCAATCAAAGAGAATCAAATGTAAAAGGGCCATAAAATATTTCATATGCTAGAAACTTTGGTGAATTATAACAGACCTGCAACAAATTTGGCAGGCTCTCATCATGTTTATTGCTATATTGAGTTTCATGCAGATCCATCAAGGTGGGGCTCTGTTAAATATGGGGTCAAAAAGTGTTCCTTTGCAAATACTTTTAGTGCCGGTAATCTGAGTGGCATGAAATTTGATATGCTTTTAGCAAGCTGAGCCCAGTCCAGGAATCTCAAGTTTCAGGCAGAACCAATAGCGGAACAAAACTGAAGCAGGGGCCAAGAATTAATTTATTTACCAAACATGTTTAGTGTAATATTATGGACTGGCATAAAAATGCACAGAGCTGTAGCATGTTTAGCTTACCATAGTATATGGAGTTTCATACAAATCTGCCAATATAAAGAGAGATCCAGAGGAGTGGGAAAAAGGTGTGCATTTGCTAATAATTTGCTAATCTGCTTTAGTCAATCAAGTCCAGCTGAACACAGCCATAAAATATGCATAGCACTGGTTGGCAATAGGTTCTGGTTTGTAGACTGGCCGTACATTCCATTCATGGACAAACTTTGGTACTGCGGACCTAAAAAGTACAATGGTAAATAAAGGCTTCCTTGTCCAATAGGGGCTTTAATTTTTAATGTAATTCCAAAGAGAGTCTGCAAACCTGGGTTTGAGGAGGTCCAGATATCTCTAACTTTTAACCCTGACAATTGCCATAATTCTAAATTCTTGAAAACTATGAATGGATTTAATCCAAAACAAGCAATAGCACTTCCCCAAGAAAAGTTTTTGTGCTATGCTAAGTTTGCCATAATTGCCTTCAGGGTTTCTTTCTGTAGCAGAGAGCAAAGAACAATCAATCAATCAGACAATCAGGGTTCTTGTAAAGCACGACTATTCACCCGTTAGGTTCGCAAGGCACTGTGAGGGGGTCGATCTGCGATTCAGTCAAAGAGCCAGGTGTTGAGGTCCTTCCTGAATTGAGGCAGGGACGGTGGTGATTGCCTTAGATGTAGAGGTAGGTAGTTCCAGGGATTCGCAGCGAGGTAGGAGAAGGATCTTCCTCCCGCTGTGGTCTTGTGGATCCGTGGGATGGTGGCCAGGGCCAGTTGGGTGGAGCGGAGATGTCTGGTGGATGTGTGAAAGGAGAGGCGGTGGTTGGGGTATGCAGGTCCGGCAGTGTGGTGGGCTTTGTAGGCATGCCTTAAATGCTTAAAGGTAATTCTTTTGTTGATTGGGAGCCATTGGAGGTCTCTCAGGTGAATGGTGATGTGGATGCAACAGGTGATGTTCAGAATGAGTCCGGCAGAGGTGTTCTGGATGTTCTGTAGTTTCTTTAGGAGCTTTTTGATGGTATGTTGCCATAGTCCAGTCTGCTGCTGGCTAGTGCATGGGTGACCGTTTTCCTGCATTCGGTGGGGATTCCTAATGGAATTAAAATGGTGAATACTGCTTTACTACCCTTATAAGTGTACTCTGTCATAAAACATTATAATGTCACAAATATGTTGAATATGGTAGCTGCCACATGTTCAGATCTGTAAAACTGTGCCAAAGGTATTATCAAATAACTGCATTTTTTACTCCTTTACTGGCATTTAACATTGCCGCCCCTTCTCAGATCTGCATGAATTCTTAGATTCTTGCACTCAACTTTTTGTTCTCTATTTATTTTTGCTCTCCTCAAAGGATCTGCATGAAACTTGATAAATCCACAATTTAATATGCTAAATATGGGCCACATTTCCTGTGAATTCATCAAATAATGCCTTAGTTATTAGCACATGAACACATTGTTACTCCCTTTTAAAAGTGCTCCGGCTTGACAAATCTGCACAAATTGAAAAATACAAAGAGCATGATAAACACGCTGAACATCAGCCACTTTGTGTACAGCACCAAAGTTATGGGTAAATCAAAAATATGACTTTCCAACTGACAAGATATCTGCAAAGTTCAACCTCTTCATGCCCATCCTGGGTACCTCTTTAAGCACTAATTTATCCAAAACTACGTAAGAGATTTACACCAAACCAATAAAAGCAAAATCCCTGAGTAAAGTTCTAACATTTTTGGCAAACTTCGTTTAATTCCCTGTATCCAAGAGCAAAGAACCACATGGAAATTAAAATGGGAAATCACCTTTTGGGAGCCCCCCCCCCCTTTTCCTTCCCTTGATTAACTTACCATGAAGGACAAACCTGGATAAACTTTTCTTTTGGAAAATTTAATGCAGTTTTGTCAAACAACACCAAAGTTATTACAAAAACAAAAAATGCCTTGCCCATGGTAACACAGATATAACTAGAACTATGCTGGAGCTATCACCTCAAGTGTGCTATATATTTATATTAATGTTGATTTCCTTCTAACTTTAGAACTTGTTGCCAAACCTGAACGAAATTTGATGGATTTACCATGTTCATCTCACAAATATTGTTTTACAATGTGTGCTGATTCATCAAGCAGGGAACATTCACAAGCAGGGAGTCCAATTTTTTGTTATATACTAATAACAGTGATACTGTTTCATAAATCAGCATGAAACTGTCAGTGTAAAGAAAAAATATATGCATATATATAAATTATATATTACCTACTGCCGGTCGCCAATTGGTAGTTATAGTTAGCTGCACCAGACGGCTCTTCGATTACACAAGTGGGTTCTCGACCTTGATGAAAGTGTGACAATAGGAGAGACCCACCCCGAACAGACCATGAAGCACCTAGCTAAATAGTTCTCGGTTATCACTAATTGTGATACCTGTTGAGAGGTAGGTCCTCTCTTTATATCTAAGCCCACCCAGCACTTACTAATTGCAGAGTAGGGGGCATAGACACAGCCCTGACGAAAGCCTTAGACCCACGGCTGATTAGAGGCAGAAACATGTTGGCATAATTATTTGTACAGTGACGCATACGGGTCATTACAGCTAAGTATTGCTCCTGTATTTACCCCTTGGTAATCTTTTAATCAACCAAGGATACCACCAAATTAAAGGATACTTCAGTGGTTTATCCCATGGTTTTTTAAAGTCATAAACTGGACCTAAATCATTGTCCTGAGAGAAGAAATATCTAAGAACTCCTTCAGAAAAACCCCATTCTGCGGTCGAGTCCGCCGTGGTTTTAAAATCTTACCAGGGTGAGACGAGGTGGCAAATGATGGAGCATGTCACATTACGTGAGTCAGCCATCCTCGTCCATTTCTTGGAATTGCCTTGAATTTATGTAAAAAACAACTAGCAGCACACAGAGAACTTATTGGGTCTCTGGTATTAACATGCTGATTTGCTGATTAAGCAAACAGCATTTCTCTGAGGGTACCACGCCAAATTTTGTGTTTGTTTGAGTTATAGTTAGTGCCTTGTTTCCATAAGAAAATCATTTTTTGACTTGCCTATATTTTAGCGCCGGTAAATAAATCTTCACAAAGTTTTCTCAAAGATGTGTCCCAGTGATTCTTGATGCACATGGAAATTTTTAGGGTGATCCGTCAAGCAGGGGCCGAGAAAAGGGGGGGGGGTAAAAAAAAGTGTGTTCCCCATGTTAATTGCCGTAGGGATTTTAGTTGGGACTACAGCCCAAACCGCTGGACAGAATTACACCAAATTTGGCAGAAAGGTACTTCTTCGTCCAGAAACAATATGTTTTGTTGTTCGGATTAAATCCATTCAGTAGTTTTTGAGATATCAAACGGAATGTAAATTTGTATATACTAGGACGCAGATCTCCGAGCATCCAACAGTCCCTGTGCTGAAATGTGATTGGCTGCCAACATTTTAAGCAGGAAGTGTTGACAGCCATCTTGGGACTCGGCTTCAGCCAAGTCCCAAAAAAGAAGTCAAAAAAAAGAAAAGGGGCAGGGTAGGAATACCCCAACCCCCTGGGCCTCTTGGAGGGGTCCTGCAGGGACCACGCCTGGGGCAAAAAAGCATTTAAAAGAAATATTTTCATCAGGATTCATGGTGGATCTGTGGCTCCCACCAAAACATTTTTTAAAAAGAAATGCACGCTCTGGGGCTTCTCTAATGTTTAGCCCCTGGGTGTGCCAGGTCCGGGGACAAGCCATATTATAGAAAGAAGGGAGGATCTTTTGAGACCCTGGGACCACCATTGGCCTGGGGCTTATCTATTAACAACGGAAGATGGCTCGGACCCCCCAGCACTGGGGACCACCACCTCTCGAGGCAAAAATTCACATTAAAGAGGGTGTCTACAGTGAACCCCTGCCCCATGGACCACCATCTCCCTGGAACCTTCTATTGTTTTTAAGGAGAGGGGCCATGTGACCCCCTCCCGGGACGTTCTCAGCCCTGGGGGCCGCCACCTCCCCGGGCAGGCTCTTCTAAATCAAAGGAGGGGAGCTGTGTGGCACCCCTCCTGGAGCCATACGTGGCCCTGGGTAATGCCACCCCCGGGACATAGCTGTTTGCTGTGGTTTGGCGGGAGCTTTGACAGCTCCAGCCAAGTCACAGCAAACACTCCACTTACAGCAAGAGAGAGCTGAGAAACTGCTCTGGCTTGCTGGAAGTAGAGGTTTTGATCTGTTTCCCTGCCCGCTGTCAAGTGGGCAGGAAAACAGATTAAAGGATTGCTTCAGCACAGAGGGGGCTGCCTTTCAGCAGCTCCCTCCATGGAGAAGCAATCCCAGCTCCTGCAGGAGGCGGGGAGCCAGCAGGGACTACGGGGACTTTAAGGCTCACCCCGTGGTCCTGGGGGGTAAAAGAGGGAAAAGAGGCAAAATAATGGTCAGAAACAAGTAGAGAGAAGCAGAATAAAGGTCAGAAACAAGTAGAAGGAGGCAAAATAATGGTCGGCAACGAACAGTGAAATGCAAAATAGAGATCAGAAGGTAGCAGAAAGAGGCAAAAAAAGATTAGAAACGAGCAGAAAGAGGCAAAATAAAGGTCAGAAACTCACAGAAAAAAGCAAAATTGAGATCAGAAACAAGCAGAAAGAGGCAAAATAAAGAGTAGAAATGAGCAGATATAGGCAAACTAAAGGTCAGCAACAAGCAGAAAGGCAAAATAGAGATCAGGAACTTGCAGAAGAGGAAAAATAAAGGTCAGCAATGAGCATAAAGATGCCAAATAGAGTTCAGAAACAAGCAGAAAGAGGCTAAATAGAGATCAGAAACAAGCAGAAAGATGGAAAATAAAGGTCAGAAATGAGCAGAGAGAGGCAGAATAAAGGTCAGAAACGAGCAGCAAGAGACAAAATAAAGGTGAGAAACGAGCAGAAAATGCAAAATATAGGTCAGCAACGAGCAGAAGGAGGCAACAAAAAAGGTGAGAAATGAGCAGAAAGAGGCAAAATAAAGGTCAGAGACGAGCAGCAAGAGGCAGAATAAAGGTCAGAAACGAGCAGAAAGAGGCAGAATAAAGGTCAGCAACGAGCAGAAAGAGCCAAGATAAAGGTGAGAAACGAGCAGAAAGAGGCAGATTACAGGTCAGAAATGAGCAGAGAGAGGCAAAATAAAGATCAGAAACAAGTAGAAAGAGGCAAAATAGAGATCAGAAAGGAGTAGAAAGAGGCAAAATATAGGTCAGAAATGCACAGAAAGAGGTAAAATAGAGATCAGGAATTAGCAAAAAAAAAGGCAAATTAAAGGTCAGAAACAAGCAGAAAGAGAAAATAGAGGTCACAAACGAGCAGAAAGAGGAAAATAAAGGTCAGAAATTAGAAGTAAGAGGCAAAATAAAGGTCAGAAGTGAGCAGAAAAAGGAACAAAATGAACAGAAAATGAATAGAACCCACTCAGGCACTCATGCATCCACTCACAGAAAAACTCAGATAGACATGCACCCACTCACACACCCAGTGAGACACTCATGCACTCACTCTCACACTCACTCTGAAAGGTTACAGTTAGGAAATAACATTAAAAAAACATAGAAATTCACTGAAAAAAACAAAGGTTACAGGGATGATATAGTTAGGAAATATATTTTTAAAAAACCTTAGAAATTCACTATAAAGCAAAGGTTACAGGGACGTTATAGCAGGGCTCAGATTTCGCTCACACAAAATCATAGAAATTCAGCAGTTAAAGTTACCTGAGCTAACTATAATGCACTGCTTATGACCTCACACACTACATCACTAATGACATGGTCAGTAACATCACTGATGATATTTCAAATGGCATTACTGATGACCTCACTAATAACATCATCCACAGAACCACGCACACACCCACTCACACCCGAATGCAACAGCTCATACATCCACTCACTCACCCACACAACCACTCACATACTTATTCACAAACCCATACAAATACTCATGCACCCAATCACTCATGCATAGAGCCACTCACACACCCACTCACTCACTCATACAGGCATTCACAAAACCAGTCACTCACTGATATAAATATTCACACATGCACTCACTCATACAGATAATAATACATGTACTCAGTTACCTAAACAGTCTCTGAGACAACCACATATTCTCCCATAGCACCTCTCTTGCACTCATTTACTCACCCATACAGGCACTCATACACTCACTCACCAATATACCCACTCACACACCCACTCACTGACCCATACACCTACTTATGCACCCATTCACGCACCCATACAACTACTCATGTACCCTCACACTTACCCATACCACTCATTCACCCACACAGCCACCCATGCGCTCTCATTCACCATTTACAGCTGAATTCATTCAACTGTGCTCCCATTGGATAGTGAGATATCAGCAATGAGAAGGGACTCTCGTTTTGTGTGTGTGTGACATACAAACCAGCACTATGTTCTATGGTTAATGCCTATTGAAGGCAAAATCTATAATAATAAAAGGCATCTTGATTAATTCCATCTATGGAACTGAGTAGCTGCCATTTGGTATTAATGGAGGATTAAACACACAAACATGGTGGCCGGAGATTGTTGCATTGAACTCTGATGGCTAGTCCCTTCTCAGTGCCGACATCTTACTATCCAATGGGGGCATAGTTGAATGAATTTAAATGAAACAGTTATGGGGAGTGTTTTACCTGAATGAGCATTGATAAAGACAAGTCGCCGAAACACGATTGCTCTTGGATTAATAAATACCAGTATATCTACACCGCGAGTGCCCACTCTACTTTGTGGAGGATGTTGGTAAACTCACGTACGGAGCACCCATTTTCAAGGAGTTCAGCAGCACTGGTGGAAACGAGTTTATGAAAATATATGGAGCCATACATGGCCCTCGAGACCACCACTCTCCAGTGCTGGCTCCTGCTATGTCCCAGGGTGCCTATCCCCGGGACAATACTGTTTGCTATGGCTTGGCAGGAGTGAAACTGTTCCCGCCAAGCCATAGCAAACTGTGCTCTGTTTTGAGCAAGCGAGCGCATTTTGCTCTCGCTTAATGAAATCAGAGCACAATTGCTTTTACACACAGGGAGCTGCATGTTAGCAGCTCCCTAGCTGTAAAAGCAATGACGAGTAATTGGGTGCACTGACAGTGCACCCACATTAGAGGCCGGTCTCTGGGGATGGGGACCCCGGGCCGAAATAAGCCTGGGAGGGGACCCCCTCCCATCATCTAATTTTTTTTACATTTATAAAAAGTAGTCCAGAGGCCTTGCCCCCTTTCTCCACCACTCTGCAAACGCACCTCCGGGTGCACTGCTGGTTGGGGGGGGTGAAGTCCCCTTGGATCCAGAGGGTCCTTGGATGCCAACGACTCCTCCTGTTACCTCCAGTAAGTCCCACACAGTGGGATTGCTGTGAGGTCTTCGGAGGCCATCCCCCTTTATCCACCACTCTACAAATGCACCTCCTGGCACACTGCTGGTTGGGGGATGAAGTCCCCTTGGCTCTAGAGGGTCCTTTGGGGCCAACAAGCCCTCCTGTTACCTCCAGTAAGTCCGACACAGCAGAATTCCTGAGGGCTGGTCAGAGGCCCTGCCCCCTTTCTCCACCACTCTGCAAAAGCAACTACTAATTAAAATACCAGTAACTGGTAGGTAGTTATAGGTAGGATGTAGTTTCCAAAGGAAGAGTGTTTTTTCATTTGGCAATAACTTTAGAGTCATTTGATGAATCTTCATGAAATTTTCAAAACAAGTTTGACGCTCACTTCACCAGCTGTCTTGATAATTTTGGGGTGATCCGTCAAGCAGGGGTTTAGAAAAAGGAAGAGTCCCAAAATGCTTTTTTCTCCATGTTATTTTCCATAGGAATTTTTAGACACTGCTACAGCCCAAACCACTGAACGAAATTGCACCAGATGTGGCAGAAAGGTAGCTCTTGGTCCAGAAAGCACTCTTTTTGTTAAATGGTGTAAATCCGTTCAGTAGCTGCTGAGATATTTAAAGAAATTCCCAGATGTATATATAGGGACGCAGTGAATCCGCGACCTGTCCTGATCTCGTGCTGAGATCTGATTGGCTGCCAACACTTCAAACCAGGATGTGTTGGCAGCCATCTTGTGACTCGCTTGAACTGAGTCTCAAGAAAAAAGGCAAAAAAAGAAAAGGGGCAGGGTAGAAACACCCTGACCCCCTAGACCTCTGGAGGCGGGTCCTTGTCCCCAGGGCCAAAAAAGCATTTTTTTAAAACTTTTCAGTGGGAATCACATTGGATCTGCAACTCCTGCTGAAATTGAAAAAGAAAATGAAGCACAGGCTCCCGCACTTCATTTACTATAGGCCTACAGGGGGGGCAGGTCCTGGGGGCATGTGTAAATATGTAGGAGGGGGCACATGGACCCCCCTCCTAGAATACTTAAATCCCTGGGGAATGCCACCTTCCCAGGGCAAATTAATTGTTTATAATGATGCAGGTGGCCGCGCGCCCCCCCCCAGCACAGGAGACTGACACCTCTTCGGGGCTATACATAACAATGATATGGGGGCCACACAACCCCCGCAGCCCCAGGACCACCACCTCTCTGGGGCACATACATATAAAAAAAAGCTGAAGAGGCCCTACACCCTCCCCCTTTGCCCCGGGGACAGCCACCTCCCCGGAGCTAAAATAAATAATGATGCATGGGAGGACTCCGGTCCCCCCATGAGGCCCTGGGTACTGCCACCTCCCCGGGGCACAAATACATTAATGAAGGGGGGTCCGTTGCAGACTACCGGTCCAAGGGACCACCACCTCCTAGATGGCCCTGGGGACCACCACCCCCCAGGGCCGGCTCCAGCAATGTCCCGGGGTGCCCACTCCCGGGACATAGCAGTTAGCTATGGCATGGCGGGAACATCCTCCCGCCATGCCATAGCAAACAGTTCTTTGCTTTGAGCAAATTTAGAACTGATTCATCAAAGTCATATCTAAACTTAGGTGCATCTTTGATCCAGTAAAGCATAAGAATGTGTTCTGCACCTCTTGCTTGAAACTCTTTTCACCAAAAGTAATCAAGTACTCCTCCAACGGGATGTTGCTTTTAGTTGATTAAGTATTGAAGCATAGTTTGAAATCTGTGGTTCCAATATCTGCAAACATTGGGAGGCTCCAAAGAACATAATTCTGTGAGTGTTTTCCAATTAATGTCTGTAATACTAGCATTTGTTTTGTGAAGAAATTGATACAAATCATTTCATCCATACTCATAACAGCTAAAGTAATAAACCAAGTCAGTGGTCCTAAAGTTTTGGACATGCATTTCAATTCTCCTTGTCTACAAAACCAATATTCATTTGTCCCTCTTTGACATGCCTTAGTGTTGATCAAGTTATATTCTAGATCTTCATCTTTGTCGTGCACCTTTTCAATGAAATCCTGTGCTGTTATATGAGTAAAGCCAGTACCATTTTGCTTAACATTTGCAACAGCACAAGAAGTGACTGAAAGCAAGACCACTGACTCATTGTCAGTGAAATTGCTCTCCCACCCTCACAGCTCCACCATTAAGTGACGCCTCTCCTGAGCCCCTGCACTCCCGTAGTGTTGGTGTTCGAGGCCCTCCTCCACCCGCAGGTTATAACTGCGCCTCATCCCTGGTGGTCCAGTGGACCTCTGACTCCTTTCTCTCGCTCCGCTTTCTGCCCCTTTCAGCTCCGTTTTCACCCTTTAGCTTCTTTAGCGTTTTCACCCTTTCACTCTTTATAACATTTTTTCTTCTGCTTTCTGCTCCGTTTTTACCCTTCATTCTTTTCACCCTTTTACTCTTTATATCTTTTTCTTCTCTTTTTTTCACCCTTTCACTCTTTACTTTTTCCTCTTCTTTGCTTGCTTCCCCTGTTTTTCCCGCCGCTGCTGCCCCCACAGCCCCTCCCCCCAGCGCGACCAGCCCGAGCCAGTTCCCCTCCCCGCTCCCGCCTCCCAGCTGTCCATCCCTCCCCGACCCCTACTTAATGGCGGCCGCTGAGGGGACAGGCGAGCAAGACCACTGACTCATTGTCAGTGAAAATGCTCTCCCACCCTCGCAGCTCCACCATTAAGTGAGGCCTCTCCTGAGCCCCTGCACTCCCTTAGTGTTGGTGTTCGAGGCCCTCCTCCACCCGCAGGTTATACCTGCGCCTCATCCCTGGTGGTCCAGTGGACCTCTGACTCCTTTCTCTCGCTCCGCTTTCTGCCCCTTTCTGCTCCGTTTTCACCCTTTAGCTTCTTTAGCGTTTTCACCCTTTCACTCTTTATAAAATTTTTCTTCTGCTTTCTGCTCCGTTTTCACCCTTCATTCTTTTCACCCTTTTACTCTTTATATCTTTTTCTTCTCTTTTTTTCACCCTTTCACTCTTTACTTTTTTTCCTCTTCTTTGCTTGCTTCCCCCGTTTTTCCCGCTTCTGCTGTCCCCGCGGCCCCTCCCCCCAGCGCGACCAGCCCGAGCCAGTTCCCCTCCCCGCTCCCGCCTCCCAGCTGTCCAGCCCTCCCCAACCCCTACTTAATGGCGGCCACGCAGCGAGCGCACCGCTAGCGCGCCAAAGGCAAGCCCGTCTGCGCCTGTCCACGACCAGCGCCAAGAACCCTGGACCCCCGCACCGCCAACGCTACAACCCAGCGGCACTCCACACGCTCAACCCAGGCTGCAACAACAACTGCAAGCTAGCATCACCAGCCGACACCCACGGACTCTTCAGCTGTCACCGCTGCCGGGACACCTGCAGCACCGTCAGGAACACGGACCCAGCACAACACGCCCGCAAGAACACAACCGAACCGAAGACCCTGCAATGCATCCTCCTCAATGCCGATCACTCCACAAACATGCCACCGAAATCTGGGACCTCCTCGACAGCACCACCCCAGACGTAGCATTCTTCACCGAAACCTGGACCAACACCACCTCGGGACCGGACATCGCCATCGCCATTCCCCAAGGATACAAGATCTCCCAGAAGGACCGCCCCACCCGCCCGGGAGGAGGAATCGCCATCGTCCACAAATCCACCCTCCGGCTGAGCACATTCCCCGACGAGCCACAGACCTGATGGAACACCTACACTTCAAGATACAGGCCAGCCCTACCACCACCCTCCGAGGAACTCTCGTCTACCGACCCCCCAGACCCCGTGGACCTTTCATCAACTCCATCACGGACATCATCTCCCCGCAAGCCATCGCATCCACCAACTACACCCTGCTGGGAGACCTCAACTTCCACCTCGACAACCAACTCGACCCCAACACCACATCCCTCCTGGACAACCTCCACAACATTGGACTCCGCCAGATCGTGACCGAACCCACGCACTCAGCAGGACACACCCCCGACCCCCTCTTCACAACAGGAAACTCCATCACTTTCAGCCACACCACTGAACTCCCGTAGACAGACCATCGATGCATCCACTTCACCTTCAGAACACCCACCATCCACAGACACCAGCACCTGCTCCCACGAAGAAACTGGACCAAAATCACCAACGACCAGCTCACCTCCTCACTTGGCAACTCCACCCCAACCACCGCGGAAGACGACGACCCCAACACCGCAGCCTGAACTCTGCACAGATGGATTTCCGACAGCGTCAACACCATAGCCCCCCTCAAGAAGAACAATAACACACATGCCAAGAAAGCCAGATGGTTTACCACCGAACTTCGAGAGTCCAGACGCACATGTCGCCGGCTCGAAAAGGCCCGGAGGAACTCCAAATCCACAGAAGCCCACAACAACTTCAGAGCCGCCACCAACGCCCACCACCAACTCATCAGAAATACGAGAAAAACAATGATCGAAGACAGAATCTCCACACACGCGTACAACAGCAAAGAACTCTTCAGCATCATCAAGGAGTTCGCCCAACCCACCAGCGAGTCTACTGACATTCCTCCCTCACAAGACCACTGCAACAAACTCAGCACCTTCTTCCACCACAAAATCAAGAACATCTACGACAACTTCGACGAAGACAACCAACAAACTGAACCCTCACCAGCCACCCCGACACCCTGAAGCCAACGATTAACAGCTGGACAGCCCTCACCACCGAAGACACACTGAAGACGATGAAGTCAATCCACTCCGGGGCCCCCACGGACCCCTGCCCCCACCACATCTTCAACAGAGCCGCCGACACCATCGCACCCATGCTTTGCCACACCATCAACCGCTCCCTGGCAAACGCCTCCTTCCCCGACGACTGGAAACACGCCAAGATCAACCCCCTCCTGAAGAAGCCCTTGGCGGACCCCACCGACCTCAAAAACTACAGACCCATCACCCTGCTCCCGTTCCCAGCGAATGTCATCGAGAAAGCCATCAACAGCCAACTCGCCACCTTCATCGAAGAGCACAACATCCTCGACTCCTCCCAATCTGGCTGCAGAAAAAACACAGCACAGAAACCACCCTCCTCGCCGCAACAGACGACATCCGCTCCCTCCTGGACAGAGGAGAAACAGTAGCCCTCATCCTCCTTGACCTCTCAGCGGCCTTTGACACAGTCTCCCACCGCACCCTAACAAGCAGACTCCACGACGCAGGGATCTGGGACAAGGCCCTCAACTGGATCCACTCTTTCCTCTCCGGAAGAACGCAGCAGGTCAGACTCCCTCCTTTCCTCTCGGACCCTACACCAACCACCTGCGGAGTCCCCCAGGGGTCCTCCCCCAGTCCCACGCTCTTCAACGTCTACATGGCTCCGCTCGCCCTCATAGTCAGAACCCACGGACTCAACATTGTTTCATACGCAGACGACACCCAACTCATCCTCTCCCTATCCAACGAACCCAACGCAGCAAAACACAACTTTCAAAAAGGCATGGAAGCCGTCGCCAAATGGATGAAAAGCAGCTGCCTACAACTCAACACTGACAAAAGAGAAGTACTCATCATGGGCCCACACCCTGACGCCTGGAATGACACCTGGTGGCCCCCCGCCCTCGGAAGCCCACCCACCCCCACGGACCACGCACGCAACCTTGGAATCATCCTGGACTCCGACCTCAAAATGGACCGCCAGATCAACTCCATCACATCCTCCTGCTTCCATACCCTCCGCCTCCTATGTAAGACCTTCAAATGGATCCCCTCGAGCACAGAAAGACCGCCACTCATGCCCTCGTCACCAGCAGACTCGACTACGGCAACGCACTCTACGCCGGAATAAACAAAAACCTCACCCGCAAGCTACAAAACATCCAGAACGCCGCCACAAGACTAGTCCTCAACCTGCCAAGACACTGCCATATCTCCCAGCACCTGCGCACACTCCACTGGCTCCCCTTCGAGGCTAGAATCACCTTCAAGATTCTCACCCACGCACACAAAGCCCTCCACAACACCGGACCGGCATACCTGAACAGCTGACTCAAATTCCACGCACCCCAAAGGACCCTACGATCAGCCCTGCTCTCCTATGCCGTGGTCCCCCGCGCCAGAAAGACCAGATTGGGAGGCCGCTCCTTCTCCTTCCTCGCGGCCAGAGCATGGAACGCCCTACCGCTCCACCTCAGACAGACAACATCACTCCCCATCTTCATGAGAAACCTCAAAACTTGGCTCTTCGACAGACCCCCTCCTTGATGGACTGGAACCTGCACCTTCCCTCCTCCCCAGCGCCTTGAGACCCTTAGGGGTGAGTAGTCGCGCTTTAACATACACCTGTTTGATTGATTTGATTGATTGAAAGTTCACTCTCATATGGTTTTGGGAAAATGAAGGAATATCTTGTCGAAAGCATGGATCCTCTGAATATAATCTTGTAGCTCAGCACTCACATGCTGAAATTTAGACTGAACGATCATCATAGTGCCCACCTTTTCCAGTGGGGAACAAATGTGAGTAACATCTTGCTTCTTTTTTTTTCTAAACACTAATAGGCTCTGTTTTAACTTTCATCATCTAATACCATTCTAAAGCTCCACATAGCAGGTCTCTTGAGTGTAGTGGGTGTATACAATAATGTTCATATATTTGTTCAACTTGTTCTCCAGTAATCTGTTCAAATGGTTCAGCTTGACTTTCTTTTGCAAATGATAAGTATGTAGATGGGATGTAGTTTGCAATCTCAAAATGTATGTAGTATGTGTTGTTTTTCTCCTAATTCATGTGGCTGAAATTTTCCAGATTTCGATTGCATTCTAACTATGGTTTGAAAAGGATGGACAGTTTGAATTAAAATGCTTTCATATAAATTGTGTTGCTGTAGTTCTGTAAGGATTGGA
The DNA here is from genome assembly GCA_963921515.1 of Calotriton arnoldi. Lineage (NCBI taxonomy): Eukaryota > Metazoa > Chordata > Amphibia > Caudata > Salamandridae > Calotriton > Calotriton arnoldi. Next base: position 235,103 of record CAWUFW010007036.1, on the reverse strand, counting down.
TATATTTCCAAATTGTTATGAATTCCACATGAATGCATGAAGTCGTCGTGGTCTATCTTTCCAAGGCAGTATTTGCAGATTATATGGTATTCACAAAGAACATATCTTTCTTCGGCAAATAGAAACATAGTTAGATTTCTCCATGCCAATGCATCCTCATTTTCAGTTTTTTTAAGCAGATCTATTATTTTGGCTTGGTTCTTATATTGTGTTCTTTGGAAACAAATGCATATTTGATAAGGGATTTCAGAAAATGTTTCTCCAAATTCAAGAATATCCATTTTGTATTTGGCTAAGTCCATTCATGGATTTTTAGAATCATTCTGAGTAAAGGCTACATCTTTACAATTACTGTTTTCAGAAACTGCATCAAAGTATTAAGATTAGATATAGTCAGTAATATTGTTGACTTGGTATGGATTACAGTCAAGTAGAGAACAAGTTGGTTGTTCCAATTGCAACTATGGTGTTTTGCCAAAATAGAATGTACACACAAGTCTTTTTACCATTGAATGCTGGGTGGAGAACATTTTGATATGATGGAATGTGGTTTCAGGATAATCAAGTATGAGGAGTAGTTCCTCTGCCAGGCAGACGCACATATTGGTGCTATTTGGCCGGAGTAAATGTCGCTGAGAGATCTGTAATTCAGATCGTAATGCCCTCACACACCTGTTGGGGTGTCATGCTTCATCATAGGGTGCTCCTCGTCAGACCGGCGCTGCAATGCCTGACGGGCCTGGTGGCTACTTTGCTGGAGTTCTTTTGATCTGAGGGCACCGTAAATGATGAATGCGAGTGGGCAGGTAAGTGGTGAGTACTGGTGTAAAAAAGTGATTTAAAATAGGCACCGGGGCTCATAGATAGACCATTTAATAAGATATGGGCCCCAGGACTAAGTAAAAACAGTGGAGCTATCAGATGGTCATTAGGTACCAAGATAGCTTTAGTAACAAGTGGTCAACATGTTTCGTGACATCTACGCCCAACCGTCGGGCGGCACTTCTTCAGGACCTTGGTGATCAGTGAAGCCCCCTATTGGGGCGGGAGGTCTCCCCGCTAATCGAGGACGACCTACTAATGTGTGCCGGTATTCCCTATTTGGGAGCAGGTGTAGTTTTCAACCTAAGAAATTGGGAAACAAACATATGACATGAAGACTCCGTACAGCACAGTGAGTGCATAATACAAGAACATAGGTATTGTAGACAGTTTTGTAGGTAAAATATTGGGGAACTGTCAGCTGCGGGTAGGGCAGACCCCTTATCCCACCAGGGATTCTATCAATGTCACAAGTGAGAAACTAGTAACTACACAGGGGGCTGGGTAACTGTCATGGTGTGGTTAAAAATTAACTCAACAAGAATTAATAAAGGGTGGAGCTGACGCACAACTAATACTAACAAAAGGGAATGGGTACACTAATGCTTCGACAAGTGTGCACTTTGTCTAAAAGATAAGGGCAGGACAGGGTCACGTAGCCCTTGTGTGGCTTACCTCCAATTGAGGAGTCTATTTCTTCATAGGAGGACTGGAGGGTCCTGATCACGCTGGGGGACACCTTCAAGGAAACAAAACATTGGTAGAGCCAATCGGCTTGATCCGTTAATGCACATCAAACGAATATTAACTGGTTCAGACGGCTCGAGCTGTGCACGCCCCCACATGTCAGAAAAATGCTGAGTAATCGGCGAGCAGCCGGTGTTGTTTATTAAGGCCCAATGTGGTCTACTGACCCCTTCAAGCATGATCTTTGGTGTGCGGATAGACATTATTAGGCCTGGTGGGGGTCATGTGTCCTATAACCCTGGGCGTAGATCGCGTAGTGGCGCTACGCGTAGCTTCGCGAAGTGCACATCGCACTACGCACGCTACACGTAGCTACGCGAACTGCGTAGTGCGGTAGGGAAATGCTGTTCGCACTGATTGCACAGTGCCGGATGCTTGTCCGCACTGTGCAATCATTGCAAACGGCATCTTGCACAGTGCAAGCGGTTGTTTTCTGCCGCTCGAGTAGATTTGTAAATGTCTCTATTGGTCTGTCGTTTGATGTCTATGTGGCTGTATGCATTGGTGAGTGGGTATGTGAGTGGCTGTATGGGTGATTGATTGATTGTTTGAGTACCTGTATGGGTGTCTGAGTGGGTGGGTGAGGGTGTGTGTGACTACCTGTATAGATGAGTGAGTGAGTGAGTTAGTGGTTGTGTGGGTTACTGAGTGCATATGTGAGGGGTTGTATGGGTAAATGGGTGAGTGCATGGCTGTGTCGGTGAGTGAGTGCATGTGTCAATGGTATATGGGTGAGTAACTGGGTATGTGAAAGGCAGAATAGGTGAGTGAGGGGATATATGACGACTGTACGGGTGAGAGAGTGACTGCGAGAGTGGCAGTATGGGTGAATGTGTGCTTGTGCCAGTGACAATAAAGTTGACTGAGTACGTGTTAGTATATTTATGAGTAAGAAAGTGGGTGTGTGTGTAACTCTATGGGTGAGTAAGTAGGTGTATGATTGCATATATGGGTGAGTGAGTAAGTGTGTAGGTAGCACTTTGTATGAGTGACTCAGTGTGAGTGGCTTTATGAGTGTATGAGTGGATATGTCAGTGGCTGTATTAGTGAGTAAGTGGGTGTGGAGTGGCTGTATAGGTGAGTGAGTGGATATGTGCGTTGATCTAAGAATACATGAGTGTCTGTGTAAGTACTGGTATGTGTGTGTGAATGGGTTCGACAATGGTAGTTGCAGTGGGTGTATGAATGATTATATGGGGTGTGAGTCTGTGCATCAGAGATTCTGTGGATGAAGTCATCAGTGATGTCATCGGTGATGTCATGAGTGATGTCACTGACCATGTCATGAGTGATGTAATATGTGAGGTCATAAGCAGTGCATTGCAGGGCGTAAGTTATAGTTAGCTCACTAACTATAACAGCTGAATTTCTCTGGTTTTGTACAGGTGAAATGTTAGCTCTAACTATAACACCTCTATAACCTTTGGTTTTCTCAGTGAATTTCTATGCTTTTTTAATTCCGTTTCCAAACTATAATGTCTCTGTAACCTTTAGTTTTTTTCAGTGAATTTCTAAGGTTTTTTAAATGCTAATTCCTAACTATAACATCCCAGTAACCTTTGATTTTTTCAGTGAATTTCTATGGTTTTTTAAGCAGTATTTGTGTTTTCAGAGTGGTGGATATAGGGGGCTGGGCCTCCGACCAGCTCTCAGGAATCCCGCTGTGTAGGACTTACAGGAGGTAACATGAGGGATTCTTGGCCCCCAAAGTACCTCAGGGGTAAAGTGGACTTCATGCCCCAACTGGTAGTGCTCCACGAGCCGCGTTTGCAAAGTGGTGGAGAAAGAGGGCATGGCCTCTGAAGAACTTTGAGCAATCCCGCTGTGTGGCATTTACTGGAGATAACAGAGGGTTAGTTGGCCCCCAAGAATGTCCGTGGGGCCAACTACCCCTCCTGTTACCTCCAGCAAGTCCCACACAGTGGGTTTGCTGAGAGGATTTTAGTGGCAACGCACCCTTTCTCCACCACTCTGCAATAGTGCCTCCTGGCACTCTACTAGTTGGTGGTTGAAGTCCTTGAGGGTCCCTTGGGGCCAACTAGCCCTTCTGTTACCTCCAGTGAGACTCACACAGCTGGATTGCTGAGAGATTGTCAGAGGCCAAGCCCCCTTTCTTCACCACTCAACAAATGTGCCTCCTACACGAGCTGGCATTGCTTTCTCCCTGTGTGTAAAAGCAAAGTGCTCCGCTTTGCACTTTCCAGGAAAAGGGCCTGGCACACGGTGCATGGATGTGTGGGGGGCATTACATGTGCCCCTGGGGCCACTTAACAGTGGCCTACGGGGGCCCTGCTTAGAGCCCCCAAAGTCCCCTTCTGTCTGCCTTTTCATGGCGGTGGGACCACCATGAACAGGCAGTTGGAAGGAGCTATCCTAATCCCTACGGAAGTCACTGCGCAGGCACTGCCTCTATTGCATGGTTAGGAATCTGACCGCCATCCTGACAGGATCTTTGATTCTGTTGGAGGCGGCGGTCCTACCCTTCTGACCTCTGTGGACTGATGGGCTGCATTGCAATGCAGCGGTCGAACTGATGCCCTGGATGGCGTGCTGCCCACTATCGTAATGAGGGACTTAATGTTGGTGTTTGTTCATCTGCATATGCAAGAGGTACTCAGAATGTCTTATGATGTGCTATTTGGAGGGAAACATAAAATTGTGTTTGGAGACTTAATACAACTAACACCTGTAAAAGGTCAACTGATTTTAAGCAAACTTTTGCAGGAGCAAATTCTGAAATGTTTGGGAAGTATAGGCTATGTCAACATTTGATTGCATTTCAGATACACAGGATTAGCACAAAATATGAGGCAAGCTAACAATGAAAAATATGGAAAGATTTTTAAAGACATTCGCATTTGCATTGGAACAAACGAAGCAAACATTATGCTAAGGAAACTAAATGCACGTAACTTATTTCCTAACAGACCTGTCAGCATTAGAATGATCTTACCCCAAACTATTTGCCTTTTTCCCTTCATTTTTGCTGAAATTTCTTTTTGTTGGCCATAGGACTCTGTTCACTTTACCACTGCTAACCACTGCTAAAATGCCTGTGCTCACTCTCCTAAACTAGATCAGATTGGCTTACACCTGATTGCCATATTTATTGTACTTATAAGTCCCTTGTAGAGTGGTATACCATGTACCTAGGGCCTGTAAAATAAATGCTACTGATTGGCCGGAGTCACTTATTGTGCCACCCACTTAAGTAGCCCGTTAAAATATGTCCCAACCCTGCCATTGCAGTCTGAATGCGGTTTAAACCTGCCTATTGAATGTAGCAATATAATCCCTTTGCCAAGCCTTAAACTCCCCTTTCATTGCATATTAGTCACCCTTAATGCAGGCCCTAGGTAGCCCATAGGGCAGGGTACATTGAAGTTAAAAGATTGGACATGTACTTTTAACTTTTACATGTCCTGGCTGTGAAAAACTTCTACATTTGTTTTTCAGTACTCTGAGGCCTAACTGTCCCATAGGATACCATTGGGTTGCCTTATTAAATGCTAACCTTTGATTGGGGATGGGTGAGCGTTTAATGGTCGGTATCTATGAAATTATAATTAAAATCCTCTTTAATGGTAAAGTCAGATTTTAAATTACAAATTTGAAAACAACACTGTCAGCAATCTGTCCTATGTCACTTGAGCGCATGTAGTTGGCAGTTGGGCTTTGTTAATTTCTCCCAGACAGTCACACAATAGAGGGATTTGATGTGCCTTAATGGGCCATCTGTTAGCAGATCGGTGGTTAGAGCTGGTCACAGCCCCACTTGCAACTAAATAGGTTGTGCTTTGCCTTCACACAAAGGGCTTATCACCATTGCATTGTCCCTGCAGCCAGCTGGGAGCCAGGGAATGGGAGTCAGGATTCAAAGTACCTTTAACGGCATACTCATCTATCGTCCACCTACAGCTAAGGCCAACTTTCTAAATTCTATAGGCCAGCTCCTCGAGCTTAAGGCGAAACAATCTAACTTCACAATTTTAGGTGACTTTAACTTTCAACTCGAAAACACCGCCGACTTAGACACTGAAGTCCTTGTAGACCATATAGCTAGTACAGGACTCAGTCAGCTGGTCAAGGAGGCCACACACTCAGCCAGGCATTGCCTGGACGGGGTCTTCTCAGACCATCCGAATCTGTTATGCAACAGAGCTCTGCCACTTATTTGGTCTGACCACAAGGCAATAATGTTTGAAATTACCTTGCCACCTAAAAGGCCCTCTAAGGTATCTAAGAAAGTACTTAGCTCTCGACCTTGGCACAAGGTCGAGGGAGAAGAGCTAAGTAAGATACTTAAATGCTCTAGTCAGCCCATCCCTTTGGACCTGGATGAGGCAGTGAGGAACTATCACTCCTGGATTGACCTCGCTGGGCAGCAGCTGGCTCCCCAGACCGTGCGGCGTTCAGTTAGGCAGTCTCCCTCCGAACCTTGGTTCAATGAATCACTGAAGACACAAAAATTAATCTGTAGGAAACTTGAAAGGAAATGGAGGCTAGCAAAGGATGCCCAAACTAAATCAGACTACAGACTGGCCATGCAAACCTATAAAAAGTTTATTCTGAAGACCAAATCAGACTTCATTAAAGAAAAAATAGAGGCAGCTAATGGCTGCGCTAAAAGGCTCTTCACTATGGTTAAAAAACTCTCTAAGCTTCCAGAAACACAAGTCCAGGAAAGTAGCCAGCAATTCTGTAATAAGTTAGCAGGTGCCTTTCAACTAAAAGTTGAACAAGTCTTCGATGTTTTTCTGACCCAACCAAATCCATCTGCACCCACTGGAAAGAACTCGAGCATCAGCCCAACTCTTCATGCTAAAGCAGAGGGCTGCTCGTCCACCACACTCCCTATCTTCCCGCCTATCACGCTTGACCGGACTACCAAATTAATTTCTTTAATCCAGTCTGGATCCCCCTTCGACCCATGCCCACCTAAAATTTTGCATATGGTCCCTGAAACAATTGCATCTGCCCTCTGGCCCATCTTTAACCACATTATTACCACAGGGTATTTTCCGACTGATTGGAAAAAAGCCTCCATCCTGCCACTCCTGAAGAAACCTAACTTGGATCCTGAGGACACTTCCAATTATAGACCTATTTCTAGACTACCATTCCCAGCTAAGGTCATCGAAAGATTCTTAAATGAGGAATTGTCCTCTTTCCTCGTGGACGGTGACATCCTGGACCACTCGCAATATGGCTTCCGGGCCCATCACAGCACTGAGTTGGCGCTCATCACGGCCACGAAGGAACTTAGGCAAACCCTTGACAGAGGGGGGAGTGCTGCCCTTATCCTTTTAGATCTCTCGGCAGCCTTCGACACGGTCAACCACGAAGTGTTGATTGAGCGTCTGGCCTCGCTAGGAATCAGGGATAGAACACTCCTCCTTCTCAGATCTTTTCTGTCTAGTAGGACACAATCAGTGGCACATGATGTATTCGTCTCCCCGGATTTCTCACTTCCCTGCGGAGTCCCACAGGGCTCATCATTGAGCCCCACTCTTTTTAACTTATACGTCACCCCTTTGGCCAAGCTGATAAGAAGCTTCGGGTTCACACTGGTGTCCTACGCTGATGACACTCAGATCATTGTGTACATCAACAGTCCAGCCACGGATACCGCATCTCGATTCCAAGACTGCATGAGCCATATAGGGAAGTGGACGCAGGTTAACTGTTTGAAACTTAACACTTCAAAAACGGAAGTCATGCTATTTGGCATCACACCAATTATCTGGTCAGATAGCTGGTGGCCAATTGACATGGGCCCTCCTCCAATACCAGCCAGTAAGGTAAAAAACCTTGGAGTTCTCTTTGACTCCAAGCTTTCCTTTGAATCACAGATAAATTGTACTACATCAACCTGTTTTTTTATCCTTAAAATTCTTTAAAAAGTACTTCCGTTCAACCCTTTCGAGCTAAGGAAAACAGTGGTCACAGCTTTAATTGGGTCTAGGCTGGACTACTGCAACGCCCTTCTCACCAGTGCAAGCAAGCGCAATATACACAAACTCCAGATGACGCAGAATGCCGCTGCTAGAGTCCTGCTTGGGCTCACTTGCTTTGATTCTGCTTCCAAGGCCCTCGCTGAGCTCCATTGGTTGCCTATCAGCAAACGCATCCAGTTCAAAGCTCTATGTATTGCGTTTAAGGCTACACGCGGCAAGGGTCCTTGGCAATTGTCGCAACTTTTTAAGCCATATATCCCGGCCAGATCACTAAGATCGTCAGACAGTGGCAATCTGTCCATCCCCAAGGTACATAAAGTAAAATGGGTAGGTAAAAGTTTTTCTTACTCCACCGCCAAACTTTGGAACACCCTGCCTACTCCTCACAAAAATTAACCCAATCCGCTGCAATTCAGGAAGCGCTTGAAAACCTGGCTTTACCAACCTACCAGGTAATTCGACCTCTCTGCCTGCCTGTCTACCTAGCGCCTAGATACCCTCGGGTCTGTGTAGCACTTTATAAATTCTCCATTTCATACATTCTCCATTTCAAAGTAAAACTTCAAGAAACTTCTCTGCTTAAATGAAAGCATCAGAAAGTAAACAAGCCCCTCAGACCCACTATTCAGTTCTCCTTCTGGTCCTATGAAAGGAATATCAGAGGACTGCCTACTGCTGTGGCCTGCTGTATACTCCACAAGACTGCTTTGCTGCACCTGTAAAGACTGCTTTACTGTCTGGGGCCTACTTTGAATCCTCAGAGGCCAGCCCTGTAGCTCGAGCCCTGCTTCATCCCTTGAACCCAGGACTACCAGAGTGACTCCACCACCTACTTTGCTGGCCTCCTGAGACATAACAGGCTCCCACCATCTTCAACCCACACCTGGACCCAGCCTGAGTGAGTCCAGAACCCCCAAGTGGTACCCCTCCAGTCCTGGGCCGTTGGTTCTTGTGTTAAATGTGCCCAGATAGCCAAAATCCAAAACTTGAGACTTGGAAAATTTTGGGCTAAAAACTGCTCTGAGAAGCGAGGGAAGACTTGGGGCAAACCTGCTAGTGGATCTGCCTAAGGTGCATCAACTGTCAGCCTTACTTCACATCAGCCCTTGCTATGTTCTTCTCCGCAGCAGCAAATCCTATTCAGTGGTACCTCGGCGAAGGGGTGTCCGGCCTCATGGAACTCTCCTCGGCTACAGCCTCCTGCTTTGTACCGCTAAAGATTTTCGACTTCCAAAAAAGAGTTTAAGGGCCTGATTTAGATCTTAGCGGAGGGAAATACACTGTCACAAACGTGACAAATATCCCGTCCGCCGTATTACGATCCCATTATATCAAATGGAGAACATTATACAGGTTTGTGATGGAGTATTCCATCCACAGAGATCTAAATAAGACCCTGAGTCTGAACATAGAAATCTTCACTGCGACTTCGTCTAGCGGCTCCGTGACAATGACGCTCCTTCCCCAGACACCTCCTGCAGCCTTGCCCCGCCGGACTTTTCTTTGTCCAAACTTTTTCTTAAAAATGTCTTCCAAGTCCGAAGGCAGGTGCTGACTGTGCCCAATCCAATTCTTGTATTCGATCTGCTTTCTATTGTGGTTGGCCCTACTTTTCGACTTTGACTTGGTCTTATGAGACTAGATGTCCATGGTTGGCTCTTTGATCTTTTAGGCGCTAGTTTTGACTAAAAACCTTAGAAATTCATAACTCGGGTTTAACTGATTGGATTTTTGTCATTTTGGTGTCAAGCAGTTTATTAGAATTTACTCTACTGTTCTAAATTGGTGGGTGATTTTTCTTGTGTTGTGTTTTACTCTATTACTGTTTGAGTGCTGCATAAATACTTTTCATATTACCTCTAAGCTAAGCCTAACTACTTTTGTTCCAAGTTACTAGAGGGTTAAGTACAGGTTAATTTAGTGACTTTAGTGGTTCATGCTGATAGGGAATGTGGCTGTTGTTTGAACAGGGAATCACCCTCCATTCAGCCAACAACCCAACTTCTCACACTAACCTTCATTCACCTGCTGAAGTTATGCATCATCTTCTTTCACAATAACAATCCGTTATGGTTTAATGCCACCTGTTGATGAATGTGCAAAATTAAACTATGAAATGCTACATCTGGGAAAAAAAGAATTGTACATCTTCCTTATAAAGATAAAATGGAGTATCACAAACTAAACGTAGCTACTTACTTTAGCTACAAAATTGCTACAAAATTGCAGATGGAAAAATCAGTTTCATTTCCAGTGGGATTGGAGAAAGATTTACGGGCAACGTAAAAATTATTGTGTCATTTTACGTCACAATTTACATGTAGAAGAAGGACGAGTAAATGAGGCCATGGGGTTTCTAGTGGATGTTGTGACATCTGGCTCTACAACGTTCAAAGAGTGAATTGCATATGTTGCTCTGTCTGGTGTTAAAAAACTTACAGGATTGCATATAGAGATTTTGATGAGGCAAAAATTAATGCAGACACTACCTGTGTCACAGAATAAAATTGTTTGCGAAACTTATATGATCCTCATCTTGGTCAATATCCCATTTTGTTAAAACCTAAAATGTCTTTTAAAAGAAAAAAGTAAACAATCTACACTTACAAACAGTAGTTGAAACTGCCTACAAAAAAGCCAAAAAAATAAAAACACGAGATAAAAGAACATCAGAATGGCATAAATTGCTACAGCAATGTAATTGTTAATCTTCTTTTCTCCCTATCATCAGGCAAACAAATAATCGACCAGGATGTAGATCAACACTTCTGCAAAACCTTGATAAGTCTTCATGAAAACATTTTGTCACACAACCACATATGCCACTCTACAAGTGGCATAAGAGATATGGCAGATATTTGCAGAGGTGCTGTTCAGTATTCAACGAACAGGAATATGCTCAAGAATTTTACATGTCTGTTGTAGAAATAATAGCTACCAAAACTCACCCGAGTTGAGATCTCTTTGGTATAAGCTCCTCTTGGGAACATGAATGCTTTCATTGTCTATATTCCAGCTCCACTGTTACACAATCTGAAAGATTTTTTTATATCTACCAATACCTGATTGCAAATCAATTCCATATAAGAATTTAATATGTAAAGCTTGTAAGCAAAAATCTCATTTTGATGATTCAAAGATGCACTCTCAATAACAGAAAAAAAATATGTGTATTGCTAAATTTACTGCTTCACAACTTTCTTTTTCAGGACACATTTATGCTACTAGTGAAATCATTTTTCATCTTAGAGAGACTGCAGCATCAGGACACTACACAATCAACTTAAAGAACAGAGCAAGTTGGACAGAATGAGATGATGCTGCTCTTATTTTAAGTGTGTTTTACAAAAACAAGAGAACCCAATTAATGGTCTGGGACCTTTGGTACTGAATGTTTTACATGAACAAAGGTACCTAACAAGAAAACAGTGTTAGGAGGATTATTTATATAGAGATACAATGATATCTATATTTTACTGTTCAACTGGACATGGTCGTTTAATATGAAGAAATAAAGGAACAACATACATGTGGGAACATGTACAACATTAAAAAGGAGAAACTCAGACATTACATGGAGCATGGCCAATAATTACATCAATTAGGCCAGCAAACAATATACATTGATGCACTCTAGCACATACAAATGAAAGCATAAGGTTGTGCTTAGAGTGCTTTGAAGTCAACGACGTTTTGATCCCTTTAACACATTATTAGGATCATCTTCTAGGAGTGAGAAAGATGCCTGTTATAGTCTGAAAGTAGAAAGAAGGTGGAGGGAGGGAAGGAAGGGTGGAAATATGTTAGAAAGAGAAGGCTGATTACAGGTGCTTTGTAGAATTTGCAGTGCTCAGCAATGGTCAATATTCAGCATGCACTAACTGTGAGGTATGCTTAAAAGATAGCAAACGTACTCCTTAGGAGGTGGTGTATTTCGAGCACTGTAACGTGAATTGTCGCAAACATGCAGTGGTGTTTGCTGCGATCGTGTTTATTGGTAATTAAGTTAAAGTTAAAGACATACACAGGTCTAGTAACTGTGTGGGAAATCGTGATTAAATCAATAAGTGAATGATTTAATTAGCTAGTTTACCAAGTAAGAGCGGTGCCCGCAGCTCAAAATAAGAATCCTGGCTAGTACGAAGACAGTCCTCTTTAAAATTACGGTCGGAAGTAACTAGGCGATGGGGAGCTCTGTGAGGGTAAATAAACCAGGGTTAACAAGCACTGGAAAATCCATACAATGTGGATAACAGTATGAAAGGGGCAAGCAATTACATACCCTTTTGGTTTAATGTGGGCGATTAGGGAATGGACCAAAGTCCATTGTTCAGACAAGAAGCCAAGGCTCCAGTTCATGGAGCAACCGCTGAAAAAATAAAAAATAAATACGGGGCGTTTATATAAACGGAAAGTCAACAGGTTGAAAAATAGCCCTACGTGCACTGGGAGTCTTACCGTGATTGACGTTGGTGAACGACCTTCAAGGGGAGTGACAGCGTTCGATTGCTGTGGACTGCGGGAAAGGGAGTGTAGGAGTTAGTTTAAAATGCTAGGGTTTGTGGGAGATGACATTCTAGCAGCGCGTCCTTTTCAATGTGCTCAGAAAAGAAATTAAAGGACTGCGGCCACATTGTAAGAGGTTATTCAAATAACTAGAGTATAGAGTAATGGTACAGTTGAAAGATAAGTGGGTTGACAATTGTTATTTGATGGTTTGCTAGCAATATAAAATTGGCAATTACAGCATGTACATTGAGATCATCGTATAGGTACCTTTTAAGAAAATAGCTGGTTGCATATTATAGATAACTTATCGTGTGCAAAGCGGCAGATTATAAATAGATTCAACCTAAAATGTAAACAATGGAGTGGCCTCAATAATGCATATCTTCAGGTGATTGTGGAATTTCTTATGATAAAATGGACCGATTGGGACAAATAGCTTCCGGTTTGAGTCACATTCATAATTACAAGGCATAATGTGCATACATATGAATACATTTCAGTAGTGAAATAACGTTTTAGAAGCTTAATAGAAATTTGCACTAGCTCAATATTGTTTTGGAAGCTTATTTGGTGATCATATGAGAGTGGTCCAGTCCTCCATCCGGTTTAGACCTGTGTATAGGCTCTTGGTGCGAAGAATCTACTTGAGTTCCTCCTTGGTGGTGGTTTAACTACACTGATGACTTGCCAATCGATATCGTCTTCTGTGTGTACCTATGATGAGAAATGGTCCACGAGCGGGGCATTTGGAACCTTGCAGCGAAGGCGACTTCAGTGTTGACAGATGCAAACTCTTACTTTTTGTGTAGTTTGGCCAATGGAAATCATATTGCATGGACACAAAATGGCATAAATCACATTGGAAGTGTTACACTAAGAGAAATGTTCTAAAGAAATTCTGAAGGCATCAAATACAAATTCCTTGCTTTCAATAGCAAACTAAGCGATACCAAAGGGGATGATGGACGGAGCACTTGAGCTAATCAAACACTCACCCCCAGTCAACTGATCTGGGTTTAATGCATCATCATTCTTTAGCTCACTCCACCACCCCAGTTCAGACATGGCCATATGCAAATCAGTCTAACCCTGTGCCTCATGGGAACAGTCCAGCCCGAACTGCCAAGCCATGTCTTCCCTGGACCGGAAACAAGCATCCTGGGACCGGTTTCTGGCTATTCAGCCGTCATCAGCCAGGCTAGCTTGAATCCAGTGGCAAAGTGAACAAGGGACCCACGTCTGGGCATACCCTGCCAACTTAGGGCGAACAAAGCGATACCAAAGGGGATGATGGACGGAGCGCTTGAGCTAATCAAAAACTCACCCCCAGTCAACTGATCTGGGTTTAATGCATCATCATTCTTTAGCTCACTCCACCACCCCAGTTCAGACATGGCCATATGCAAATCAGTCTGACCCTGTGCCTCATGGGAACAGTCCAGCCCGAACTGCCAAGCCATGTCTTCCCTGGACCGAAAACAAGCATCCTGGGACCGGTTTCTGGCTATTCAGCCGTCATCAGCCAGGCTTGCTTGAATCCAGTGGCAAAGTGAGCAAGGGACCCACGTCTGGGCATACCCTGCCAACTTAGGGCAAACAAAGCGATACCAAAGGGGATGATGGACGGAGCGCTTGAGCTAATCAAACACTCACCCCCAGTCAACTGATCTGGGTTTAATGCATCATCATTCTTTAGCTCACTCCACCACCCCAGTTCAGACATGGCCATATGCAAATCAGTCTGACCCTGTGCCTCATGGGAACAGTCCAACCCGAACTGCCAAGCCATGTCTTCCCTGGACCGGAAACAAGCATCCTGGGACCGGTTTCTGGCTATTCAGCCGTCATCAGCCAGGCTAGCTTGAATCCAGTGGCAAAGTGAGCAAGGGACCCACATCTGGGCATACCCTGCCAACTTAGGGCGAACAAAGCGATACCGTCCATCATCTTGTGTGTTTTGCATTTCACCCTAAGTGGGAAGGGTATGCCCAGACGTGGGTCCCGTGCTCACTACGCCACTGGAGTCAAGCTATCCTGGCTGATGAGGGCTGAAAGCCCGAAACCGGTCCTAGGATGCTTCATTCCGGTCCAGGGAAGACATGGCTTGGCAGTTCGGTCTGGACTGTTCCCATGAGGCACAGGGTCAAGACTGATTTGCATATGGCTATGTCTGAACTGGGGTGGCGTGGTGAAGCAAAATAACGATGCATTAAACCCAGATCTGTGACTGGGGGTGAATGTTTGCCAATGTGCAACATTCCGTCCATCATCTTGTGTGTTTTGCATTTCGCCCTAAGTGGGAAGGGTATGCCCAGACGTGGGTCCCGTGCTCACTACGCCACTGGAGTCAAGCTATCCTGGCTGATTAGGGCTGAAAGCCCGAAACCGGTCCTAGGATGCTTGATTCCGGTCCAGGGAAGACATGGCTTGGCAGTTCGGTCTGGACTGTTCCCATGAGGCACAGGGTCAAGACTGATTTGCATATGCCTATGTCTGAACTGAACTGAGGTGGCGTGGTGAAGCAAAATAACGATGGATTAAACCCAGATCTGTGACTGGGGGTGAATGTTTGCCAATGTGCAACATTCCGTCCATCATCTTGTGTGTTTTGCATTTCGCCCTAAGTGGGAAGGGTATGCCCAGACGTGGGTCCCTTGCTCACTACGCCACTGGAGTCAAGCTATCCTGGCTGATGAGGGCTGAAAGCCCGAAACCGGTCCTAGGATGCTTGATTCCGGTCCAGGGAAGACATGGCTTGGCACTGGTCTGGACTGTTCCCATGAGGCACAGGGTCAAGACTGATTTGCATATGGCTATGTCTGAACTGGGGTGGCGTGGTGAAGCAAAATAACGATGGATTAAACCCAGATCTGTGACTGGGGGTGAATGTTTGCCAATGTGCAACATTCCGTCCATCATCTTGTGTGTTTTGCATTTCGCCCTAAGTGGGAAGGGTATGCCCAGACGTGGGTCCCGTGCTCACTACGCCACTGGAGTCAAGCTATCCTGGCTGATGAGGGCTGAAAGCCCGAAACCGGTCCTAGGATGCTTGATTCCGGTCCAGGGAAGACATGGCTTGGCAGTTCGGTCTGGATTGTTCCCATGAGGCACAGGGTCAAGACTGATTTGCATATGGCTATGTCTGAACTGGGGTGGCGTGGTGAAGCAAAATAACGATGGATTAAACCCAGATCTGTGACTGGGGGTGAATGTTTGCCAATGTGCAACATTCCGTCCATCATCTTGTGTGTTTTGCATTCAATAGCAAACTGACATGCAACACAGTGGCCATATTTGGGATGGTCGATGAGGGGGGGAAGGGCCCAGTAATCATTAAGTGACTCGGATGGTTTCTTTGGAGGAAGACAAGCCCTGACCAGATGGTCTTTAATGTTCTTATTTTTGCAAAATGCAAAAAGGGGGCATTACAAGTTAAAATCACCAGCATTTAGTTTTTGCCAGTGCTTTAGAATGCTTTTTTTCACTTTGTTGGCTATGGGTGAGAATGTTGTTACACTTACCAAATGGTTATGGGTGTCTTTTTGTTTTTTCGTGTAAGGAGGCTGTCACATGGACAATACCAGGCTCTCTTGATTGATCTACAAACTAATTTGCGTGGGTATCTTCTAGATAATAATTTGTCTGCCAGAATGTTGGCTTCATTAAAATAGTCCTCTTTGAATGAACAGTTTCTCCTAATACGGAGAAATTGTGAGAATGGGAGGGAGTCCTGTAAGGCACATGGATGGTGGCTACCATAGAGTAGGAAGGTTTTTCTCTCTGTAGGTTTCCTATAAAGTGAAGTTATTAGTTCTCCCTCTATGTGTCTTATCACTAGGACTAGAAATGCAATCTCCGTCCTACTGTGTGTCAGTGTGAATTTTAGCCCATTGCTATTAATATTAAGCCATTCTAAGAAGTCCATTAATGGTTCCTGGTCGCCATGCCAAACCAAGAATATATTGCCAATAAAGCGTTTCCAGGTAAGTATGTTTTCAAAGTATGGGTTAGTAGGGGTCAGTTATCTGGTAGTCTCAAGGTTATCCATGCACAGTATCGCAAAATGTTGGGCAAAAACAGCTCCCATATTGTTCCATTGATCCGTTGGTAAAATTGGTAATCGAAGAAGAACATTTTTTTGCTTAGGCTTATGGATAGTAATGTAAAATAAAGGAAGTGGGGACTGTATGTGGGCGTGTTCTGCAGTTGAGTATGTTCTCGATAACTATCAAGCCTTCCTTTTGTGGGATGTTAGTGTAGAGTGACTCTACGTCCAAAGTGCAGAGAATGTATGTGACTGGGTTGAATGGGTGATGTTTGACTTGGTTTATAAGATCCATGCTGTCCCTGACGTAGCAGCGCTTCTTCGGTACAAAGTCTTTTATAATAAAGTCAACATTCTGTCCAAGGGGTTCCCAGAGGGACCCATATCATTAACATATTTTTAACACAGACGGCCTAAAAATGTACAAGACAGTTACCTTTTTATTTTACATCAAGTTGATGACATTGTTAAAAATCTGCTGTAAGTATTGCTGTCTTTTATGCTTTTGCATATACCACATTAGTTAGATATTTCAACAGATGGACATGCACAGTATTTATGGTGGTTTTTCACAATCAAATTAATTAGCTTTTCTACAGTGTTTCATGATGACTACTACCATATGATCATCTTGAACTGTAAAAGTTCTAAATGATGACACAATACTATAACAGAAATGTTATGTCTGAGAAACACATACAAGGAAAACAATAATGGATTGACATTCCATAATATTTATTAGATACAATAAGATATCACTGCAGTAGTCTATTATAAACTTACAATATTCAGCCATTGCAGGTGTGAAATAGTTGCAAGGTGGCTCGAGAAAATAAACTTTTTAACTTCCAAGCTCCATTACATTTTCCTTGGAAAAATAAAATTGAATGAGAATAAGGGATATACACTTCATGTTGCCTACATTTAGGAGAGTTGTGAGCAAATGAAATCCTGTTTCATTCAGTTTTCCAAAAGTGAAAGTAGCTATGCCCCTCTACTCTAAGCCGCTGTTCTCCACTTTGCGACACTGTATGAAATGCCACTCCATTCCACTGTATGATACATCACTCACCTATATGATACATCACCCCACTGTACCACAGACCACTCTAATGCACAACTTCCAACCCCACTCTATGCACCTCCACTGTAACACACTGTATGACACCACACTGTATGATACGCCACAACATTCTATGCCAATCCACTCTACAACACTCTATTACACTTTATAACACTAGACGCAAACACACTCCACTCAACAACACTTCACAGAACGAGACTCTATTCAGCAACAATTCACTGTATAACACTCCACTCTATTCTACAACATACCACTCCACTATACCATCTGTGGTCTATGCCACTATATAATAGTGAACTCCACTGTGCAAGACTATGCTCTTGCACTCTATGACACTCTACTCCACGCTATACCACTACAAAACACTCTACTATACTCTATAGCACTCTACAGCACTCTATGACACTCTACAATACTCTACTCCACTCTCCAACATTCTATTCTCATCCATTCTACAGCACTGCACTACAATGTGTGTCCCTCTACCACAGGGTACTCCACTCTATATAACTTTTCGAGACTCTACTACACTATATACCACTGTACAATACTGTACTATACTTGTTGACACTGTACACTCCTCCACTGTACGAGACTGTGCTACACTATATGCCACTGTCTGACACTCTACTCCACTCACTTCCACTCTGCAATACTCTGCTCCACTCTCTTCTAGTCTATGACACCCCACTGTATGACACAGCACTCCACTCTAGTAGATGACATGCCTCTCCACTGTATGCCACTCCACTGTACAAAACTCAACTGCACTGTATGCCCCTCCACTGTACGCTACTGTACTCCACTGGACAACATATAAATCCCCTCTATGACACTCCTGTGAGGGGGAGGATGGCACTATTGATGTTACCCAGTGGCCCTCCGCTTACCAGTCACATCCAGCCTTCTTACTCTCGATATAGACGCCCTGGACTGCCTGCCCCTTTAAGGCTTGGCCGGAACATCCCGACGATGAGGAGAATAACCCGGTTTCTTCCAGCCAATCCCCGTTGTTTCTGGCCATGAAGACCCCGGTAGAGATCGTGGAAGGCGGGATTTTTGGAGAGGAAACGCCGAAGCTGGAGAGCACGTCGCAGGATCAAAGACCGGAGACGGAGCTGAGCAGAGTTGTCAGCAAAGACTGCCGGCATGTTCCCGACATCAGAGAAATGCCAGGAAGCCAACGCCCCAACAAACCACCCCACCACGCGCCTGGAGAAGCATGGCTGACCAAGGTACTTGCACGGGTCCAGGACCTGAGAGGGAGGTGGGGAGAGAGGCGCAAGGAGGACGGGGAAGAGTAACTTACTTGTCGGTCGGACAGAGACAAGCTAAGGGATGCTCTCTCTCCTGAGTATCTTTTTTGTGTTGTTGTACGTTTCATAATCTCTTGAGCCTACCGGCATATAAGAAACCGGTGACTTGTGATGGAGCAGGATAAATGAAAACATTTTAACCTCCTAATAATTTTTGTAAAATAATTAATAAACATGTTCGTTTAAGTAAATAACCAACAATGTATGTTACATGTAAAGGGTTAAAGGTAACACGCTATTTTTGTGTGCAAATTAATCAACTTATAATTGTTTACGTGTCTAACATAAACGTAATATTTGCGTACTAATAAAATAATAAACGCATGATTTGTGCTTTGAAAATAAAACGTGTGGTGGCAAAATAAAGCGATGGTAAGTAAGGGACGGCTTTATATGTTGCTTTTTGCTAGGTAATACCTAATTGGGGTACGTAGAAAGACGGGAGGGAAACGAAAGGGTTTATATTCTTTATTTTAACAATATTTTGTTTATCTTTGAAAATAGTGCGCTTAGGCCTGTTGAGCAGCGATATAAAATGGCTGCCATTTGCTAGAGTACGCATGAGCAAGAAGCCGTGTGGTAGAGGGGAAAGGCTGTGAAAAAGGATGACCACGTGTTCGTGCTGAGAGCCTAAGACGGAAGTATGGTCAAGGCTATTGTGACCTTTCTGAGCAAATGTGTGCCAAGATGATCAGCAAGAAGCGTGAGAAGTCAAACTGAATAAATGGACGGAACTGTTGAATCTAAAAAATATCAGAAAAAGATACAAATTGGACTGATCGAAACGGATGAGCAATGTCATGAACTGTGGGAAACGATGCAAGCATGGACATTCCACAAAGAACTGGTTAAGACAAGGAAGTTTGATTAAAATGTATATGGACTTGAATGAACCAATGAGAGAGAATCACGCCATAGAGATGCAACATTTTTATTCAGTAAGCTAGAATTAGGTATAAGAAGACCTACTCTTGGTGGGGAGGGGTTAGATGCTGGAGAGTGAGATGCTGGAGAGTTAGTTGCTGTTGACGGAGATGCTGTAGATGGGTGAAGTTGCGGTTGCTGATGCTGACGAGCTGATGCTGCTGCTGCTATTTTATATTTCTAGTTGAGTATAAGATGCTGCTTTTGGAGAACCTTTTTACTCCTGATAGATTTTTCATTTAGAGCTATTAGATTTTCAAAGACAGATAGATTGATCTTTTGGAGTTCTTGCTGTAACAACTTTATTTTTCCGTCTAATAGGTATGCATTGCAATTTCAATTTATTCTTATAATGATGATAAATGTAATGATCTGAATAATAAGATTAAACTTATTTCTTGCTTCAAAACTTTATATAAACTTTATTATTCTTTAAACAAATGACTCAGTGATTCTTTAGTTCAATAATTAAGGTAAAATGTTAAAGAGTTTATTGTGATTGAGCTGGTCTTAATCACCATCAACTGATTCCTACTAGTTGGTCCATCGACCAATGAGCGGAATACCTTAAAAGCAATGAGAAACATTATGTCGTGTTAAAAAGAGGTATCCCGTCTCCTTCCAGCGAATCGTTTTCTCCTAGGTTAAGGACGGAGGAAATACAGGGAATAAATGAGTAAGTGAATGTATATGCGGTGTTATGGGCCCCACCGTCATATGGATATAATTTGTGTGTTGGAGGAATAGTTGCACCTGGATGACCGAGTCATATAGGAGAAGAATATTTATTGTTAGCGCTGGATCAGATTTCTTGGTAGCAGAGTTATGGTTACTATAGATTAGTTTGGTGATTATTGATTATTGATTAGTGATTATTGATTATTGATAAGTTCATGTCTAACACTTTATGTTGAGTCGCGTTATGTTATATGTAAGTTTTCACGCTTCCGGGAAGTAGGAAGTGGAACACAAATTCAAATTCAAATTCAAGTTTATTGTTTGATTACTAAAAACCATAACAAAATATTAAAACCATGTGACTCATAAATACAAGGAGCCCCGATTAGTTCTAAAACAATGCAATAATCTTGCAATAAAAGCGGATTAAATTTTTTTTAAAGAATTGTCCGAATATGCATTTGTCTTTTGCGGATCAGGCTCCTTAGAATGACATAACAGTCACGGAATGATTTTAAGATAATCTAGAAAGAAGAGACAAATAAATATAACAGCTAATTTTTTTAAAGTGCTAAAAACAGTGTCCATGGAGACCTTGTAGGAGGAGCCGGATGGCAGCTAGAGTTTTTATTACAGAGAAATTGCAAGGCCAACCGGCGGAGGAATTGCTGCCTTCTCTTTCTCCAACACTTTAGCAGCTCTGATGACAAATTTGGTGAACCAAATGTTCAACTTTGTGTTTTCTTGGTTCATAGCTGGTATGATAGCCTGACGACATGTGCGAACTCCAAGTTTGTTCCACTCTGCTCGCAATGAAGTCCTTCTATCGTTTAGCAGGGCTGGGCATGTGCAAGCTATGTGCTCCAAGCTTTCTGAATGGTAGCCGCATTCCCTGCATTCGATATCAAGACTAGGGCGCCGCCATTGTGGCAGATGCTTTAAAAAGGGCCACTCGCCTAGCCTTAGGGCCATAAACTTAACCTTCCAATAGACGGAGTATGTACTTGATAAGTAGGATGACTCGACCCCTGGTTTGTAGTCGGAGACAACGGCCCAAGCATGTTTTCTTCTAGATAATTTTGCCCTGTCAGAGTGAAAAGACCAGAGCCGAACACTTCGCTTAATTACGGTCTTCAATGCCTGTTGTGGCGGATTTGTTCCCCAATATTCCGTTATTCCGAGTAGCTGTAGGGAGCAGGCCAGGTGGTGCTGATATTTTTGGCTGGATGCGCTGGTCGTTATTTCATTCCAGATTTTGGACTCAAGACTGCCATCCCGGAAGTTGCGCAGTCTATTACAGAACTTGATGAAAGCCCCGGCCTCGACGCCGTTGTGATCAAGCAGGCCGAGTTCTAATCTGACTTGTGCCGGAGATGAGGACCTCGGCAGGCGCCATGCTCGCTTAAAGATCCTGGTAGTTGATTTATTTAATAAGATATTTGTTGAGCCCATCATGATCTCGTGTCCATATGATAAGGAATTGGTGATCTTGGCCTTCATCACCTTGAGCAGCGGAGTCAAGCTTGGCCCTAGTAAATGTTTTGAAAGTTTAGCTGACGCAACCTCAAGCGACAGTGCTTTGGCCTTGACGGGCGTCTTTTTGTTTAGCAAAGGAACCTCTGGCATCAAGGAAAATTCCCAAATATTTATAGTGTGGCACTGTGTCGATGCTTTTATTGTTGAAAAACCAGCTGCTTTTCCGCTGCTTCTGTTTGGTGAAATGAATTATTTTTGTTTTTGACAGGTTCAATTCAAGCGCATTATCAAGTGTATAGGGAAGGAGTTCGTCAAGAAGCCTCTGCAGGCCTACCTTTGTGTGGCTCAGTAGCACTAGGTCGTCGGCGTATAACAGATTACTGATGCAGGTTCCGTCCAATTGGGGTGGATGGGAGTTGATCTTGTCGAGTGTAGAGGATAGGTCCGAAATAAACAGGTTAAAAAGAAGGGGCGCCAAGACGCAACCTTGTTTAAGGCCACTTCCTGTTTGGATCTTTTTGAAACATAGGACCCGTCGCCCAACTTTATCCTTATCCAGGTCTGTGTGTGGAGTTGTATTATCGCTTTTAAGAGGGCGGGGGATATACCCCAACGGTCTAATTTTTGCCAAAGGCGGCGCGTGGCACCCGGTCAAAAGCCGCCTTAAAGTCGACGAAGCAGCAGTATAGTTGCATACGACGGGCATCTGCCTTCTCCATCAAAACAGTTAATGTCAATAAGTTGCTGGTTGTGCCTGAGTTAGCTACGAAGCCGGTCTGGTTGAAAGGAAGACGCTGGGTTGATTCGGCCCAGGTTGACAATTCTTCTAATAAGATGCTGGCGTAGTATTTGGATTCAATATCAAGAAGGGCTATCATTCTGTAGTTTTTTGGATCATCTCTTTTGCCACTTTTGTAGATGGGATGAATGATGGCACCTTTCCAGGAATCCGGAATGTGATCATTGAGCCTGCAGTATAAAAACAATGGTGCAAGGAGGCCTGACCACAGCGTTTCATCTGACTTAAACAAGCCCTGAGGTAGACCGTTGGGGCCAGGGGCTCCGTCTGACCTGCCTTTTCTGTTTATCCGGGCAATGATGTTTATTAAAACTCCGTGTGTCGTCAGGGTCTCTAGGGTTGAATCATTCCCTGGCTCCTTACTCTCGATTGTGGGTGAATCCAGAACCCCCTCACTTGTAGTAGTTGACTCAATGTTGGCTGTGCAGTGGTTTTCAGTAACTGGTGGCCCAGGTTTGCAAGTCAAATGGGGACCAGAGTGCTCTGGCCTGCTTAAATGATCTCTGAAGTGATTAAATAGAAACTCAGTCCAGTCGCCAGCGCTTATGTTTGCGCTGCTTTGTCCTCTGCCTCCTAATTGGCCGTTGTTCACAAGGGACCAGAATAACTTTGCATTAGACCTTTTGCTGGCGTGGACTAACTTCAACCAGAACTGGTCTGACGCTGATTGTTTGTCTCTATGCACAGATGCCTTAAAAGCTTTTTGAGCTTGCTTATATTGTTTAAATAAAAATCCGTTGCCTGGGTTTTTTCTGGCCCGACATTGAGCAGCGTTTCTTATTAATTTTAAGGTTTTTGTAGCTGGTGAAATGCGAAGTTGTGGTGGATCTTGCCGGGGGTAAGATTTGGATGGAAATTCATTTAATAAACTGTTCACCAGCACTTCCCAGCTGTCGATGATTGGCACATCTTTTGAGGAAGTGGAACACGTGTGGCAAGAGAAGTCACATGGAATAGTGCATTGTCTGAGTTCATATTGGTGATAACACAGGTTGTGTTATGATAGGGAAATTCTCCACATAAAAGGTGTGTAAGTGAAATAGTGATCGGTTTCCTTGTGAAACTCTGGCCTTAATTCTCAGGAGCAGTATAGTCTCCACATGTGTTTTATCCCAGAGAAACGGGTTTACCGCTTGCTTGAAAGAAGGGTAAGGTAGAGGGAAGTGCTACTTTATCGGCGAAACTGAAAAATCTGTGGTAGGGTAGAGGTAAGCGCTGCCTACTGGAAAATACAGAGTTCTTGTGTAAATGGACAAAGCTATCTCTTTTGTTTAGTGAATCAGACAATGGAAATGTGTTTTAAATGTTGTAACTAACAAAGAATTGTTGAAAAAGAAATTGCCGATAAATTTTGTAAAGGAGGGGTCAAGAGTAGAACTGACGTAGACAAGAGCCGCGCTGGGATTGGACAGTGCGCTAGTCATACAGAAACAGGAGCAGAGCTGACGTAGACAAAAGCCGCGCTGGGATTGGACAGTGCGCTGTAGAGAGAAACCGCTCTGATTGGAGTGTTGGTGTGAGTCGCGCTAGTATTGGACGGATAGAATAGTGACGTGGAAGTTTGTGATTGGAGTGTTGGTGTGAGTCGCGCTAGTATTGGTTGGAATAACGCATAGAGAACAGTGTTGAATTACGGATAGTTTGAGGAGAGAAAGCGATTGTGAATCATGTCGTATTATGAATATGGTAGAGAGAAAACGTTGTGGATGTCGAAAGTTAAGAACTTCTTTAAGAAAGACAAAAAGGTAGTGACTAGAGAGGGACAAATAATTCCTCCGCCGAAATCACCAGCTTCACACATGATGCTGAAATATGGATATCATACATGCATATGGTTAGAAAATTGGACAAAATATACCAAGAATGATGGAGCATTGGCTTTCCCTGAGAATGGTTCATTTAATGTAGCTGTACTACGGAATTTGAGAGAGAAGATGGCAATGTTAGAACCTAGACCTAGACCGACACAGTTTGAAGCTTTAACTGAATGGGAAGATGAGATGTATGAACGAGAGAGATTCAGAGGATTAAAGAATCATGAGTTTCTGCCTGGAAGGTTATGGGGAATAAATCATGAGGACAGAATAAAGCGTTGGAGATGTGCTAATATACCAGGAGGTTTGTTTCCAGCTTTTACAGTAGAGGAAGAAGCAAAGAGAAAGTGTACAGAGAAAAAGAAACATGTAGTTATAGAAAAGTATGGGTATGGTGGTAGTGAAACGGATGACGAATTGCTGGAAGATATTTTAAACAGAAACCCACCTCCATACCAACAGACTTCTGCGGTGGTGACACCTAATGCACCGCCAATGGAAACTAGGAGGAATAAAAATCCCGAACGAAGAGATGAGATAAATAGGTCACAAGATCAATTAAAAACTTCACAAAATGAAGAGATAGAAAGTGACAATGCAACTGAATTAGCAAAAACCACAAGAGAATTGATTGAGAAAATAAGAGCATTGACAAAGAATATGGAAGCTGTAACTGTACCAGTGACGATAGGTCCAGTAATGCCAATTTTTGAGAATCAGAAAATTGATGAACGTTCTTTAGTGATTCCCATGAATTCACATTTGCAAAGAAAAAGAGAAGGGATGGAACTGAACAATGAAGGTGCACACCATTTGGTTAGTACCTATAGACCAAGCCCACCTACTAATTTGACGATAAACGAGAATGAGTTCAGAAGAATATCTATGGTAACGGAGTCTGCATCAGGGACACCAGAAAGAAGTAACAATTGGATAGAATTAAATAGTACGCCTGTAGGTCCGACTCCAGATGAGTTAAATGAATGGATGAAAACGCTAAAAACAAAAGAAACAGAAGTAAAACCATTAGATGTAATTAGGTTAAAAATAGACATGGAAGAATTGATTTTAGGAACGATTGGTACAGAAAAATTAAAAAATTATCAGGATGATGAGATTATGTTTTTGTGCAAAAGTCTTACATGGAGAGCTAGGAATTTACATGACAAATTAGAAGAAACAGCAAGTGAACTAGGAGTAGAATTTGCAAAAGTGAGAACGTTGCAGAAACCATACAGAGTAGATTTTTGTGAGAAAGATATAGAGAATCTGAATACATCAGGAAGATTGACCCAAATAAAAGAGTTAATTGTTTTACTGAGAAAATGACGTGGTGTGGATAGATGGAGAAATAGATGGACGAAAAGGAGTGAGAAAATAACAGATAAAGCATCTTTGGCTTTTGCAGTGACAGATAAGGAACCAGTTGTAAGGGAGTACCCGATGAGAGAAACTCCAGGAGGTAGTTATGTGCATGTTCCATGGACTAGACAGGATATACTGTCATTTACAAATGATTTCCCAAAGTTGAGAGAAAAGCCAGTAGAATGGTACAGACAAGTGGAGAGATTTGTGAAAGTTTCAAAGGTGTTGTGGATAGACTTGGATGGATTGTTTGATATAGTAGTGCCAGCTGATTTGTGGACAGAATGTAAGATTACTATTGATTGGCCAACTGTAGAATATCCAAGGGATGCTAAAACAGGAGCGCCAGGACCAGAAGTGATGAGGAAGTATGACCAAGTAATTACCTTTTTGAAGAATAAGATTCCACCTAAAGAAACAGATTGGGTAAAAATAGACAGAAAAACGCAGGAAAGTAAAGAATCAGTGCATGCTTATTATGAAAGGCTGTTGTTAGTTTTCAAACAGTATAGTGGTTATGAGACACTAAATGAGAAGTATATGAGTCATTTTGTATATAGATTTGTATATGGGTTGAAACCGGAGATAAGTGAAATGATTAAACAGCATATGATTTGTTGGCAGAATAGCACGGTAGACGAGGTTTTGAGATATGCTAAGTATTGCAGTGATGATATTGAGAGTAGACAGCGTAAATTGAAAGAGAAAGCCATGTGGGCACAGGTGAAAGTTGCAGAGAAGCAAGAAGCTCAATTGAGTAATACAGGTAATGAAGCAGGACAGGTTAGATCTCGACCAAATATAGGAAAAGGAAAAGGACAAATGAGCATAGATGAGGCAAAGAAAAAGTGGCCATGCCACAACTGCGGAAAGCTAGGGCATTGGAGAAACGAGTGTAAATTTCCCCCAAAACTTAATGTGGAAAATCAATCATTAAATTCACAGGTGCAGAGTGAGGTAGTTACTCAACAAAGTCAGGTGCCACAACCACCACTTCCCAAGAGTGTTAACCAACAGAAATACAGTGCAGAAACAGGATTCTACGGAGGAGAACAGGTAACACAGTTGCCGCGTGCAGCTGCCATTTCTCAATATTGGTTACGACAGGATGAGGATGAAACGGATGAAAGCTTCTGACGGTGCCTAGGAGAGGGGAAGAGTGCGTGCTTGGCGCAACTCTAGAGGTAGATCAGTCTGGTCCATTTGTGGATGGAGAAGTGAATGGTGCAAATGTAACATTCCTTGTGGACACTGGAGCTACCCGTTCTACTGTTAGGTCAGTGGAAATTCCAAACCTTCCTCTCTCAGGTGAACATATCCAAGTAGTTGGAGTTTCGAATCAGCAAATAAAGACGCCTCTTACTAAATTAGTGGAGGTAAAGATTGGTCCATTTAGTGAAATGCACCAATTTGTGGTATGCGATTGTAGTCCCGTGAACCTATTAGGACGCGATCTATTGTGCAAAATGAATTGCACTATCTATTGTACGCCAGATGGAATTGCATTTCAGACCCCAGATGAAGATGTACTGTATAAAATGACAATGGTAAATTTAGAACCAGAAGTAAATGATTTGTTTCCTGTATTTGATGCAGAGAAAATCCCAATTGAATTGAAAAAGACAGTGAAAGAAGAAGTGTGGGACTTTACAGGAGAAGATATAAGATTAATGAAAGAAGTAGATCCCGTTAAAATAACAGTAAAAGAGGGAACGAGTTACCCAAATACGCCCCAGTATAAATTGACACCAGAAATAATTGAAGGAATAACGCCAGTAATAAATAAAATGGTTGAACAAGGGATTCTAAAAGAAATCATGAGCAGTCCATGTAATTCACCAATAATGGGACTGAAAAAGCCAAACGGAACATATAGAATTGTACAGGATTTGAGGAAGGTAAACAAAATTGTAGTGCCTTGTTGTCCAATAGTACCGAACCCTGCTGTGATTCTATACCAGATTCCACGTGAAGCAGAATGGTACACAGTAATTGATTTATGTCATGCATTTTTCTCTATTCCATTGCATCCAGATAGCCAGCCATTATTTGCGTTTAGGTTTGGAGAGCGTATTTTGGCATGGTGTCGAATTCCTCAAGGGTACAGAGAAAGCCCCTCAATCTTTAATCAGATTCTAAAGAAATCCTTGGAAGATTTAAAAATGCCAGAAAAGTCAGTGATGGTTCAGTATATTGATGACCTACTGGTGGCATCAAAAACGAAGGAAGCATCTGTCAATGATACAATTGCTTTGCTGAATCATTTAGCAAAAAGAGGACATAAAGTGTCCCCATCAAAATTGCAGTTTTGTCAACAAAAAGTC
This sequence comes from Calotriton arnoldi, assembly GCA_963921515.1. Lineage (NCBI taxonomy): Eukaryota > Metazoa > Chordata > Amphibia > Caudata > Salamandridae > Calotriton > Calotriton arnoldi. The sequence continues at coordinate 207,243 of CAWUFW010007036.1, read as the reverse complement.
CAATATTTAGGGCATAAAATTGAGAAAGGAGTGCGAAAGGTAACGACTGAAAGAATAAAAATGATTCAAGGAATGAGAGCTCCAATGACGCAAAGAGAGGTAAGAATGTTTCTGGGAATGGTTGGATATTGTCGATAATGGATAAGCGGTTTTTCGCTGATTGCTAAACCGTTGCAAAAACTGACAAAGAAGGATGTTAAAGATCCTTTTGCAATGAATGATGAGGAAATGAAAGCATTCAGAGAGCTGAAAAAGAAATTATGTGAGGCTCCAGCATTGGGAATGCCTGACTATGAGAAAGATTTTGAGTTGTATTGCAGTGAAAGAGATGGATGTGCATTTTCAGTCTTGGTACAGAGACATGGAACTATGAAAAGACCCATTGCATATTTTTCAGCTGTTTTAGACCCTGTAGCGAAAGCGTTGCCTGGATGTTTGAAAGCAGTTGCTGCTACTTGTGTGAGTCTGGAACAGAGTGAAGGCATAGTGATGGGATATCCACTGAGAGTATATGTTCCCCATTCTGTGGAAATTCTCTTGACAAGAACGAAAACACAATACATGACACATAGTCTGCTGACTAGGTATGAAAAAGTAATTTTGAGTGCAGATAATGTGACCATTGACAGATGTATGAATGTGAATCCTTCAACATCATTGCCAGATGAAGAGAGTGTGATTGAAATGGATGAAGTAGATCACGATTGTCTGAATGTGCTTGAATATTGTACAAAACCGAGATCAGACATACTAGATGAGCCCTTAAAGGAATCAGATTATCTTCTGTTTGTGGATGGCTCATGTTTGAGAACGAATGATGGAGTTCTAAGTGCAGCATATGCAGTTTGCACAGTAGCAACTGTAATGGAAGCATCGTGTCTGAAAGGGATACGGTCTGCCCAAGTAGCAGAACTAGTAGCTCTGATTCAAGCATGCAAGTTGGGAAGAAATGTACGGGTTACGATTGTGACAGATAGCCAGTACGGCTTTGGGGTGGTGCATGATTTTGGTCAGATTTGGTCACTAAGAGGTTTCTTGACGTCTGCAGGAACGCCAATTAGAAATGGAGATTTTGTGAAAAAGTTGCTTGAGGCGATACAGCTGCCTAAACAGATTGCTGTCGTGAAGTGCAATGCACATAAAAATGGGGAAGACTACATAACTGTCGGTAATAAATATGCTGACGAGATTGCACAGTACTGTGCAAAGAATGTGGGGGCAGATTTACAATTAACTAACGCAGCACGGCGCAGCAAGTCATTTTGCTGCGCCATGCTGCGTTAGTTTGGAAAGCACAGGGATGCGACATATTTACAAGAATATGTCGCATCCTTGTGCTTCCCCTGCGCTGGCGCACAAACTGCAGCCATGCGCCGGCGCAGGCACCCTTGCATCATGGTGCAAGGATGCCTGCGTGCGTGGGGAGATTGTTTTTGTGCAGGAAGGGGCACCTTCCTGCACAAAAACAATCACTACAACCATTTTCCTCTTTCAATGTGTGCTGCAGAATGCAGCACGCATTGAAAGAGGAAAACAAGGAGAAATGAAAACATTTCTCCTCGGTGCTCCTCGCTACGCCACCTCTAGGGTGGCGTAGCTTTCAGACGCATCTCCAGAGTTACGATTTCTCGTAATTCTGGAGATGTGTCTTGTTCCATGAGTGTTGCATGGAACGCCCCTTCACCGCAAAGTGCTGCGTGTGAATGGGCCGTATTTACAAGGAGAGGAAAAGTCACGCAGGGTGGCTTTTCCTCTCCTTGTAAATATGGAGCAGCTCCCTGCGCCACCAGTACGTCACGAAAAGTGACGTACTGATGGCGCAGGGGGCTTGTAAATCTGCCCCGTGGTTTCTTTAAACAAAAGCCGAGAAAGAGAGCATATTTCTTGTCCTTTGCTTTTTACTAACTCTGTTGAGACATGGGATGAGGTGAGACAGTTACAGGAAGCAGCAGATGATGAGGAAAAAGATACATGGATAAAAGCAGGATGTAGAAAACATGAGGAAAATGATGTTTGGGTTTACAGATATGAAAGACCAGTAATGCCTGATAGCATGATTTCTGACATGGCACGGATGTACCATGGACAAGCACATATTGGGAGAGATTCAATGATCAGACTTTTTAGACAAACATGGTATAATCCAAAATTCAGAGCCATAGCTGAGAGTCTTTGTCAAAGATGTCTAATTTGTCAACAGTTAAATCCAGGAAGGAAGACAGTAGTGAGTCTAGGAACAATAGGACGAGAAGGAGGTCCGTTCACTAGAATGCAAATGGATTTTATTGAAATGCCCCCGTGCAACAGACTAAAGTATGTCCTAGTAGTCGTCTGTTTGTTTTCCCGTTGGGTGGAAGCATACCCAACCAGAAGGAATGATGGAATCACGGTAGCAAAACTTATGCTGCGAGAATTCATTCCGAGGTATGGTTTTCAAGTCACGATTGAAACAGATAGAGGAACACATTTCCAAAATGAATTAGTTAAACTGATTTGTGAAGCACTTAGTATTAAACAGAAACTGCATTGTGCATACAGACCAGAGGCTTCTGGTATAGTAGAGCAAGTGAATGGAACAATTAAGAACAGGTTAGGAAAAATGTGTCAAGCTACAGGACTCAAATGGCCAGATGCCTTGCCATTAGTTTTAATGACAATCAGAAGTATTCCGGAAAGGAAAACTGGACTCAGTCCCCATGAGATAATTATGGGACGAGCAATGAGACAAGCACAATTACCTGTCAACAAACTACTGACTATAACTGATGATCTAGTACTGGATTATTGCAAAGGATTGGCTGATGTGGTGCGTTCTGTGTTTCATCAGGTTGGACCGGATGCGACCACTCTTGAAAGAAAACCAGCTCACGACTTGAATCCAGGAGATTGGGTCCGCATAAAAGTCCACAGGAGAAGAAACTGTTTGGTTCCTCGCTGGGACGAACCACGACAAGTGATCTTGGTGACAACCACTGCAGTCAAATGTGTAGGAGTGAAACACTGGGTGCATGCCAGTCACACCATCAGAGTTCCAGAACCTGAAGATCGACATGTGAGTCGACATCTGGAAGTATTGGATAACAGTTCAGCATCAGAAGCAGAAGAAGAAACAAACAGGGTGCCAGAATCTGAAGATCGACCTGTAAGTCGACTTCTGGAAGACCCAACTACAAGTGCAACGACAGAAGAAGTAGAGGAAATAGCTGAAGTTCCAGAACTTGAAGATCGACATGTGAGTCGACATCTGGAAATATCAGATACCAGTTCAGAATCTGATACAGATCATTCGGATTGTGAAGAAATTCTGAAAAGAAATTGGAAATTTGAAAGCATAAGAGAAGAAACTGAGCAAGAAGATAGTAACAGTGAGCAACCAAGTACAAGTTGTGGTAAAAATCCTTCGGAGATAATATTAATAGATGAAGAAGGAGAGTTTCAAACAGAAAGCTAGAAAAATCGGAAGATCCCGAGGAGCAATAGGGACAGATAGCCAAACAAAAGAACAGGGAAATTTAGAAGCAGATAGAGAGATTGACACAAATTCGAAAGAACCTCGAGGAGGGACAGAAATAGGTGAACGAAGGAAGATAAGAAAAGAACCACAAGTAGAGGAAGAAAATGAAATTATAAAATTCAAAATAAGAGACAATAAAGAAAAAATTGAAACAGAGTCCGAAGAAAGTGGAGAAGAAAGAAACCAAAAACTAGAGTCAAGAAAAAGGAATTGGAAAACAGAAAGAGAGGAAAAAGGAAGTGAGGCAAAAAGGCCAAGAAAAGGAGACAATTGGCCCAACGAAGTAAGAAAGTTAAGACACAGATTCATAAGGTTAGATGGAAAAAGTGCTGAACAAGTGAATGAAATAACAAGTCAGAAAGAGCAAGAAAAACAAGGTGGAAAACACTTGCAGAAAAGAGTAAAGAAGGTAAATGCGAAGTATAGATCACCTGAATGGTTGTATCTTGCTTTGACTGATATCAAAGAAGAAAAGAACACTCACGAGAACCCAGAACAAAGAAACCTAATGGGTGAAGGTGAGGTGCAACAAACTTGAAGAAATTTAAACAATTTCTACCGGACTTGACAAAACACTGGATCTGACGAATTTTTACCGGATTTGACAAAATACTGGATTTGACAAAGAAAGAATTCTGAAAAGAATTAAAAGAAAGTACCAAGCAAAGACAAAAACATTGGAGTGCAGAGTGGCTAATAAGTCATTTCTGAAGTGTAGTGACACAATTTTCTTGAAAATAAATAAATAAGGTTATAAAACAAAATGGAGGATACTAGAGATAGAAAATGTAAATGTGAGTTTTTAAGTAGATGGTGTAAGATGTGCTTCTTTTGTACAGGATTATTAATGACAATATGGGTGGTTTTAGCAATCACTATTCCAATTAGTTTAGCTGTAGTAGAAACGTCTAATAAAACAGAGAAAGAAAAAGGAGCTAACACTCAAGAACCAGTTATATTAAAAAGTAGTGCAGAATTACATAAAGATAAATCAATAACAGATTTTTCAAAGAATGTTTTTACTAAATTATTATATGAGTATGTAGAAACAATGGATGTAAGAGATTGCTATGTTTGTATGCAATTGCCTGCGTCTGTAGCAGAGGGTGTGACTTATCATCACCTTCCTTTGACGTATGGAATAACATGTAGTGTTTTAGCAAGTTTATTTTATAAAACAGGTAGATTAGAATATTATTACACTGACATAGATAAGATTTTTGCGAAAGTTTCTGTAGTTCCCGAGCTAAACAAAATAAAAGAGGGAAAAACGTTTGGTGAATATTTTATAGAAGATAAGATTTTAACATTAGAGAATATAGTTAAAAACAACCTTACCTGTGAGTTAAAGAAGGAAGAAAAAGTATTTTTAGAGATGGTTGAAGAAAGAAGAGTGAAATTTCAAAGAAAAGTGATAGAAGAGACAAAAACACCTCTTTGGGCGTTTGAGGAAGACAATCATGACAAGAAAAAGACAAATGCAGCTATGACTCTGGATTGGCCCCAACAGGGAAGGTTGTGCATTAGAAGAAATAAAACAAGATATGACAATTATTTTGTGGGTTCCAGTATTTGCCATGACAATTATCAAATTTTAGGTGGATGGGGATTTAAAGGGGAAAAGATCCAATATTTCCCGGGGTCTATTATGTTTGCGGTAATAGGGCTTATTACAGGTTGCCGGACCATTGGTATGGGTCATGTTATTTAGGCCTGGTCTTTCCAAAGATTTTTCATATGGACAGAAAAGAAAAAGGAACACACAAAATGATAAATACCTTTACACGTAGAAAAAGGAAAGTTTTTCAGAAATAGTAGGTGATATTTTTGGAGCATTGATACCAGCAGTGGGAATATCTTTGAATGCATTTAAAATTCGGAAATTATCCACAGTGGTAGATCGTTTATCTACAGATACTGCTGGAGGGTTCTTGATGGTAAATACCGAGATGGTTGCCATGAGAGCTATGGTGATGCAAAATCGACTTGCCCTTGACATTCTTTTGGCAAAAGAGGGTGGAGTTTGTGGAATGCTGAAAGTCCAACATTGTTGCACTTACATTCCAGATAAAAGTGAAAATATACAAAAGTATATAACGAATATTACAAGTTTGCACAAAGAACTTGTTCCACTGGAGGTTGAAAGTGCATTGGGAAAACTTGGTAAAGGGTTTTCTTCAGTAATAAATTGGTTAACAAGAATGAGTGGATTAATAATAGGGAAAGTTATAATAATAGCAACCATGATAATAATAATAATTTTAGTGCTGAAGCTTGTAATTACATGTATAAAGAAAAGAAGAAAACAGAATAAAATAGAAAAAGAAAACATGATAAACAAGGAGAGAGAGAGAGAAATGGGTGAAATAGAGCTAGAAGAGATAAAAGAGAACATGTACAAGAAAAATAAGAGACAAGTTGAAAGGGATACAGTTGTGTAAACTAACAAAAGCAAACGGATAAAAGATATATGCTGTCTGAGAAAATTGTATAACTTGGGTTTTGTGGTGATATTAAAAATCACCAAAGGGGGGAGTTGATGGGGCAGGATAAATGAAAAATTTTTAACCTCCTAATAATTTTTGTAAAATAATTAATAAACATGTTCGTTTAAGTAAATAACCAACAATGTATGTTACATGTAAAGGGTTAAAGATAACACGCTATTTTTGTGTGCAAATTAATCAACTTATAATTGTTTACGTGTCTAACATAAACGTAATATTTGCGTACTAATAAAATAATAAATGCATGATTTGTGCTTTGAAAATAAAACGTGTGGTGGCAAAATAAAGCGATGGTAAGTAAGGGACGGCTTTATATGTTGCTTTTTGCTAGGTAATACCTAATTGGGGTACGTAGAAAGACGGGAGGGAAACGAAAGGGTTTATATTCTTTATTTTAACAATATTTTGTTTATCTTTGAAAATAGTGCGCTTAGGCCTGTTGAGCAGCGATATAAAATGGCCGCCATTTGCTAGAGTACGCATGAGCAAGAAGCCGTGTGTTAGAGGGGAAAGGCTGTGAAAAAGGATGACCACGTGTTCGTGCTGAGAGCCTAAGACGGAAGTATGGTCAAGGCTATTGTGACCTTTCTGAGCAAATGTGTGCCAAGATGATCAGCAAGAAGCGTGAGAAGTCAAACTGAATAAATGGACGGAACTGTTGAATCTAAAAAGTATCAGAAAAAGATACAAATTGGACTGATCGAAACGGATGAGCAATGTCATGAACTGTGGGAAACAATGCAAGCATGGACATTCCACAAAGAACTGGTTAAGACAAGGAAGTTTGATTAAAATGTATATGGACTTGAATGAACCAATGAGAGAGAATCACGCCATAGAGATGCAACATTTTTATTCAGTAAGCTAGAATTTGGGTATAAGAAGACCTACTCTTGGTGGGGAGGGGTTAGATGCTGGAGAGTGAGATGCTGGAGAGTTAGTTGCTGTTGACGGAGATGCTGTAGATGGGTGAAGTTGCGGTTGCTGATGCTGACAAGCTGATGCTGCTGCTGCTATTTTATATTTCTAGTTGAGTATAAGATGCTGCTTTTGGAGAACCTTTTTACTCCTGATAGATTTTTCATTTAGAGCTATTAGATTTTCAAAGACAGATAGATTGATCTTTTGGAGTTCTTGCTGTAACAACTTATTTTTCCGTCTAATAGGTATGCATTGCAATTTCAATGTATTCTTATAATGATGATAAATGTAATGATCTGAATAATAAGCTTAAACTTATTTCTTGCTTCAAAACTTTATATAAACTTTATTATTCTTTAAACAAATGACTCAGTGATTCTTTAGTTCAATAATTAAGGTAAAATGTTAAAGAGTTTATTGTGATGTAGCTGGTCTTAATCACCATCAACTGATTCCTACTAGTTCGTCCATCGACCAATGAGCGGAATACCTTAAAAGCAATGAGAAACATTATGTCGTGTTAAAAAGAGGTATCCCGTCTCCTTCCAGCGAATCGTTTTCTCCTAGGTTAAGGACGGAGGAAATCCAGGGAATAAATGAGTAAGTGAATGTATATGCGGTGTTATGGGCCCCACCGTCATATGGATATAGTTTGTGTGTTGGAGGAATAGTTGCACCTGGATGACCGAGTCATATAGGAGAAGAATTTTTATTGTTAGCGCTGGATCACTTGTTTCCTATAATTGATAGTGTTATAAGCCACTGAAATGATGTTTAAGAACCACCAAGTACCGTGGTGCATTCACAGTAGTATCTAGGATGTACCTCAGTACTTACGAAATACAAAAACAAATTGTAAATAACACAAAATTAACATACACATAATATAGCTTGACCATTACAACAGCCTTTCTGTTCTTTTTCAACTAAACATATTCTAAAAACAAAGCATTATCTCATTGGTTATACCATTTATACCATCCGGCTATAAACAGGGCTAAAGCTAAATACCAGCAACACTCATACAGATTGTGCTAGCTATTGGAAAGTAATACAGCTTTATTTCTTCTTCAAAAAATAACACAGAAATAAAAAATTATATCTCATCACATACATGTACATATATTTGTACATAAAACAGGTACACTTTAGGGGTAGGCGTAACTGGCATAATTCTCTCTAGCTTAATTAACGCAAAATTGCTTGTGATTATGCATAATTAGAAGAGAAGGGGAATCCAGCATTTAGCAGTATGGGCCAGATGTACGACCGTGGAAATAGCGCCTTGCAAATTGCGAGTTTTTTGCGACTCGCAATTTGCGAGGCGCTATTTCCAATGTACAACAGTGTTTTTCACACTGTTAGCGATTCCCAATGGGGTCGCCCTCACGGGTGATTAGTGCGCTCTACAAATAATTGATTGATTGATTGATTGATTGAATACTAATGAGCCTCTCGCAATTTGCGACCCCATTGGGAATGGCAGGCCCTCCCAGGTATGGTGGCCTGCTGGGACTGCTTTTAAATAAAGCTGTTTTTTTTAAAAATGCAGCCCGTTTTCCTTAAAGGAAAACGGGATTTATTTAAAAAAGAAAAAAATGAAACGTTTTCGTTTCATTTTTTAACGGCAGGTAGTGGTCCCTGGGACCACTGCCTGCCCTTAAAAATTATTTTCCCCTGCATTTGCAAAGGAGAAGGGGTCCCCTTGGGACCCCTTCCCTTTTGTGACCCCATTACCACCCTCTTGAAGAGGGTGGTAATTTGCGAGTGTTTTGCGCCCGCAATTGCGGACGCAAAACATTCTTACATAGGGTTGCGCTCGCTATTAGGAAGGGAATGCCCCTTCCTAATAGCGAAGTCATAAACCCTATTTTGCGAGTCGCAAAAATTGCAACTCGTAAAATAGGGTTTGTACATTCCCCATGCTATTTTTGCATGCGCAAACGGGTTCGCAAACCCGTTTGCGCATGCAAAAATGGTCGTACATCTGGCCCTATATGCTTAATGGAAAATGACCCTTGCATACAAAATGGGCCTGTGGATGCATTTTTTGCTAAGAAAATAGCACTAAATGCGACAGGACTTGAACAGCAGTAACCATCATCTGCTCTTTCTCTTTTAGTTTGTTGTTTATGTGCTCCTGTGGTAGGGTTTTTGCCCCAAATTACTCCTCATTACTCAAGCTGGCATAATTGCATAACTTCAGTAATTTTGCATCACAAGAGTAATGCATAATTATTCAAATTACTCAGATTACTCCAGAGTTATTAGAATTCCACCCAGGCCTAGTAAATTTCCAGTCCAGGGAGGACCTGGCTTGGCAGTTCGGGCTGGACTGTTCCCATGAGGCACAGGGTCAAGACTGATTTGCATATGGCTGGGTCCAAACTGGAATGGCATGGTGAGCAAAAAAACTATGGATTTAGGCCCAGAACTCTGTACTGGGGTGAATGTATGACATTGTTCTGCATTCTGTCCATCAACTGTTGTTTTTGCATTTGTCACCCCGAGTGGGACGGGTATGCCCAGACGTGGGTCCCGTGCTCTCCATGCCACTGGAATCAAGCTATCCTGGCTGAAGAGGGTGAAACCCCGAAGCCGGTCCTAGGATGCTTGTTTCCAGTCCAGGGAGGACCTGGCTTGGCAGTTCGGGCTGGACTGTTCCCATGAGGCACAGGGTCAAGACTGATTTGCATATGGCTGGGTCCAAAGTGTAATGGCATGGTGATCAAAAAAACGATGGATTTAGGCCCAGATCTCTGTACTGGGGTGAATGTATGACATTGTTCTGCATTCTGTCCATCAACTGTTGTTTTTGCATTTGTCACCCCGAGTGGGACGGGTATGCCCAGACGTGGGTCCCGTGCTCTCCATGCCACTGGAATCACGCTTCCCTGGCTGAAGAGGGGTGAAACCCCGAAACCGGTCCTAGGATGCTTGTTTCCAGTCCAGGGAGGACCTGGCTTGGCAGTTCGGGCTGGACTGTTCCCATGAGGCACAGGGTCAAGACTGATTTGCATATGGCTGGGTCCAAACTGGAATGGCATGGTGAGCAAAAAAATGATGGATTTAGGCCCAGATCTCTGTACTGGGGTGAATGTATGACATTGTTCTGCATTCTGTCCATCAACTGTTGTTTTTGCATTTGTCACCCCGAGTGGGACGGGTATGCCCAGACGTGGGTCCCATGCTCTCCATGCCACTGGAATCAAGCTATCCTGGCTGAAGAGGGTGAAACCCCGAAGCCGGTCCTAGGATGCTTGTTTCCAGTCCAGGGAGGACCTGGCTTGGCAGTTCGGGCTGGACTGTTCCCATGAGGCACAGGGTCAAGACTGATTTGCATATGGCTGGGTCCAAACTGGAATGGCATAGTGAGCAAAAAAACGATGGATTTAGGCCCAGATCTCTGTACTGGGGTGAATGTATGACATTGTTCTGCATTCTGTCCATCAACTGTTGTTTTTGCATTTGTCACCCCGAGTGGGACGGGTATGCCCAGACGTGGGTCCCGTGCTCTCCATGCCACTGGAATCACGCTTCCCTGGCTGAAGAGGGGTGAAACCCCGAAACCGGTCCTAGGATGCTTGTTTCCAGTCCAGGGAGGACCTGGCTTGGCAGTTCGGGCTGGACTGTTCCCATGAGGCACAGGGTCAAGACTGATTTGCATATGGCTGGGTCCAAACTGGAATGGCATGGTGAGCAAAAAAACGATGGATTTAGGCCCAGATCTCTGTACTGGGGTGAATGTATGACATTGTTCTGCATTCTGTCCATCAACTGTTGTTTTTGCATTTGTCACCCCGAGTGGGACGGGTATGCCCAGACGTGGGTCCCGTGCTCTCCATGCCACTGGAATCAAGCTATCCTGGCTGAAGAGGGGTGAAACCCCGAAACCGGTCCTAGGATGCTTGTTTCCAGTCCAGGGAGGACCTGGCTTGTCAGTTTGGGCTGGACTGTTTCCATGAGGCACAGGGTCAAGACTGATTTGCATATGGCTGGGTCCAAAGTGGAATGGCATGGTGAGCAAAACAACGATGGATTTAGGCCCAGATCTCTGTACTGGGGTGAATGTATGACATTGTTCTGCATTCTGTCCATCAACTGTTGTTTTTGCATTTGTCACCCCGAGTGGGACTGGTATGCCCAGACGTGGGTCCCGTGCTCTCCATGCCACTGGAATCAAGCTATCCTGGCTGAAGAGGGGTGAAACCCCGAAACCGGTCCTAGGATGCTTGTTTCCAGTCCAGGGAGGACCTGGCTTGGCAGTTCGGGCTGGACTGTGCCCGTGAGGCACATGGTCAACACTGATTTGCATATGGCTGGGTCCAAACTGGAATGTCATGGTGAGCAAAAAAACGATGGATTTAGGCCCAGATCTCTGTACTGGGGTGAATGTATGACATTGTTCTGCATTCTGTCCATCAACTGTTGTTTTTGCGCTAGTAAATTTCGACAAGAATCGATATGGCTGCTTTGAAAATATATGATGGTTTTACTTTGGGTTATTGTTAGAACTGGCATTCTTGCCATGGTTTTCCCTGACCTTTTGCCTTCAGACCGTCTGTTTTTTGCTGACTTCGTTTTTGCTGGCCTTAGACGTCTGCACACCTTACCACTGCTGTCCAGTGCTAAAGTGCTTGTGCTCTTTCCCTAAAAAGTGGTGGCATTGGCTTATCCACAATTGGCATATTAAATTTACTTATAAGTCCCTAGTAAAGTGCACTATGTATGCCCAGGGTCTGTAAATTAAATGCTACTAGTGGGCCTACAGAACTGGTGGGCTACCCACATAAGTAGCTCTTTACACGTGTCACAGGCCTGCAATTGCAGAGTCTATGTGTGCAAATTTAAACTGCCATGTCGACCTGGCAAGCTAAACCTCTTGCCAGGCCTAACCTTCCTTTTTAAACATTTTAGTCACCCCTAAGTTAGGTCCTGGACAGCCCAAGGGAAGGGTGCAGTGTATTTAAAAAGTAGGACATGTACTCTTAAGTGTTACATGTTCTGGTAGTGAAAAAGTCTTAAATTAGTATTTCACTACTGCAAGGCCTATCTGTCCCATAGGATAATACTGGGATTACCTTATTACATTGTATAAGTGCAATTGCCAAATGGGAGGATAAAATTGATTCAAGTTTCGTGTCTCTGGAATCACAATTTAAAATCACAATTTATGGTGAAGTCGGATTTTAAATTTTCATTCTGAAAATGCCACTTTTAGAAAGTTGCCATTTTCTTACTTTAGCCATTTGGTGCCTGCTACCTGTCTCTGATCAAACGTCTTGGGCTTTGTGTATTCCTCTTATACAGCCACACACAATGGGAGCTTAGGTGTGATCTGATGTGCCAGGCAGGATGGGAGGGAGGAGCTGGGCACAGCCTCACTTACACCTGAATAGTCTGTGTCCTGTCCACACAAAAAGGGATGCACAACCCCCTGTAGTGAGTCTGGAGCCAGGGCAGGAAAGACAGTTTGTGCACTTAAAAGGCAACTCTTTGAAGTCTCCCCACTTCAAAGGCACCACTGGGTATAAGTAGTGGACCTCAGTCACCACAACTTCTGCACACCTCTGGACCTGTGGGTACTGTGCCAGAAAGAAGGACTGCTGTGCTGCTGAAAGAACTGCCACTCTGCTGGACTGCTACTCTTCTGGACTCCTGCTTTGTGCCCCTACTGCCTGCTGCCTTCTTGTCTGGGTGAGAAGGACAGAACCCAGAGTGACTCCAAGGGCTCATTAGCTGGCCTCCTAATCTGAAGCCTCAAGGACATAATAGGCTTCCAACAACCTTGCAACTGCACCTGGACTCTGCCATCTGTGAGTCTACCCTGCCAAGTGGTGCCATCCCAGTCCTGGACCCTTGAAAGTGGGCCAAAGGTGCTTACCAGCAGAACTGCAGCATATTCACTGGTAGGCGGTGCATCCTCGAGTGGAACTGACACATCTTGGTTGAGCGGAACATACTCTAGCAGAACCGACCCATTTCTGCTGATGCGTGGATTGTGCCTGGCGCAGAAGGTACAATCTCGCATCTTCAGAACTAACGCATCACTGACGGCACTGCACATCTCTGATCCAGGTGCTCACATCTCTCGTCAACATCCTAAGTGGGGCGGGTTTGCCCAGACGTGGGTCCCGTGCACGCTGTGTCACTGGAACCAAGCTGTACCCAGCTGATGAGCCCATAACTAGGGCGAAACCGGTCCTGAGTTGCTTGTGGTCCAGTTCAAGCAGCACCTGGCTTGGCAGTTCAGGCTGGACTGTTCGGCCTGGAGCAGGGTCAAGAATGATTTACATATAGCTGGGTCCAAACTGAGGTGACATGGTGTGCAAAATAACAATGGATTGGGATGCGACCCGAGTAATTACCAGTGGCTAAGATTCATTCAAGCATTCCATCCATCACTTTTTTGTTTACTAAAAAGCACATATGGCAGAGTGCATTGCATTTAATACGTAGGACTTGTGTTTTTGAGTTTTATAGGTCCTGGTTGTGAAAAATTCCTAAATAAATTTTTCACTACTGCAAGTGCTATCTCTTCCACTGGATAACATTGGGTTACCTAAAGACATTTAATAAACGATACATTTTGTTTGGGAACATGTAGAAACTTCATGTTTGATCTCTAGAGAATTATAATTTAAAATCCTCTTTCATTGTAAAGTCGAATTTTAAGTCACAGTTCTGAAAATGCCACTTTCAGAAAATTCAATCAACAAAAGGGGTTAGGCCCAAAGGACAAGGATCAGGTAGGGCCGTGTAAATTATTAGAAAAAGGGGGGGAATCTGATACCTTATCAATTTTGAAACTAATTCTTTGAAGCAACGATCAAACAAATTCCTTTTAGTTTGATCAGGTATTTATTTATCCTTTCCATTTATAGATATTCGTATATTTTTCAAAGAAGTTCAAATGTGAAAAAGAAAAACAACACTTATTCATTCCAAAGCCATGTACAATAACCAATAAAACATTCGACAATTACAAAAAACATCATAAACAACAAACATTAAAAGTGTGACATTACTACATAACACAAATAACATGCATATTCTTACACCATTTCATAATTTGCCAAATAGGCAACCCTTGAAGCTACCAATTCATCAAACTCAAGGGAATGCTACACACAGGGAACACACTTATGCATACGACAGGGGATAATTGTCATTACATTTCCCTCAACCAGAATGCATATTAATTCACAGTTCCTCAGTGTTTTGAATGCCAACGCGTTTCGAGTCCTAGGCAAAAAGTCTGGGGGCTCTCATCAGGGCTTCTTATTTATGGATACTGGTGTGATCTGATGGAAAATGTTATCACCATCGGTAATGTTCTCAATGGGTCGTGAAGGGGATTTATATCAATCCTGCAAGGATACACTGTTAATCCCGCTTGTGTCCTTTACGTGTCGATTTTAGCACATGTCCGACGGCTTCAGATATTATCTGCGACGGAGAGAATCTCACGAAGCAGATTCGCTTCAGACGCTCGTGTTGGCCGTGAAGAGAGGAAGCAACAGTTGGATTAATTTAATAGAAGAACGCGGGATATGTTGGAATTGAACAACGTTGTCTGAAGCGAATCTGCTTCGTGAGATTCTCTCCGTCGCAGATAATATCTGAAGCCGTCGGACATGTGCTAAAATCGACCCGTAAAGGACACAAGCGGGATTAACAGTGTATCCTTGCAGGATTGATATAAATCCCCTTCACGACCCATTGAGAACATTACCGATGGTGATAACATTTTCCATCAGAATCCACCAGTATCCATAAATAAGAAGCCCTGATGAGAGCCCCCGGACTTTTTGCCTGGGACTCGAAACGCGTTGGCATTCAATAACACTGAGGAACTGTGAATTAATATGCGTTCTGGTTGAGGGAAATGTAATGACAATTATCCCCTGTCGTATGCATAAGTGTGTTCCCTGTGTGTAGCATTCCCTTGAGTTTGATAAATTGGTAGCTTCAAGGGTTGCCTATTTGGCAAATTCTGAAATGGTGTAAGAATATGCATGTTATTTGTGTTATGTAGTAATGTCACACTGTTAATGTTTGTAGTTTATGATGTTTTTTGTAATTGTCGAATGTTTTATTGGTTATTGTACATGGCTTATGAATAAGTGTTGTTTTTCTTTTTCACATTTGAACTTCTTTGAAAAATCTATGAATATCTATAAATGGAAAGGTTAAATAAATAACCTGATCAAACTAAAAGGAATTTGTTTGATCGTTGCTCCAAAGAATTAGCTTTAAAATTGATAAGGTATCAGGTTCCCCCCTTTTTTCTAATGACTTTCAGAAAATTGGCATTTTTTTGTCTAAACTCTTTGGTGCCTGCAGCCTGAGTCACATGACTAGGTGTAGTTGGAAGTTAGCCTGTGTCTATTCCTCCCAGACAATATCATGAAGGGGTGCTGGGTATTGGTAGGATGGGCCGTCCTTGCCAAATGGGAGGGGCAGAACTGTCACCTACCACACTTGCACTTAAAAGAAGCTGCTTCTGCACACACACAAAGAAATTCACATTAGCCTTTTGTGACTCCGGACATCTTGGAACCAGACAAAAGTTGTACTTGTTTAATGAGTATGGTTTCACCTCTCTCAGCCAATACTCCAACTTCTCACAAGACCCATTACTGCAAAACAGAAAATGTGATGTGATGAGTGCTTGCAATATATCTAACAACTGGCAATCGTTCAGAGTAACATTCCATCCGTTTGTTCTTTTGCCCACCATGCCAACTTAGTTTGGGGCCAGCCATATGCAAATCACTCTTGACCCTGCTCCAATAGGAACAGTCAAGCCTAAATTGAAAGGCCAGTTCCTTCCTGAACTGGAACACAAGCAAACCGAGACCCGTTCCACTCTGACTGGGGCTTATCAACCAAGTGTGACTTGGTTTCTGTGGCACTTTGAGCATGAGAGCCATGCCTGGACATATCTGTGCCACCCAGGCGGGTATATCAAATACACAAAAGGTGATTGGAGGAATGCTTGCAATAAGTCTATCCACTGGCAATAGATTGTGGTAGCACTCCAACCCATTGTTCTATGGCCTACAGTGGCACCTCAATTTAGATCCAGCCATATGCAAATCAGTCTTGACCCTGTTCCAATAGTGACAGTGCAGCCCGAACAGCATGGTCAGGTCAGGTCCTCCCTGAACCGGAACGCAAGCAACCCAAGACCGGTTTTGTTTTGACTGGGGCTCGTCAGTTGGGTGTAGCCTGGTTCCAGTGGCACAGTGAGCATGGGACCCACATCTGGGCATAACCTTGCTACTTAGGGCTGTACATGAAACATACAAAAGTTGATGATAGAAAGGCTTGCAATAAGTCTAGCCACCGCCTATGGCTCAGGGTAGCATTCTAACCCATTGTTCTTTTGAACTCCATTCCATCCAGCCATATGCCAATCATTCTTGACCCTGCTCCACTAGGAACATTCCAGGCAGAATGGCCAGTCCAGCTCCTTCCTGAACTGCATCAAAAGCAGCCCAAGATTGGTTTCTCTGTGACTGAGGCTCGTCAATTGGATGTAGCTTGGATTAAGTGGAACAGTGAGCATGGGACCCACATCTAGACATACCATTGACACATAGGGCGGTACATCAAACACACAAAAGGAGATGGGAGGATCTGCTTGAAATAAGTCTAACCACTGGCAATCGCTCAGGGCAGTCAGCATCAGACCCATGCCTGGGCATACCCATTAGTGCAACATCTTAAATCCATTAGGTTACTAATTGGAAGCCTACGACTAAAAACCTGGTGTCCCTCGTGACAGAAAGTGATATATTATTTTGAACAAACCACTGTTCATAGCTAGATCTTGTCCAAGCAGGTTACTGCGACTCCCAAAATGCATCAGCATGTTATATGTGCAGCAACTACTGCAAACAATTGACTCCAGGGTCATGGACCAATATGAACACCTTTTCTACATCCAACAAAAAAGTATGATATTGTACTGCTGAGTAAAACGAAAACAGTATTAGAGAAAGCAAAATTCGCACTGCTTGGCTTGCAGTCCCAGAGAGAAAGTTTGCTCCAAACGCACAACAAACAAGGAAACAAGCTTGCTTTTCTGGTGTCTCCATTAATAAGAGCAGATTCCCCAGGGATGCTCAGGCTTGATTACATTTAGCCTTGGTCTTTAGTTCATAACATGTTCTCCATAGTGAACCTAAGCAGAAGTAATTCAACAGTGCTTAATGACATTGTCATTTTTTGCGCAGATATAATTTTGACAAATGGGAATGCTGCCCTTTTTTCTAAATCGTTCACCCCGGCCTGGATCATCCATCACTCGGGGGTAATTCAATTTTTCATCCCATTTATCAGGAGGTTTAGAGAAAGTTTGCATTCCTGCAAAAATGCTATGACACAATGAGTGAGAGGCAGTCACTGGAAACAGATGGCTGCCAAGTCCCACCGGGGGCTGGGCTGGATGCACATCTGCAACGAGACGCGCGCACACAGGAAGGGAAAGACGGGCACTCGAAGTGGTCTAGCGGTTCACATGTTGGCTGTGAGAGCAGGAGGCTCGAGTGTAATCCGGGTACGGCTGCTTGAGCAAGGTGTGTGATCAGGGATACGCAGTTTTATTCCAGCGACTCGATGTACTCATTTACAAGTCAGAACACTTAGGTATAGGGTAGTCCTATTAGAGTTGATAGACACGAACAATAATTTGGGCTACTATTTAGTGAAAGGCGTTTAGGTCTCGCCTACAGACAGATTTAGCTGCCTGTCGCTGACAGACCTATTGTAGCTAATAGTTTAGCATATCCTTAGCGTGGGCCCACTTGAAGTAATTGGCTTTTTGTGTTATTTTTCTTACAGCCGTTGACGTCAGAGGTCAGCCCGCAGAGGATTGGCTCTCCTACCTCATTTATCTGTTCTGTGTCCTATTGTCTCCAATGGAGTCCATGTATTCCAGGACAGGAAGGGGTATATTGTCTCTCCTGCTCCTCCCTCTGCTTACCTTTGCTCTTTTAGGCAGCTCAACTCTCTACCTAGTCGCTTCCCAGTCTTTCCCTGACGTCCCTGAGGTACCTTTCATTTTTCACATGCCCCTGCTCGGCCAGCTCTCTCCCATCCCCACCCATACTCTCTTTTCGCACTTTCTGAGAACACACCCACAAGTTGCTGCCTCCGCTACCCGCTGACGGGTACATGCTTTGCCAATGATTATATAACTGCATTGATAAAGTCAATATCTGTGAATGATATTATGTTTCCATATAAAAACACGCAAAGATAGCCGCTCATGAGTGTGCATGTGTGTACCAGTAATCTTTGAAAACTTTACGCCAAAAACGTTGAAAGATGGCTACCCATGAGTGTGCCTGCATGTGCTTGGACCAGTGGGCATCTACATTTTTTTCCGGTACACTAAACCTAGGTGACACTAAAGCAAACAAGCACTGGCAAACCAGATCGGCCTGCTGCATCAAAGGCGAGACTGATTGGCTTTTCCAATGCTTTTTAGTGCAACAGAAGCAATGCCTTTTTTTCGGCTCCAGAAACATTTACATCCATTGTTTTTCAGGATATTGCCTATCAGCTTCTGAAACTTGGCAAACTCCTCTAATAAAACGATGGTGTAATATCTCACACTTTCCATTAACATGAGGAGTACAGCTTTACACTTCGCCAGTGAAGTTGGGCTTAGTCTGAAACTTCACCCTTCATGAAGATGCGCAAAGATTCCTGCCTACACTTGAAGCAAAGTTTAGTTTCACCATACCCCTGCACCCTAGAGCTGAATGTCTCACTCAAGATGGAAAGGAAGTCAGGCAAAGAATTGATTTCCACTGTGTCACTCAGGGCTGTCATGAGCACTGGATGGCTGAAGGAAAGCAAAGTAACTGCTATGCTGTAGCCATTCATCCAATTTCCTACTACTATATGTCCCACCAGAAGTCCTCCCATGAGACTTGTGGCAGCGCGTAAAGAGTTGTATCAGTCTCAAGACTCAATTGGAAAAATGATAAACAGCATGGAAACAACCATCTTGTGGCCTTGACTGACAGTGGCAGTGCTCCCATTGTCACACAGTGTGTTATTGCTCATTTTTTTAGAAGAAAAAATAAACTTTGCTAGCTTTCCCCTTTCCGAAGCTGGTGAAGTTAAAAAAATATGCAAACTAAATTATTATGGAGTAATTCGCGTAATTTCAGAATTCCGCATTATGCTTCAAATGCGAAATTCCCAAAATTGTCCCATTACACCACATTGCATATTTATGTCGCCGTTCACAGCAATATTATATAGTGCAGGAGCACAGGAACAATGCAACCAGCCAGAACGAGAGCAGTTGTTGCTTCCAGCAATTGTGCTTTTGCGCAATTTTTTTAGCCCCAAAATGTCCCTGCAGCAAAAACTAACACAAGAACTAATTTCACTCTAAAATATGGCGCTAAATGACAGATTTTCATTTGCAATAATTTTGTGCAGTTTTTCTGAAATTTTGTGGTATTACATGAAAACAAATTACGTGAATTTCACACATATCTAAAAGCCTTAAGCTTTACACATCTCTAATCAAAATGCATTGTTCAGGCTCAACCAACATTTATCAAAAAGTTAGAATTCTACTATCTATGAAGGTAAACCAGTGTTGAACACAACATAATTATCATTTGAGAAAAATGACTGAAAAGAAGGTTAGTACTAGCAAGTTCACTCTCAGCATAGTCTACCTCAATAGGCTTAAAGACTAGAGGTGACAATGCCTGTATCCACAATCTAAGAAGCCTACTCAACTCATCCCTCACCTTGACAGATAAGATAGGCAGCCTTGTGGTTAGTCTGAAATGGGACTTGGGCAGAGAAGGGATCAGGGTAGAGAGATGATAATGGGAAAGCAAAAAAGGAAAATGGGTGGCAACAATTGAAGGCAAGATAGATGAAGGAAGAAAAGAGAGGGAAAATGAGGAGAAAGGGGAAGAGAGTAGGAGTGAAAAAGTTGGAGTGTGAGTTGGAGCAAAAAATGGAACATAGAGCAAATAATGAAAGGGAATTAAAGAGTAAAATAATAAACAATACCGGAGAGTAGGGCTAATATTATGGTAACACAAGGGTGGGTAGAAAAGAAAGGAAAATGGGATAGAGGGAGCAGGAAAGATAATATTAGCTAAAGAAGATGAGAGGACACAGAGAATGAATGTAAATAAAGGCAACATTCTTTGAGAAATAAATTCACAATCTGCAGACAGACTACAGCCTACCACCTCACCGAGGATGCACCTACTTGAAGTTTTGATGCGCAAATGAGGGCAGTATGAGGAGTGGCCATTGGTGAACAATGTTAGGACTTGACACTGGTCTAGCAACATATTATAATAATGAATTAATAAAAACAAACATTTATAGAGTGCAGCATTCACCATTACAGGTATCATGGTGCTATATCCTTCCTTTGCTGGTTGGTCGTGACTCTCTTCATTTATACCTGGTTCTTTTTTGAAAAGAGCCAAGTTATTAAGTTTTTCCTAAAACTGTTTAAGTTTTCACTAGCTCTAAGGTGGATTGGCAGCCTATTCCACATCTGGGCAGCCTTAATCTGAAAAGTCCTTCTGCCTGCCCTAGATTTCCTGAATTTCTGTGTACAGGCCAAATTCGCCTTGGCGGAATGTAAGTTCCTTCTAGGCATGTAGTAACAACATTTCTTTTGTAACAGTACTGATCCAAATCCCTTTAGGGCCCTATATACAAAGCATACAGCCTTGAAAATAATTCTTGCTCTCACTGGCAGCCAGTGTAGGGCTTTCAGCGCACCTGAGGAAGAATCGGTTCTTGATTGATTTAAGGCCACTTTTACAGCAAATTTATGTACCCTGAACATCGGGCTCCCAAAAGGAGCCCGTTACAATACCCTAACCTACTCAAGATTGCCCCTTGTACTGCCAGCTTTCTTGCTGGTTGAGGCAATAGAGGGACACTTTTCCTCAAGTTCCTCAATAGACCAAAACATGCAGCTACTGTTTTATTAATGTGTGTTTCTAAGGAGAGTTTTTCATCAATGTACACTCCTAGGATTCACACAAACTGCGATGTTTACGAGCCCTCTGTACTGGTCCAGAGCCAAAAATTGTTTGGGAACATACTTGGGCTTTTGAAAGGAGAGAAACACAAAATCTCAGTTTTACCTTCGTTGAATTTCACGCAGGTTTTTTAAGCCAACTGGCCATTTCTTGTATTCAGGC
The DNA here is from genome assembly GCA_963921515.1 of Calotriton arnoldi. NCBI lineage: Eukaryota > Metazoa > Chordata > Amphibia > Caudata > Salamandridae > Calotriton > Calotriton arnoldi. The sequence continues at coordinate 186,082 of CAWUFW010007036.1, read as the reverse complement.
ATGAAAGTTACCTGTCTAGTTAGGGCAGCTTTTCTAGAGAGACAATTAGCTGCATATCATTCGCGTAATTCACAAAAGAGATCCCAAAGCATCTAATCAGAGTCAGCAATGGATTTATGTATATAATAAAGAGTATGGGGCTCAGGGCCAAGCCCTATGTCACCCCATGTTCTATTTTCCTAAACTCTGACCGGAAAGGAGGGAGTGAGATAGCTTGATATCTATCTGACAGGAACGTTTCAAGGCACTCTTGGAAAGATCCTTCCACTCCTATCTCTTTCAATCTCTGAAGCGGTATCTGGTGGTGGATGGTGTAAACTGCAGCAGACAGGTCTAAAAGTATCAAAACTGATCTTTGACCACCGTCAACCACCATCCTCAATTCATCCAAAGTCAGGATTTGTGCTGACTCCATGCCGTGCACTGGTCTGAAGCCATTCAGTTCTACGTTATGTTATGTTAACAAGTTCTTGTATAGCGCACGTACACTGGATTGGTTTCATGGCGCTGCTCTAAGAGGTGCCGGATTCCTGGAGACTTACTCGTAAGCTTGTCTAAACAGCCAAGTCTTGAGGAGCTTCCTAAAGCTCAAGAGGTCTGTGCAAGATTTAATTTCGGAGGGCAGGGAATTCCAGTGGCTGGGAGCTAGTACGGCGAACCTGGCACCGCCCACACGCTTCAGTTTGAAGGAGGGAATAGATAGAAGATGCTAATGAGCAGAACGCAGGTTACGCCTGGGAATGTGCCCTTGGATAAGGTTATCCACAAATTTAGGGTTCCTACCGTTCAATGAATTGAAGATAAGGCAGCATACCTTGAAAGCGCATCTCTGAGGAATAGGGAGCCAGTGCAGCTTCCTCATGAGAGGAGTGACATGTTGCCACCTCGTTTGCCGAAAAATCAGTCTCGCTGCCTGGTTCTGTACCAGTTGCAATCGTTTAATTAAATAAAGAGGGATGCCAAAGTATAAAGAGTTGGCGTAGTCTATATGGGACATACCCATAGCTAGAACTACCTTAGTTAAAGCTTCCTGGGTAAGAAATCTACTGATTTTCTTTATTTTCCTCAACTGGTAGAAGCAGGTCGAGATCACTGAGCTAATTTGGGTCTTCATTGTGAGCTCACAGTTGATCGTTACCCCAGACTTTTGGCAGAAACGGACGGGGTGGGAGATTGTCCTAATTCCTTAGGCCAAAATTGTGGGCTCCAAGGGTTGCGTGATCCCCGTTAGGACCAGTTCATTCTTGTCTGGATTGAGCTTCAAATGATTGCTATTCATCCAGTTGCGGATAAATAGCATAGTGGATTGAAAATCACGGACCGATTCGGGAGAGTCACTAATTGAGAACATTAGATGGAAGTTATCCGCATAGTTGAAAGTACAAGCTTTCCTCTCTTTCAAGGCATGTATCAGAGGGAGGAGATAGAGGTTAAACAAATGGGGGGATAATTAGGAGCCTTGCAGGACTCCACATGTAGTCTTCAACTTTGGGGCTGTAAACTGGGCGGTGCGGACTGACTGAGAGCGGTTTTCCAGAAAGGATCTAATCCAGTTGAGGGCCGATCCCTGGATTCCCGCGTTTCCGACACGATCGGCCAGTATCCCATGGTCGACCGAGTCAAAAGCTTTGGAGAGATCCAGCAACACCAGAGCCTGTGGGGACCCCCTATCGACCTCCTTCCGAAGAGTGTCCAATACAGTCAGTATGACAGCCTCTGTGGAGTGTGCTAGGCGGAACCCTGCTTGATGTCGATCAAGATACTCAGACTGTTCCAAGAAGGAAGAGAGGCATCTGGCCACGATAGCTTCCAATACCTTAGCCAGGTATGGGAGAAATGAGATTGGGCGGTAGTTACTCAGGATTTGGGGATCCACCCCTGGCTTCTTCAGGAGGGGGACAACAATTGCCTCCTTGAAGGTGTCGGGAATGGACCCCTCAGATAGTGACTCGTTCAGAAGGGATAGGGCTGGTCCGGGAAGAGCGGAAAAAACTTCGCTTAAAATGCGTGGTGGGCAGCAATCCCTAGGAGAGCCTGATTTTACTTTGGACAACAGTTCCAGGAATACCTGGTTACTTACTAATTACTACCTCCAGAATCTAATTTCAACCTGATTCCTTCTAGACTCTGTCCTCTCTTCATTTGTGGGTTGATTGTTAAACAATGGATCACTAGTAATAATATGAGTGGCTCAATTTTGTTCTTAAAGACCACTGATAAAACCTTGCACAGATCTTGTGACGTCTTCACTGATTGTTTTGAACAAACTGGGTCACCTTAAAAGTTTTTTTACATTTATTAGTAGCTTCCATTATTATTTTAGTGTAATAATTTTCTTTAGCTTTCCTGATTTCAGTTTTATAATTATTAAGTGCGGCTATTTTATTGTAGCTTATCATTTTCTGTATAGGCCTTCCGCTATTGTCTTTCTAAGGGGGTCATTATGATGTCGGGCGGATCGCCACCGCCCAACCGGTGGTAGCGATCCACCCGACATCTTTCCCCGCCCGCCCTCCATTTACCCCCCGCCTTATTGCAATGGCGGGGGGACAGTGGCGGACGGAAAGACCGTCTGCCACATTTCCGCAGGCAGGCAATCGTTCCGATTGCCTGCCGGGCGTAACTCGGGCCTAATATGGTGGCGGTGTCTGGAAGACACCGCCATCCATATTAGGATGGCTGGCGGTGAAGGCCTTTCCATGGCGGCAATGCCGCCATGGAAAGGCATGCAGGAATTGCTTTGGGGGCCCATTGCGGGTCCCCGGGGGGGTGGTAGGGTCGGTGGCTGCACTTGGGGGGTACCTATGGTACCCCCCTACATTGGCATGCACAAGGTGGCAGGCACCGCGCGGTGCCTGTCACGTTGTGCATGCCAATGCACTGCATGCATTTTTTACATTGCGGCGGGTGCTGCTGACAGCATCGCCCACCGCAATGTAAACAATGCGGGATGCGACCGCCACGGTGGCGGTCGCATCCTAATGGGCACAGCAGGACCGCCGCACCTCTGGCGGTCGGTCCCGTTTACCGTCACGCTGGCGGGCGGACCGCCCGCCATCGTAATGGGCCCCTAAGTTCCTACGGTTCCTTTTGTTCTTCAAGAATTCTGTAAACCAAGGTTCTGAGGGTTTCTTTTGCCTGGTCAGATTTTTTTCTGGTATAAGTTTATCTAACATTTTCTAAATTGAGTCCTGCAGATATTCATAATTTCTATCCACTGTGGCCTCTTCCTGAAAACAGTTTAAGTTATCAAATATATTTCTGTTTTTTAGCTTGTTTAGTTTAAATCGCGGTTTACCTTGGACCACCATTTTTTTTTTATAAACAAATTTTATTCGGTTTTAGAATGGTACAGCAGCAGCCAGAGGCCTACACATCAGTAAATTTTCAATATAAATGCCACCTTGTACCAATGAGAATAGTACAGAAAATAGTAGAAAAATAAGCTAAACAATTAACCTGGCTGAACTTGAGCACAGATTCGGCCCCCCCTCCCACCACATCCCTCAATCATTGACGCATCATGTCAATCCGGATAATTATGTCCAACATATGGAGACTACACAATTGAATTGCTTGCCCGCTGTTTGACGGACTCCGGGGACTCTACTGCGGGCAAGTCAATATCTCTATAATCTGCCCATTGTTGCCATATCTGTTGGTGTTTCTGAGGACAGCTTAGTGCTTGGAACACTGCCAATTCCATTCCCATGCACCAGTCTAAGGCTTTTTTCCAATTCCCTAAAGGTGGCGAAGTGTTAATCTTCCAGTGTTGGGCAATATCCCATTTGGCAAGTGTGAGCCCTAGGAATAATAAGTGTTGGTTATGTCTACTGCCACCTATTCCATCTGTGCTATGTAGTAAAACTATTTTAGGTTCGGATGGGATATTCCATGAGAGTATCTTGCCAAGGCAGGTCAATATTTTATACCAGCAGGGTTGGAGAGTGCGACAGCTCCATACCGTGTGGAGGAAGGTGCCAGTTTCTCAATTGCACCTCAGGCACACCAGCGAAGGTATAACGCCCATACGCCATAGGCGATGCCTAGTGTAATAGGCTCGGTGCAGAAATTTAAACTGGATCAGATGGTAGCAGGACACTATAGTGGCACCGCAAGGACTCACCAGCGCCTCCGTCCAATCGTCATCTGAGAGATCAGATGTGTCACTTTCCCAACTCCACCGGAGTGTGTCAAGTGTTGTATTGTTGTGTGTGACAATGGTTTGGTATATTTGTCTAAACTTATGTGCCCCGATATTCCCCATTAACCGTCGCGCCTTCTAATGGATAGAATTCAGGGAGTTCTGTCAGTGTTGAGATATGTGGGAACAAGGCATGTCGCAGTTGCAGCTATTTGTAGCATTGATTACGGTGGAGATGGAACTCTTCCTGTAATTGTTGGAAGGATTTGAGAATAGTTCCCTTCATTATGTCCCCCAGTGTAAAAATGCCGATGAGATCCCATGTACGGAACCCAGAGAGCGTCCCAACTTGCCGAAGACAAGATCCCTGCCACAGCGGAGTCGTCTGTGTCAGTCGCCCATCCCCATCCCATCTGCTGGACCACGCGTCTCCACAGCTGGATCACTACTCTGGTGGCTGGGGCCAAATGGCCCAGGCGACTGTGGCTATACAGAAAGTCGAGCAACGATTGGTCCTCCATCATAATTCTCTCAACTGCGAATGCTGGGTCTGTCTGAGGATTGTATCACCATTCATTAATGTTGAGGAGGTGGGAAGCTGAATAATAAGCGAAAATGTCAGTCGCCGCTATCCCGCCACAGTAGGTGGATTGAGTACATGTTCGCAGTGCGACACACGCAGCCCTGCCGCCCCATAAAAAGGTATTAAGGAGTGCGTTGATTTGTGTAAACCATGATTGAGGGATACCATACGGGCAATTCTGAAGCTTATAAAAAATCTGCGGTAATGAGACCATCCTAAAAATGGCAGACCTGCCATAGAGGGACAGGGGGGACCATGCCCGTACCTCGTGTCTCTAATCTTAGGTATTAGGGGATTTATGTTGTGTACCCAGGACACCGCCTGATCAGTTGACACAAAAACACCCAAATATGTAAGACTATCAGATGCATGTGCCAACTGTGTTGCCCACGTGCCCCGCCCCGATCAGCGCAGACTGGGAATACTATGGACTTGGTCAGATTCGTGCATAGACCTGATGTTTCCCGAAACACCCGTAGGATCTGCAAGATCCGTGGGCCCGTAAACCCTGGATCTGTAAGGAAAAACAAGACGTTGTCTGCATACAGTGCGATCCTGTCTGACACTTCTTTGGACCATTTAAAGCCCAGGACTAAAGTATCACGTCGCACCCAGTTTGCCAGTGGATCTACAGCAGGTGCGAAAAGGAGCAGGGACAAGGGGCACCCCTGTCGTGTGCCCCTACCAATGGGAAAGGGGGCCGACATGGCCTCGGCGACTCGCACAGAAGCAGAGAGATCTGTGTATAAGAGGCGTGAGTAGGATATGACTCGCAGGACGAGGTTTAGGGCTTGTAAGAGGAGGAATAAGTATTCCCAGTCCGGCGAGTCAAAGGCTTTGTCAATATCCACGAGTAGGACCACCGCAGGGCATCCCAGTCTCGGTACCATAGCAAGGGCATTGTGTACTTGCCTGATGTTGTGGCGCGTGGACCGTTGTGGAATGAAGTCAGACTGGTCTGGGTGGACCAGTTCTGCAATGTGTGGTAGGAGACGATTGGCAAGGATCTTACCCAAGAGTTTTGCCTCGAGATTTAATAACGAGAGGAGACGACAGGAGGATCAGTCATCAGGGGGGCGCCCTGTTTTAAGGAATACTACAATTTCGATGTGGCACCAATTGGGCATGAGAATCCCCAGCTCAAGAGACCCCTGTGGGGCCCCAAGGAGGTGAGGACCCGTCTGGGAGATGCATCCTCGAAAAAACTTGCATGGGAACCCATTTGACCCGGGGCGCGGCCCGGGTGCTTGGCGTGGAGAGCGGTGGTGAGCTCTTCCATCGTGACGGGTGTGTCCATTTGATCACGTATACTATCCGAGAGTTATTTCAGCAGTATGTCGCATAGGAAATCGTATTGAATCTGGGGGGAAATACGTTCCCTTTTTTTGTACAGGTCAGCGTAGTATGTGGCAAATGTGTGGGCCAGACAGACAGAGAGTGCCATCTATTCCCCGGAGTATTGGTATGGGGTCCTGTGCTTGTGTTGCTTGACACAGGCGATGCAGTGTCTTGCTCGACTTGATATATTTGATGTTGTATCGCCTGCCACACCTGTTGAGCTTTGTTTGTAAGTAATTGATGAATCTGTTGTTGAGAAAAAAGGAGTTGATGGCGGGCCTGCTCCCCACCCCTGGCCCTTATCCCATCCTCGAGAGATCGCTGATGAGTCTCTAAATCCATAATCTGTGCAAGGCATCGCCGCCTCGCCCCTGCACGTTAACTGATATCGACGACAGGTATCGTGGTTTTGGGGGCCTCCCATAGAACTATAGTTGAGCTCATGGACTCTGTATTTAATGCAAAGTAGTCTGAAACAGCCTGGTGGAGGGTTGCAGTGTACTCTGGGCCCCTTAAATGCCATGGTGATATTCGTCAACAGAATTGTGATCGCTGAGGTCCTATGTGTAGTTTGAGTGGCACGGGTGAATGGTCAGAGAGTCCCTGCGGGAGGATAGAGGTGGACGCACCCCTGTGGACAAACCTCAATGGGAGAAATATGTAATCAAGGGACCCATGTGTAGGTGAGAAGAAGGTGCACTCGGTGTTGGTTGGATGGTATGCCCTTCACACATCGGACCACCCCAAGGAGGATGCTAGGGGATGCAGCTTGAATTCGCTTGTGAACTGGTCGTGGTCACCAGGGTGCCACCTGTCGATAGGTTGCATAGTGTCATTCCAGTCCCCTACCATCATGGACCAACCATCAGGTAGGGTTCCCCACAGACTGATGACTTTCTCTGTGAATGTATGTCCTAGTGGGGGGGAGGGCGTAAAAACTGCCGAAAACCAGGGCCTCCCCATATAGTGTACCAGCAACTATGGTGTATCTCCCGCTAGAATCCAACCATGTTTGGGCACACCTAAAGGGAATTCTGCGGTAGATAAGGATGGCTGTACCTCGTGACCCCGGGTGAATCCAGAGTGATATACTTGATCAAAACCATAGGGTGCCAGGCAAGGAGCTCTATTGCCCATCATGTGGGTCTCTTACATCAACAGTATATCGACCCCAAGTCTTTTGGTTTACTTCAACACTGCTCCCCGCTTAATTTTATCTAGCATCCCCCGTACATTACAAGTCGCTACATGAATCTCACCGGATTGAGCTATCTGTCTATCTGCCATTAGTAAATCTTGGGGAATGGTAGTGTACATGGGCATGGTGTGTGGAAGCAGGAGGGCACCTAAGCCTGTGTCTAGCCATTAACAGATATAACCTGTATAACATGAACAGCCCTAACCCCCTCCTCTCACCCCATACCTCGAGAAACTTGAAGTATCTGTCGCGGTGGGGGCTCTCCCGGGACCCCAATGGGGGGGTCGGGAGGCCACTAGATGAAGTTATCTTGACAGAGTGGGAACGGGGGGACCAGAAGTCAGCTCTCATGGACTCAGCCTGTCCTGGGCAGCAAGCTGCACCGGGGCTACCATGGCCGCTTCCACCACCCAAGGACTGACCGCAAGTGGACCCTCTAAGAGGATCTCACCCGCTGGACCACCAACTCCCGGTAGTGCCCCCCCACCCTGCAGGTATTTAGTCAGTGGTTATGCCAAGGGGGAGCACGGGCACCGTAGGTCGACTGCAGAGCCAGCCCAGGTCTCTCAGCACGGACTGGCTGGTCACTTGGCTGCACGGAAAGCCAGGGGACTCTTCTCACCTTCCCCCGTGTCCGCAGCATCCCATGCCGTAGGCCCTTATGGGTTCACCTCAATCTGGGCCATCCATGTATGCCAGCATAGGTCCCACTGATGCGTGAGGATGCCACCAGATCTGCACCCAAGGCGCAAGTGTCTTACGCTGCAGACCTTTTCACCCAGCCATCTCAGCAATCGCTCCAGGCCCGACTAATGCTGGCTCGCTGTCGAGGAATCTAGGCCATCCCCGGCACACCTCTCACCGTAGCCAGGTGTAGACACCCTGATAACTCCTCTGCACCCCGGGGAGCACACCAGTGCAGCTTCAGACGGTATGGTATTTTATTATAGCAAGGCCTCTTCTCTGGCAGCAGCTGCTCCCAGTAGGCCAGGGAGGGCTCTACCGCTCACATGGGCTGCGGCCGCACCACTCCGTGGCCACCTCAGACTGTACGGGCCCAGGACATGCGGGACCCCCCCCGGAGGGGTATCTATCATCTAGGACTGCACCCGCTCCTCAGGGCCTCAGCAAGTCCGGTGTGGCCCGGCAGTGCTGCCCATGCCGGTGTTGTCCGTATGGTATTCCCGTGGCCAGCAGCCCATCAGCCGTGCTCGCGTGTCTTGCCCTTAGAGGATGGCCCTCCTCCCGCAGCCGTGGGTCTTTAGGCCAGATGGCCATGCGCTCTTGGGTCGGGCCGGTCAGGCCCAATGCCACAGAATAGTTCAGGGCTGCCCGCTTCACCTGCCATGACCGGAGCGGCCCCCCCACCAGGTCACAGCGACTCACTGCTCCCTTGGGCCTCCTTCGACTGCCGGCGCTGCTCTTATGCCTGGCTCCACGCAATGTGCTCTTTGGGTCGGACCAGCCCACCGGGAAGCGGCATCCTCTGGCGGCACCACACAGGGGCCGACTGCCCCATGCGTCCAAGGGCGATCCCTTGCCACCACTTGCCGTGTATCAGCCGGGGGTCTATCCTCGTGGAGTGGCCTATTTCCGGGCACTGAGGCCGGCCACAGTGGGGTGCTCCGGTCGGGCCATGGCTGCGAAGTCCAGTCTACTACGGCCACACGGGGTCGCTGAACTCAGCCACAGGCTCCGTAGTGCCAGCCCCCACGGCGCCCCCGGGTCCGCCGCCACACCCCAGCAGCTGCCCGTCCAGCGAAAGGCACCTAATCCAGTGACGGGTACAGCTCCACTCGGTCCGGCCCAGCCGATGGGGAGGCACCGGCGTCTTCCGGGCAGGCTCACCCAAGCGTGTTACCAGCTGCTAGGGCCACAGCTTCATCATCAGCACACATCGCACCCCACAGTCTCCAATTTAATATAAGGCCAGTCTGAGCACCAGATGCAGGGTATTGGGGAGGATTTTGACAGAATTTGGGCACGATGGGCTGGAGCACTCTAGAAAGAGTCCGCCATGTTGGCTCGTGCCTTGGACCACCATTTTGAACATTTCTTCCTCTTTAGAAACTTTGGTACTTGCCAGATGTAAAGAATTCAATTTATGAGCCAACCAGCTTGAAGGGATTAGTTATTTTATGCAAATACCTTTTTGTGGGAGCATATATCAGGTCAAGGGTTGTCATTCCTGATGTGATGGACCCGTCACCATTTGTTCCAAACATAATGTTTCACAAGTAGATCAAAGTTCTCTCTCTTGAACAAGCGAAGAGTCCTCTGCCCAAATGTTAAAATTATCCAATCTTCAAAAACTTTGGCCCAAGTTATTCTAGCACCACGTTTGTGGTGCAGGTGATTGCTATTAGGATTTCACCAGCCCCACTACCATGACGGACACAGGACACCAATAACTGCTGTGCGGATGAAGACCACAAGTATTTATGACCTCGACCACACCCGGCCTTGAGGGTTGAGTGCTGTGCATCCAGTTCAGGGTCATAATGTAGTGGCTGGGTGGCTCCCTACGTCCCCTTCCCACTTTATTCTGAGTCACCTGACCTCAACTTACACACAAAGTACTTCAGCCTTTGACTTGGTTGAGGATTGGGACGTAGATTATAGTGCTGGCTTCTGGGGAAGTTGACTGGCCCTTCCTGCGGCACTTCACCTCGGTTGTTCATAGAATGACTTCCATCCCCTTCCTGAAACACCGCCTGCTCAGTCCCTGGATGGATGTGGGGATTCTCTATATCTGGGGTGAGCGGAACACGCAGTGTTTTACTCTGTGGAATTCCATGGAGTAACATAAAACCTCTGCGAAAGTCAGCGGAGTTCCAACCAACCCTACATAGCCCACAGTAACCTGTTCACTACCGAGAAGTGCCATTAACATTGCCTGCATATTGTCCCAATAGCTGATCTTTCAGTTTCCCTTATTGCTTTAAGATGAAAATATTCAAATGTGAACGTCGTACAATGCAAAAAATCTATCCAAAAAGATCAACTGTATGTGACAGGAGACAAACACAAAATATAGCCATCAAATCCAGTACCAAACCTCTACTGTGGGATACCGGTCTCATAAAAAGCAGCCAAATGCACTTGGAAATGGAAAATGTGTTTAATGCACAATCCAAGGAGCAAACCAGAACACAGTGATGTCTTCTTCCCCAACTCAGAAAAAGATGACGCATTCACGGTGGCATGCACATTTAGGGTAAGACCAAAAGAACACATAATTAAATACTGAAATCATTTCCTAAAAAATTAATATGCCCAATACAGCACAAACAGATATAGGTACACTGACAAAATATGTAATGTAACTTGTAGTAACTCAGCACCGCCCTCCAATCAGTGCAAGTTCACTGTTGTTACAGGATTACAGTGTGCTTGGCCTGACAATGAATAAGCAGGGCCATCTCACATTGTTATTGCAACTCGCTGTCTGGAACAGTGGCTTGCAGCGTGTCTTTTATTTAGCAAGTGCATGTTTATTCAATGCTACATCACACTAGCGCATGCAGCCAGCGCCGCTGTCCCTGTGTCCCTTGGATGAGAGTGGATGATATGCTATGGCATGCTATGAATCCCTCAGATACGGAATCAGGAACGGTGAATGAAGGAGTGGCGAACACCCAGGACTGGCGTCAGGGCTCAGAGTTGTGCACTCATTCCTCATTGTCTGGGGCACTATTGCGTATTTGAGCTGAAAGCGCAGTGGTTCAGTTACATGTCACCATGAGTCGCATCTATGGGGAGCTAAAGAGAAACCGAGCAAGGCAACGCAACCACTCGCACACAGCACATATTTAATATTGCAACCTTTCTTTCAGAAATGCAAAATAGAATACAACACTAAATTGTACCCACAAAATTATGGCAGTGCTGCAGTACATAAAGGAGCACTCACAGTAAGAGAGACCAGGAAGTCATGCCGCTCCACCCCGCCAAATATGTATCACTATGCCAAGAACTCTATGCCATCAGTAAAATCTCTATACTATGTGCCCCTCAGACTCACCTGGTCGTGGTCGGAAGAGAACGGACCCAAAAGCGATAGCATAAACAAGAGACCCATCATAAAGTGGTTTGGTGTCCTTCCTCTATGTTTATATGTAAGTCTTCTGAGTTTTGACGATTAAGGATTGCTGCTGTAGAACTGCAGGGTTCAGCACCAGTAAACTCTGCCACGCAGTGATTGGTGGAGTTTTTGCCCAAGTCTGTGCTTCAAGCGGAACGCAGAGTTGCAAAACTCTGTGAGCTCCTCTGGCAGAGCAGAGTTTACAGCCCACCCCTTATATATTTATCTGTTCTGTCAGATTCAGTTTGATTATTGCTCTCCTCACTGACACTCCTAGTAGGAACTTCTACTTTCTTGAACCATGACACATTTCTGGTCACTGTTTCATCCCCCGGCGTGCCGTCACCATCGTGCCCTCCACAGTCATCACCTTCCAGGTGCCTGGTTCATAAGGGGTGCAGAACTTTCAACCTGGTCCACAATCCCTCATAATTAGGGGTGGGTGGAATTTTGATTTCACTGGCAGAATTGGAGGAATTTTGTATTTCTGCATTACTCTTGTAATGCGGAATTGCTAATAAATTACACCGCTTTCTCCGCAGGTGGAATTAATCGTCAGCACTAGCATTTTCTTGAATGATTGATTTCACATTTCAAGATGACTGCTCTATTTACATAAATGTCTCGTTTGGGGTTTCGCCTTTGTACTTCTTCTATGTGAAGTAGCTAATTGGACTCTACCACTTTGAAAAAGCAAAGTTCACGATTGCCTGTTAAGGCATCGCAAAAGACTCATGATGCTTCTACATGCTTGGTTTTGTGGTCGTGCATGTGGTGTGTACTGCTGACAACCTGAAATATAGCGAGTATACCCACTGCATACAACCCTCAGGTTTGGTATTGCCTAAGGCCTGTGCTGGTCTGCAGTTAATCAAGAGTGGGGTTGGTGCTGATCACAAGGCTTTAATAATGCACCTGGTGGGAGAATCAGGAACCAGGCAACATGTCTGCGGATTTTGCAGCACCATAGCAGAATGGGAAGGGCGAGATCCCATCGGCAGCATTCCAGAAGGTCCACGTGGGGGAAGCGAGAGGATCTGAACCTGAAATCAGCGTAGTGCATTTCACTTGAATACAGCAGGGGAGCTCCCTTTTTTTGATCAATCGAGTAGAGGGTCACCTGTAGACGTTTCAAGGTTTACTCTTTGAGTACTCCCCCTTACAGAACAGTGCGTTGGCCATTCTTAATAGACTATTTACTTTAGTATGTTAGACCTCGCAAAAAGTCCGTATTTTCTGTTAAAACGCAACATTTTTGGACAAAAGTCCAATCCCAATCTAAATATTTCGGGAATACAGGGTTTCCATTTCCAGCCATGACTGGGTGTGTTTCCAAGTATGGGAATATCAGGGGTGCTGAGGTCACAGTTGGGGTATTTTGATCTCTATGTGTTTTTTTCTCCTCTACTTCCCGTTCCCTCCCCCACCATTGCCCCTATCCACTGTTTGTTATTTCTGGCCCACACCCCATGCACTCCTGTGTGTAGCAGTGTTTCTGGCACACAGAACCCTTGTCCCCCTCTCAGAGACCTTCTTAGTCTGACTCCACACCTTTAGGAAATACAAGTGACCTCTCACCCTTCCAAAGTGGGGCTACTGTTATTTCTTTTCGGTCCCAGACTACACTCGAGCAGCACAGTGAAAATGCAACAGCGTACTGTATAGAAGTCCACTAAGCAGTACAGAGAAAGTGCCTTTGGCACTTTAAAAGTGAGCACGGGTACAGTGTGTTCTAATAAATGATCGCCGTTTGCAGCGTGCCCTTAAACAAATGATCACATTGCGCAGTCCTGGTACTGCTCAATGCGCACACTTTGCAAATGATCACACAAGCAGTGCTCACTGTACATAGGACCAGAAGGCCTTCTTTATTAAAAGTGTTGCATCGCTGGGGTGAAACAGCGATGCACTACTTTTCAGTGCACCATCCTTGCGACACCATGGATGAGCCATATTTACTGTATGGCGCTCCATGTCGCAAGGATTTACAGATACGTCAGGAATCCTGGCATATCTGTCGGTGCAAAAATGGAGCATTGCTGGAGTGTGTCTGGAAACAGACACAACTCCAGCATTGTGTCATTTCACATGGGGCAAGCCCCATGTGACAAGGCCTGCGTCAGAAATTGACGCAGTGATGCCGTAGAAGTGATGCAGTGAAATCTCTAGGCTTTTCTGCATCGGAACGCCCACCCTGCATACATTAAACCTGTTGCAGGTATAATGTAGAGCAGGCGTTTACAAAGTGACGCATGCCTAGATGCGTCACTTTGTAAATATGGAGCAGTGAGGCACATGTTTTATGCCGCTGCAGCCTCACAAGAAGTGACTCAACGGCTGCATAAGGGCCTCATAAATGAGGCCCAGAGTGTGCAGTGCCCACAAAACACATACTGCATTGTGTAGTGCTAGAACTGTGTAGTGTGCACAGTTCTGTGAATGCACTGTACAGCGTGCAGTGTTTGGTGTATGGATTTGCACACTGCAGAGAAACTGTGCAGTGCGCAGCATCCGAATCATACACCTATCTCCTTCCACAACAGAACGCAAACACCCACTGCCTCTTGAAAGGAGGGGTGGACAGAACTCAGTGGAATCTCACTGAGTTTTCATGTTACTCTGCGGAATTCCACACAGTGAAGCTCCGCGAGTCACGCCCACCCCTACTCAGAAGCACAAAATCCCCCAGTGTGAGATCCGACAAACGGGCACCCTGCTGCCAGGCTCGCTCTTTCATTATTTTGCTTCCTCCGACCTTGTGTGCCATCGGGGTCATAGTCAGGAGGTGACCATTTGGGGTGCACCAGGATGGTGTCCTACAGTGTCCTTTCATCATCAGAACCCACGAAGAGCATTTTGTGGTGCAGTGAGGAGAATCCCAATCTATTCGCAAGAAGCGGTTGAGAGCGACCTCTTGATTTACCCCTTCATGAACTGCAATTTGCAACATCTTATGCAGGGTCAGCATGAAACGCTACATGTCTCCATTTGCCTGTGCCACTGCAGAGTAATGCGTCAATATTTTAGACTGAAAAGTTGCAGGAGCTTCCTGAATTCGGATCCTCGAAACGGTGGGCCATTGTCTGTCTTTATATCCTCTGGAAGCACACCCAGCACCAGTTCCTTTTCTAGAGCAGGATTCACATTGTGGAACACAGTTGACTCAATCAGCTCCGCAATAGGATACTTGGAATGGCTTTCCATCATTACCATGGTTATGCAGCCATCATGAAAGCTGCCAAAGTCAAGACTAACTTGCTTCTAAAGATTGTCACTTCTCTCTTCTGTGATCACCGGTGCTGGTGTTTCAGGGCTGCTGGTCACTGACATGCCTCGCGCTTCTGTACCAGCTCATTCACTACTTCTTCCAATCCCAGGGACCACACTTTTTCTCAGAGGTGACTCTTGCTCTTGGCGGCTCCTTGGTTTCCTCCGTGAGCCCTCTCTGCCAAGCAGCGTACTAGTTTTGCATGGTCTACTATGTGGCACCCTCTCAGCACAATGCCCTCTGGGGTGGAGCACAACTCCTTCCTTACCCTCCACAATTGTATCAGTCGTTCCTTGTCAAGGCTGCCCCACTGATTTGCATCTTGCAGAAACATGTTCCAAGTCCCTCTTTGTAGAGTTTCTATGCCTTTTAGCAGCACAGCATCCCTGTTAGTTGCCTGACTGATTTCTAGGATAGTCAAAGCTTTTGGGCATGCCCTTTGTGTCACAATACTGGGGTACTCCTCGGCAGGCCCATCCTCTGGGGTCGTTGCATTCTCCTCTGCTGGAGGGTATCTGGAGAGGAAACCGACTGGGTTTCAGAAGATGGATCAATGGTTGGTGGTCCGTTATTACACAGAAGGGCCGTCCACAGAGATTTAGATGAAAGTTTCCACATGCCCATTTAATGGCCAGTGTTTCTCACTCTATCTGAGTGTACCTGGACTCTGACAGTGTAAGTGCCCTAGTAGCAAATGCCAGAGGCTCCCATCGGCCCAGCTCCACCTCCTGTGTCAGGACTGCTCCCAGCCCTACTAGGCTGGCATCGACAAGGAGCTCTGTCTGTTGCTTGGGGTCAAAAGAGGTCATCTTCATCTTGCTGAGAAGTGCAGACTTGACCCATTGGAACGTGTCCTCATCCTTTGGCCCCCAGATCCACTGAGCATACCCTCTAGTCAGGACTTGGAGAGGAACTGCAATGGTCGAAGGTTTGGGACGAACCTGCCACCGTAGGTAGCCATCCCATGGAAACTGTGGACTTCTGTGACATGGCAGGGTGCAGGGTCCCAGTGTATGGCATGAGACTTCGTAGGGTCGACTTGGATGCCATCCTTAGTAAATACATAGTCAAAGAATTCTATGTGTGACTCGAAGAATGAGCACTACTCACAATGAAGGGTGAAGCTGTGATTATTTAGCCATTTTAGAGTAGCTTTGAGCTGATGGTGGTGCTCTTCTGCTGTCGTGGAGTATATGAGAATGTCAACACTGACATTCATTACCAATGGAAGACTGAACAGGACCTCACAGATGGAGTTTTGGAATACTTTGGCTGCAGATGATACCCCACAGCTAAGGTGCTTGTACCTTCACGGGCAGAGGTGCATCAAGAAGGTCATGATGTATCTCCTGCATTCATCTAGCTGTAGTTGGTGGTATTAGGCATTCAGATCGAGCTTTTAAAACCGCCTGGCTCCATTGAGGTCTGCCATTAAATCATCCATCGTTGGTGTGATGTGCCTCTCCCATTTGGGGAGGCACATATCAATGCAGATACAGATTTTGCCAAGCTGCTTAGGTTTTTTGTGATGACCATGGGAGACACCCATGGTGTGGGTCCAGAGACATTTTCAATGACATCCAGTTCCTCCAGTTTTTCCAACTCTGGAAAGGCACTGTTAGAACTGGGAGTCTCTAGTTGGCAATGGTATACACCTTTGACCAAATAGGGACCCTTGCTTCTAGTCAGGGTAAGGGGGATACACTACTAAAATAACCCCTGCTCACCCCCTTGGTAGCTTGGCAAGAGCAGACAGGCTTATCTCAGAGGCAGTGTGTTAAGCATTTGTGAACACATACATTAATACAGTGAAATCACTACAGATGGACACCACACAGGTTTTATTAAAATAAGTATACTTTATATAGATTTATCACAAGACCACAAACGACAAAAATCCACAATACTGTAATCAATAATACTTCAAGATGGTAGAAAGGGTTTAAAAATAGGTTCTTCACTTAAAAGCAGTCTTAAGCAACAAATAACCCCAACTGGAGTTATCACGACGTCAAGGTCAAAGAAATCCCAAAGTACGGCGCCGACCGCGAGGTGCGCGGCGTCGGGCCCGGAGTCAAAACAGACCCACAAAGAACAGTACCTTGGAAAAGCAAAAAAAAAGACAGCTCACGGCATCGGGGAGGTGCGGCGTCGTTGGCGCGTTGCGGCGTCGGTTCCTTGCTTCGGAGGAGATGATGCGTCGGGACCTGGATGCTTGCGCAGGCAGGGGAGGCATCGGTTCCGGACCGGAGAGGAGGTGACGTCACGATGGCGCCGAAGCCATGGTTCCGTACGATGTCACGATGTCGATGGATTCTTGACCACCCACGTCGACGATCGGCTCCGCGATGATGTCGGCCTTGGAGTCGATGCGGCACAGCAGCAGGCGTAGGGCCGGCGTCGTAAGTCGGAGCAGCGCTCACGGCTATGGCAGGCTTACGATGTCGCTCGCTGGCGTCGATGTGGCACGGCGGTCGGCGTCGGGTCTTCGTTGCAAGTCGGAGCAGCGCTCACGGCTTCGATGCAGGAGACGGCGTCGCTCGCCGGCGTCGGTGTTGCAAATACCTTCTGTAGCACCAGAACAGCAAGTTCCAGATGCAGGCAAACAGAAGGAGGTGAAGTCTGGTATCCGTGAGACTTCGGTCAGGAGGCAAGCTCAAATCAAGCCCTTGGAGTAATATTTTGCAAGATGATGAAAGTACACACACAGTCCCTTTCTCCTCTCCTTGGCACTGAAGACACCACTGTAGGCCAACCCAGCAACACAGCACACTAGCAGGGGGGCAGTCCAACTCCTACAGCTTCCTTTGGTTCTTCTCCTTGGCAGAGGTTCGTCTTGTTGTTCCAGAAGTGATCTAAAATTCTGGGGTCAGGGCCCCAATATTTATACCCCTAAATCCTTTGTCCTCTGAAGGCAGAGGGGCCTGTACCTAGTCCAAACCAGTTCTTGTCAGTCCTGGAGCACTTTGTTGACAAGACTCCTTCTTTCCTTTCACAGTGTAGGCCAGGGACATCAGACGCACCACAGGAGGTGGAGCCAGCATTGTGGAGGGAAGGCACAGCCCTATTCAGGTCCCAGGTGCAACTCCTCCCACCCATCTACATGCAGATATCTCTATTCAGCCCTGTGCTGACTCACCCTGTCTCCTGGAATCCCCCAGCCCCTGTCACTCACAAAACCAGACACACAATACACAACCTAGCAGAGGCAGGCTTGGATAGTTAGGCAAGAAAATACCCACTTTCTAAAAGTGGTATTTTCAAACACAGAATGTTAAAACCAACTTCACTAAAAGATGTATTTTATCATTCTGAGTTCAGGCATACTAAATTCGTTTTTCTACCATGTTCCCTGGGTCAGTTAGGATTATAAAATGTAATAATCAAAACTGCCCATTCTGGCCTATGGGGAACAGGTAGCCTTGCAATAGTGAAAAACAAAAATGGCTGTAATTCACTATTAGGACATGCCACACACACCAGGGCATGTCCTACCTTATACTTACAATGCACCCTGCCCTTGGGCCTACCTTAGGGGTGTCTAATATGAAGATAAGGGAAGGTTTAGGGACTGGCAAGTGGGTGCACTTGGCAAGTCGACATGGCAGTCACAGACTGCACACAGGCTCTGCAATGGCAGTCCTGAGACACACTTTACAAGCTGCTTGTGTGGGTGGCACAACCAGTGCTGCAAGCGCACCAGCAGCATTTGATTTACAGGCCCTGGGCATACCGGGTGCACTATACTAGGGTCTGACAAGTAAATAAAATAACCCAATCATGGAGTCACTAATCAATACATCAATTTACAATAGGCAGAGCATATGCACTTTAGCACTGATCAGCAGTGGTAAAGTGCCCAGAGTCATAAAACCAACAAAAACAGGTCAGAGAAAATACAGGAGGAAGGCAAAAAGTTCAGGGATGACCCTGCAAAAAGGGCCAAGTCCAACAGGCACCATTTGGTGTTTTAAGGCCACTGTCTTGATGGACTCATCTATGTGCAGTTTTATTGGCGTGCACGGAGGCACCCTAACCCTTGAAACAGACTGGAGAACTGGTCAATTAGTTCATCCACTTTGAACTGTTGGACATTCTTGGCAAAGGATACCAACCCCGGGTCTTCTGCCATGTGGTACCCAATGAGGGCCTCGGGTTCCTCTTCAATGAGATTAAACTTTACTGGGGACCCCTTGATGTTGGACCACAACCATACATCCATGGCCCCTTTCAGTAGAAGGGGTGTCTGCCTCCCGTATGTGTAGATCTTGGTCAACAAAGGCACAAGGATTGGCCTGGTGTGGAGGCAGAGATTCTGATGACAGAACATCATGTTCACAGATGCACCCATTTCTATAAGCACCTTGAAGGTCGTGCTAGCTACATCCACTGTGCATGTAGGCTTCGGTCGTCTGTGCTTTTTGAGGTGATCTGTGAATGATATCAGAATAACATTTTCCTCTTCTGAGGTCAACTCATCTTGGGGATCGCTCAGCCACTTGCTCCGTGTACTAGAGCACTGATTTCCAACTTCCATCATGGATAGCTGCCAAACTGCCTTCGTTAATGGTGTCTACCCCCTGTTTCCCTCGGCTCCGCAGGCCTCCCCTACACACCATGGCAAAGTGGTTGAGCAGTTGGAGCACATTTTACTTCGGGCTAGACAGTTCTCCAGTGGGTGATCATCTTTTCCACAGTTGCTACCCGTCCCATGGATGCAGGTGTCGTCTGCTTTGCCAATGTGGTTCTCGATTGGGAGGTGATCACATCCACTGTTTCTGTCTTGACATTGGGCACCTTGCCGCCACTTGGTTGTGTGTCAAAACCATGTCCTTTTCTGCTGACGGTGCCGCTGAGAATTCATGCGACCATGCTATCATGAGGATGTCATCCAGGCCTATGTTGAGTTGCCCCAGGATTAGTTCAAGAGTGTCTTGGATTTGCATCCTTGAATGATGTGTGCCTGGACTTCTTTTGGCTGGTCGTCTGCTGTGCAGGTGCTGGCCAACTCGCGAAGGTGGGTGTAGAAGTTAAAAATCGATTCTCCTCAGGGTTGGCGCACTTGTCTTATTTTGAAATGCTCAAAATCCGGGTTCAGCTGCGGGTCAGAATGAGCGTTCAATCCCCTCACTGCTGCATCGTAGCCATCATCCTCCTCACTGTTAGGGAGATGCTCAAAAAGCTTGTAAATCTCTTCTCCTGCATAGTGAAGCAGGAGTGACAGTTTCACTGCACCATCGGTTTCTTGGGTTGCCTTGAAGCAATTGTTCAACCTACCCACCCACGTCTTCCATCTGGTGCAGCTGTGGGAGGTTCAGACAGCTCACTGAACAGCTGTAACGCCACCACCGGGTTGTGTTGAGGGGACGCGGGTGGTGCTGGAGTGCGTGCTGCATTGGCAGGATCCACCATTGCGCTTCCACCTCAGGGAATACTCCCAACAACTAATGGAGAAAACCCAGAGTCCAGGTGCAGGTGCGAGCGCTGTAAATACTCACTGTGTGCAGGCAGTGTGACATCTCCCAAAGTAATATAGGCCACAAATGCTAGGCCTTGAAGATGACCCAGGGGTCACCTCACAGGCCAAACAAGACCCTCTGCTGGGGACAAATGGGAGCGATCACTGGACAAAGAGGTCACCATCTTGACTGATGCCAGGTCTGTCCCCATGAGGGAGAGAACGTCAGTGGCGCCAAGCAGGCTAGAGGCTCCAGGGTGGGGAACTCCTGAATTCAGACTCAACAAGGCGAGGACTTCAGACTTGCTGGTAGCGGAGCTCCCGATGAGGGCCCAAGGCGATGGGACGAGGATGCTGCAGGGCACGGTCTGCACTGCCCAGGCTGGAAAAATCAGAGGCTGCTACTGCGTGGAGGCAGCCTTGCTACTTCGCAGGTGGAGTCGCGCTCAGGTGGTGCCAGCAAAATCCGCTGGTCCGAGTAGCAGAAGAGAGAGTCGGGGGCCGGGGCCTGCAAGGGGCCCTCCTCATCGCCAAATGTGAGATGGGCGATTGCTATTAGGATGCCACCAAACCCACTAAAATGACGGACACTGGACACCAATAACTGCTGTGCAGGCGAAGTCCACGAGCGGACTTTCCCCCATTTATTTTTATCATCGGCCGAGCCCGGCCTTGAGAGTTGAGTACTGAACATCTGGGGCAGGGTCATAACTTAGTGGCCGGGTGGCTCACTACATTCTTAATGTTAAAATTAATAATTGTTTCCACATTTCAGCCGTGTTGTGTGCAAGTTCCAAGCCATCTGAATGACCTTCAGTGCATTGCAGCATCTAACTTAAGGACAGAAAATCAAGCCCTGTTTCAGGCTAAGGATTTCTTTATCAGGCACCGCAGCAAGAAATGGATCTGTCCTCACAAGATGACTAACCTGATATTGCACCCAGGGCCGCACCGCATTTGTCAACGCAGTGAGACTTTTAGCTGCGAGCCCCTCGCTCCCGGGCACAGAAGGACAAACGCAGTCGGGCTCAGAGAAGATACAAAAAGACGTAAATGCCACAGAGAAGAAATGACAAGAACTTTATTGGGAAAGGACATCTTTAATATGAAAAATGTTGCCAGGCTATAGAGAAGTAATTCCGGCTCTGATGCAATCTGTGAAGGACCTATTAGTTTTCTGATTGCTAGGCCTATAGGAGGATTACACTCCAAGGGAAAGATATTGTACTTGTCAGAAATGACAGACTTTTGCTACCAGATCCATATTTCCGGAGCTATAGGATGCCTGACCTAGATTCTTGTTGTAACATTTCCATTTTGCCAAGTAAACAGGATTATTAAACATTTACAGCGGTGCAGCGCTATCTCACGCTGCAGGGCGGTGTTTGAGGGATAGAAACACAAATTCGCAGTGAGGAAAAACAAATATACAGGAAGGATGGCTGCTGCTTACACTTTAGATGTTTTCTGAGTTGTCTGGAGCTAACCCGCATCAGCTGTACTAAATCTAATTTCCATGTTGTACATCGATTCTATTTTCCAGAAGCAAGGCTACTGACTGCAGGAAATAGCTACAGTTCTATAACAAGAGAGAAGCAGCTCTTTTTGTGGTGCTACACAACTCTGTGATCTAAAACACACACCATCATTTGTTTATTTAATTGCCTGGCCAGATACAGTTTATTACACCATTTTTGTAAGTACTGATATATACCATCTCGGAAACAATTTTGCTCTTCTTTTGTTGTTTTAATAAAAAATAAACAGCCTGCCGTATACAAAACACTTCCTTGTATTCAATTTACTTGTGTGACCATAAGGTATGCTTTTCCATAAAAAATCATAGGCAATGGCCACGGCCACTGGAATTTTGCGGCAGGAGAGCATCAAATTATATTGTAGGGTTGACTAAATTATATGGCACGAAAAGCCAAATTATGTGGCATAATGCAGCACATTTTTTGATAGAATTATGTTATTATTTTGTAATTTTTTAGACATGGATATACTGTCTGGGCCAAGATTACACCTCATAAATACCAGTTTAATAACCTAATGCAGAAATAGGCAACTGAAAGATAACCAGTTAACCTTTGCGAAGGGCCTTCCACTGCGCATGAAGACATCCACATTTTCAGTAACTTTTGATTTGGTTGAGCTAGAAACAATATTTTTTCTTAAAATCTCCAGGTAATGCAGCAGATAATGGATTATGTGGCAAATGCAGCAACTCCAAAATTATGCAATAAAAGCATTGGTCGCAGAATGACATCATTCCACTGGCCCTGGCAATGGGCTAGTGGTGCCGCTGCCAAAAGCCACCACCCATGCTCACTTCATAATGCTTTCATTTCCCTGCTAAGTGGAAAACATAGGTGACTATGTGGCTGTATCTTTAAATAATCGAGCCCAGAATAGACCATAAGGTGCCATTGGATAACATTGGATTCTGTTCCAGAAAGTCCTTCCTGCCAGCCAGAGTCAGGCTTAAGAGCAGTCCTGTGACACTTCTGGACCTTTAGTGCTGTGAAATATCCGGAATTTCCTCCTATTGTGTCATTATTTCTACATTGTGCATACACCGGGCCCTACATTCACATCCTGAAAGAAATATGCAATCATTTTCCAAATGGCCAATATGCATCCTCAAATCAGAACTGTGAACATAAATGCTGTGCATCCAAGCATAAATAAACATTGTCAAAGCCAATAGGTATGGTAATGTATTTTTGGCAATGTTGTACAGCAGTTTGGTTGCTGTGCAGCATGGTTGAAAGTAAAACAAATAAAATAAAAGGTGCTCTACAACCTGCTTTAAAAACATTGGGCAAGTCAAATAATAGGGCTATTTGTCATTGCTGGATTTCACTGCTTTTTCTGATATCTTTCACCTAACTGGACAAGCATTAGTAAATGCATTAGGTTTCTCCTATGTGATTAATATTAAACTTTTTTTGTTGTAAATTGTATCTTGCTGTGTAGTCGTACAATATAAGTTACAGAAAGTCTGTTAAAGTGTTATGACTTGCTTATGTACAAAAAGGCAACATATTGTGCTGTTACCAGTGGTATTATAAAGTGGGGAGATTAGGTAAACGGTGGAGGACAAAGATATAAAATCATGTACCTGATAAGTAGGCTCGAAAGTGGTACAGCTGTAGGAAGAATAAGTGATGTTTTTGCAACCCACCCCGCCAAAGAAATTACGAAAACTAGATGAAAAGGTGTTGTTTGATTATTGACCATTACGAAGATAAACAAATGAAAATTAACTTTCAATTTTTCAAATGAGCTGTTGAGCAATATAGATGAAAGAAACACACTGAAAATGAGATTCTTGTTTTATCGAGATGGGCACGTTTTTTTTTTATTACTGATTTCTCCTACAAAGTTTTATTGTTGCAGAAAAACTAAAACATGAACATAAACTCTGATAACAATAATGAACATATAGTAAATATTTACACTTGCATTGTCATTGTGTTATTTATGGTTTACAATTTTTCTTTATTTAAACAGAACACTGTGACATTTTCAATGATTGTGCTATTTACTTTGAAGTTTGCATGCTGCAACAAATACTGTATTTTTTTCAAGGCATTTGTTATAATAAATCCCAGTGCCACTGCATCTGTTGCTCCTTTGAAATCATGACCCCAGTGCCTGTTAGATAACTGCACTTTTCTTGTTTTTAAGAATTTGCAGTTGGTGTTCTTTATATCATATAACAACGAAAATACAGGAGGCTGTTTAAATTACTTTGGACAACTCAAACCCTTTTTAGCAATTATTAAGCTAAAATAGCAGGCGCAAAGCGAGCTAAATTAGACTAAGCGTTTGCCTTTTTTATGAATGTGAAATTGATGTTCTTTATATTATATAACAATGAAAATACAAGAGGCCATTTAAATTACTTTGGAGGACTCAAACCCTTATTAGCAATTATTGAGCTAAAATACCACACGCTAAAAGTATGCAAATAAATATGAATGCATTTTACCTCCACGGAAAGATAACCGGCAAAATTCGCACAATTAGTAAATAACTCCTGCTCAGTTTACAGAATTTCGCTCAATTACCACGTTGCTTATTCATATGGCCAATGGAAATTACAGCAAATTATATAACATGTTTTTGGTGCTAAAACAATACAATATGCACAGTAAAGGCCAGTCCGACAAAAAGCCAGTCTTACCACCTACCTGCTTACTAAGCTAAATACTCTGTGTTAAAAAAGTGGAAAACTCACACCACAGAAGAAAAATCAGTTTTAAAAAATTTAAAAGTATTCTAAAATAATAGATATCTTCCGGGAAAAAAAACAGCAGCGCAAATTCCAAACTGTCACCAAACACGCTTGCTCACATTGACAATCTTTGACTCAATGTGGCACAAATGCCCTGCAGCTGGAATTTTCAAATTCACTGCTCTTGCAAGTATACAGCCTACCTTCCCGGCTAGTAGAAGGAACAGGCTTACAATCCCAAAACTCAAGGAATACTTTTAGAACAGGCACATGGCCGTGTTTATAATCCAAGATTCTGTGGCAGTTGTCTACCTCTGTATTGTTATACAGAAATTGTCCCAACTGATAAAGGAGGGTAAAACATCCTTTTAGAGCACCAGGGGCCGTGCTCATGTACAGACTGCAATCACTTTAATGGGGTTTATGCTACATAATGCGCCAAAAGTGTTTATAAAGAAACAAGGGAACCCTATGAGTCAGGGGGACTGAGGGTATGCACCTGTGTTGGTACTATCTAGATGAAACCAATGTGTTTATTAAACGAGCAATCAAAGAAAACAAAGAAAAACATAAACAAAGTGCAGTGGGTAAAAGGAGTTGGAAATCAACAGATTTCCAGAGCTCAGGCATTTACACACATAGTGACTTCAACAACAAGTTATTTATTAAAAACAGTCATAATGCAAAGAACATCTTCTGCTCCACATAAATCCAAATGAAACAGATTGGAGTCAAGATGTGTTTGTAGACGATGTTTCGATCCCAACTAGGATGGGGGGATCATCATCAGGACACAGAAGTATATGCCTGAGAGGTTGCCTGTACAGGGCCAAGAAGATGCCAGAAGGAGGGAACAAGGGATTGCTAGTTTAATAAACAAATTGGTTTCCATCTGGATAATACCAACACAGGTCTCAAAGCAGTTCTGTGTACCATTGCCCTTTACATCTTTGGTAGGGACCCCTGTCTCTTAGAATACATAATGTGCCAACAACAAACACATAACACAGAAAGAAATATATATTTTATTAGTGAAAAACACATGGCACAGAAAAAATGCAATTTTATTAGCGGAACAATATCATAAAGAATGGAAAATTTGTTAAAAGTTCCACCCACTACAGCAGAGTTAAACAAGCACGTTTTAAATGTGTGCAACAAGGGGAATATAAGTATCGGTAAACAGTAAACGCTGTGCAGCCTTAACATGTGAAAAAAGTGCCACAACTTCTGGGCTTGGTGCCACTGCAACTGTTACACCATTAAAATTATGACAATATTACCTGCAAGGTAACTGCACTTGTGACTGCGTGATTAGTAGTAAAATATAACAATATTAGGTGTTTAGTGGTGTGCCTAGAGCTTTTGGTCCCAGTGTCACAGAAGCTGCTGCACCATTGGACTCATGAGCCTAGTGCCTGTTATTAATCTGCACTTGTGACTGTTTAGTAGTAAAATATAGCAATAATCGGTGTTTAGTGGAGTGCCTAGTGCTTCTGCTACCAGGTGCCTCTGCACCTGCTGCACCATTGAAATCATGGCCCTAATGCCTGCTACATAACTGCACTTATGAGTGCTGGTTTAGTAGTAAATGTTAGCAATAATCTGTGTTTAGTGGGGTCCCTAGAACTTTTGACCATGGTGCCACTGAACCTGCTGCACCATTCAAATCATGCCCATTGTAACTGCAAGGCAACTGCAATTGTGACTGCCTGTTTAGTCATAAAATAAAGCAATGTTAGGTGTTTAGAGGAGTTCTGACAACTTTTGGGCCTGGTGGCACTGCACTTTCTGCACCCTTCAAATCATGACTCTAGTGCCTGTACGATAACCGCGGGCGGAGAATTCCGCTCCGACAGCTGAGTTTGCGGAGATTTGTCTATTCCGCGTTCCACGAAGAACGCGGAGTATTGGGCAAAACTCCCACTCCGCAGCGGAGCGGAGTTGGCCAGCCCCCGCCTCCACCCACTAAAAATAATATGTACAAATGAATGTAAAAAGATTTAATAAGACACTTACCTGTACTGCGGCGTCCCCGGGCTGCCCTCCTCCTCCTCGCCGACATCGGGCGTATATCTTGTGAGAACTGTGCATGCGTGCGCGCGCGCATGCACATTGTCTTGTGAGAAATGCGCATGTGCGCCCGTATGCGCAGTTCTTGCAAGATGTACGTCCGACGTCGGCGAGGAGGAGGGCAGCCCGGGGACGCCGCAGTACAGGTAAGTGTGTTTTATTTCTTTTTACATTCATTTGTACATATTTTTTATTAGGGGGGGTGGAGGTAGGTGGCGGAGCGGAGTTCCACAGAGTTTGTTCCCAACTCCGTGGACCTCCGCGTAATCGTGCTACGCCAGCTCCCCCCGCCCTTCACTATAACTGCATTTCTGGCTGCCTGTTTAGTAGTAAAATCTAGCTATATTTGGTGTTCATGTAAAGCACTGCAATCACTTCTTTCGGGTTTACGCTACATAATGCGCCAACAACAAACACATGACAGAATTTTTTTTTTATTAGCGACAACCACATGACAGAAAAAAATGCCATTTTATTAGCGGAACAATATCATAAAGAATGTGAAAATTAGTTAAAATTTCCACCCACTAAAGCAGAGTTAATTAAGCATGTTTTAAATGTGTGCAGCCAGGGGAATATAAGTAATGGGTAAACAGTAAACGCTGTGCAGCCTAAACATAAGGAATAAAGATTCATAACCTTTGAGCTCGGTGCCACTTCATCTGCTGCACCATTTCCACCATGACCCTATTGCCTGCAAGGTAACTGTCTTGTGATTGCATGTTTAGTAGTAAAATACAGCAATATTAGGTGTTTAGTGGTGTGCCTAGATCTTTTGGTCCCAGTGTCACTGCTCCTGCTGCTCCATTGTAATTGTGACCCTAGTGCCTGCTAGAAAACTGCACTTGTGACTGTCTGTTTAGTAGTAAAATATAGCAATAATTGGTGCTAAGTGGAGTGCCTAGTGCTTTTGGTACCGGGTGCCACTGCACCTGCTGCACTATTGAAATCATGGCCCTAGTGCCTGCTACATAGCTGCATTAATGACTGCTGGTTTAGTAGTAAAAGTTAGCATTAATCTGTGTTTAGTGGGGTCCCTAGAGCTTTTGACCACGGTACCATGGAACCTGCTGCCCCATTCAAATCGTGCCCCTTTTAACTGCAAGGTAAATGCAATTGAGACTGCATGTTTAGTAGTAAAATATAACAATATTAGGTGTTTAGAGGAGTTCTGACAACTTTTGGGCTTGGTGCCACTGCACCTGCTGCACCATTCAAAACATTACCCTATTGCTTGCAAGATAACTGACTGCATGTTGATTAGTAACATATAGCAATATTTGGTATGTATAGGGGCTCCTAGAGCTTTGGGCCCCGGTGTTACTGCATCTGCTGCACAATTGAAATCATGACCCTAGTGCCTGCAAGATAACAGCACTTGTGACTGTTTAGTAGTTAATTATAGCAATATTTGGTGTTTAGAGGAGTCCGAACAACTTTTGGGCTTGTTGCCACTGCACCTGCTGTGCCATTCAAATCATGACCTTAGTGCCTGCTAGATAACTGCACTTGTGACTGTCTGTTCAGTATTAAATTTGTGCAATAAGCTGTGATTGGTGGGGTCCCTAGAGCTTTTGGCCCCGGTGCCACTGAGCCTTCTGCACCATTTAAATTTAATCCTGAAATTGCGACTGCCTGTTTAGTAGTAAAATATAGCAATATTAGGTGTTTAGAGGGAAAGATAACAAAATGTAAATAGTAAACGGTATGCAGCGTTAACCAAAAGAAACAAAGGGGCATATTATCAAGGAAGTGCGATATTTATCGCTAACCGCGCTTAGCGCGTTTTTTTTTAACGCCGCCTATTGCTGGAAATTATCGCTGAGATAACACCCTATTAGTAAGGTTTATCTCCATAGCAATAATATTTCCAGCGATAGCGACAAAATGTGAGAATATCGCTGGGAAACCAGCGATATTCTCACATTAACGCTAAGGTGGATTCAGCATTAGAATCCACCTCCTATACTTCAAACAGGTAAGTCATCCTCACTAGCAGGTGTTAAAATCTAGCAATAAACGCGCTTAGCGCGAATTATTTTATCGCTTCGCCTGCCTTGCTAATAGGGGGTAGTGGTGTTAGCGACTGTTTTCAGTCGCTTTTAGTAGGGAACGCCTTCCTTGCATGTCATTAGCGATAATTATCGCTGACATGCAAGGCGATGGAAAACGCGGCCGCTAACGCCTGAAAGCTGTCGCTAACGCCTGTTAGCGACAGCTTGCTGATAGGGCGATAAAATTATCGCCGCTTTAGCGGCAAAAAGTGCCGCTAAAGTGGCGATAAAGCCCTTGATAATATGCCCCAAAGTTCGAGCCACCAACATGGATGGGAATGAGTATTTAGGACACAAGAAACTGGTAAGAGAGACACAGAAGGGAGAACAGGCTACAACCAATAGAAATGGAGGAAAGTAAACTGGCAAGCATATGGACCAATAAAAAGTGAAGGTGGGTTGTAAGTCCATTTTCAAATATGTTAAAAACAGTAGATTTCTCAAGCACAGCGCAAGCGCTGTGCACGCAAAACCTAAAAACATGCCTGCAAAAAAATGGACTGGTGATAACGAATTTGCAGATCATTATTTCAAAAGCACAGTTCATTCCATGCGTGTGCAATCTATCATCCTTACAACCAATTAAAAACAGTATAAATTAACTTTTCAATCAGAAGATGCGCAGATAAATGAATACCGGGAATGGACAAAGATATCAGTGGAACCCCAATATCATTTAGAATTAGAAGCGAGAATAAATCTCAAGAGATATCCTTTTCCTCAACAGCCAGCCTGAAATGCATGCAGGACAGGGAGAAAGAACCACCTTTTAACTTGAGCAGTTAGATGGGCAGGTACTCCCTCTCCCCCTCAACGGAATGAGAAAGCCTGGAGTACTAACCTTTGCCAGGTAAAAGGTTACAAAAGGTCACTTGGACAATGTCATAAAAGATGCGGGGAGGTTGCATGCTGTGCCCTCAAATAAGTGGGCAGCCTGTGCTGGGTGCCTGACTACCTGCAAACACGTCAGGTGAGATATTAGCATTTTTATAGTGCAGTCTGCCATAGTACAGGTTCATAGCACTGGTGACTAATGTCTTTGTGCCATTCCAAAGTTCACGTCACAGACCGAGTTTGCTTAGGATTGTTTGGTCCATGTAAGGACTGTGGGGCAGATTTACAAGCCCCTTGCGCCACTTTTGCGTCACTTTTAACAGGGGAAAAGTGACGCAAAAGTGGCGCAAGGGGCTTGTAAATAAGCCCCTCTGTGTGTATGTTAGGGGCATCAACTTGCGATACACCACTGGCTTCTGCTACTCTTAGGTCAGAAATACACCTGCAGCCTTGTGGTTAGAGAAAGACTGAACAGATTTGTCGTCGGAGTTATGTACTATATTCTGCTACGTATTTGATTTAAGAATTGGCACTCATAACAGCCAGTTGTAAGGTAGATATGCAACATAATAATAATAATAATAATAATAATACAAATAATAATATAGACATTTAATATAGGGCACGGATCACTCCCAAAGGAGTATCTCGGCGCTGCACTACTAAGCAGGAGGAACTTCCTAAAACAGCCAGATCTTCAAAGCCTTCTTAAAAGCGATAGTGTCAGAGCATAAGCGAAGATTAGTGGGGAGTTTATTCTAATAACAGGAGGCATTGTAGGAAAGAGATTTCCCCCGGATTTGAGGTCCGAATGCAAAGGATAGTCAAAAGAGCCTTATCCGAGGATCTAAGGCATCTTGCAGGTCGTAAAGTATCAAACGCATGGACAAGTAGACGGGGCGGGATTTGTGAAGTGCAATCTTTTATAGCAGAAATATAATGCGCGCTTCTGACATCTGCAGTGATCAGACATGCCCAACATTACAAGGTCACTTAATGAAGTCTTATTAAATTTGGCAACAGAAACATCAGCCAGCTCCTCTGTGACTCAGTGTCTGTATCAGAGAAATGTTACAAAAAAGTATAAGGTGGCAAGGTAGGAACACATTGACTAGCACTTTTGAGAGGGACCCAGAGTGTCCTTCTGCTGGACCCTAGACAGCCCTCCTGTTAGAAATGAGGTTTCTGGTTGGCTAGGGTATGCACCTAAGCCAGGCAGAACCCACCACTCTAGTCATGGTAATCGAGTTACACATCTAAGATAACCCCTGCTCACCCCCTTGGTAGCTTGGCAGAGCAGTCAGGCTTATCCCAGAGGCAATATGTAAAGCGTTTGCGTAACACACTCACACAGCAGTGACACACTAGGCACACCACAAAAGAGACTCCACACAAGGTTATATAAAAATATCCTTTGTGTTATCCATAAAAACACATTAGATCACCATCACATATATTACTGTGCCACTAGGCACTGGTCATGACTTCACTGGGATTACATAAATCACTTGGCCAATCGGGACACTGTTGATGGAGCAAGATTTTGCAGAAAGAAACTTGCTCGTATTAACTCCCCCATAATACGTACTAACAGTGTACAGTGAAAACTAATATGCAAATCACATGAACACTTGGGAAATCGCTTTGCACATGCGTGCACTAATGTGAACTAAATGCATGAAAGAACAAGGCCTCATTTTACATTGCGTTTCGAAAGAAACAAAGCTAATGTATGTTTAGGCCGCATTTCGCATCTTGCATCTTGCTTTAAACAATAATAAATAATGCCGCTTTGCATGAAGCTTATGCTAAGAAAAATATTAACAGGGGATAGTGCAAAAGTGGGTGGTAAACAGTGAAAAGTGCATTACCATGTAATTAATAAATGCTTATGTTCTATTTGCCGTAGTGAGTCGAATGGGCCTGAAATCTCTTAAATTGACCGGATAGATGAGGGGCTGGAGAGTGAACAAAAATGACATGACAAAGCAGACTGAAGCGTTGAGCGCTGCAGAGAAAGTGTAAAGGTTCAAGGCTAACCAACTCAAAGAGCATTGTTCGCCTGCCAAAGAATGAGCCTGGCCGTGGGATCCAAGACTTCTTCCACGGACGAAGCAGAGAAATACATGTGAATTAATGTGAAAGTATCGAACGAGTCAAACATGATGTAAAGAGAGAGGATATAGAACAATGAATATACGGAAATTGTGAATGGGAACCTGGTGGTGTGATACACCACCTCTTAAACTGGCCAATAGAAAGTCGAATCCAGTGAATTGTTTCAACTAATGTGGGTTGGGCATGTAGGTTTTAGGGTATAACTGGGGTCCCTTTGGGGGTGTGGTTAGGCGTAGTTCTGATCAAGTGCAGAAGAGAGAGGGGTGATGCGTCTCTGTCCGTCGGTTTGCAGAGAAGCCTAGCTGTTCCTATCCCTGTCCAGTTCCTGAAATCTTTGTCTCTTTTGACTCTATTTCAGGAGACCCCCACTACTCCCTTGGCCAGGGGGATGGTATTTGACAGATCCTTTGGGTTTGTATAATCTTGCTGACTCGTACTTTGCATAATTTACTTGCAAATGTATTTTTGTCTCTGAAACGTATGTCTCTTTATCTATCCACTCCATCATATGTATATTATTTCGCATTAATTTGCTGAAACTTATGTCTCTTCATCTATCCACTCCTTCATGTGCATATTGTTTATTGATGATGAGTATGACACTGTTTGCATTGTTGATTGATTTTCTCTTCCTTATGTGAGATTCTTTGTTTGCATTGTAACCTGTATGCAATGAGCATTGATCATTTACATTTATTTGAGATAAACTTTATTAATCTTACCGAGAGTCTGTGATCATTAACTGGTTAGATAGTTAGTTAGTTCTATTATTACCATCAACTACTTAACTAATTGGTCCGTCGACCGAGAGGAAAGAGAGTTGATATACAGGTCTAGTTATGTATTTAGAAATGATAAACATGAATCTGTGAAAGAAACAATTTTTCACGTCATTAAAACTTGACTCCCAGTGCAACAGGGATTTATGAGTTGGGTGAATGTGTATGGGCCATT
The DNA here is from genome assembly GCA_963921515.1 of Calotriton arnoldi. Classification (NCBI taxonomy): domain Eukaryota; kingdom Metazoa; phylum Chordata; class Amphibia; order Caudata; family Salamandridae; genus Calotriton; species Calotriton arnoldi. The sequence continues at coordinate 153,730 of CAWUFW010007036.1, read as the reverse complement.
TGTATGAAAATATTGATGAATATCGATCCCTGATAAAGTGTAGCGCTGGATCACTGTCATAGACTTCGCAGGGATCAGGAACTACTTTGCCAATCGGGCAATTGTCCTACCATCATCAGCAGTGCGCTACAGTAAACACTTGTAGAGTGCACACACTGGAAAATCACCATCAAACTTAGTGTAACCAGTAACTACTGGTGGGATTGCACATGTTAGAACTCCTTGGATGGCCTAAACATCTGAAACACGTGAGGAAGGAAAACACATAACTCACTTGTTCCCTTGAGAATAGTCACCAACATTACGATGCGTGCATCAAAAGAGCGTTTTTTATATCACCCGTCACCAACACACTTTACAACTTGCTGACTACCAGTCATCAAAATGCGTAGAGCACAGCGCTTCTGTGCGCTTAATACCCAGCGCCCATACGGCGGGTGGGTGGGAGACATGATTCGGCCTGTGATCCGGGGGCCTCCGTCGAGGTTCCACCCCGCTTTGTGAGCCAAGTAATGCACCCAATGCAGGTACTCCAGCAGCTGCCCCCGGCTATGCGGCACAGCTGTAAACTCTTTTGGCCTGCCTCCCAACGTGAATCCCCACGGGGGGATCTCACTTCCGCCCCCTTTCTTGTAACCCGGCTGGGCGGGACCTCCAAGCTACGGGGGCATAGCGGATCTTCGTAGACGGCTCTGGCCTCAAGACAATAAGCCGGAACACCCTTGTCCCATGCCGAGAATCCCACTACTCCATCCCTACGGCGCTGCAGCCCATCCGGAGTCCTCCTGGGCCTCACCGACGGCTGTAAGGATGGCGCACGTGGGCGGCCTCACCTCCGGATGCAGATAAGAAGCCTCTACTGGGCCAGGGCCTCCTGGCTGAGCCCATTTCACGGCGGCTGCCTGTAACCACGTGGTGCAGCCGCCTCGGTCCCCCATCTGGAGGTCACGGAGCGAAGCCTCCGCCAGCTCCGCTGTCTTCTGCCCCACCACTCTATGACAAGGGCTTTGCTTGGGAACCTGGAGGACCTCCTGAGCTGGGATTCCTCACTGCTTCTGCGTTGGATGGCAGCCTGGGGCCACGTAGCAGAGCCCCAGCTGCCGTGATTAAGCAAAAATGCAATAATGGAGGAGGGAGAGCACTTCGATACCTCAGCTCTCTCCTCCTGTTGTCTGGGCACACACGAGAGTGCAGCGCTGCCCATGCTTCAGGGCAAGGGAGAGCACTCATTCCTTGTTGCACAGAGTGAACCCACCCAGTGGGCGTCAGACTAAATTACAGCGCTTGTCCCGTGCGCTCAGAGGGCAATAAAAATAAAACGCTCAGCTTCTCCAGCCCGGAAAAGCCCCCCCAAGAGCAGTTCACAGCTCTCCTTTCATGCTGGGCTCCATTGAGAGCACTGGGGCAGAGGACAGGGCCCAGGCAGGCCAGCACACAGGCTCCCTAACCAGGGTGGCAGTCCCTTCAGCCACCCAGCAGGTAACAGGTAGTTCCATACGGCGGTTCCTCCTGCAATACAGCAGTCCTCTGGCAGTCCACACAGTATCTTCTCTTTTCAAGTTCAAAAAGCATGGGGTCACAGCCCCAGTACTTATAGTCCCAAAGTCTTTGTTCTCTTCTGACAGAGGGCTCTGAGCCCAGTCCAAACCAGTTCTGTCCTCACTGGTGTAGCTTCCTGGCAGGGGATGGAGACAGCATTGTTTAGGGCATACCAGGCTTATTCAGGTGTACGGCAAATCTCCTCCCACCACTCTATATGCAGCCCAGGTCTATTCAGCCCAGCCCTGACTCATCCAGGAAGGCAGGTCACACCTCAACCCCTCCAGTGGCTGTCTGAAGAGAATTCACATCACCCTGTCTCTGTCACTCCAAAACCAGACAGTCAAGTCACAAAACAGTAGAGGCACAAAGACACATACGCACACAGAAATGCCCACTTTTAAAAGTGGCATTTCTAAAATAGTAATAATACATCTGCTTTCACCAATAAGCAGGATTTATCACTACTATTCCAAACATACCAAACATGGTCTCACTACCCCTCTCATGTCAGGAATTACCACTGAAGCACATATCAGGGAATCTACAATACATCGAAATCAAAATCACACTAAGGATCCAAGGGAGAAACCCCAAATGAGAGCGTATCACTCCCTAACAATGTATCAAACTCACAAAAGATACGATCTCCAAGAACTAGGGGGTTTGGTTAAGAAAAAGTATTCCTTTATTAGGACGAGAACCCTGACTCACCCAAAGGTGACAAGCTTCATCATGGGGCTCCCTCCTCACACCGGGACCGTAAGGTCCCAGGTGTGGGCTACAACTCTCCCTAGAGTGAAATAGGTGGAGAGGAGCTGAGGTGTTTTCAGTGGGGGGACGCCAATGAGATATGTGAGTGAGGGGCAGAGTGCAAAACGGGATAAGTGAAAAGTTAAAACTATCTCACGGGACCCAATAGTTTTATTCAATGGTACCCCTGGATAGGGTTAAAAGCAAAGAGGACTAGGGGTTCAAAGAAAATATACCCCCTTAGTGGTCAACATGTTTCTGCCTTCAATAGACTCCAGCCAGAGTTCTTGGGCATTCTTCAGGACCAGTAAACAGATCAAGTCACTCTGCATTGAATCATAAAATATATTAGATGGATATACTGGCCATCATTGTATGGAGCCACGAAAGTGATGGGTGATTAGTACACCATCTCCATATGAAAGGAACAGAAATGAAAATCGCCTTATATAACTGTGGTGCACATGGAGTTCTCAGGGCACAGTATCATTTTACCCCCTAAAAACATTGGGGGCGTGAAAATGAAAGCCAAAACTGGGCTACCTGATTGTGGAGTTAAATTTTACCTCTCTTCAGCCATGCGGTACCCCACAGCAGTCTCGGCTATTGAAACTATAAACACAAAAGAGGAAAGACAAATGGCATTCTGATGTGGCCATCATAATACATAGTCTTCTTTACCAGGTTTGGCAAGAGATAGGCAGTTATATAATCAGTGGAAATCATTCTCACAAGTCGTGGGTAAGTAAAGGAAACTACATGAGTCTTATTCAACGTTAATTGTGTCCTATATCTAAAAAAGAGAATGTACAATTATCCATGGCATTTAATCCTCCTATATTTACACAGCTAATTAAGTCAAAATTCAGGGCTGTGTAGGAGCATGTGTGCAAATCACATCCTACTCGGAAAAAAAACAATCCCAACCATCGTTACATATAGACACAGTATTTGTAACGCAGGATACATGTTCTCATATCCAAGCATACAATGTGTTACACACCGAGGAAACCGACCACTTAACCCTCTAACACATTGGGGTCTAAGTCAAACCACCTGTAAGGCTGAGAACCCAGAGTTAGAGCATTCTCAAAATCGCTGGCATTTAGAAAGACCTGGGGCAGCCGGTATTATGGAGCATGTATAGTTCACCCATCAAAGGCAAGAAAAGGGGAAAGTAAAGGGGGAAAAAAAACCAGTGAGCAGTCATGAGCGGTTTACAGACTTATTGGCGTAAGGTCCGTGATAGCAGGTATAACGAAGTGTACTCACGCCATATCCCAAAAGCGGCTTTGAGCCGATAACGTTGTTAGACAAAGGCGTGAACTCCCGCCATCTCCCAAATACGGCTCTGAGCCGATAACAATATTAAACAAAAGTGAGTATAAAGTCGGACCCACAGCGATACTCACCATTCTTGTAGTCCGAGTGCATTTCCCTCTGGGGGGGTCCTGGCAAGAGAACGATCTCTCGTTACTACGAGTATTTAAACAGAAGAGGATTGGGCGGAAATGACGTAAAACGTCGTGAATGTCCACAGCGCTTTGGATCATGGGAAACGTAGTTTTCTCGTGAATCACCACCAAATTACCAAATTCAAGTCTTTATGTATGATGGACCCGAGAGGTTATATTCCCATCAGTTAATATATATACAAAATGTCCTTACAAGAACTTATTCTTTGAGTGAGGGTAGTTCAAGGAACTCTTCTTGGTAGGTTTGTAGAGACTTCCCTCATGGTACTGCTAAACAAGAAGAATCTAAATACGGTCAATTACGCTGACAATTGTCAAGCATACTAGGCTCAAGTGTATAACATAGTTTTTCTTGTGTGAGTAAAAAGAATCATAACCAGCAGTGCGAAGATAGGAATAGGGGATATCGCAATGAGGCAAATCTACAACAGATTATTGCGGGGGGGTCTAAACACAGACAATTAACAGAGGGATCATCTACCCAGACTGGTCCACGGAATATCATCATTTAATCCCTGAGTGTCACATCGAAGTTTATAAATCCACCTCTGTTCTCTGTGCAACAAAATTGATTCATGGGTGCCCATCTCTATAACATATTTCGGCTTATCAATGATCGTCCAGTGAATGTCATTCTCGGTGTGACCTGTACTAAGGAAGTGTCGTGTAAGTTTTGTGTTGTCGTTTTTACATCTGATGGAACTACGATGCTCACCTATCCTTAGTTTTACCTTGCGTGTAGTCATGCCTATATACAAAAGATTGCATGGATAGCGTAAGAGATAGATCACCCTTTCTGTGTTGCAGTTGGTCAAGGAGTGTAGTACCCATGGAGTGGTAAGACCCAGATCTATAGATAGTAGTCTTGATGTAAAAGTGCAGACGGAACAAGAGCCACAGGGATAATGTCCCTTTGCTGGTGTTATTGACCATAATGTGTTCTGTCTGACCAAATGGGGGCTACTTTATGGACGTGTGTGTACTGCCATGTCCTTGATATTTCGACTAAGTTTAAGAGCAAATAGAGGTTTTGGTATTTGTTTAGAGCCAGTGTTCAGAATGTGTCAATTCCTATTGATCGATTTTTTCACTATATCTGTCAAGTGACTGTATGTATGACACAAACTAAACGATCCATTGGACTCTCTGTTACCGTGTCAAGTAGAGCTTCCAGATCATTATTTCTTGCTCTCTTGCATGCTCTGTGTATGACATTGGTGGGATATGCACGTCGTTGTAAGTGAGAACTCAGCATTTATGCATGTTCTTTAAATGTCTTTATCGCCGTGCAGTTTTGCCGTAATCTCAGAAATTGCCCCACTGGAAGGTTGATCCAAAGTGAGTGGGGATGGAAGCTGGTGTAATTCAAAAGTGAATTCCGAACCATGGGTTTGGTGTACAGTTCAGAGTAAATACCTCCATCTTTTGGATACAGTAGGAGGTCCAGAAACGGTAATGAAAGTTTACTGAACTCGAAGGTGAACTTCAGATGGGGATTTCTCAAATTCAACCAGTTTGCAAAGGTGTGTAGGGAGGCCACTGAACCTTCCCATATTATCAGAATATCGTCGATGTATCTCTTCCAAACTTTCAGATTGGAAGAGTATGCATTCTCGACAGGGAACATATGCTTGGTCTCAAAATCGTGCATGTACAAATTTGCCATACTCGGGGCAAATGTACTGCCCATAGATGTCCCAGTGACCTGCAGTATAGATGCTCCCTATATTGAAAGAAATTCTCCTTCATAGCAAGTGTGGCACATTGACGCACAAAGGAAGTAGGTGTCAAATCTTCACGTTCTCGTTGACTCAGTAGAGACCTTATGATGTCCAGGGATTCATCCTGCGGAATGTTAGTGTAAAGGGACTCTACATCAAAGGATGATAGGATGTGAATCTCAGGATCAAAAGACATCTCTGTCAATGTGTTGAGTATGTGCTTGGTGTCTTGCAAATATGAAGGCATCTCTGTAACAAGCGGGCGTAGGAACCAATCTACAAATTGAGAAAGTGGTTCAAGTGCGGAACCTATTCCGGACACAATAGGTCTCTCTGGTGGTGGTCTCGTCGGTAATACTTCTCGTCACTCGGTTGTCGGAGACATTCCGAATGATAAGTGTCCAAGTCCATAATAACAGTGGCACTGCCCTTGTCCGCCTCTTTTATCACAATCTCAGGATCTGAGCCTAAAGTACGGAGACATTCCAATTCCTTCTTGGACACATTGAAGAAGGGGGTCCTCGCTGAAGGCCTGAGTCTGTCAAATTCTTTAATCACAGCTTTCTCAAATGTAGCTACTTCAACTGGAGCCAGGTGGAGAGGTGGGTTGAACGTGGACTTTGGTTTAAGACCATTATTAATCTCTCGATCAAGGATCTCAGTCATCCTGCCTTCTTGAAAGAAAAAGTTCAAACGTATTTTCCTGAAGAATTGTGCTAACTCCACTGCACTCCACTCCATGAAAGCTGTGCATAAACCGACGAGACCACCACCGGGGAGACCTATTGTGTCCGGAATAGGTTCCGCACTTGAACCACTTTTTTAATTTGTAGATTGGTTCCTACGCCCGCTTGTTACAGAGATGCCTTCATATTTGCAAGACACTAAGCACATACTCAACACATTGGGGTCGATTCCGATTCGGGCCGGAAAAAGCACCGACCGACTCGGAGCCGGAAAAATTACCGACCGACACGTACCAGTGGCGCCCGACACGCCAAGTACGATGCAAGCCGCGATAAATCCGACCGACACGTCAGGAAACCAAGCCGACCGACCGAGCCGCTCGGAAAATAGCAATCCGGCCGGAAAAACACGCGAATCCAACCGACCGACACGCACCCGGAACAAATCCGACCGAATCGTACCCGCCAACTCCAACCCGCAAAGTACGATGCAAGGCGCGAAAAACACGACCGAGTCGGACGGAGGACAAGCCGTACGACCGACACGCATACAAAACCGAGCCGAAGCAACACAATACACCGCGACCGACGCGTACGCAGCATAGAAAACTGCACAAACACAGCGTGAACGAAACGGAAAACACCGTACGAGACCAATGCAGGGTCCGACTCGGTCACAAGAACGTTTCCAACATACACAAACAGCACAAAGGAAAAATCAACCAAAAAAAGGCCAAACAAGCAATTACCAAGCCAATAAATACTGGGGGGTGGGGACAGAGAACAAAGACACACCCACAACTCCACCTATATAAAGGACACAAATCACTACCATGAGCCTTTGCAAATGCCATTCCACTGCCAGCACCCAAGAGAAAGCAACCACACACCCACAGCTCATCCCTCACACAAGCCACACACCAGCAGCACACCAACAAATACCTACCTCACATACACCCAGCACAACACACACCCACACACCCTCACCTGCACACCAACACACACATCACCCACCATCACCACCCATCACCATGCCCCCCAAGAAGAATCCCAAGTTCCTAGATAGTGAATTGGAAGTCATGGTAGACGAGATCCTCAGGGTGGAGCCACAGCTGTTTGGCACTCTGGTCCAACAGACCCCCATGTCGCAGAAAACCAAGATGTGGGAGAGGATCATCAACAGGGTGAACGCCCAATCACCATGTCGGCGCACAAAGACGGACATCCAGAACAGGTGGTATGACGTGCGCAGGAGGGTACGGGACCTGCTGAAGCAAGACTACATCAACAGCCAACACACCGGCAGTGGCCCTCCTGCCAAGCCAATATACCTCAGGCCCTGGGAGGAGAAGGTGCGGGCCATCCTTCCGCCAGTGAGCGTATATGGACTAGAGAACATCCCAGAGCCTGGTGAGTACACAACAAATGTACACAATAAACTGCCACAAAACACACACATCACTGTCAAGGGAGAGTCAAACCATGCACTCATAGCAATTACACAGCAACTAGAACAGAATCATCCCAAAATGTGTATGTCAGTCAGATAAACACAACACATGCCATCAAAAAAGTCACATCCAACTGTGCCAACACATGTACAAACACAACCACAACTACAGCTAGGCAGTGGCACAAATAGAACTAACACACACATCCACACATGTAGCCACCACAACAACACCAACACACAGTGAAGACCACTCAAAGGAAGGAATTCTGTGTATGCTGGCCAAGTCAGTGTAGCCAATAGCATCATGGGAGTCGCAGTCACACATATTGCCCCCCCCACAACTGTCCCATCAACACCACCATGAACCATGCGCACATCACAGGGAGTGGAGAAGGACTCACAAGATGGCTGACACTGGCTACTGCTGTGAGGAGCACAAGGCCCTGCTGGCAACTGTGCACCAACAAACAGCAGGACACCACTGACTGACATCCTGAGAGACAACTTACACTCCCTGCAATGCAAGCACGTTCCATGGTGGGATATCCGGCTAGCTGGGTGGGAAGGGGGACTTGCAGCACTGACCATAGTCACAAGCACCTCCCCTCACACCCCCCAACACAAACTCCACAGTACCCACCTGGTAGAATGCAATGCCCTCCATCCTAACACAAGATCCCACAAAGCACCACCACCCTGGGTTATGTTGTGTGAAGCACAGGGACACTCTTGGGACTCTTAGCCAAACAACTGCCAGGACAACACTCCCAGCCATCCTGTCAGCACAGCCAGCCCACCCCACAGGGAAGCAGAGTCAAAAGGAAGGAAGCATGGGCATGCTGGGAAGGGGGTGGAGGCAATAGCATGATGGGAGTCGTAGTCACAGACATTGCTCAGCCTCACAACTGGCCCATCAACACCACCCTGAACCATGCTCACATCACAGGGAGTGGAGAAGGACTCACAAGATGGCTGACACTGGCTACTGCTGTGGGGAGCACAAGGCCCTGCTGCCAACTGTGCACCAACAAACAGCAGGACACCACTGACTGACATCCTGAGAGACAACTTACACTCCCTGCAATGCAAGCACGTTCCATGGTGGGATATCTGGCTGGCTGGGTGGGAAGGGGGACTTGCAGCACTGACCATAGTCACCAGCACCTCCCCTCACACCCCCCAACACAAACTCCACAGTACCCACCTGGTAGAATGCAATGCCCTCCATCCTAACACAAGATCCCACAAAGCACCACCACCCTGGGTTATGTTGTGTGAAGCACAGGGACACTCTTGGGACTCTTAGCCAAACAACTGCCAGGACAACACTCCCAGCCATCCTGTCAGCACAGCCAGCCCACCCCACAGGGAAGCAGAGTCAAAAGGAAGGAAGCATGGGCATGCTGGGAAGGGGGGTGGAGGCAATAGCATGATGGGAGTCGTAGTCACAGACATTGCTCAGCCTCACAACTGGCCCATCAACACCACCCTGAACCATGCTCACATCACAGGGAGTGGAGAAGGACTCACAAGATGGCTGACACTGGCTACTGCTGTGGGGAGCACAAGGCCCTGCTGCCAACTGTGCACCAACAAACAGCAGGACACCACTGACTGACATCCTGAGAGACAACTTACACTCCCTGCAATGCAAGCACGTTCCATGGTGGGATATCCGGCTAGCTGGGTGGGAAGGGGGACTTGCAGCACTGACCATAGTCACAAGCACCTCTCCTCACACCCCCCCACACAAACTCCACAGTACCCACCTGGTAGAATGCAATGCCCTCCATCCTAACACAAGATCCCACAAAGCACCACCACCCTGGGTTATGTTGTGTGAAGCACAGGGACACTCTTGGGACTCTTAGCCAAACAACTGCCAGGACAACACTCCCAGCCATCCTGTCAGCACAGCCAGCCCACCCCACAGGGAAGCAGAGTCAAAGGAAGGAAGCATGGGCATGCTGGGAAGGGGGTGGAGGCAATAGCATGATGGGAGTCGTAGTCACAGACATTGCTCAGCCTCACAACTGGCCCATCAACACCACCCTGAACCATGCTCACATCACAGGGAGTGGAGAAGGACTCACAAGATGGCTGACACTGGCTACTGCTGTGGGGAGCACAAGGCCCTGCTGCCAACTGTGCACCAACAAACAGCAGGACACCACTGACTGACATCCTGAGAGACAACTTCCACTCCCTGCAATGCAAGCACGTTCCATGGTGGGATATCTGGCTGGCTGGGTGGGAAGGGGGACTTGCAGCACTGACCATAGTCACCAGCACCTCCCCTCACACCCCCCCAACACAAACTCCACAGTACCCACCTGGTAGAATGCAATGCCCTCCATCCTAACACAAGATCCCACAAAGCACCACCACCCTGGGTTATGTTGTGTGAAGCACAGGGACACTCTTGGGACTCTTAGCCAAACAACTGCCAGGACAACACTCCCAGCCATCCTGTCAGCACAGCCAGCCCACCCCACAGGGAAGCAGAGTCAAAAGGAAGGAAGCATGGGCATGCTGGGAAGGGGGTGGAGGCAATAGCATGATGGGAGTCGTAGTCACAGACATTGCTCAGCCTCACAACTGGCCCATCAACACCACCCTGAACCATGCTCACATCACAGGGAGTGGAGAAGGACTCACAAGATGGCTGACACTGGCTACTGCTGTGGGGAGCACAAGGCCCTGCTGCCAACTGTGCACCAACAAACAGCAGGACACCACTGACTGACATCCTGAGAGACAACTTACACTCCCTGCAATGCAAGCACGTTCCATGGTGGGATATCCGGCTAGCTGGGTGGGAAGGAGGACTTGCAGCACTGACCATAGTCACAAGCACCTCTCCTCACACCCCCCCACACAAACTCCACAGTACCCACCTGGTAGAATGCAATGCCCTCCATCCTAACACAAGATCCCACAAAGCACCACCACCCTGGGTTATGTTGTGTGAAGCACAGGGACACTCTTGGGACTCTTAGCCAAACAACTGCCAGGACAACACTCCCAGCCATCCTGTCAGCACAGCCAGCCCACCCCACAGGGAAGCAGAGTCAAAGGAAGGAAGCATGGGCATGCTGGGAAGGGGGTGGAGGCAATAGCATGATGGGAGTCGTAGTCACAGACATTGCTCAGCCTCACAACTGGCCCATCAACACCACCCTGAACCATGCTCACATCACAGGGAGTGGAGAAGGACTCACAAGATGGCTGACACTGGCTACTGCTGTGGGGAGCACAAGGCCCTGCTGCCAACTGTGCACCAACAAACAGCAGGACACCACTGACTGACATCCTGAGAGACAACTTACACTCCCTGCAATGCAAGCACGTTCCATGGTGGGATATCTGGCTGGCTGGGTGGGAAGGGGGACTTGCAGCACTGACCATAGTCACCAGCACCTCCCCTCACACCCCCCCAACACAAACTCCACAGTACCCACCTGGTAGAATGCAATGCCCTCCATCCTAACACAAGATCCCACAAAGCACCACCACCCTGGGTTATGTTGTGTGAAGCACAGGGACACTCTTGGGACTCTTAGCCAAACAACTGCCAGGACAACACTCCCAGCCATCCTGTCAGCACAGCCAGCCCACCCCACAGGGAAGCAGAGTCAAAAGGAAGGAAGCATGGGCATGCTGGGAAGGGGGTGGAGGCAATAGCATGATGGGAGTCGTAGTCACAGACATTGCTCAGCCTCACAACTGGCCCATCAACACCACCCTGAACCATGCTCACATCACAGGGAGTGGAGAAGGACTCACAAGATGGCTGACACTGGCTACTGCTGTGGGGAGCACAAGGCCCTGCTGCCAACTGTGCACCAACAAACAGCAGGACACCACTGACTGACATCCTGAGAGACAACTTACACTCCCTGCAATGCAAGCACGTTCCATGGTGGGATATCCGGCTAGCTGGGTGGGAAGGGGGACTTGCAGCACTGACCATAGTCACAAGCACCTCTCCTCACACCCCCCCCACACAAACTCCACAGTACCCACCTGGTAGAATGCAATGCCCTCCATCCTAACACAAGATCCCACAAAGCACCACCACCCTGGGTTATGTTGTGTGAAGCACAGGGACACTCTTGGGACTCTTAGCCAAACAACTGCCAGGACAACACTCCCAGCCATCCTGTCAGCACAGCCAGCCCACCCCACAGGGAAGCAGAGTCAAAAGGAAGGAAGCATGGGCATGCTGGGAAGGGGGTGGAGGCAATAGCATGATGGGAGTCGTAGTCACAGACATTGCTCAGCCTCACAACTGGCCCATCAACACCACCCTGAACCATGCTCACATCACAGGGAGTGGAGAAGGACTCACAAGATGGCTGACACTGGCTACTGCTGTGGGGAGCACAAGGCCCTGCTGCCAACTGTGCACCAACAAACAGCAGGACACCACTGACTGACATCCTGAGAGACAACTTACACTCCCTGCAATGCAAGCACGTTCCATGGTGGGATAACTGACTGGGTGGGTGGGTGGGTGGGAAGGAGGTCTGGCTGTCAACCAAACACAATCAATGCAGACCATGTTCACACCCCAGAGAATACATAGAAATGCCCAAATAATGCAGGACAATGTGCCACACCAATATCAACCCCTGACTGTGACGACTTAGGACAATACAATGTACAGGCCCGCACCCCGAGGCACAGTCACAACTGTCAGGTGTGTCAACCACTGATGCCTGCAGAAACATGACATACATTGTTTGTGTCTCCCAAAAACAGGTGATGATAGGGACACAGCAGCAGACGCTGAGGAGTCCCAGTCCCAGGCTCAAGAGGATGCCGAGCTCACTGGCGTCGTACAGCCTCTGTCCTCCTCGGACGATGAAGAACAACCTGGCACATCCGGTGCAAGTCAACATGCTGCACCAGCAGGACCACCAGCTGCAGCACCAGCAGGTCCACCAGCTGCACCCCCTGCACCCACCCCTCCAACGACTGTCACCACGAATACCATCCCTGCCGACATGGACAGAATAAGGAACAACACCAGCGCAGTGACCCTGGACCAACCTGGGGCCATGGACACCACCACCACCACCAACCCCCAAGGTGGACCAGGGTTATCTGTGCGTGCAACTGCACACACTGCACATGTCAGCAGGGGTGGTGGGAGGGGTGGGAGACAGAGGTCGCTGCTTGCAGACGTTGCTGGTGTGCATGAAGACCCACAACTGGTACGCATAGCTGATGCGTACCAGTCCAGCACCGGAGAGCTCAGCCAGGTAGTGGGGCTCCTCAGAGACATCAAACAGCAGCAGGCTGCCCATCATGCCCGCTTGGACTCCCACATGTCCCACGTGGAGTCACACATGTCACGTGTGGACTCCCACATGTCCCGCGTGGAGTCCAAGTGGGATGTACTACATGAGATGACGGCGGTGCACAGGGACATTTTACAATGCCTCCGCCAGATGAACAGCAACCAGTCCACACCTCCCTGTGTGCCAACAACATCTGGTACCGAACAAACTGCAACTGCCACAGGGAGGGAGGAGGACTCTGGCGGAGAGTCCCCTGCACCGCAGCAGCCTGCACTTGAGGGCCCCCCCAAGAAGAGGGGTCGTCCGAGGAGGGGAAAGTGAGAGGCTGATGGCCAAGCGCAACTCCCAGGAAGCCTGAACCTGTTCTGGATTTTCGCCTTTGTGCACAGACTGTTCACCCTGTTGATGGCAACACTACTCCCACACATTGCATGGGGAGTACAAGTTGGAACAATGTGTCAGACAACTGTGGCCCCGATACTGGGGATCCTGTCTACCTGGACTTTCTATTCATCTAGGAACTTGGGATTGCAAGATTCATGTACAGCACAATCCATCCTATGCACTATTATCACAGATGTATCACAATAAACACAATAATACACCATACTTGCCTCTGTCGTGATTCCAACGTGGGTGCTGTTATGGGGATGATGAACAGCAAAATTACACTGTGTATGCGAACTGCAACAGCAAGGACAACACAGGCATGTGAGTACAGGCAACGTGACACATATGAGGGAGACACACCACCAGGGCTACACAACACATACACACCTAGGCCATCTGACTCATTGCCTACACTGATGTTGCCAGGGAAGACGGTGCAATGCACAGACACCACACCCATTCCCAGTTGTAGTCAAGTAGCCCACAGGTGCAGTAAGCAAATGGCAGTCAAATGTGTGACCACAGACAACGCACATCACTAAGTGAAGCACAGGTTTATTACACAGTAGCAACATGCCGTAACCACTACAGATGCAAGGTAACCCCACCTGGTAGCGGGCACACAGTCAACAACTGTAGACAGAAGGAAGTCCATGGGTGTGGCGCACATCACCTGTAGGGACACAACAGCTACCAGCCTGGATGTGCAATCACGTCGTCGGTGGACACAGTTGACCAAACGAATCTGAAAGTACCCTGTGAAGGACAGAAATGACACACAGTCAAAAGCAATGCAGTACAGGACAGAACAGCAAAACTCATGCACAATACATGTTACAAGATACCCACCCAGAACCAAGTTAGCATGTCAACACTGTTGGGGAGTACAGCCCACCTGTCACCACACATCGCAACACACATCCTGTCAAGTAGCCCATGGACACACTCCAACAGCACCAGAGCACCACCCACACATCATGCCAACTCACATCATTCACATGACACCTCAGGATACTCACATTCAGCTAAAGAAGTTGGTGATGAGCTGTGTGCGGACATCACCATCACCATCATCATCATCATCGTCACTGGCATCGTGGTCCAGGCCAGGATCCTCCACAGGTGGCGGATGTTGGTCATCGTCATCCTGGATGAGAGGCAACTCCTTCCGCACTGCCAGGTTGTGGAGCATGCAGCAGACGATGATAATCTTGCACACTTTCGCAGGGGCATATGGGAGGGACCCTCCGGTCTTGTCCAGGCAGCGGAAGCGGCTCTTCAGGAGACCAAAGGTCCGCTCAATCACTCTCCTGGTCCGACCATGTGCCTCATTGTAGCGCATCTGGGCAGGTGTCACAGGGTTCCTGAGGGGTGTCAGCAACCACGGCATGTTGGGGTATCCCGAGTCACCTACGGACAGACAAGTGCACATCAGCTGACTTGGAAAAGTGGGCGGAATACTACAGATCAGATCACACACAATGGCACAAAGTCAGTACACACCGACAAGCCAGGCACGCTGGTTCTGCATCTGTGCCATCAACCTGGGGATGCGACTACTCCTCATCACAAAGGCATCGTGTGCTGAACCAGGGAAACGGGCACACACGTGTGTGATGGTCATGTCTGCAAGACACACCACCAGTGCATTGACCGAGTGGTAGTGCTTGCGGTTCCTGTAGGCCTGCTCCTGGGCCTGTGGTGGTACCAAAGCCACATGTGTCCCATCAATGGAGCCAATGACATGCGGCATCCTCCCCAGGGCATAAAAGTCACTCTTCACGTCAGTGAGTCGTCGCAGTCTAGGGAAATAGATGTACCGGTTCAGGAAGAGCAACATTGCCGCCAAGAAATCGCGGAGCACACGGCTGAACATGGTCTGTGACATCCCACCAGCAGACGCCACAGTATGTTGGAAGGTACCGGTGGCAAAGAAGTGTAGGGCTGCCATCACCTTCACCTTGGGGGTCAGCGCTGTAGGATACGGCCGGCCAGGCTGCAAATGTGGGGACAACTGCACTGCCAAATCCTCAATCAGCTGCCTGGTGAAGCGGTACCGTCGGATGCTGTCCCGTTCCACCATCGTTGCCAGGTCTGGGAATGGCCGATGGACAGCAGGAGCCCTGCAGTGCAGAGGAGAAGTAAGCAAGATCGTCAGTCACCCCACATATGCGGCATTGAACACACTCAAGATCCCAACATACATCATCATGAGGCACAACTACATGAAGTGTGCAGTACCGGAACGACATGTATGGTACATACATGGCCAACATCTGTCAACACGGTCCTACAGGTGGCATCAATTTGTCCCAGGTTGGCCCATTGGATATCATGATGCTGTGTCACAGTCACCCCCCAGTGACATGTGAGGACAGATGTGCCCCAGGCACCACAGCTCAACGACAGGCACATTCCCAGGGACCCTGTAATGCCACATGGACACTGGCATCACCTGGAGTATCATGTGTACACCACAACAAAACAAACATGACCCCCACAGGTAGTGGCCACACTTGCCATGGCAGGAGAGCCATGGACGTCTGTGACACACACGCACAACATCAGAGTCCATGCACACACAACGTGGATGTGGAGACTGTCTCCCATTGTGCACATGAAATCAGAGACATTGTAAACACTACATGCACAAAGACTGTGGAGGGCCATCACTATTGTGCCACTGGGACACCCTGGCTCAAACATACCGTCCCACATGGGACTCACGGGGTATGTGACATGACATACACAAACACCACTGTGAAATGTGACCATGGCACATGCACAGATATGAACAGTTGCACATCACAGTGGTCACGTACACGTAACACCCAGGATCCTGTCCCCATTAACACGTGCACAGCCTGGGGGTGGCTGCCCACAGGTGACACCCACAGGACAACATGTACACCAACATACACACAATAGGAAATGCAGCCTTACATGCCTTATGATAAGGTTTGGACAGGCTGTCGTGATGTAGGTGTGCCCCTCACTCCCTGGGAGCTATCTGTGGCTGGCATATGTCCATCTGAGACAGGCATGCTGACATATGCCAGTCACATGTACAGTGATGCGTTGAACAGCAATGGACCGATCGGTGTCTCCGGCCGGCCCATTGCTTTCAATGTGTGCGGGTACGCGTTGTACCCCTGTGCGCGTTGAACAGCAATGGACCGATCGGTGCCTCCGGCCGGCCCATTGCATTCAATGTGTGCGGGTACGCGTTGTACCCCTGTGCGCGTTGAACAGCAATGGACCGATCGGTGCCTCCGGCCGGCCCATTGCATTCAATGTGTGCGGGTACGCGTTGTACCCCTGTGCGCGTTGAACAGCAATGGACCGATCGGTGCCTCCGGCCGGCCCATTGCTTTCAATGTGTGCGGGTACGCGTTGTACCCCTGTGCGCGTTGTACTGCAATGGACCGATCGGTGCCTCCGGCCGGCCCATTGCATTCAATGTGTGCGGGTACGCGTTGTACCCCTGTGCGCGTTGAACAGCAATGGACCGATCGGTGCCTCCGGCCGGCCCATTGCATTCAATGTGTGCGGGTACGCGTTGTACCCCTGTGCGCGTTGAACAGCAATGGACCGATCGGTGCCTCCGGCCGGCCCATTGCATTCAATGTGTGCGGGTACGCGTTGTACCCCTGTGCGCGTTGAACAGCAATGGACCGATCGGTGCCTCCGGCCGGCCCATTGCATTCAATGTGTGCGGGTACGCGTTGTACCCCTGTGCGCGTTGAACAGCAATGGACCGATCGGTGCCTCCGGCCGGCCCATTGCATTCAATGTGTGCGGGTACGCGTTGTACCCCTGTGCGCGTTGAACAGCAATGGACCGATCGGTGCCTCCGGCCGGCCCATTGCATTCAATGTGTGCGGGTACGCGTTGTACCCCTGTGCGCGTTGAACAGCAATGGACCGATCGGTGCCTCCGGCCGGCCCATTGCTTTCAATGTGTGCGGGTACGCGTTGTACCCCTGTGCGCGTTGAACAGCAATGGACCGATCGGTGCCTCCGGCCGGCCCATTGCATTCAATGTGTGCGGGTACGCGTTGTACCCCTGTGCGCGTTGAACAGCAATGGACCGATCGGTGCCTCCGGCCGGCCCATTGCATTCAATGTGTGCGGGTACTCGTTGTACCCCTGTGCGCGTTGAACAGCAATGGACCGATCGGTGCCTCCGGCCGGCCCATTGCTTTCAATGTGTGCGGGTA
This sequence comes from Calotriton arnoldi, assembly GCA_963921515.1. Classification (NCBI taxonomy): domain Eukaryota; kingdom Metazoa; phylum Chordata; class Amphibia; order Caudata; family Salamandridae; genus Calotriton; species Calotriton arnoldi. The sequence goes on along the minus strand of CAWUFW010007036.1, from coordinate 136,188 downwards.
CGCGTTGTACCCCTGTGCGCGTTGAACAGCAATGGACCGATCGGTGCCTCCGGCCGGCCCATTGCTTTCAATGTGTGCGGGTACGCGTTGTACCCCTGTGCGCGTTGTACCTCAATGGACCGATCGGTGCGCACCCATTGACAATGGGCTTGCCTGGCAACGGACGCGTTTTCGAATATTCGAACGAGTCGGTTGCTGGAAAATCAGTTGGTCACCCACAACAATGTTGCAAAATCATGTATGTCATGAAGTTGAAATTTTGAAGGATGCTGTGGGCGTGTTTTGGTGCTGCTATTCCATGGATTGGCCAGATTCAGAAGATGCAAACGACTTGGACCTATCACTTTGGACACAAGGGACAGTATCTGCCTCTCCAGCACATATATATTGCTGCATGTTCCCCTGAGAGCCCACTTGCCTGCACTACATGCTCCAGGACGACATCTGCCACTGCACTGCTGCTGTCTCTGCCCCTCTGGACCCTGCAATGGCACGTACTGTGGAGAGAGCCCCAGCCTTCAGCCTTGAAGAGAACCAGGCCCTGCTGGACAGCCTACTTCCACAGTACAGCAAGCTGTATGGGACACCAGGGGAGCAGGTGAGTGTTCTGTGCACTGCCTTTCTGAATGTGCATTTTGTCTGACTAGCAAGGCTGAGAGTCAGCACACCACTGGCTAGCAGGCTCACTGAGTAGTTGTCACCCCCATAGTGTGTAGTGACTTGCACTGGACAGGTATGGTGCAGTGACAGTGCTTCTGAACAGGGTTTTACTCCCCATGCAATGATACCATGTAGTGACTTCTGGAAAACTGTCCATGGGCAGCCGTGCACTGCCTGGGTACACCATGTGCCCCTGTGATTGCGACATGTATATGCAACTGTGTCATGCACGGATATGTTGCATGTGTAGTAATGGCCTTATCACTTTGTCATCCTGACAGGCTTCTGCCCATCGGAAGCATGAGATCTGGAAGGACATCGTCCGGGCTGTCCGGTCCGTGGGGGTCTACAAGCGCCGGATCCGCAACTGCCAAAAGAGGTGGCAGGACCTTCGGGGCTGGACCCGGAGGATTGCACGGGTCCAGCTGAAGCTGTCGCCTCCTCGCAGGAGGGGCGGAACACGGACCCTGACCCCCCACATGCTCAGGATCCTGGCGGTGGTCTTTCCAGACCTGGATGGGCAGCTGAAGGCCAGAGAGCAGCAAGGAGGGGGTGAGTCAAAGACTGCACTGTGTACTCTGTCTAACATGCTATGTGCCCTCCTCGGGCCAGGTTGAACTGCCACAGTACAGCAGTCATGTTGTCCAGGAGCCATGTCCCTCTATTGTGCACTGCCCACTCCTCATCTGATACCCAGGTGTGGCCCTTACATGCAGGGAATTCTGTCACTTAGGACTGTGTCCTTGCAGTTTGCTTGACTCAAGGTGGGAGACAGCATCTGTTTCCCTGACTCTGTGGTGGGCATCATGGGTGGGTCCATTGCTTACACAATGCCTGTATTCTGACATGTATTCAGCGTGTTACTTTGATCTGTGGTCCAATTGCTGAGCTGATCCACCACATGTGGCTGGGGTACCTGGCACACACCCATGCTGCGGGTGGGAACAATGTTTGGGCCCCAGGAGTATGTATATGACGTGTGTCACACATACTTAGCCAGCTGCCTACAGTCCAGGGCTCATCCCTCATTCATGTGGGGCTGGACAGTCATGCCTACTCCAGGCCATACAATACACTCTGTACTCCCACTCCCGTGTATCAGAGGACACATTGTGCACAGTGATTTGACCCCTCAGGTGTCTGCCTCTGTGTCAGTGTGCTGTGGATTAGTCGCCAGGACTGCTGTGGAGTTTCTTGGTAGGGGCTCAGCATGCCACTGGAGATGTGACCATAGGAGACGATACTTGTGTGACACATAGGTGTCTGATCAGCTGCCCATGCAGACTGGGGCATGTAAATGTGAAGTTCAGGCAGCTGTTCCCCATGCACAGCAGAGTGTGAGGGGCTCAGGTTCAGAGGGTAGTGTCACAGGTCTCCCATATGTCCAATAGGTATGACCTGGACAGATGAGGGTTAAGAGGATGTGTTGTGGGGGGATGTACATGTGCACTTGTGCAGCTCCAGGACTTGCATTCCCCATGACCTACTATTGTGACACAGTGCAGAGTGTTGTTGTCTGGCTGCAAAGTCATACATCACTGAGACAGTGATGTATGACTTTGCAGTCATGCCTCCGCCATGGCATGTGTCTACTGATTGGTGATCCTGCAGGGGAGTGACATGTGCTACATGCACACCATAGTGGCGCTGGCTATCAGGACATGGGTGCATCATGGTGTCTGTCGCTGGTATGCATCACATGCATTTCCTATTTGACTCTGGGCATCCCTTACATCCGTAAACCTGTACTGACTCAGTGGCAAGAGCTGTGATGTGTCCACACCGTGTCCTCTGCACTGTCCAACTACTGTGTACTTGGTGCATGTGTCAACACTGGGGTGTTGCAATCCAACAGACACCAGACAGATGGGTGCAAGGCCATGTGGGATGTGAGTGCCATGCTTGGCATCAGACTGACAATTGACTTCTCCTGTTCAATTAGTGCACTTTTAGCAATGTACAACTAATGATGCCAGGGCTTGCTCTGTGATGTGCTGTGCTCACAGTGGTGTGTGCGTTATGTGCAGGTGACTGATGTCTGTCTGTTTCCCCATTGTTTGCAGATACATCCACGGCCACGGAAGGGGACAGCTCCACGGACCAGGAGGAGCCGGAGAGCCAGACTGGGTCAGCAGCCGAGGAGTGGTCGGAGGGACCCAGTGGCACGGAGGGCGAGGGGAGCCACACCGAGGAGTCCTCAGCAGCATCCACCTCAGCTGAGGACCAGAGCAACTCGGAGGATGACTCCCTTGTGGAGGCGGGTGTCAGCAGCCACCACACCCCAGCTAGTGTTGCTGTCCCCGCCACCACCAGCACCACCACCGCCCTCCCATCGGCTCCCATTCCCCAGGTCCGTGGAGGCTCCCATGTCCGGGAGCGTGTCTCCTTTGGGCCAGGCACCGCACCCCCTGCCCCTGTGTCCCCTGCTGCCCTGAGTGAGGAGTCTGTGTACCTCCTTCGCCAGCTCCATGTAGGGCAGACAGCCATGCTGAGTGTCCTCCATGCGCACACCGCGCTGTTGACTCAGCTGGTGTCGTTCATGGAGGGCATCTCATCGGGCATGTCTGACCTACAGAGGGGCAATAGGTCCATGGACTCCTCCCTGACGGCAGCAGTGTCCCTCCTCAAACGGTCCCTCACCCCTCCTGCCTCTGCTCCATCCACACTCCCCAGCACCTTACCCATCCCAGGCACACACACACTGGCACAGGCACACACCAGCACACACACATCCAGCACACTGACACACACGCCAATGACAAAACGCACACGCACGCACATTCAGGGGACTGAAGCCAGACTCACAGGGGATGGGGCCCTGGAACACACACACGCATCCACATGCACTGCGCAGTCCTCAGTTCCCTCTCCCTCCAAAGCACCCTCCCTTGCCTCACCTGCAACCCCAAAGTCACAGCAGCTCTTCCTCTGTGACCTCGGCCTCTTCCCCACCGATGAAGCTGCTCCAGCATCCCGGGGGAAGAGGAAGCCCACCCACACGGAGCAGAGTGCCCCTCGCCCCCGGACACCCTCCCCCAGGCGCAGACGGACTGAGGCCCCCACCCGCAAGTCCCCCGGAGTGCTAAGAGCAAGACCCCGCCACCGCCCTGCAGCTCAGGCACAAGGTCTCCGTCCTCCATCCCTCAGGCCCCCACTGCACAGGTGCCCCCACCACACCCTGCCCCAGGTTCCCCCACCCACAGATATACCATCCCCAAGATGCTCCGGCCTTCTCCCCTGCCACTTGCTCTCCCAGCACCACACCCCCGCTGCGCTTGTCTGTGCCACTGATGTGGTGAGGGTGTCCTCCCCCTCTGTCCAACCCACCTTGCCTGTTCCCCATTCTCCTCCCCTGGAGGTAGGCACTGCAGTGGAGTCCACTACCGCCCTGTCTGACTTGGGCACTGCAGTGGCGGACCTGTCCACCCCATCTGCAGGGTCCACTGCAGTTGTGCCGGCACCCACGACATCTGTGTCATGCCCCCAGTTGTGCCGGCACACACCATGTCAGACACCTCCACTGCAGTTGTCAGTGGCTCTCCAGCACCCACCACCCCTTCCCTGACTCCCCCTGGTGAGCCCTGATCCTGTCCCTGCGGTGCCTGGCCTGCCCCCCGGTTGCCCCTCCTAGTGGATTGTCCCTGGTATTGTGCAGGCATGCGTAGGGTGACATCTGCCAGTGTCACCCTGTTTGAACTTTGACAATGGACTGGCCATTGGCCTTTGCTCTAATTTCTTCTGGACGTCGTTATCAAACAACACATATGCTGAATAAAGCAACTTTCTTTTCTCTAGTGCTCATGCTTCAGATGTACATGTTGTTGGTGCAGCTAACCATGCCCTTGCTGCAGTGATGGTGATATCTGGTCTCATGATTATGAAGTGTTACTGTGCAGGAACCCATGTGGTCCAGGGGGAATGTGTCCTATCATGTGGTGTATCCATGTCATCAATAGCAGCATCTGAGGGTGTCATGTGTTCAGTATTTGGCAATGGGTTTCCTACTTACATTGGCAATTTCATATCTGTGGCTTCCACCCCTGCACATCTGTTGTGCCTGCCATCGTTGCATTTGTCTACTTCCCTGACCGTGTTGCCATCTCCAGTGGACATGCAGGTTTGGGCATCAATGGGGAGGGACTCATCCGTGTAGTCAGTGCAACATTGCTATACAAGTGTGTTGGATCTGTGCTGATGATTCCGTTGGCACATCCATGACCAGGCTGATGTGATGGGAGCCCTCATTTGGTGCTAATTGTTGATTGTGTGACCAAGTGCTCAGCTGACATGATGGGGCCCTACTGAGGCAACATATGGCACAGCTTTCCTCACACAGGAGTGGAGTCCCCTCATGGCAGTGTGTACACGTGTGACATTGCCTGCGCCCAAGGTGTGTGTTGTATGTGCATGTCTGTGTGTTCACTTCCATTCATCTGCGCATGCTGTGATCCCTAGTGTTGTACCTGTTTGTGATGCTTGCTGACTTGAGCTATGTTCCCCCAAAGTCTTCTCCCTGTGTTCTCTGTGATGTGGGTGCATGGCACATTACTGGTCATCAGGGTGTCACCCATAGGTGTGTTTGCTGTCAGGGCAGAGTTTGTGTGCTGACGCAGATGGGTCACAGTCAGGTTTCCCTTTGGCACTTGTTGTTTGCCCCTGTCATGTGATTTCCAGTTTGTGTTATCTTTCAGTGATTGTGACACGTTGTGTGTGTGACTGCTGGCACTCCTTAGGGTCCGGGCTGCAATGTTGGTTGTTGTCTATGTGTGTTCTTTGTGGGTGACCTTGGCTTCTTCATTGGTGTGTGACTGTGGCTGGGATCCCATTGGTCGGTGTGGTATTGCCGTCATGTCCATGTACAGCGTAGTGTGCAGTGTGTCAGACATTCAGGAGTCTTGTTGAGTGTCCATGTGTGATGTGTTTCTACACCTTGGTTCCCACCCACCACCCTGGAATAGTCATGGGTGCATGTGCAATGTCACCAGTGCATGTGTACTTCACTGCTGCACATTGTTGGAGGTCGAGGGGTGTGGTCTTGAGTGTGTGCAGATGAGAGTTGTTGCCCGGCTAGTCCCCTGCCTCCATGTTGGCCTTGGCTTACTGGCCATGCTGATTGATTTGTGCTTGTGTAGGTGTGATGGTAGTTAGTTGCTCAGGACACCTGACTGTGGTTCACAGTGTGAACGACATTTAGCTTTGTCATCACAGTGGTATTTTTATTCAGCCCAGGGTCACCACATTGTGGGGGCCCTGGGGGTGGTGCTGTGGTGTGTCTGTGACTTGCTGTGTCAGTTGTTGTTCCTACGTGCCTGTGTGACATGTGTGTTTTGTGCTCCCTCTCACCTGTCAATGCCTGCTTGCCCACATAGGGGATTTGGATCCATGAGTTACCTTAGTGTGGCAGTGTATGCACATCTGTATGATTGGTATTCAGCTCTCCTCATGTGTTGTGTTGTTGCCTGGGGACACTGGCACCCCCACCCCTCACCTGCTGTGTATGATGACAGTGTTGGTCTGCCTGTTTGTGTTTGTGCATCTGCACCACTGCATTGGCATATCTTGGGTGTGCCATTGGCTGTATGTTGTTTGGTGTGTTTCCCCTGCTGTCCCTGGGACTCCTAGGTCATCGGTCAGCACAGTGATCATGGTTTGTGTGTCCCATTGCTGCCATGGTATGGTATCTGTTCACCTCACATCTGCTGTCTCCACAGGGTATCTGCATTTGTGTGCCCATTGGTGCAAATATGTGGTTCTGCATTCTGATGGTCACTTCTGTCATTGTGTCATTGATGACTGTTGACGGTCTCAGCCCCCATGGGTGTTGTTTGTCTGCACATGGCCAAAGGAATGTTTCATTTGCACTGCAGTATTTGGCTCCCCCAATTTATGTTGCAATGGGACACATACACTACTTTGCCACAGATGAGTTTTTGGTTCTGTGACCAGGAATGATCCATGCAGTTTGGCAGTTGCAGCTCTTTCTTTGTCAACAATTACCTTTTGGTCACTGTGATGATGAGGGTGTAGACCCCATTGCCACAATGGTCAAAATGTGCTTCAGCTATGGACCCCACACTTACCTTTTGGTCACTGTGATGATGGGGGTTTAGACCCCATTGCCACAATGGTCAAAATGTGCTTCAGCTATGGACCCCACACTTGCCTTTTGGTCACTGTGATGATGGGGGTTTAGACCCCATTGCCACAATGGTCAAAATGTGCTTCAGCTATGGACCCCACACTTGCCTTTTGGTCACTGTGATGATGGGGGTTTAGACCCCATTGCCACAATGGTCAAAATGTGCTTCAGCTATGGACCCCACACTTGCCTTTTGGTCACTGTGATGATGGGGGTTTAGACCCCATTGCCACAATGGTCAAAATGTGCTTCAGCTATGGACCCCACACTTGCCTTTTGGTCACTGTGATGATGGGGGTTTAGGCCCCATTGCCACAATGGTCATGGGCTGCTTGCATTGTGGGTGCCACACACATATATGTGTGGCACATGTGCTAGGGGGTCACATTGTATGTTCAAAGTCATGTTCGGTGTTGTAGGCATTTGACACAGCCTGCTCACACGCTTGTCATGGTGGTGGGGGGATGTCTTAATCTTGCATTCCCTAGGTTGTGGTGTGCTTGTTGTGTCATGCATTGTCCATCCTATGAGTGGGGGTGGTAGTAGTGGTAGGCATCCAGCCCCCCTGGCTAAGGGTGGTAGTAGTGGTGGGCATCCTGCCCCCTGGCTAAGGGTGGTAGTAGTGGTAGGCATCCTGCCCCCCTGGGTGAGGGTGGTAGTAGTGGTGGGCATCCTGCCCCCCCTGGGTGAGGGTGGTAGTAGTGGTAGGCATCCTGCCCCCCTGGCTAAGGGTGGTAGTAGTGGTAGGCATCCTGCCCCCCGTGGGTGAGGGTGGTAGTAGTGGTAGGCATCCTGCCCCCTGGCTAAGGGTGGTAGTAGTGGTGGGCATCCTGCCCCCTGGCTAAGGGTGGTAGTAGTGGTGGGCATCCTGCCCCCCTGGGTGAGGGTGGTAGTAGTGGTGGGCATCCTGCCCCCCTGGCTAAGGGTGGTAGTAGTGGTGGGCATCCTGCCCCCCGTGGGTGAGGGTGGTAGTAGTGGTGGGCATCCTGCCCCCCTGGGTAAGGGTGGTAGTAGTGGTAGGCATCCTGCCCCCCTGGGTGAGGGTGGTAGTAGTGGTGGGCATCCTGCCCCCCTGGCTAAGGGTGGTAGTAGTGGTAGGCATCCTGCCACCCTGGCTAAGGGTGGTAGTAGTGGTGGGCATCCTGCCCCCCTGGCTAAGGGTGGTAGTAGTGGTAGGCATCCTGCCCCCCTGGCTAAGGGTGGTAGTAGTGGTAGGCATCCTGCCCCCCTGGGTGAGGGTGGTAGTAGTGGTGGGCATCCTGCCCCCCTGGGTGAGGGTGGTAGTAGTGGTGGGCATCCTGCCCCCTGGCTAAGGGTGGTAGTAGTGGTAGGCATCCTGCCCCCGTGGGTGAGGGTGGTAGTAGTGGTAGGCATCCTGCCCCCTGGCTAAGGGTGGTAGTAGTGGTAGGCATCCTGCCCCCTGGCTAAGGGTGGTAGTAGTGGTGGGCATCCTGCCCCCGTGGGTGAGGGTGGTAGTAGTGGTAGGCATCCTGCCCCCTGGCTAAGGGTGGTAGTAGTGGTAGGCATCCTGCCCCCCGTGGGTGAGGGTGGTAGTAGTGGTGGGCATCCTGCCCCCTGGCTGAGGGTGGTAGTAGTGGTGGGCATCCTGCCCCCTGGGTGAGGGTGGTAGTAGTGGTGGGCATCCTGCCCCCTGGCTAAGGGTGGTAGTAGTGGTAGGCATCCTGCCCCCTGGCTAAGGGTGGTAGTAGTGGTGGGCATCCTGCCCCCCTGGGTGAGGGTGGTAGTAGTGGTGGGCATCCTGCCCCCCTGGCTAAGGGTGGTAGTAGTGGTGGGCATCCTGCCCCCTGGCTAAGGGTGGTAGTAGTGGTAGGCATCCTGCCCCCCTGGCTAAGGGTGGTAGTAGTGGTGGGCATCCTGCCCCCTGGCTAAGGGTGGTAGTAGTGGTAGGCATCCTGCCACCCTGGCTAAGGGTGGTAGTAGTGGTAGGCATCCTGCCACCCTGGGTGAGGGTGGTAGTAGTGGTGGGCATCCTGCCCCCCTGGGTGAGGGTGGTAGTAGTGGTGGGCATCCTGCCCCCTGGCTAAGGGTGGTAGTAGTGGTAGGCATCCTGCCCCCCGTGGCTGAGGGTGGTAGTAGTGGTAGGCATCCTGCCCCCGTGGGTGAGGGTGGTAGTAGTGGTAGGCATCCTGCCCCCCGTGGCTAAGGGTGGTAGTAGTGGTAGGCATCCTGCCCCCTGGCTAAGGGTGGTAGTAGTGGTAGGCATCCTGCCCCCCTGGGTGAGGGTGGTAGTAGTGGTGGGCATCCTGCCCCCTGGCTAAGGGTGGTAGTAGTGGTAGGCATCCTGCCCCCCGTGGGTGAGGGTGGTAGTAGTGGTGGGCATCCTGCCACCCTGGCTAAGGGTGGTAGTAGTGGTAGGCATCCTGCCCCCGTGGGTGAGGGTGGTAGTAGTGGTAGGCATCCTGCCACCCTGGCTAAGGGTGGTAGTAGTGGTAGGCATCCAGCCCCCTGGGTTGGGGTGGTGGCGCGCATTCAGGCCCCTGTGTGCATATGTGGCATTGGTGATGGGCATCCCGCCCCTATGGTGCTGCTGTTGCTGGTGTAAGTATATTCAGATTCCCAGTGTATGTGTGTGATGTGTCGTGTACGTGTTGTATGTGTTTTGTGGTTGGTGTCTGACTTACCTTCTGCGCCGTACGCGTCCGTGCCTGTTCCGGTAGTAGATGTAGAATATTGGTATGATCGGGACGAAGGGATTCATGGTTGGTTCGTGTCGTTCGTCCTTCTCGTTGCTTCGCGTCGTCCTCGTCGCTTGGCTTCGTCCTCGTCGCTTCGCTTCGTCCTCGTCGCTTCGCGTCGTCCTCGTCGGTGCTGTGTTCGTCTCGTAGCCGTGGATCGTGTTGTGGCGCGATTCGGAGCTTATGTGCGCCTCTCCCGGATGCTTTGACGTGCCGTGCGTAGCGACGGGTTCGGCGCATACGGAAAGCGCATCGTACTTGTCCGGCCGGACGGGGCTGCATTTTCCCTTCCGTGCGACTCGATTCGGCGTTTCCGGATTCGCCTCGGTCGGAGAACAGGACCTGGTTTGGGTGAGTACGGCTCGGCCGGAATTTTTGCTGTTGTGCGCATCGTACTTGCTCGTTCGGTGTGCTGTACGGATCGGTCGGGAAACTGGCTTTCGCATGGCTTTTTTCCCGACCGAATAGTATTGGGTGCGCCTCCGACCGAGATCGGAATCGGCCCCTCTGTGTTTCTGTAGTCTGAGACAGGAAGAACTCGAGGTCATTGGGTGTGTTCCCTGGCACCGCTGGGTCCAATAAAACCCAGTACTTCAGCATGAATGATCTGTAGATGCCTCTAGGTATTATGGTGCACTGTACGCTGAAAGAATGGGACATATAAGAGATATTTATAGACTAGGGTATATCTGACCTAGTCACAATAAAACGTATTGTTACCAAATCAATGGTCTTAGCAAGTCTAAAAGGAACTGAACTGATCGCCTAAGTGGGAGCAAAACTGGCGAGCCTCTCGTAATCTGTCTGAAAATATAGACAATGATCTAGTGGTGTACTATAGTTTGCTCCCCATGGTAAAGTTTCATATATACTACCCAGGCAACGTATCCGTTTCGAGGGGCAACAGAGAAGATTCCGCCCGAGTAGAATGGGACATTAAAGATGAATAAGTGTCACCGGGTATATGAGTCCCCAGAGCTTAACCATTACGCGAATGCAACAATAAGAAATCTATAGGGAAATATATGTAACAGAAACATAGAAAACGATACTAGGGGCAAGCAGAGCAGTCTAGACTAGCTCGTCCAAATGGCAAAGAATGCGTGTAACAGAACGCGTTACTTACATGTACGGGGGACAGCAGCCTTCTTCGTGATACCGGAACCTGAGCCTAGGTTACCGCCAAACACTGCATTTTTAAAGGGCTGAGAACGATACGTCATAGAGTCATTATGGGCCTGACGTTAGTCTCAAAGGATAAATCTCGCATTAAGCGCTTGTCTCGGCATACAATGACGTTGCATGGTGATGTAATCACGTGCTAGACATGTTTACTCAAAGAAGAACTAGAGCGCTAACTTTCACAAGCCGGAAGGGGATAAACTCATCTATAATTAACGTGAAATATAGAGACAGCCCAGAGCATATGTATAGGGCCTAATAAAAGAGAGATCAAAATTTGGGATCAGTCTGTAGATGATTTCAGAAACTAATCAAGATGTATTGTGAGTTACATGCCTCTATATTTTTAATAATTATAGTTAATACTAAAAAGACTAATGCCCATGTGTATTAGCTCTAATAGGAGCTTGCTTAACATAGGTAATGGACTTAATGAAGATACGGTCCTAATTATATATCTATCTATAAATTGATCAAAATCCTAATTGTAGATGGATGTTAAGGAACAAACCTCTATATCTTTATTAGTTATGATTAATACTGTAGAGTCTCATTCCTCTGTATGCTGGCTCTAATTGGAACCTACCTAACACAGAAAAGGTGTCTGAAATGTTTCAAAATTTCCAATGAAGGTGTGCCATGATGTAATTTCTGAGGAAAAAAGGAAGGGGGTTCTGTAATAATAATACGAAAAATTAAGATGGTAAACAGCTGTATCCAATGCAGAATATGTTTAAGAATTGTAGCATATCGCATTCTCCCACGGCATTTCACTGTTAAGTCCGCGTTTATGTGTATCTAGGACAAAAATCCAGAACACTTCCCGTTTTCTGCGAATTTCGTTACTTCTGTCTCCATCCATTATCTCAATTTTTTCAATTATAAGCCATCGAATATCATTCGATGTATGTTTGAAGTCCAAATAGTGTTTCACTAATGGTGCATTGGACTTAGATGTATGGATCGCGGATCGGTGCTCTGTAAGGCGGGTATTGAAAGAGCGTGAAGTCTCTCCCACATAGCCTAAGGCACATGGGCACAGTAGGAGGTAGGTCACGTTTTTCGTCTTACAGTTAAACAGTCTCTTTGCTATGATGGAATATTCATTATCTGTAAATTTGTCCCCTTCGATGACTGTTTTGCAGGCTTTACATTGTGAGCATTTGAAGGTTCCTCTCACTGACAACGTTCCATCAATAGTTTTTTGAATGAATGGAGTGCCTTCTACAAACCTGGATCGTGTGATGATATCTTTGATATTTTTATTTCTCCGATGGGCAAACAGCAGTTTTGAAAGTTTCAGCTTTTGGTCAGTGTAGGAAGGTGGAATCTGACTATATGGTTGCCCCCACTATTTTTATGGTGTTTTGCTGGTTTATGACTTAGTTGGACTGGGACCCTGCTATTCAGGGCCCCAGTCTACCTGCTCTCTCTAAATGACATGGAGTGCACCTAGGTGCACTAGTGATTGGATACTGTGGTGCCTTATGAGTCCCTAGTATATGGTACCTTAGGTGCCAAGGGCATAGGTACTTCACAGGCCTACCAGGGGCTGCAGCATGTATTATGCCACCCCTGGGAAGCAGACTAAATCTGACACCACAGGCCTGCTACTGCAGCCTGGGTGAGGTGGTGCTAGCACCCCTCACTGAGATATAGGTTTCCTATATCTCTCCTGCACACACATATAAACCTATCAGTCACCCCTAAGGCAGGCCCTATCAATCCTGAGGGCAGGGTGCTTGGCTTCTATGTGAGGGGGTGCCTCTGCTTGAGCAGGGCCCCTCTGCAGCTCTCAGAGTCTATTCCCTGGGGCTGTTTGTGGATGCGGTTAAACCATATACTCTTAAGTGCATTATATCCTCGCGGTAAAATGCTAACTTTGGAATGGCTGCATCAAAACATGTCGTGTTTGGTGTCAAACATCTTGGAATACTACCCCCCCGCCAATCCTGGCGGCGGGGGTAGCATTCCACCCTTCTAGAGGGATTAGACATGTACCTGCTGTGGAAACGTGGTAGAATCCTGAAGAGCCCTGGCATCACAAAATGGATGCCACCAGTCACAGACACTGGGCTGCCCTCCTGCTGATGACCGAAACTCACAGTGGAGGAAGCCCAACAATAGGCATCCTGTCACAGGGAGGTGTAACCACCTCCCAGACAGGGTTTAGTGTATTGGGGCTGGGTGGGTGCACTCTTAGAGTGCTTTGAAGTCCTGCACTGGGGGAGCAGAAGGCTCCTCTGTGCATATGCCAGTTCAAACCAGCTCAGGGGCTACCTGCCCCTGCTCTGGCGCGAAACAGGACAAAGGGAAGTGGGTGTAGCCACCCCTCCCTTGACCCTCCCATAGGTGGGGTCATAGAGCTAGTCCATCCCCTCTTTTTAGTATAAGAGGGGAACCTTGCCATTGCAAAGCAGATAACCCCTGGACGACGCTCTACAGAAGAATCCTGGCCCTTCGACGTTCCACTACCTTTGGAAGACAGAAGAATCTCCCTTGGAGTCAAGGAGTGACTCCCCTGCTTGGCAGGCACCAAAACGACAACGACGGTCGCAAACTACGCCGCTCCCGCCGGAGTCCGAAGTCCCTGCAGCCCAAGAAGTGGATTTCCTGACCTCTCCCAGGCCATCGTGAGTCCCCAGCGAAGCTGAGGCAAGTGGACCCCACGAGTAACGAGGAACCGCGACCCCTGGGTACCGTACACTATTGTCGAGTGCAACCCCTTCACAACGTTCTACGAACTTGTGCTTTGGACCACGTGTGGTCCCGACCTCCAGCAGGAATCCCTCCGAAGATCAGAGGCCTACACCGTCCCGAGTGACCGTGGGCCCCTGTTGAGTGATTCCGCCCGAGGTGTCTTCGCGATCCCTTGCCCGCCAGCTTGTGGGTCCCCAGAAGACTTCTTAAAGAAACCAAAGGGCTCCCCTGGTTGCTCCAGGCCTGCCCTGACTTACCCTCGATTCTAGATGCCCTAGACCTAGGTCTAGCCAAACTAAGATTGTGATATTTGATTGTGCTAAACTTATTTTGATAACATTTGATTTGTACATATGTTCCTGACTTCTAATCTCATAAAGAGATTAGTAGAGAGTTGTTTATTAATAAATACATATATATTTGATATATATACCTGTGTGGTGTCTTTTCATTTGGTGATTCAAGAGATTATATGGTAAAACATGCTGCTTTACATTCCTCCGAGACTTAGCCTGAAGGCTGCTCTCCACAGCTACCACTAGGATAGCTTTCTTTAAAAGGTTGTCTTAAACCTATCTACCATAAGAGTCGATTTGCCCTGGTGCAAGGTGTCCACTTTAATTAGTGAACAGCATATACCAGGCCAACTTCTCACATTGGTGGGCAGCGTGTGGGATTCCAGCTTGCCATTGTTTTACCAGAAAATCTCTATTTGAATTACTAACTGAAAACCATTATAGGTACTCAAGGTACATATAAAGTCAAGCTTAGTATCAATAAGTTCTACTGAACTTAGAGCTGTGTGCCAAGGGATAGCACACCCTTTCCACAGCTCAAGCTAGGATCAGTAGGCCACAAACTAGTGTAGGTAGTACAACACTGCACAACACTAGAATGTCCTTAAAGGGTGGACCCAGTGGATCCACTCAGCCTCAGTATAAGGACATGGCTTTCTCTGACTTGAGAGCCATGTGTGTTGACAGACACCTGAGACTAGGACAGAGTCCCTCAACACTCCACCTGATAGATCTGCTGACAGCAGATGACCTTAGATTGGCTCTAGGAGCTAAAGGGTTTGAATCAGTGGGTGGGTCAGTCATAGTATCTGGGTCAGATGATGAAAATCAGAATGACCAAGACTCTGTGATTGAAGGGCCAGGCTCCAAGGGGCCTGAAAAGGACAGAGGAATTCTCCCTAAGAGAACTGACAGAGAGGAGGAGAGGCACAGATCCCCTTCCAGGGAATCTGACCACTCTTATCACTCTGGCAGAGAATTTGTCCAGCAGAGGAGCTCATACTTTTCCTTAAGAGAGACCTCCTCTGAGAGAAGGTGCAAACTGCTCCAGTATGAGGAAGCCAGAGTGGCCCTCAGAACCAAGCAGTTGGCACTGGATAGGGAAGCCCTGGAGATCCAGAGAGCTTCTAGAAAAGAGGGGTTAGAACCCCCTGGTGGCAGCAACAGTGTCCCTAGAGGCAGAGAATATATTCCTGACCATAGGAACCTGAGCAAGGTTGTTCCTCCCTACCAGAGTGGGGATGATATCCACAAGTGGATAACTGCTATGGAGAGGGCCTGTAGAGTACAGCAGGTCCCCCAAAAGCAGTGGGCAGCAATCTTGTGGCTCTCCTTTTCAGATAAAGGAAGAGACAAGCTCCTCACTGTTAGAGAAGAGGATGCTGATGATTATGAGGTCCTGAAGAGTGCACTGATAGATGGGTTTGGCTTAACCACTGAGCAGTACAGGTTGAAGTTCAGAGATACCCAGAAGGCACAGACTCAGGACTGGACTGACTTTGTAGATTGTGCATCCAAGGCTCTGGAGGGTTGGCTGGTTGGCAGTAGGGTTACTGATTTCAAAGGATTTTATAATCTAATGATGAGAGAACAGATCCTTAATAATTGTCAAAACCAGCTTTTACACCAGTACCTGGTGGACTCTGATCTGACCTCTCCCCAAGAATTGGGAAAGAAGGCAGACAAATGGGTCAGAACCAGGGTAAGGCCTAAGAATCAGGGTGGTGACCACAAGAAAGATTCTACCAAGTCCCAAGAGAAAGGTGGGGATAAATCCAAGGATAAGTCCACTACAGGGCCCCAAAATTCCTCTTCTGGGGGTGGGTCCCAAACTCCTTCCTCTCCTGAAAAGAAACCTTATTGCCATGTCTGTAAAAAGCCTGGGCACTGGAAATCTGATCCCAGTTGTCCCAAGAATGGCAATAAAAAAAATGTTCCTCCAACAACTACTACCACCCCTCCTGGTACTACCAGTAGTAATCCTCCAGTTGGGAGTAGTGCACCCAAAAGTTAGGTGCTTTTGCAAGAGGAACAGAGGTGGGCCCTAGTTTAGACAGGGACCCCTCAACAGACTCCTCAGATTCTGATGGTGGTGTAGGATATGCCACCTTTACCATGGGTCCCATAGCATTGGGCAGGTACAGACTGGAGCCAATAATTAATGGTCAGAAAGCTGTGGCATTTAGGGACACAGGGGCTAGTGTCACCATGGTGGCAGGGAAACTAGTCCCCCTCACCAGCTTTTACCTGAGTTTAAATACCAGGTGACCAACATTGATGGTGTCAGAACAGATCACCCATGGCCATAGTCAATCTCAGCTGGGAGGGGGTCACAGGCCCAAAAGAGTGGCAGTGTCCCCAACCTTACCTGTAGATTGCCTGATGGGCAATGATCTGGAAATTTCAGCCTGGGCTGAAATTGAACACCAAACCCATCTGAAGATGTTGGGTGTCCCTGTAAAGGTTAGTGGGGCTGTGATGGCCACAGCCCCAGCCCAAGATTTTGGAGAGATGGAGCCTGGAAGAATGGCCCACTCTCCCCCAGAAGAGAGCACAAGGGTTGAAGAAAAGTCTTCTTCCCTCCAGACAGTAGGTAAGGGTCAGCCTCCTCAGGGAACTGACCCTACCCCTAGTGAAGGAACTGCCACAGAGGTAGTCAGGCCTGGCCTGGCCACCCCCCTGATGGCAGAGGACCCTTACAAGGTGGTACCCAGTCTGGAGCAGGTAACCTGCGCCTCTCTACCCTGCCTCAGTCAGCCCAGGGCTGCAGAGGTCAGGGAGGGCAGTGGACCCCCCAGGGCCCCCTGTCCAGAGGAACCCCCCCATCAGCAGATTAGGGGCACCCAGGCTAGTAGCCCTAGCCAGGTAGAAATTCCTCAACCCACTGAGGGATCCCCCATACCTTTATGTAGGGACCTCCCCCAGAAGGACTCTGTTAGGCAAGGGCAAACCTGGGACCAAAAGGTTCCAAACATGCCATGTCCCTCCAGTGTTCCACCCAAAGGGACCCAACCCCCGGCTGTAGGCAGTCAAAGGTTGACCCTTAGAGCAGAGTACCACTCAGTCATGGAAAGACAGGCATACATGGTGACCAGTGAGCTGAGAAAGCTGAGGCCAACATTCCTAGGGCCACACTTCCCTACTCAGACACCTCACCAGCCTGGTACTTTATCAAAGCACACCACAGGTAGTGATTCCCCATGGTGGAGACCCTCTCATACCCTTAGGGTGAGGGATTGCTTAGTGGACCATAAGACAGGGGGCAACCATGCTAGTGCAGGTGCTTCTTATATGGCCACTTAGTCAATAAAGGCTCAACTGGCCAAGGTTAGCCTTATCTCCTTTCGTTTGGGGGGTTATGTAGGAAGGTGGAATCTGACTATATGGTTGCCCCCACTATTTTTATGGTGTTTTGCTGGTTTATGACTTAGTTGGACTGGGACCCTGCTATTCAGGGCCCCAGTCTACCTGCTCTCTCTAAATGACATGGAGTGCACCTAGGTGCACTAGTGATTGGATACTGTGGTGCCTTATGAGTCCCTAGTATATGGTACCTTAGGTGCCAAGGGCATAGGTACTTCACAGGCCTACCAGGGGCTGCAGCATGTATTATGCCACCCCTGGGAAGCAGACTAAATCTGACACCACAGGCCTGCTACTGCAGCCTGGGTGAGGTGGTGCTAGCACCCCTCACTGAGATATAGGTTTCCTATATCTCTCCTGCACACACATATAAACCTATCAGTCACCCCTAAGGCAGGCCCTATCAATCCTGAGGGCAGGGTGCTTGGCTTCTATGTGAGGGGGTGCCTCTGCTTGAGCAGGGCCCCTCTGCAGCTCTCAGAGTCTATTCCCTGGGGCTGTTTGTGGATGCGGTTAAACCATATACTCTTAAGTGCATTATATCCTCGCGGTAAAATGCTAACTTTGGAATGGCTGCATCAAAACATGTCGTGTTTGGTGTCAAACATCTTGGAATACTACCCCCCGCCAATCCTGGCGGCGGGGGTAGCATTCCACCCTTCTAGAGGGATTAGACATGTACCTGCTGTGGAAACGCGGTAGAATCCTGGAGAGCCCTGGCATCACAAAATGGATGCCACCAGTCACAGACACTGGGCTGCCCTCCTGCTGATGACCGAAACTCACAGTGGAGGAAGCCCAACAATAGGCATCCTGTCACAGGGAGGTGTAACCACCTCCCAGACAGGGTTTAGTGTATTGGGGCTGGGTGGGTGCACTCTTAGAGTGCTTTGAAGTCCTGCACTGGGGGAGCAGAAGGCTCCTCTGTGCATATGCCAGTTCAAACCAGCTCAGGGGCTACCTGCCCCTGCTCTGGCGCGAAACAGGACAAAGGGAAGTGACCCCTCCCTTGACCCTCCCATAGGTGGGGTCATAGAGCTAGTCCATCCCCTCTTTTTAGTATAAGAGGGGGAACCTTGCCATTGCAAAGCAGATAACCCCTGGACGACGCTCTACAGAAGAATCCTGGCCCTTCGACGTTCCACTACCTTTGGAAGACAGAAGAATCTCCCTTGGAGTCAAGGAGTGACTCCCCTGCTTGGCAGGCACCAAAAACGACAACGACGGTTGCAAACTACGCCGCTCCCGCCGGAGTCCGAAGTCCCTGCAGCCCAAGAAGTGGATTTCCTGACCTCTCCCAGGCCATCGTGAGTCCCCAGCGAAGCTGAGGCAAGTGGACCCCACGAGTAACGAGGAACCGTGACCCCTGGGTACCGTACACTATTGTCGAGTGCAACCCCTTCACAACGTTCTACGAACTTGTGCTTTGGACCACGTGTGGTCCCGACCTCCAGCAGGAATCCCTCCGAAGATCAGAGGCCTACACCGTCCCGAGTGACCGTGGGCCCCTGTTGAGTGATTCCGCCCGAGGTGTCTTCGCGATCCCTTGCCCGCCGGCTTGTGGGTCCCCAGAAGACTTCTTAAAGAAACCAAAGGGCTCCCCTGGTTGCTCCAGGCCTGCCCTGACTTACCCTCGCTGGGTGAGTTCCACAGACCTTGCTGGTCTGCGCCATCGACTTTTCTTCATCTCCCCGAGACTTGCGGCTGCCAAGGCTTGTTGGCTCCGATCGAGTTGCCGACACCGCAGTCAGCTGCAGACGTCGAGGGACACACCGAATCCAGCTCCTGGTCATCGTCGACGCCTCCTGGACCACGTGGTTGAAGAGTCAAGGCACCCGCAACCGACCTGAAGCGACCGACGACGGTGGGCATCCATCTTCCTTGCCCCGGGTCACTGCCAAGTGACTTTGAACACTGTCCCCTCTGCTTTCAGGTCATCCTTCTTCAGAATCCAGGCTTGGATTCCACCGGACACTTCTTCAACTCCCGCAAGCAGCAAGTCTTCTTTGTTCGCCATTGAAAACGACGCCGCGACCCGACACCAAAGGACACCTGTGCACCCGGCTTCCCTGGGTGAGGTAACTCCAGCACTACGGTGCTCCTGTGGGTGTGGGCCCTAGAACTACTTACCCTGTAAGTGACTTGCTTGTAGGTTCTCCCGAAGTATCCTAAAACTCTTTATTTCCAACCGCGACTTGCCCCATTGAAGTTAACGGCGATCCGCGCCTGTGTATCCACACTGCACGCGGCCCCCGTGGGTCCTTTACTTACCTGCCTTGGGTGGTTTCGTGAGGCCCCTGCACTTCTGAAGGCCCTAGGCCTTGTCTCCCTGCAAGTCGTTGTTTCTAAGTCTCTTACTTAGTATATGGTCTGGTACGCCCCTAGGGCCCCAGCCATATTTTGTGCTTAACTTATTGTGAAACGTTGATTTATGCATATGTTTGTCTTCTAATCTCATAAAGAGATTAGTAGAGAGTTATTTAGAAATAAATACATATATATTTGATATATATACCTGTGTGGTGTCTTTTCATTTGGTGATTCAAGAGATTATATGGTAAAACAAGCTGCTTTACATTCCTCCGAGACTTAGCCTGAAGGCTGCTCTCCACAGCTACCACTAGGATAGCTTTCTTTAAAAGGTTGTCTTAAACCTATCTACCATAAGAGTCGATTTGCCCTGGTGCAAGGTGTCCACTTTAATTAGTGAACAGCATATACCAGGCCAACTTCTCACAGTCAGGATCACTGTTTAGGATGTGCCAATTTGAATTAATAATCTGTCTCACTCTTTCGTTCATAGTTGAATGTTTGGTGACACAGACTAGTTGGTTGACCGTGGAGGGAACCTTTGTTTTTAAGAGT
The DNA here is from genome assembly GCA_963921515.1 of Calotriton arnoldi. Classification (NCBI taxonomy): domain Eukaryota; kingdom Metazoa; phylum Chordata; class Amphibia; order Caudata; family Salamandridae; genus Calotriton; species Calotriton arnoldi. Next base: position 116,287 of record CAWUFW010007036.1, on the reverse strand, counting down.
GAGTCTCTGTCGTAAAATCTCGCTCTTTTGTAGGATTCTCGAATCAGTCTATGTGGGTAACCTCTAGATAGAAATTTTGCTTTCATGGTAGTAACTTGTCGGTCAAAATCTTGTAGGTTAGAACAATTACGGTGCAGTCGAAGAAACTGCCCGAATGGTATGCTTTGTTTCTGGGCACGCGGATGGTAACTATTAAAATGTAACAGCGTATTGCGTGCAGTAGGCTTAACAAAGAGGTCAACTTCAAGGACACCGGTATTGTGACGAATGATGATATCTAGAAATTCTAATTGAATTTGGCTTGTGTGAGAGGTGAACTTAAGAGTGTGATCACACAGGTTAAGCCATTCTAAAAATTCGGTCAAGCTTTCTTCAGTGTCGGTCCAGATAAAAAAGATATCATCGATATATCTGGACCAGTGGGTAACAGATTCAAAGAACTGCGCTATTTCATTGTAGATATTTTTCATTTCAAAGAGCGCCATGTAGATATTTGCCACTGAAGGGGCTACTGATGCCCCCATACTTACACCTTTGATATGTTTATACAAGGTATTACCAAACTCGAACGTATTCTCAGTTAGTACAATTTCTAAACTTTCCAAAAGAAAGGTTTAGGGCATGGTATGTCGAACTTATCAATGAACCAGGTGACCGCATCAATGGCTTCGCGCCGAGGAATATTGCTATATAACGATACGATGTCTAACGTGACTAGAATATGTCTAGTATGGTTAAAAGGAAGATTTTTGACTTTATTTATGATGGCTCTAGTGTCCACGACATAAGATGGAATTTTTGAAATATGGGGCCTCAACAGATTATCTGTATATTTTGAGAGAGGTTCTGTAATGGATCCGATAGTTGAAACAATCGGGCGATACGGTGGATCTAGAACATCTTTATGAATTTTAGGAATCCCATATATACAGGACATCTTGGATTCCATATGATTCAAATAATCAAACTCTTTGGCACAAATGTCTCCATTTTGTAAGGCCTTAGTAGTGATTCGATGGATCTTTGATGCCACTTTATAGGTCGCATCGCGAGGGACTCTAACATAGAAGTTTTGATTATTGAGAATCATCTTCATTTTGTTTTCATAAGTTGAAGTGTCAAGCACTACAATGCCACCGCCAGCAGACAAGCTACATAAGTAAAATCGAGAACTGGCAACAATCTTTTAAAATATGGTGGCTACCTCTATTGCAAAGACAGATCTGCAGAACCCAGGAGTTATTGGAGGTGTGTGCAATATTTTTCTTCCCATTGCATAGGCAGAGGGGTTACTCTGGAAGATGCCGTTGTTAGGACAACAGAGCATAACCACTCTGCCTCTGCAATGGAACTTGAAGTACGTGAAAATGTACAACAAATTAAACTTCTGGCACACACCTCCAATGAATTCTGTGAAACCATTTTAAGGGAAGTAGCTCAAAACATGCCAGTGCACATTGCAGGTTGCTTGCCCTCCGTCCCCAACCTTAGATGGATGGTTCATAGGCAAAAACAGGCAAGTAATCCCCACCATGTACCACCCCGAACCTTCGAAGACATTAACATCCCTCCCCAGCTAACTCTAACTTTCTCAAATGAATCTTTTCTTCTATATGATAATGCAAACCCTCTAAAAAGAATTTACATTTTTAGCACTAACCATAACCTTGTAACCCTTGAGAATAGTCCAATATGAATGATGGATGGTACATTTAAATCAACACCCCATCCATTTTCACAAATGTATATTATTCATGCTAATCGGAATAACATAACTGCTCCTTTAGTGTATGCTTTGCTGCCTGACAAACATTCCTCAACATACACTGAATTTTTAACAGTGATAAAAAGCAAAACCTTGAATGAAAGTCCTGGAAAAGTAATAATTGATTTTGAATTATCAATGATTAATGATTAACTCTTTTACAAAATTATACCCTGATACCCCAATTCAAGGATGTTTCTTCCACTTTTCACAGGCATATTGGTGTAAGATTCAGAAATCATCCTTGGTTGAGGACTATTTGTCAAGCAGCAAACTACAATTTGAATTGCGCAAACTAACTGCGTTATGTTTCGTACCACCAGAAAGTGTAGATTAATTCTACACTTCCATTACAGAATCTGACTATTTTACACAAAATGAAGAAAAATTGGCCCCCTCTACTTAATTACTTTGAGGATACATGGATTGGCCGTCTAAGCAGGTCAGGTCGCAGGAGCAAACCCAGGTATCCTATAGAATGGTGGAACTGCTATTCAACCTGTTTAGAGGGTGGTGCAAAAACTAACAATGCCATTGAGGGATGGCACAATTCCTTCAACAAATCAGTAGCCACACATCATCCTAATCTTAATCATTCTCTGGAAATTTTGAAGAAGGAGCAAAGTTTCCAGGAAATGAGACTGGCGCCATCATTGTTGGGTAAAAGTAAAGAAATGTCCGAGAGACTACTGGAAAAACTGCAACAATTTTCATTGATGGTGGCTTCTGACTACCTTGACAGTATCGCATACATACAACTTTTCCACATTACTTGCCAGTTTTAATCAAGCAACCATTTAAGTGACATTTTTTTAATTATTTTTCTCAAAAAAATAAGGAAAGTTGGGGTTTCTACCTTATGAAATCTTAGAAGGACATTCAATTCTCCACTCATCTTTTCTTTGTTTGTTTCCCCAAAAAAATGCAATACAATTCTCAAAAAAGATAAAAAGATCTTCAAAAAAGGCAACTACATTAGCCTTAATCCACACCATGAATGTTGCTTCCCGGGGGGCGTGGCTTAGCCAGCTGCAAGATGGCTGCACTTTGAGTGGGCTCTGCCGGCCAAACCTAATATCTGCCAAAATCCTGCAGACTACGCTGTTGCATTCGCCTGGCGCCATACCATCCGGACTCACCTTGCCCTGTGGTACCGCCTGATGTAACTTTTGGCCCCCTACGTTGCTGCGGAACCGTGTTCTGCCGTCAGGCCTGCACCTCGAGACCGGGCCCCTTCGCTGGTGCAGCCCGGCTTTTCTGCTCCTCCTCGACTGCGGCCCCTTGTGCCTGGAGTGCTGGCCTGTGGACTGCCTTCAACTCCGGATCGCCGGAGCCGGTGAGTGCTGCCGCTGTGGTGGCATCCTGCGGCGGGATTGGGGGCGCGCGAGCCGCACCGTCCGGCCCGGGCCTTCTCACAGTGCGGGCGCCATTATCCCAGCTACAGACGCCCGCCGCGACGGCCCACAGCTACCGGGTCTGGCGACGGGGTGGCGCACCTCCCACGACTCCCCGCTGCTTGCTGCATTCCGCTTTGCCACAGCTGCCTGGTGCTGCTCGGCCGCCTGCGGAATTCAGCCTCCCAGCTGCCTGCTTCCCTCCATCGTCTTGCGGCCGGACCTTCACGACCATTTCTCTTCCTGGTATATGGCCTACTGCACCTCCACCGCTGCAGTGGACTCCCTGCCTGCCTGCACCAGGTGCCGTCCTTGTGAGCGACACGACCTTCCCGCTGGGCCCTGTACCGGCTGGAGTATCACCCTGTGTGGGCCCCTCGGCCCTTGTCCACCTGGATCCGGCCTCGGCGGCCTGCTGCACACCATGCTCCTCCTTCTGTGGATGCCCTCTGGAGCCCGCCTGCTGCTTTCCTCCTGCCACCTGGGCTGAGCGCTGCGGGGGTTCCGCGGCGGGATCGGGGGTGTGCACACCATACCGCGGGGCCTCATTCTCCTCCTCCGCTGCTGGGATATCTTTGCAGCGTCCTCACCCATTGGCCCCACTGCGCTGGCCCTGCGCCGGAGGCTGCACGCCGCCCGTGTCTCCCCGCTGCCGCCGCCCCTGCGGATGCGCTCTCCTTTGCAGCGCCCGCACCTGGACGGACGCTGCTGAGGCCACTACACACTGGGCAACACCTGACGTCTCGGACTCTCCGCTCCTCCTCGCCAGCCCAACGACGCTACCGCGCCGCCCTCCTCGCCATCCCTCTGCTGGGACCCTTGGACCTGCTGGGCACCCGCTGTACTATGCCATCATGAGGAGCGTGGATTGCGGCTTCTCCTCGGCACGCCCGCATCTGGCCTGGCTGTCACCCGCCTACTGAGGGCCTGCACCGCTGCCTCCTCGCCAAGCCCGCCTGATCCTCTCTTCACGTACCTGGGTTGTTTGCTCTACACCCGGGGGGTGCTGCCATCTGGCCTCTCAGCTGCGACCTCCTCCTGCCATCTGGCCACCTCCCCTACCCGCCTCTGCCCGGCCATGGGGAAGACTGACCCCAAACAGCCAAAGATCACCATTGACCAGCGCCGGCAGACACGCCAGGATGGCTCTGTCGCCGATGGGGGTGACCCTGCTGCCCCCGCGGAGACGGCCTCAACGTGAGAGGACGACCTCAAGTCCATCATGCTGGAAGTCAAATCCGCAGTTTCTGGTATCGCGGCTCAGCTTGAACAGTTGTCGTCTCGCCTGGCCACGGTCAAGTCCCGTGTGGACTCTCATGACGCTCATCTGCTACACGTTGAATCGAGGGTCTCTGACGCTGAGGATGCCGCCTCCCAGGATCGTCAAAAGCTTCTTCAAATGGACAAGATACTGGAGCTGATACGGAACAAAAACGAGGATTTGGAGGCGCGTTCCCGGAGGAGCAATCTTCGCATCACGTGTTTGCCCGAATCCACCAATATCTTGCGAATGGAGGACTTCGTTGAACAACTTATCCGTGAACTCTTTGGTGAGGTCCTTTCTTTGGTCTTCATCGTTGAGCGGGCCCACCGCTCCCTCAGTCCTCGTCCCAGCCCCGGCTTGCCGGCTCGCCCAATCATCGCCAAAATCCTCAATTTTAGGGACTGTGACGCAATTCTTCGAGCGGCCAGGGAGAAGGGCGAGATCCGTCATCAGGGCAACTCCCTGTCCTTTTACCCCGACTACACCATGGCGGTGCAGGCTGCCCGCCGCGAGTTCCTTCCTGCAAAACGCATCCTCCAGAAGCATGAAGTCTCATACTCCTTGGCGTATCCTGCTAAATTACGAGTCAGGCAAGGCTCCAAGACGCTCGTCTTCCCTGATCCCAAGGACGCTCTGGCCTTTGCAAAGAAACTAGACCGATTGCATCGATCCTCTCCTGCGAACTCTCAAGCCACTGCTGATTGCAACTTAAGCGATAATGACTGAACTGGAATGAATCACTATTCTCTCTGCCGGTTCTTCTTCTCGTTGTTGGATTACCTGTTTTGACTGGGCCCACGTCGCATCTCCTTATCCCACAGGGCTCTTTGATCGCAGCTATGTTTTGGGCAAGGTGCCTCTGAACCTCTGACGTCCTTTCCTCTGCTGTCTGCCACGATACTTGGCTTGGTCACCCTGCCTATCTGGCAGGGGTGTATGCTGAGCGACGCCATGCCTCCACGGGATGATTCCCTCCTTGGACATAGACTTTCCCCTTCCCAGTTGTGGGTCCCTGGGGTGGGTGTGGGTGGTTTCTCAGCCTAATTGGGGGGTTGGTGTGGGTGGCAGGGCAGGGGGTTCCTGGGGTTTGTGGTCTCCCTCTGAGGCCGGTTTGTTTGTTTTTGCACATTTCGTGTTGATTTCTCGCACTTCCAATGCTGCTGCACTGCGCTTCTCCCTTCACTATATACCGCACCGCGCTACGCATCTACACGAGGTTTCTCCCTCACTTATCACTTCCCTCAACACTATTTTCCTTTACACGGAGCCATGACAGACACCACCTTCTGGACCTGGAACATCCGTGGCCTTAATGACCACCGTAAGGCACGCCTGGTTCATGCCCATCTTATCCGGCATAAGGTGGACATTTGTCTTCTACAGGAGACTCACCTGCTACCTGCGACTTCCTCCAGACTTCTTTCCCGGCATTGGGGCGAAACACACTCCTCCTTCTACTCTAACTATTCTCGGGGGTGTCCATCCTTATATGCAGAGGGCTCCCGTGGTAGACTTCCCAGGTAATTGTCGACCCTGGGGGGCGCTATGTGATCCTCCATGGGACCCTTCAGGCCCAGCCACTGACACTCACTGAACTGTACGGTCCAAATAGTGACGACCCAGACTTCTTTGCGCAAGTCTGGCACCGTATTTCGTCCCTGGGCCCCGTGGCGCTCCTTTGGGGAGGTGACTTCAATGTAACACTGTCCACTGCATTATATCGCTCTGGCCCCCACGCTTCCCACCCACGCGCTGCTGCACTCCTGAGTTCCATTCTCACAGATAACTCCCTGTTCGATGCGTGGCGCCACACTCGCCCTGAGGCTCGCGAGAGCACTTGCGTCACTGGCTCCCGCGGCTGTTGGTCCCGCCTGGACCTCTGGATCACCACTCCAGACGCCCTCACATGGCTCACTTCGGTTGCTCACATGGCGCGCACCCTCTCAGATCATGCTCCTGTTCGCCTCTGCCTACGTCTCCCCCACTCCCCTTGTCGCGCGTTCTCATGGCGGCTTCCCCCCAATGCGCTACGTGACTCAGTCTTCTGTGACGAGATTCAAACCGCAATCACTAACTATTTTGAGCTTAACGTGGGCACCGTCGACTCCCCCTCCACGCTTTGGGAGGGTTTTAAAGCCGTCATTCGCGGGGAATGTATCTCAAAACAGTCCGGTGTCCTACGCTCTATCCGCGGTACTCTAGATAAATTGGAAATGGAGATTAAATCTCTGGACACTTCTCACTCTCGGGACCCTAATCCTGACACGCTAGCTCAGATCCGAGGGAAACTCACTGACTTTGCTGATGAAGCCAACAGAGAACTCTCGTTCCTCAGTAGGGAGGCGCGAGCGCGCCGCTTTGGTGAGGGCGATCGCCCTGGTAAAATCCTGGCTAACCTCCTCCGCCCGCCTCGCGCCATGTCCTAAATCACCGCCCTTCAAGATGGTGGCCCTGTCAGAACCACTTCCCCTGAGGAAATCAAAGCGCGATTTTCTGCCTTTAACACACAACTTTACACAGCCAGATCTGCCCCCCCGCGTGAGGTTCTTGATCAATATTTTGACACCCTTCAGCTCCTTTGGCTCGATAACCATCACTGGGAGTTTCTCAATGAGCCCTTCTCTAAGGAAGAAATCCTAGCCGCAATTAATGGCATGCCCGGTGACAAGGCCCCTGGCTCGGATGGCCTGCCAGTCTCCTTCTATAAATCCTTCGCTCAGCTTCTGGTCCCGCACTTGGCTGCCATGTACAATGAATCCTATGAGAATGGCCAATTCCCCCCTCGCTCCGCGAGGCTCTGCTTACTTTACTCCTCAAACCGGACAAAGCCCCTGAGCTGCGGGACTCCTATCGCCCCCTGTCACTAATTAATACGGGCAATAAAATATTCGCCAAATTACTTGCTTCCCGCCTTCTCCCCCTCAAGCCGTATATTGCCCTCCCGGACCAGTCTGGTTTTATCCCCGGCCGCGCGACTTCTCACAATCTCCGGACCATTTTCTCCGTCCTCCACCAAATTAACCCAGCGCTTCCTGCAGTGGCCGCCCTGCTTGACGCCACCAAAGCCTTCGATACCCTAGAGTGGCCCTTCCTTTTTTATCTCCTTCCTCGCTTGGGCTTCAGCCCGGTTTTCATACGTAAAGTTCTACTTCTTTACACCCTTCCCACTGCCCGTCTTCGGATCAACGGTCAAATATCCGAGCCCATCTCCATCAGGCGTGGTACCCGGCAGGGGTGCCCGCTGTCACCCATGCTTTTTGCCATCGCAATGGAACCCCTTGTGGCTAGACTCCGACAGCATCACACTCAAAAAGGCATCGGCTTTGCGACTCGTGCCCTTTTAGTCTCAATGTACGCGGACGATGTCACGCTATATGTCCGTAATCCCCAGGAGAACCTCAGCCCTCTGGTTTGTGAGGTGATACGGTTTGGTGGCTACTCCGGAATTCAGGTGAACTGGAAAAAGTCCATACTGTTCCCCCTCACTGATGCCACGATGCCTTTCACCCCGGACTAACCCTGCGTGTGGGCATCGGGCCCCACTAGGTACTCAGGTATCTGGCTGAGTAGGGACGTGGACGAACTCTGGAGAGCTAACTTTGGCCGCGCTGTGGACTGGTTTGAGTCCAAGATTCCCCTCTGGAGCCAGCTGCCTTTGTCTTTGGCCGGTCGAATAGCTATCGCCAAGATGGTTGTGCTCCCAAAATTTTTATATCTGTTCGTAAACATTCCCATCCCCCTCACTGCCCACTTTTTTCGCAAAGTCCGCTCTCTGCTCCTTTCTCTGGTCTGGGCTTGTCGACAGCCTAGGATCGCATATAACATTCTCACTCTTCCGATGTCGCGCGGTGGTCTGGGCGCCCCAGATTTTAAACTTCATGCCCTCAGTGCCCAGGCCAGTTTTATTCATTTTTGGCTGCATACCACTCCCTTCCAGCCGCATGTCGCAGTGGAGGCTGACCTTGCTGCCCCGTGGCCGCTCGCGACCGCCCTGTTCGCCCCAGCAAAACTACCACGCACTGAGATTGACACGGTCGAGACCATGCGCTGGGCCTGGGAAGGGCTCCGCAGATTTTACGGTTCTGGTATGCTTTCTGCGAATACGATGCCACTCGCCCATCATCCGGCTTTTCCTCCTCTCCAGACTTCAGGGATGGTTAAGCACACTACTCGCTTGGGACTGTCTACAGTGGCGGATCTTTACCCTGGGGACACATTCTTCTCACTAGCTGCTGACTCTGGCCCCATGGACACCCTACTTTACTATCAACTCAGGGCTGTCTGCAGGGAGCTTCACCCCTCATTTCCCCAGCCCCCTCCCTCGATGGCCACTCTTGACTTCCTTTATTCGTCCCCCTCCCCTCGGAAGCTAGTCACTAAAATATACGCCCTTACACTGGCAGCATCTTCCATTTCCACTGACCGAGCGCGTGTGGTGTGGGGTGAGGACCTGGGTGTTGAAATCTCTCAAGCTGACTGGCTCTATTGCTGTAATCAAATTAAGCGTCTGTCCCCAAATTACCGTCTGTGCCTTATTCACTTTAAATATTTACATAGGCTATACCGGACTCCCGCCCAGCTGCACAGGATGGGACTTATTCCCAATGATAGATGCCTGCGCTGCTCTGCTCCTGCGGCTGACTTTTCCCACCTTGCCTGGCTGTGCCCCCAGGTCACCGTTTACTGGCGTGAGGTCTGCGCCGTTATTTCTGAGATCACCTCGTCGCCGGTCCAGCCCGATCCTCCGCTTTGCCTCTTAGGCTTTGTTAAATATTGCCCGGATGCCTCCCGCCGTCTGATTGCCATGCTACTTGTCCTTGCGCGGTGTAGGGTTTCCATGTGTTGGGGCCGCAAGCCTGCACCCAAGGTCGCCCTTTGGCTTGAGGATGCATCGCGCTGCCAGACTTTCCTGTCCGAGTTCTGGGACCTCATGCCAGCCAGATCCCGTCCACTTGACATATGGGGCCCACTTGTGTCTAATCTCCTAAGTCGCAACTCCCAGCGCCCGGCGACCTCTCCCGCGCTCCCCGCCAGCGCTTTGCCCACGGCGGCCGCCGGTGAAGGTCAATGAGTAGCTTGCCCCCCAATCTCACTCCCCTCAGCTCGATCCATCCCTCTCCCTTACTTACGGTGCCTCTTACCGTGGCTCGTCCTACTGTCCTGGTGCTATTACACTGTTTCTTCTTTGTATTGATTTCCAGCGGTACGTGCTCAAGGGATATCTCGCTGACATATATTGTATCCCTGTACACGATGCCTTGATATGGTGCAATCTTGTAATTTTGCTATGCAATTTTGTTCAATAAAGGTTTTTTGAAAATTTAAAAAAAAAAAAAATGAATGTTGCTTCCCATCCAGTCCAGTCATCAATTAGTCTCCCATTCCAAAAACAAAAAAAAACAAAGAAATGGCAACTACATTGGCTATGATCCATCCAGAGACTGTTTTGAGATCAAAATTGAAGTACTCAATTTTTTTGAAAAATTAAAAAACAAAACCTCAGGCTACTAAATTAGCCTTAATCCAAAAGACATCCAAATTCGAACTCCAAAGAAAACATTACTTCTTTGCAATAACATTTTTTTAAAGAAATATCTTCAAAGCAAATGCATTAGCCTGTCTCTTAAAAAACATTGTCTTATTTTCCATAACCTATGAAGTCCTTACCCCAATCCCAAAGATTCTGTGAGATAAGCAACTTCATTATTGTATTTCAGTTCTGCTTCTCGTAATGCCTTCTTCAAAATATGTAACTTTATTAATTGCTGTAAAAAAAATCTGTAATCCTTCGATGCGAGTATCTCCTTCGTTTGCAAAGCCAACGTACAGCAAATTCGAAAATATCCTGAATACCTTTTTTAAGCAAAAACACTTCCATGAACAAAACACATCCTTTTTTAAATTTAATTAACGAAACCATCCACGAGGAGGAAATGTAAACCAAACTTGCACTGGGATGTAAAATGGGTTAACTCAACACGTTAAGTTAACCACAATTAAACAACTACACCACCCTAACAACTGCCATTACACTCTAGGTAGACACCATATATCTTGAAAAAAATATTTTAAACAGACTTACCCGACCGCGAAACCTCTGTCCTCCAAGCTTGAACGAGACGCTCTACTGAATGCCGAAAGACACGTACAACCGCGTACATCACCAAAAGCTGCAAAAATAGAAAAAGGACTTTCATCCGTATTGAAAATAAAGGAAAAGAGTGAGAACAAGTTGATTTTAAATGTAAAGATGCATTATTTAATGTTTTACATTGCGAAACATTTTACAAAATATTGAATTAAAAATTTGCAAATAAGCTGAAGAAAAAAATACTTTGAATAATAAAAATGAACTTTGATTTATGTATATTTAAAAAAAAAAAATCTTAAACTATGCTTTGACTCTGATTTTTTTTATAACAAAATGTTAAATAAATCTGAACTGTCTTAAAAAATTACAAAAGATTTAATACCCAGGCATAAAAATGAATACCTGAGTATTAAATTACTTCCCCACCCACACCCCCTATATCCAGTAAAGGTAAGTATTTATGAAATTATATATATTGAATTAAAAACTTTAAATGTTTAATAATTTATACCCTAAAAAAATTAATTAATATGGATAAGAATTAATACTCGAGTATTTTAAGATCACCAAAGGTAAGTATACTTTAAATATTATTTAATAAAATACAGTTTTTAAATAATATGCAATTGGTTTTAAATGAAATTATTTCTTAAAAAATAAAAAAATAATTACTACCCAGGCATAAAAATGAATACTCGAGTATTAAATTATGTCCCCACCCATAACCCCTATATCCCCTACATCCTGTCCCTAAAGGTAAGTATTTATGAAATTCTATACATTGTATTAAATACTTTAAATCTTTAATAATTTAAACAAAAACAAATTAATTAATATGCATACATATTAATACTTGAGTGCAAATATTAATACCCGAGTATTACAACACTTCCCCACTCATAACCCCCATATGCCATACATCCTGTCCCTAAAGGTAATCTTATATTACTATTTTTATTATATATTTTAATTTTTATACATTTTTTCTATTAAAATTAATTTAATTAAAAAATAATAATAATAATACTCAGGTTTAAAAAATCTAATTCTGAGTATTAAAACTCTGGGAAGTAAATATGAAATACTATTCATTTTCTTAAATATTTTAATTATTATATAATTTATCTAGTAAACGTAATTCCATTTATTACATTATTAATTAATACTCTGGTATAAATAATAATAATAATAATAATATCAGAGTATTAAAACACTCCCCTACCTTTAACCCCTAAATCCCCTCCATTCCATCCCTAAAGGTAAGTAATAAATAATACTATTCAATTTATTAAATATTTTAATTGTTATACAATTGCTCTAAGTAATAATAACTAAATAATAATAAACATAAAGTACTTACCCAAGAATCGTGGTTCAAGCAGGTCGTTGTTAAGACTTGAAAGTTGTTAATGCAGTAGTGGTTAATCAATGAGTGGTTCAGATCAAGTCGTTGTTCTTACTTCGTAGTTCAGGTCCCTCGTTGTTAAGGATTCGTTGTAAAGGTTGTTTCCCCATACGGGCCCTGCCGGCAGCATGTGGTCCCCTTTTCTTCATGACCCAGAGGCTTCACAGCCACAGAGTCTCGTCACTGGGGATGCAGAGTCACCTCCCACCTCAACTTGGTGGCAGGAGGCGGTTCTCTCCACTCCCTGGCCTCACTGTCTCTCGGAAGTGCCCCTGCAAGTGAGGCCACGTCACTGCTGAGCAGGCACTGGAGCGCCTCCTCTCCCAGAAATGTCAATGGAGGCTCATTTGGTCAGGGCTCCAAAGAGATCCCGGGTGTTGGGGTGCACAGTCCCTCGTTTATGGGGTCTCAGCGATCAATGTCGGAATATGGCAAGATCACGCTCTCCTTGGTGGGAGCTACTTTAGGGCATGTCTAGTGGGCCATCTTGCTTGGCCACGCCCCCCCAGATTCTTCTCTTTTGCCAAAGGTTTCCTCTAACTTTTACCTTGTCCCAGCATTTGATGCTTCCATTTTTTTCCATCATCTTCTACGGACAGGAGACTCTCTGGCATTCTTTAGATCTACCTAGAGCAATTTCTATCTATATTGAGAGAACATCCTCTATTAGAAAGGTGGACCTTCTGTTCATCATTTTTGGCTTAGCCAATAAAAGCAACCACTATGGAAGGTATTGAAGGGTGGCCGAAGGGGCAGAATTGGGAATTTCAAAGGAGGGGATGGTTAGTACGGACCCATCCTTTGTTCGCTTGACAACAGGCATACTCGTCAGTAGGGGAAGAGTGAGTATTTTCCTGCCTTCAGTCCCTAAGTTTAGTAGGTAATAGGCAGGGCCACTGAAACTGTGCTGCAGGGGAGCACCAAATCATGCAGCAGGATTGACTAAATTATGTGGCAAAAAAGGCAAATTATGCAGCATAATGTAGCACATTTTTGATAGAATATCTTCATTATTTTTTGCAATTTTTACACAAGGTAATACTGTCTGGGCAAAAATTGCACCCAATTAGTATCTGTTTAACAAACAAATACATAAATAAGTAACTGAAAGATGACCAGTTCACCTTTGCAAAGGGTCTTCCAATGCATGAACTCATTTCACCAAGTTTTCAGTAACTTTTTATCCCTTTGAGCTAGAACTATTTTTTTGTTAAAAACTGCAGATTTTGCAGCAGATGATGGATTACGTGACAAATCCTTAATTATGTGAAAGAAGCCTCGGCCGCAGAATCACATCATTCTAGTGACCCTGGTAGTAGGGGTGTCATTCATTTGTTACAGGTTGCTTGTCTTTTTGGTAAGACAGGTCTTTGTGTGAGGACGTGGGAAGTTTTCGCTGATGAGCAGGTGGATCAGGTATTGTGGCGGTTTTGTTAGACAGTATGGCAAGTTTTTCGAGGAAGTTAGATATGTTGAGATCAGGGGTTAAGAAGCACATGGAGACGGAGCAGTCTGGGAACCAAGAGGAAGATAATCAAGGTTAGGGTATATGGGGATGTTTGGATGGGTGTATCTTGGAAGGATGAGAGTTTGTTGTTCTAGTAGGACATGTTTGTGGGCGGGGTTTTTTAGGGGTCGGGAAAGGTGGCTCGTTAGCTTGGTCAATGTTCAGTGAGGCCAGGAATAATGTAGTATGTATGGCATAGTGCCAATTGTTTGTTTACCTATAGTTGTACCTGTCTCATTAAAGCTGCCTTTCCCACAATTTTATATGACTCATGTGGTTTTCTGCGTGCGATGCCCCACCCAATAGACATGGAGCGTGTCTTTACTCAAGTCTGTCAGCCCCACTGATGCAGCTTCAAAACAGGAGGTGGAGAGGCAGCGGGACAAATGTGGTGTGTTCGCCACTTGATAAAAGAGGACATGCAATCCATTGTTCACTGTGGGAGCTATCACTAGGTATTGTAAGCACTCATGAAGCTTCAAATTGGAACACCCAGGAGGAGACACTTAATAAAAATGTCTGCCCTAAATTATGCTTCTATGGGAACTATAGTAACTTGCAAAAGAGGAAATAACAAATAAGTGGTATGCTCCTATGAGCCTGTATTGAAATGGTAAACAAAGGGGAAATCTTGCAGTGGTGACCCACAGTATATCTGGACCTGCTAAAGATAAAGCAGAAGGACTTAAATGAGATTTTTTTGCAGTTTTATATAGTGCGAACTCGACCTGAAGTTATTAAGGGGTGCTTTACATGAACACCAGTTACACTACACCTGGTCACATTCATTTTATTCTAGGCATTGGAGATTAAGTGATTTTTGCAGAATCACAGGATGTTGAGCTGATGTCAAGATTCGAACTTGGATCCCCAGTTCCAAATTCGGCAGCTCCGGCCATACCGCCACATCCTCTGATATCTATGATTGAATCTTGACCACGAAATGCTGATTATTTAAAACTTTGACTCTAAACAATACACTTTGTGCCTTATAAATTGCTCTTGGGACTTTCTAGGGCTGTGTCTTCTTTGGGTTAATAGGTTAGTCTTCTGTATCCGCTAGAGAAGTGTGCTACTACGAAAGGAGCCCCATTACCTCAATCTTCAATTTCAACTCTGTGATGGTACTCTTGTGCCATATTCAACGGATCGTTAGGGGTAGTATAGTAAGCACCATATAAATGCAATAATGGGATGGCACAGTAATAAGAGTGGGGGTGGGGTCTATGTTAGCCAATAGAAATAGATTGTCGGGTGAGGTGTGATTCTTCTATTGGCAATATGTGACTTGTGCACATGCTCAGATCGTTTTTTATAAACTTGTTTTTCAATACGTGCCAATGGACCTTGTTGTAGTGGGAAACGTCCGATTTTTAAATACAAAAATGGCTTTATTTTAGCTGTCTCCTGCCAACGATTGCCCCATTTCAATGTTAGCCAACGGGGCAAATATTTTTTTTCCACTTACTTCCACTTTCTAGTTTCGAAATGTCGGCATGGTTATTGATGCCAATATTTACAGACTAGGAAGTGGGAGATTTTGAAAACAAATAGTGGGACTTAATTGTCCCTACTAACATTAATTAAACCATAGACAATTTTAGTGGGGAGACAGCTAAAATAAAGCCATATTGGCCTAAAACAATTCAGGTCCATTAGCATGTATGTGTTTCTGCTATCAACCCATATATGTTGAGTGTGATTCTTATACCAGTCAAATGCTTACTTCGATGGGGAATGGACACATTTTTGTAGGGTGATATTAGTTTGAAAACTGGGTGACTTCATTAAAGCCTATGGAGACATTTTCTTTGTCGGGATGGTGAATACAAGTAAAAAGTAAGCGACACCCGCCAAAAGCAGGTGTGTTGACATGTATACATTCTGTATACACAGTTGAGTGCTGTATTTTTCTCATCCTCTTATTTCTGAAGACCATTGCCCATGTCTTCAACTGTGGACTTTGTTTTCTCTGTGTCTTTTCTGAAGATAGGTGGTTGTTAGCTCGCTCTCTGAAGATATTTCTTGTTCTATACACTGACTGATCTGAAAAGATCAAGTATTAAGCCCATGCCTCAGGACAATGTAAGGTGATTCACTGGACATCTAGATTATTCTATACAAAGCTAACAGTTTCTTCTCTTTACTACTACAAATCATTTTGAGACCGTATTCATTTGCCTTATCTATTGAGTTATTACAATGTTGCCCATATCTTAATCCTGCAAGTAACTCTTCTTTTCAGAGGCCATAAATGGCAAGCAACTATCACAGGTCCAACCCGGGAGAAGACGGTTCCCCAAATTGTTGGGGTCAGACACCCAGTGAATGTTCTAAGCCCCCAAAAAACTATGGCCTTTTCTGAGAAAAGGAAAACTAGCGGATGTCTCCACCTCCTCTCCAAATGAGTTGTGCTGTGGTAGTTGGGAGTAATTTAGAAGCAGACAATCCTGTCATTGAATTTTCCATCTGCAGGTGGTATATACAGAGCCCAAGCACGTTCCCCAAAAACAGTATACACACACTACTTATTTATTACACTCTAATTATCTACAGATCATGTGCATTAGAATTATTGTGAATAGTATAGAAAGTGTAGCAATTACTTCAGATATTAGGGCAGAGGTCAGATAAGCCCCATAATTATGTCATCACACATCCCTATCCTATTAGGCTTGTCAGAACCACGTTCAGAGGGCCATGAGGCAAGCAGGAGCTACTGGGCCCAACCATAGGGGTTGAGGCCTTTTACTATCGTTGTCTCGGGACCTGAACTTTTTTGGATCCTGAGCAATTGAGCCATGTACCCCTTCAGCACTTGACATTCAGTGGTAGCTGGGGTTAAACAGTCTAAGCCTTCTTGGGGGGAGGTTGACACAGGGGGAGAACACAGGCTCACAACTCAAAATACGTTCAATAGCAGCAATAAATGACTGTCCAACCAAATAGTGTTTTTTATTTAAAAAAAGTAGTATTTATATATGAACACAAAGTAAAACATGGCATATACAAACAATACACACAGCCCCCTGAGCTCAGGACTCCAATAAAACATCAAAAGAGATAAAGTTGATGCACTCAGCCCTCACTCATTTTTGTACTTCGTTGATATTTCTAAGAAAAGATCGGAGGAGGTGGAGTACCGGGTTAACCACTTTAATGTGGTGGACCAAATGTATCAGAACGATTTTCTTTGTAAAAAAATATTGTTGGAATTTGAGGAAACAGCTTCCTTCACCCATCAATATTATTTTTTGTAATCACTGTCACATGCAGCGCCATCAGGCTCTGACTTGTTTCACTGTGATTGGTGCCCAAGTGGGGCGGTCGAATGTAACTCTGTTCTGAACACCAATCTAAGCGGGAGAGGTACACTCCCTGGAGGGCAGACTGGGGGACTTTACCCCAATTTGTCCCCTTTAGGGGGTTGAGCTGAAAGCCCACTACACAATGGAAAATGGTGCAAAAGAAGAAAAAAAGAAGAGGTAAAGGAAGCCCACACTGGCATCGTGCTATGCCATCCTCCACATAATGGCTCCAGCAGCCTTACTGTCCGTATGGGAGCAGATTGAAGGGGAATTACCCCAAATCTGTTTGCTCCGGTGGGTCCGAAATCCCCCTAGACACGTGGGATATTATTTTTAAAATAAAGAAGGGGTGGCCAACAAAGACATTGGGCTGTGCCCCACCCCATAATGAACCCAACAGTCTTTCTCCCCCACCCCGTGGGTCAAGTTGGTTTAGGGAGTTTATCTGACATTTTCCTACCCAGAATCCCCTGAAAACCACATACACTGACTGAAATCACACATTTCCTGAGGGAAGTTTCTGGAATCTGTAGGGATCCATCGAATTCTTACCACCCATTGTTCTCACACTTCTCCTGATGAAAGTGGTATCCCACTTGTTTGGCTGGGCCTATCGCCTGCAACAGGACCGGATGAAACCTTTGACAATGTGATGTCAATGTGGTTTTCATATTGTCACTGGTTTGGTCTTTCCTTGTTTCAGGTATTTGGCCAGTGAGGTAGTCAGTTGAATTTTTCTCCAGTTGGGATTTCTAAATCTACATCAGTGTGCAAGAAAGAATACGATTTGCAAAAGGCAATCTGAATCACTTGATATTATGGGTAACTCCAAGTGCAGAGTTGTACAAATAACCACTCTTCCTAAGCTCAGTATCTTGGACAAATTTCACAAAATGCATAGATTTCTGTCATTCACATTTTTCATTCATTAGATTTCATCATGTGAATTGCTGTGTGGTCCGTAGACAATGAAATAGCATTATAAGTTGCAGCTCAGACCGTTTGTATCACATGTTTTTGGACAACCAACAAACATTATTCATCCTTGCGACCAGAGGGGCCTGACAGACAAAATATATATTGCTTTTATTAATCAGTCAAAAAATTCCAGATTAATACGTTTTCACTCATTTAAATTTTAATTTTTAGTTCAACAAGTAGTTTATTTGGGAAAACCATGAGCAAAGCTACACCAATGACCCCTTGCTGAATTCAGAATTTTATTTCCTTCTCAGAAATAAGTAGCTTTCTGGGTTTACCAATTAGTTTAGAACCTGTTTCCACCAAAGCCTGCAAATAGGTAGAAACCTCAAAAAATAGGAAAAATCAACTACCACTAGGAAAAATGCAATAACTGTGGTAAAAATCAATTTTCTGAAACCTGGGAAGAAGGTGATCTTAGCACAGCAAAACTTTTGTTGATGCGATTTTTTTATTTAAAACACGTGCTTTCATTTTTTCCAATTTTTAACAAAAGAGAAAAGAATGCTAGACATTTGGCTATTTGCTTGGTTCCTTTCAGGGAATTCACAAACCCCTGGAACCTTACAAATCCCTGACCTGTGGAAACAAGCATTGGTAAATGCATTAGGTTTTGCATATGTGATTAATATTAATTTTTTTGTTGTTGTAAGATTTAGCTTGGTGAGCAATTGTGCAATATAACTTACTGAAACTCCATAAAAGTGTTATGACTTGTTTATTGAGAAAGCCAATGTATTGTGCTGTAACTGGTGGAAATATAATGCGGGGAGATTGGGTAAACAGCGGAGGACAAAGGAAATAAAACATGTAGTGGCCAAGCACATTTAATATGCGTGCCATACTCGAACAAGCTCATGAAGTAAACTTGCAAAGAGCTGTGAAATGATCTCACCCGGCATTAAGAAGAAAACTTGAAAAAAGTGTAAAGAATATAAAACATACAATATTTTATACAATGAAGTGGGTCACCTGTAAGTGTCTGTGCAAGTTCAAGTTGTGGGTGGCTGTTTATAACGCAGCAGGTTTGAAAGCTCTGGAGCAAAGGATAAAAAGCAGTGTGAATATCTCAAAGTGCCCGTCATTGGGGCAGGGCACAAAGGTGTTAAGAGACTTTTTGTGGCCTGAAAAGCATTGAGGTTAATAATTTCCAGCACCCCTGAATGACCAGTCTTTTTTCTCAGCAGTCAATCAAGTTACCAGACACACACTTGTTGGAAACACAGGCTCAATCATAGACATTGGGTCTAATTTTGTAGCACAAAACATTTACCACCACATAATAAAGAATCACATGATCATGACAGATTGAGAAGTATAACTGAGTTAATGTTTTAATTTTTACTGCATGGCTGTATCCCCTGTCCATTTCATATGTGTATAAAGATATAGAATGTTTTCCCTTGTTCGTCCCTGTAAAATATAAGAAAACGGGATCCCAGTGCACAGCTCGCAATGAGCAATATGAAACAATTATAAACCAGTGGAGAGAGGCTTGTCTTTTGTTTGCTGTTTTATACAGCGCAAAGCCGACCCGAAGCTCATCAGACAGGCTCCTCTTATGATGTCCTCTAAAGACAAAGCACTCTCATACCTTCGGGCTGAGTTTGTGCTGTATAAAGCAGCAAAAAAACAGGCAAAGACCGTTATGGAATTGAAGGCGTTAATCCCCATAACGAAACTCACCAGTGAGAGGAACTAAGGTGGAGGATAGCCACAATGTGTGGGGCAAGAGTCAGGCAGCCCATGAAACTTCCACAAACCTGTTTCTATTTGGAGAGTAGGTTGAGTATCTCATTGGAATGGGCACTTTGCATCCATGAAAGAAGGAAGTTATACAGTGAGGAAGTGGCTTTGTTGGATGTGATTGGGTTGATGAGAATGAAGTTGTTAGTGTTGAAACCTGAAGTAAGCAGATAATGCAGTGGTCTGAAAGAGTGGATGGAGGGACTGTAGCTGAGCGGAGATTGTAAGCACAAGTTGGCTTTACTAGAGTGTTCAGTGATGAAAGACAATAAATTAATGGAAAGACTGCCAAATTCTATAGCCAAAAGGCTCATGTATCAGTGTAGTTGTAAAGACTGATGTAGATGTATGGATAACTGGAAATAATGCTAACAGGGCCACTGCTTGCAATTAATCAGCAGGTGGCATTGCAGGGCCACGCGAGAGAAAAATTGTACGTTCTAAGTCATAATTCGAAAGTCAGAAAGTAAGACAGGCAGTGTGCTTTAATTGTATTGTAATTGTATTTATATAGTGTTTACTATCCCTGACGAGGCATCAAAGCGATTTTCGACGAGTAGCACGCTACTACGGAACCCAAAGAGGATTAGTGGTGAATTAACTTAGGGAGATATGAAATTAATTTGAGTGGTGGACATGTGAGTTTGATATTTGGATTGAAAAAGGATAGTGGAGGGATAGAAAAGGAAAGGGTTTACATTCAATCCAAACCAGTTAACAGCAACTGGATTCAGTAGACTCATCTGCACTGGTTAAATGGATTTTCTGACAGTGCTCTTTGCAAGCCTTCGTGTTTATTAGGTCTCGCCTAGGCAGCGCTTGGCTGTCTCTTCGAGACATGCTATAATCAGGATATGGTCCAAAGTCTAGGTGTTTGCCCTATTCCCACCACATCTGAGCAAAGATAAAGCTTGTATAAACAAAAATGATGTGTAGGAACTAGTTCAGATTCTTTTTTTCATTATAGAGAAAAAATTAACTAGTCTCTGTTACTGGGTATCGTTATCCCAACCAACCTACATTGCTTTAATTTCAAACTCTTGAGCAGACACCCATTCCAAGTATCCAATATTATTTATCGGGCAAACAAACATTTAAATACATAAACAAAAAACAACAAGTATATTGTGCAAAAAGATTTTCACTGAAACTGGGTGTGACAGAAAATGTACCCTTCACATAAAATCAAAATTAAATTATAGTAGAACATAAAAAATTGTAAAAAATTATTCAGATTCAGGAATTAGAAGGGACAGTATTCTAAATAAAATGTATTCCGTATTACTCTGTATATTATGGTACTCTTCCATAGCATAACCGATTTCCGCTCCAAAGTCAAACGGGTCTGACACAGCTCGGGTACACTTCAGGTAAGTTTTAATCTACCACCTTCGCCTTTCATAAGCTCTTATCCAGGCGCAGTTCTAAAACACCTGGTAGACGCGTTTCAGCAATTAGCCTTCCTCAATGCCAGCTTTGTGTAAAAGAGTTCCACATCACAAGGATTTGAAATCCTCATTCGTTAACTCCAATTAGAGGATGCTGAGCGGTCATAGAGAGAGGACTGAAGGTTCAAGTAAATACTCAATCTCTGTCAGCTGTCAATACTGTCCTCTCCATGAATCTAACTCACATAATTTCATTGTCCCTAGAAACACAGCACAGTGCGCCTCATGTTCAGCCACATATGGATGAATACAGTCCAAACCAGTGAGCATTGGTTAAATAACCCCATCTTGTGCACGTGATAGTGCCCCGACTTATGTCAGCTGTCAGACTGCATTCTCACCGCTGCGGCAGGCTCTATGTCGGTTTGACTCACACTGATAGTGACCCGTTCAGCAATAAATCTGCTGCTTTCTCCCCTTTGCAACCATGTATACATCAGTGCTGAGGAGGCGCCGCAGTATGTAGCTTCATACACTCTTCCATGGTTCCCGGCAAACCGCAGTGCACCAGACCGAGAGGCGTGTCAGTTTCCAGTGCCGACTGCCTGGACATACATAAACTCCAAATCCTGCTCCAAAGTCAAACGGGTCTGACACAGCTCGGGTACACTTCAGGTAAGTTTTATTTCACCACCTTGGCCTTTCATAAGCTCTTATCCGAGCGCAGTTCTAAAACACCTGGCAGACGCGTTTCGGCTATTTGCCGTCCTCAAAGCCAGCTTCGTGTAAAAGAGTTCTACATCACAGGGATTTGAAATCCTGATTCGTTAACTCCAATTGGAGGATGCTGTGCGGTCATAGAGAGAGGACTGCAGGCTCAAGTAAATACTCCATCTCTGTCAGCTGTCAATACTGTCCTCTCCATAAATCTAACTCACATAATTTCATTGTCCCTGGAAACACAGCACAGTGCGCCTAATGTTCAGCCACATATGGATAAAAACAGTCCAGATCAGCGAGCATTGGTTAAATAACCCCAACTCGTGAACGTGATAATGCCCCGACTTACGTCAGCTGTCAGACTGCATTCTCACCGCTACAGCAGGCTCTATATATATATATATATATATATCTCCAACAAACACGCTGTTAACACATCAACGATTACAGCAAGCCACGGACTCCCAATTGTGCAAAAACGGTGTTTTATTCTCTGGCAGGCAACTCAACGCGTTTCAGAGCTTGCGTTCCTTTCCCTATTCAATACTGCAATACCGATTACGCTGTATATGCTCTAAGATGCCCATGTGATAAATTTTACATCGGCAGTACGATTCACAAAGCGTATTCCAGAACATCTCCGCGCCATCTCCGCACCATAAAGAATGGTGATAAACAGTGCCCCATTGCTAGGCACTTTAAAACACACCATAATCAGAATAACAGCCTCCTTTCATTTTGTGTTCTTGACACTATTTTGAACCAAGAACGAGGGGGAAACAGAGTTCAAGACTTGAGACGTTTAGAGTCCAAACTGATAATTCAGTATCACACATTGACCCCTAGCGGTCACAATGGAGTTGAAGAACTAGCAGTACACCTAGGATAAGTGGGTTCCAAAAAGAAAGTGTGGTGATTTTCCAGTACAATTGTCTATACCTTTTTAGCGTTGTATTTCCTTCCCTCCCCCACTTCTTTTGGTAGTTGTTACCAATTTGATTAGGAATGATTTTAACCTCACTAGCTATATATATTTTACTGTATATTCCAGTTTTGATTTTGTTGTATGAAGTAATACTATTTGTGACAGTAATTTTATGTTTGTTTATGTGTTTACAGATCTCATGTACATCGGTTGACGAATGGAAGGCCCAAGAGCTTGATATCTACCATATAAGAGTATGCTTATAAGACATTATGTTATGTGACAATCGGTTTAGCCCACTTGGGCAGCATTGATTTGGGATGAGGATCCCGTGACCAGATTGACTGAGCTATTAAGTGGTGGCACTCAGAGAAATAATATGCCCACTGGGGCTGCATTCCGGTTTGGGACCCTATTGTTATGTTATGTTATGTTAATCAGTTTTGTAGAGCGCTCAGCTGCCCCGGCAAAGGGGCGTCCTGACGCTAAGAGCAATAGTAGCAACTGGCTGCAAGAGTCCGGCCTAGCAAAAGAAAGAGAGCCAAGAGAAGTGAAAAAATGACAGACGGGGGGACAAGTAACCTACTGAGGGAATAGGTGGGTTTTCAATGCTTTTCGAAAAGCAAAATAGTTATCCATGCACCGTATATGACTTGGAAGACCATTCCACAGCCTAGCTGCCAATACGCGGAAAGAGCGCCCACCGGCGCGGGCCCTCCTCACACGTGGGATCAATGCCAGCTGTTGATCTGCGGAGCGTAACTGACGCGTGGGAATATAGGCAGAGAGTAGGCCAGATAATATCCCAGGGATCGGATATTTCAAGATCTTAAACGCGAAGCAGAGAGACTTGAACTCCACCCGCTTCTCCACTGGCAGCCAGTGTAGCCGACGAATAGTACTGGAGGTGGAGCAGCATCTGGGCAGGGCAAGAAGAGTTCTAGCGGCGACATTTTGGACCCTCTGCAATCTTGCAATCTCGGCCCTGTTGACCCCCAGATAGAGCACACTGGCATAGTCCAATCTTGACAGCACAGATGCCTGCACAATCGTCTGCCTGATAGAGGGGTCAAAGAAGCCCAAAATGGGCCTGAGGCTGCGCAGAATACCAAAACAGGTCGCCGCTACCTTCTTAGTTTGATCTAGGAAACTAAGCGCCGAATCTACCCAGATGCCAAGATTTTTCACCACCTGTTTGGGAGTGGGAGCCGGTCCCAGGGTGGAGGGCCACCAATGTCCGCTCCATAACTCAGGATCTTTTCCTACCAGCAGGACCTCAGTCTTGCTGGCGTTGAGCTGGAGACAGTTGGCGGTCATCCACCCTGCAACATCCGCTAACCCTCCTCGAAACTTAGCAGCATCATTTAGACAGTCATTGGAAAGGGCGACGACTAATTGAGTGTCGTCAGCATATGACACTATAGTCAACCCGCTCCTCTTATCTATTGCAGCTAAGGGCTGGACATACAGGTTAAAAAGCGTAGGACTTAGAGCAGAGCCCTGCGGGACGCCCTGTTTGACGGAATGCACCTTAGAAGAGAAAGGGGGGGCCGACACCTGAAAGGACCTGTCCGAAAGGAAGGAGGTGAGCCACGCCAAGGCGGGACCCACAATACCAGCATCCTTCAGTCTCTGGATCAGGATCTGGTGGGAGACCGTATCGAATGCGGCACTGAGGTCCAATAGGATCAGTGCCAAAGTACGTCCCTCATCCAGAGCTGCTCTCAAGTGTTCAGTCACAGCCAGCAATGCGGTCTCTGTACTAAGACCCGGGCGAAAGCCACACTGAGAGGAGTCCAATATGCAATTCTCCTCCAGGTGGCCTGAGACAATGGTGTTAACATAAGCTTCAGATATTTTAGAAATCCAGGGAAGCAGGGAAATGGGACGATAGTTCTCGGGTTTAGTCGGATCTAAAATGGGCTTCTTTAATAGCGGCCTTACCGCGGCTTGCTTCCATGTCCTCGGCACTGTGGTCGTGGCCAGGGATAGGTTAATGACCTGGCCCAGAGGTGTAAGAAGCACAGGTAAAAGTCTTATTAGGTGTTCCGGCTTCATAGGGTCAGTTGGAGAACCCGATTTAATCTTCATGCAGAGTATACTAAGCACTTCTCCAGTGATTGGTGGAAAGGTAGCCAATATATGTGCAGGGGGAGCAGGGTTCTCAGAGTCGGGCCATTGGCTATCTGGGGGAAGGTTTTATAGATATTATCCACCTTTGTTATAAAAAAGGTGGCAAGGTCCTCACATTGTTCATTAGACTTAATGGCAGATGCCACAGGCGCCCCCGCGTTTTTGAGATTTTTAATAATGGCGAAGATCTTCTTGGAGGGATTCTGGCTGTTTCTGATCTCCTCAGAAAAATAAGAGGCACGTGCCTTCTGAACAGCCCTATGATAATTTTTAATGGCTGACTGATAAAGACCTTTCCGGCTAGAGTCAAAGTCTCGCCTCCACTCCCATTCCAGTCGTTTGCACGATTTGCGGATAATGGCTAAGTTGTTATTATACCATGTATTGGCCTTGGTGCTTCGACATTTTGATTGTTTAACCGGAATCATATCATCCAAAGGATGTCTTATCCAATCATAGAGCGCTTCGCTGGCGATGTCTGGATCCTCTGGCCAACTAGGCACACTCGTAGAAAGGATAGTACTAAGTTGGTCGAAGTCTAATTTATGCCAAGGGCGACGGAACGTGCATTTCTGATGTGACTTTCGTGAGGGCACTACCCCCGAAAGCGTCATAGAAATCAGGTAGTGATCAGTCCAGCATAGCGGAGTGGGAGTCGAGACAGAGAGACGCGGAAGGTTTGAAAAAACTGGATCAAGTAAGTGACCAGCAGAATGTGTAGTACCCCGCACCAGTTGGAGCAGCTGACAAGCTGCTAGGTCCGCTGAGAAATTGGCCGCTTCTGAATCATGGGAATTATCAAAATGCAAGTTTAGGTCCCCAATAACAGAGAAATTGGCATATCTCACAACCAGGACGCCCACTAGGTCGGCCAAGGCAGCCCTACCTTCCTTAGAGGGGCCTGGGGGACGATAAACCAGAATGCCCGACATGGTAAAATTAGAATTAAAAGTAATCCTGAAACGGCCGCACTCGCAACCCGCTACAGTTTCCTTAATCAGTGTGCAGGTGTATCATGATTTAAACACAACTGCCACACCACCACCTCTTGTCTCTCGGTTAAGGGTTACAATACTGTAGCCTGGGGGGAGAGCAAGACCAGGTTCAGCCACCGTGTCTACTGACAGCCATGTTTCCGTCAGAAAAAAAACATCTGGTGAATCGCCTTGTAGTAGGTCATATACATCTAAATAATGTTTAGCCAGTGACCGGCAGTTAAGACTGAACATTTTGATATCTTGACCCGCTACCAAAGGGTGAATAGGGGAGGGAGAGAGGGAGAGTCTATTGACTATATTTATGTTGCATTTAGGGATCCGTACTGTAGGAGAGTAGGATCTGCTTCACATGGGTACCCCCACTTTTTGCTGATGCTTCACTGGTTTTCGACATTAGTCTGGCTGGGGCCCTGCTATTCAGAACCCCAGCCTAGCTGTTTCCTCTTTAAAAGGGTCTCCATGTGCCTTAGGCACATCACTGTTTGGGATCTGGAGTGCCCTTGTAAGTCCCTAGTATATGGTATACTATGTACCAAGGGCATAGGTACCTCAGAGGCCTGCCAGGGGCTGCAGCATGTATTATGCCACCCCTGGAAGGCCATCCAAACTGACACCACGGGTCTGCTACTGCAGCCTGGGTAAGGTGGTGCATGCACCCCTTACTGTGGTATAGGTTACCTATATCACTAAATGCATACACACATATAAACCTATAAGTCACTCCTAAGGCAGGCCTTATCAATCCTAAAGGCAGAGTGCATGGTTCCTATGTGAGAGGGTGCCCCTGCATGAGCAGGGCCCCTCTGCAGCGTTCGGAGACCATCTCTGATGCTGTTTGTAGTGCAGCCTGACCATATACTCTTAAACGCATTATATCCTCGCGGTAAAATGCTAACTATGGAATGGCTGCACCTAAACATGTCGTGTTTGGTGTCAAACATCTTGGAATACTACCCCCCGCCAATCCTGGCGGCGGGGGTAGCATTCCACCCTTCTAGAGGGAAAGGCATGTTAACTCTGACGAGTCCGGTAACTTCTTTCCAGAGCCCTGGCATCACAAAATGGATGCTGCTGCCACAGACACGAGTCTGGCCTCCTGCTGCTGGACGAAACTCCGGCAGGGGAGGCCTGGACAATAGGTTTCCTGTCCCAGGGAGGTGTGACCACCTCCCCAGACAGGACAATGTGTATTGGGGCTGGGCGGGAGCACTTTCGGGTGCTTTGAAGTCCTGCACTGGGGGCACATTTGGTGTCCCTGTGCATACCCCAGTTCAAACCGGATCAGGGGCTTGCAGCCCCTGCTTTGGCGCGAACTGGACAAAGGGAAAGGGGTGTAGCCACCCCTCTGCCCTGACCCACCCATAGGTGGGGCCACAGAGTAGTCCATCCCCTATTTTTAGAATAAAGGTAGGAACCCAGTCCTTAGGACTTTAGATTATACCTGGACGAAACTCTGACACTGAATCCTGGACCTTCGACGCTCTACGACAAGATTAGAGGACTGAAGAATCTCCCTTGGGGTCAAGGAGTGACTCCCCTGCTTGGCAGGCACCAAAGAAGCATCTGTCCGGTTCGCATCACTGAAGCTCCCGTCGGACGCCGAAGTCATCGCATCACCAGAGGTGGATTCTCAGACTTCCCTGAGGCTACCCTGAGTCCCCAGCAAAGCTGAGGCCCGTGGCTATCGTGGGTGACTTGAGACCGTGACCCCTGGACACCGAGCACACTTGCAAGTGCACCATCTTCTGGGTCTCCCAAGAAGTCGTGCTTTGGGCTCCGAGTAGCCCTAGCCTCCAGCACCACCTGCACCGAAGATCACTGGCCCCCACTCCACGAGTGTCCTGTAAGCCAGATCCACGTGCGGCGTCACGAGGCTCCTTCGCGGTCGCTAGCCCGTTGGCTAGTAGCCCTTGACGAAGGCCAATCTTTTCTTTACTTGGCATCCTGGTTGCTCCAGGCCTGCCCTCACTTACCCTCGCTGGGTGAGTTCCCCAGACCTTGCTGGTCTGCATCATCGACGATCTACATCTTACTCGAGACTTGCCGTTGCCAAGGATTGTTGGGTCCAATCTGGTCGCCGACACCTCTGCACTCGACAGACATCGAGCAACAGCCCGAATCCTGCTCCTGGTCGCCGACAACGCCTCCCGGACCTCGTGGCTGAAGAGTCAAGACGACCGTCAACGCACCTGAAGCACTCGACATCGGTGGGCATCTGTCCATCGCCTTCCTGGTCACTGGCTAGTGACCCAGACTCTGTCCCCTCTGCTTTCAGGTTCACCAGAACTCCGATCCACTCTTGGATCCACCCGGACACTTTTCTCCTGGTCGCCAGCAGCACTTTGCAGCAGATCGCCATACGAAACGACGACGAAACCCGACCCCGAAAGGCACCTATGCACCCGGCTTCCCTGGGTGAGGTAACACGAGTATTCCGGTGCTCCCGTGGGTAGAGACTCTTCAAAGTCCTAGATCTCAAAGGGTTTTGTCCTAGTCCTCTTTTAAGTGTCCCTTTCCTCTATTTTCCCGATCCCGACTTTCTCCATAGAAGTTAACGGCGTATCGCGGTTGTGTATTTACACTGCACGCGTCTCCCGTGGGTCCCCTGTGTCACTACCTTGGGTGGTTCCTTGTGGTCCAAGCACTTCTAGAGGCTCTAGGCCTAGTGTCTAGTTCAGTCGTGGTTCGCATACCACTTTATTGGTATATGGTTTGGTACGCCCCTAGGGCCCAAACGTGTATTTGTGCTATTACTGTGATTTAAGATCTTATAACCTATGTACTTCGAACTCTAGCCTCATAAAGAGACTAGAGGGGTGTGTTTAGTAATAAATACATATATTTTGAATATATACCTGGTGTGGTGCTCTTTCATTTGGTCACTCAAGAGATTATAGACTGGTAAAACAAGCTGCTTTACATTCCTTCAAGACTTAGCCTGAAGGCTGCTCTCCATAGCTACCACTAGGATAGCTTTCAATAAGGTTGTCTTTAACCTATCTACCATAAGAGTCGATTTGGACTGGTGCAAGGTGCCCACTATAACTAGTGGACAGCATATGCCAGGCCAACTTCTCACATTGGTGGCAGCGTGTGGGATTCCAGCTTGCTATTGTTTTACCAGATAATCTCAATTGAATTGATCAACTGAAAACCACTAAAGGTACCTAAGGTACATATAATTTAAGCTTAGAATATCAGTAAGTTCTACTGAACTTAGAGTTGTGTGTTAAGGGATAGCACAACCCTTTCTACAACTCAAGAGAGTTTAGTAGGCCACACTAGAGTAGGTAGTGCATACACCACACCACACTAGTAATGTCTTTAAAAGCAGGATCCAAAGATACCCTGCAGGAAGCCATTGAGCTTCCCCCTCCAAGTATGACACACTCCCATTCTTGGAACTGAGAGCTTTGTGTAACGTGAGGAAATTAAGGACAGGCCAAAGTCCCACCACCCAACACCTCCAGGAGTTGTTGGTGGCTTATGATCTTAGTAAGTCTTCAGAGACTGAAGGGGTAGGAGCAGAGGGTGGGCCAGCAGATGAGGAAGGGGCCAGGGGTACCACTACCCCCAGCCCCCCTCTGAAACTGACCAGGAGGGTGACAATGACCCTGACCTGGAGAACCCAATCCCTTCTGGGGAAGATGAAGATGAGGATCTAGAGAACCACACCTTTGTCCCCCCAGGAAGGATTATGAGTGTGCTCAGAAAGTCTAGGTCTCCTTCTCAGGAGTCTAACCACTCTGGCACCTCAATAGGGAACTCTGTTTCTTCTCACAGGAGGGAATCCTCTCATGAGAGAAGAAAGAGACTGGTCCAGTATGAGGAAACTCAACTAGAGATCAGGAAGAAGCAATTGGCTTTAGATAGAGAATCCCTAGATCTCCTTAGAGAGAGAAGAAAGTTGGGACTAGAGTCCCATGGTGGCAGCCATGTCCCTAGAGACAGGGAAAGGTCCTATGACCATAGGAACCTGAGCAAGATTGTCCTTCCCTACCAGAGTGGGGATGATATCCACAAATGGATAACTGCTTTAGAGAGGGCCTGTAAAGTACAGAAGGTCCCTCAGGAGCAGTGGGCAGCAATCTTGTGGCTCTCCTTTGCTGACAAAGGTAGAGACAAGCTCCTCACTGTTAGAGAGGAGGATGCTGACAATTACAAGGTCTTGAAGAGTGCTCTTATTGATGGGTTTGGCCTAACCACTGAACAGTACAGGTTGAAGTTCAGAGACACCCAAAAAGCACAGACTCAAGACTGGGTAGACTATGTGGATTGTTCTGCCAAGGCTCTGGAAGGCTGGTTGATGGGCAGTAAGGTGTGTGACTTCTCAGGATTGTATAATCTGATAATGAGGGAGCAGATTCTTAATAACTGTCAAAATCAGCTGTTGCATCAGTACCTGGTCGACTCTGATCTGACCTCTCCCCAAGAATTGGGAAAGAAGGCAGACAAATGGGTCAGAACCAGGGTGAAGCAGAAGGTACAGAACCAAGGTGGGGAAACCAAGAAGCAAGATGCTAAGAACTCTGACAAGGGTGGGGAGAAGGGTAAAGATCAAAAGTCTTCATCAGGCCCCCAAAAATCTTCTTCTGGTGGGGATTCCCAGTCTACCAAGGGTAAAGGCCAAAGAAAACCATGGTGCAAGGTCTGTAAGCAAAAGACCCACTGGACCAGTGATTGCACCAAGTCCAAAGACTCCAGTCAAGCACCCACCAATGCCCCTAAGGCACCTGTTCCCCCTAGTACAGTTGGTGGAAGTGCTCCAGCAAAGGGTTTAGTAGGGTTCACCCTGGGAACTGAGTTGGGCTCTGACCTAGTTAGAGAACTGACTCAGGCTGTGTTAGTCTGTGATGGAGGCATGGATGTGCCCTCCTCTATGAGTCCCAGTAATCTGGGCAAATACAGACAACAGCCTTTAATCAATGGACGAGAGGCTTTGGCATTTAGGGACACAGGGGCAAGTGTCACAATGGTGACACAAGACCTTGTGCTACCTGGGCAAGTTATGCTTGGTGAAATGTACCAAGTGACCAATGCTAGCAATGTCAGAACAGACCATACTCTGGCAGTTGTTAACTTCTCCTGGGGAGGGGTAACTGGCCTTAAGAAGGTTGTGGTAAGTGCAAACCTACCAGTCGAATGCTTGCTTGGCAATGACTTAGAGACTTCTGCTTGGGCAGAAGTGGAGCTCAGGACCCATGCAGAAATGCTGGGGATCCCTGCAGATGTGTTTGCTGTGACCAGGTCACAAGCCAAAATGTCTAGCACTGAACAGGCCTTGGATTCTGGAAGAATGGACCAAGTGCCTTCCAAGAGGAGGAGTAGTAGGGTTAAGGCAGTGCCTTCCCCCTTGGCTCAGGAGGAAGATCAGTCCCTTGGAGGGGATGATCTCAGCCCTGAAGAAGGAACTGTCCCAGAGGAACTTGAACCTGACCAGGTTGAGTTCTTGGGGACAGGGGACCTTCTAGAGCAGATCTGAGCCAGGAGCAGCAGAGCTGCCCCTCCCTTGAACCCCTCAGACAGCAAGCTCCTGCTGAGGCTGCTGGGAAAGCTAGTGGTCCCCATACAGTGTATTGGGATGATGGACTCCTGTACTCAGAGAGTAGAGACCCCAAGCCTGGTGCTACCAGGAGGTTGGTAATACCTTTGAAGTTCAGGGGCTTCCTATTGACCCTAGCCCATGATATTCCCTTAGCAGGACACCTGGGCCAGAACAAGACTTGGGACAGAATTGTCCCTCACTTTCACTGGCCCCACATGTCTGAAGACAGTAAGGAGTTTTGTCGCTCCTGTGTAACCTGCCAAGCCAGTGGCAAAGCAGGTGGCACTACAAAGGCCCCCTGATACCACTACCTGTGGTGGGGGTGCCCTTTGAGAGGGTAGGGATTGACATTGTTGGTCCCATGGATCCCCAAACAGCCTCTGGGCACAGGTTTATCCTGGTGGTAGTGGATCATGCCACCAGGTACCCAGAAGCTATTCCCCTCAGGACCACTACAGCACCTGTGGTGGCAAGGGCCCTCCTGGGAATCTTCTCAAGAGTGGGCTTTCCTAAGGAGGTAGTATCCGACAGGGGTGCAAACTTCATGTCTGGGTACTTAAAAGCAATGTGGAAGGAGTGTGGAGTTACTTATAAGTTCACCACACCCTATCACCCACAATGCAATGGTTTAGTTGAGAGATTCAACAAAACCTTGAAGGGCATGATTAAAGGGCTCCCAGAAAAGCTTAGGCGTAGATGGGACATACTCTTGCCCTGCCTTTTATTCGCATATAGGGAGGTGCCTCAGAAGGGGTTGGTTACAGCCCTTTTGAATTTCTGTTTGGCCACCCTGTGAGGGGTCCACTGTGCTTGGTGAAGGAAGGATGGGAGTTACCTCTCAAGCCCCCAAAGCAAGATATAGTGGACTATGTACTTGGTCTCCGCTCCAGGATGGCTGAGTACATGAAAAAGGCAACCAAAAACCTTGAGGCTAGCCAGGAACTTCAGAAGGCCTGGCATGACCAAAAGGCTGTTCTGACTGTTTACCAGCCAGGACAGAAGGTGTGGGTGTTGGAGCCAGTGGCCCCAGCAGCTCTCCAAGACAAATGGAGTGGACCCCACACTATTGTTGAGCAGAAGGGTGAGGTCACTTACTTAGTGGACCTGGGAACACCCAGGAGTCCCCAAAGGGTTCTCCATGTCAACAGACTAAAGCCATATGTGGACAGGGCAGACATGGGCTTGCTCATGGCTACTGATGAAGGGCAGGAGGAAGAGAGTGACCCACTCCCTGACCTGCTCTCACAGAACCCTGACGATGGGTCAGTTGATGGTGTAGCCTTGGCAGGCAGCCTCACTACCCAGCAACAAACTGATTGCAGGCAAGTCCTCAAGCAGTTTAGACATATGTTTTCACTGACACCCAGTCAGACCACCTGGTGCACTCATGAAGTGGACACTGGGGACAGTCTGCCTATTAAAAACAAGATTTATAGGCAACCTGACCATGTCAGGGACTGTATCAGGACTGAAGTCCAGAAAATGTTGGAATTGGGAGTGATTGAGCCCTCAGATAGCCCTTGGGCTAGTCCAGTAGTCCTAGTACCTAAACCTCACACCAGTGGTGGGAAAAGAGAGATGAGGTTTTGTGTAGACTACAGGGGTCTCAATGCAGTCACTAGGACTGATGCCCATCCAATACCCAGGGCAGATGAGCTCATAGATACTTTGGCCTCTGCCAAATATCTCAGCACATTTGACCTAACAGCTGGCTACTGGCAGATCAGACTAGCTGATACTGCAAAGCCCAAAACAGCATTTTCAACCCCTAGTGGGCATTATCAATTTGTGGTAATGCCCTTTGGTCTGAAAAATGCACCTGCCACTTTCCAGAGGTTGGTGAACACAGTTCTCACAGGACTGGAAGCCTATAGTGCAGCTTATCTAGATGATATTGCTGTCTTTAGCTCCACCTGGGAGGATCACCTGGCACACCTCAGGAATGTTTTACAGGCCCTGCAAAAGGCAGGCCTGACTATCAAGGCCACTAAGTGCCAGATAGGGCAGAGTCAGGTTGTGTACCTGGGCCACCTTGTGGGTGGAGGCCAGGTTCAACCTTTGCAGAGCAAGATCCAGACCATCATGGACTGGACTGCTCCCACTACCCAGACTCAGGTGAGAGCCTTCTTAGGCCTGACTGGGTACTATAGGAGATTTGTCAAGGGGTATGGATCAATAGTGACACCCTTGAATGACTTAACTTCTAAGAAAATGCCCAAAAAGGTTCAGTGGACAGCTAGCTGTCAAAAGGCATTTGATGACCTCAAGCAGGCCATGTGCACTGCTCCAATTCTGCAGAGTCCTGATTACTCCAAGAAGTTCATTGTTCAAACAGATGCATCTGAATTGGGGGTAGGGGCTGTACTGTCACAATTGAATGAAGAAGGTCAGGATCAGCCAGTAGCTTTTATTAGCAGAAGGCTGACCCCTAGAGAGAAACGTTGGTCAGCCATAGAGAGGGAGGCCTTTGCTGTGGTCTGGGCTCTGAAGAAGTTGAGGCCATACTTGTTTGGTACACACTTCCTGGTTCAGACAGACCATAAGCCCCTCTTATGGCTAAAACAAATGAAGGGTGAAAACCCCAAACTGCTTAGGTGGTCCATTTCCCTACAGGGGATGGACTTTACAGTGGAACATAGGCCTGGGAGTAACCATGCGAATGCAGATGGACTCTCTAGGTATTTCCACTTAGAACATGAAGACTTAACTGGGCAAGGTTAGTTTAATGTCCCTACGTTTGGGGGGTTGTGTAGGAGAGTAGGATCTGCTTCACATGGGTACCCCCACTTTTGCTGATGCTTCACTGGTTTTCCACATTAGTCTGGCTGGGGCCCTGCTATTCAGAACCCCAGCCTAGCTGTTTCCTCTTTAAAAGGGTCTCCATGTGCCTTAGGCACATCACTGATTGGGATCTGGAGTGCCCTTGTAAGTCCCTAGTATATGGTATACTATGTACCAAGGGCATAGGTACCTCAGAGGCCTGCCAGGGGCTGCAGCATGTATTATGCCACCCCTGGAAGGCCATCCAAACTGACACCACGGGTCTGCTACTGCAGCCTGGGTAAGGTGGTGCATGCACCCCTTACTGTGGTATAGGTTACCTATATCACTAAATGCATACACACATATAAACCTATAAGTCACTCCTAAGGCAGGCCTTATCAATCCTAAAGGCAGAGTGCATGGTTCCTATGTGAGAGGGTTCCCCTGCATGAGCAGGGCCCCTCTGCAGCGTTCGGAGACCATCTCTGATGCTGTTTGTAGTGCAGCCTGACCATATACTCTTAAACGCATTATATCCTCGCGGTAAAATGCTAACTATGGAATGGCTGCACCTAAACATGTCGTGTTTGGTGTCAAACATCTTGGAATACTACCCCCCGCCAATCCTGGCGGCGGGGGTAGCATTCCACCCTTCTAGAGGGAAAGGCATGTTAACTCTGACGAGTCCGGTAACTTCTTTCCAGAGCCCTGGCATCACAAAATGGATGCTGCTGCCACAGACACGAGTCTGGCCTCCTGCTGCTGGACGAAACTCCGGCAGGGGAGGCCTGGACAATAGGTTTCCTGTCCCAGGGAGGTGTGACCACCTCCCCAGACAGGACAATGTGTATTGGGGCTGGGCGGGAGCACTTTCGGGTGCTTTGAAGTCCTGCACTGGGGGCACATTTGGTGTCCCTGTGCATACCCCAGTTCAAACCGGATCAGGGGCTTGCAGCCCCTGCTTTGGCGCGAACTGGACAAAGGGAAAGGGGTGTAGCCACCCCTCTGCCCTGACCCACCCATAGGTGGGGCCACAGAGTAGTCCATCCCCTATTTTTAGAATAAAGGTAGGAACCCAGTCCTTAGGACTTTAGATTATACCTGGACGAAACTCTGACACTGAATCCTGGACCTTCGACGCTCTACGACAAGATTAGAGGACTGAAGAATCTCCCTTGGGGTCAAGGAGTGACTCCCCTGCTTGGCAGGCACCAAAGAAGCATCTGTCCGGTTCGCATCACTGAAGCTCCCGTCGGACGCCGAAGTCATCGCATCACCAGAGGTGGATTCTCAGACTTCCCCGAGGCTACCCTGAGTTCCCAGCAAAGCTGAGGCCCGTGGCTATCGTGGGTGACTTGAGACCGTGACCCCTGGACACCGAGCACACTTGCAAGTGCACCATCTTCTGGGTCTCCCAAGAAGTCGTGCTTTGGGCTCCGAGTAGCCCTAGCCTCCAGCACCACCTGCACCGAAGATCACTGGCCCCCACTCCACGAGTGTCCTGTAAGCCAGCTCCACGTGCGGCGTCACGAGGCTCCTTCGCGGTCGCTAGCCCGTTGGCTAGTAGCCCTTGACGAAGGCCAATCTTTTCTTTACTTGGCATCCTGGTTGCTCCAGGCCTGCCCTCACTTACCCTCGCTGGGTGAGTTCCCCAGACCTTGCTGGTCTGCATCATCGACGATCTATATCTTACTCGAGACTTGCCGTTGCCAAGGCTTGTTGGGTCCAATCTGGTCGCCGACACCTCTGCACTCGACAGACATCGAGCAACAGCCCGAATCCTGCTCCTGGTCGCCGACAATGCCTCCCGGACCTCGTGGCTGAAGAGTGAAGACGACCGTCAACGCACCTGAAGCACTCGACATCGGTGGGCATCTGTCCATCGCCTTCCTGGTCACTGGCTAGTGACCCAGACTCTGTCCCCTCTGCTTTCAGGTTCACCAGAACTCCGATCCACTCTTGGATCCACCCGGACACTTTTCTCCTGGTCGCCAGCAGCACTTTGCAGCAGATCGCCATACGAAACGACGACGAAACCCGACCCCGAAAGGCACCTATGCACCCGGCTTCCCTGGGTGAGGTAACACGAGTACTCCGGTGCTCCCGTGGGTAGAGACTCTTCAAAGTCCTAGATCTCAAAGGGTTTTGTCCTAGTCCTCTTTTAAGTGTCCCTTTCCTCTATTTTCCCGATCCCGACTTTCTCCATAGAAGTTAACGGCGTATCGCGGTTGTGTATTTACACTGCACGCGTCTCCCGTGGGTCCCCTGTGTCACTACCTTGGGTGGTTCCTTGTGGTCCAAGCACTTCTAGAGGCTCTAGGCCTAGTGTCTAGTTCAGTCGTGGTTCGCATACCACTTTATTGGTATATGGTTTGGTACGCCCCTAGGGCCCAAACGTGTATTTGTGCTATTACTGTGATTTAAGATCTTATAACCTATGTACTTGAACTCTAGCCTCATAAAGAGACTAGAGGGGTGTGTTTAGTAATAAATACATATATTTTGAATATATACCTGGTGTGGTGCTCTTTCATTTGGTCACTCAAGAGATTATAGACTGGTAAAACAAGCTGCTTTACATTCCTTCAAGACTTAGCCTGAAGGCTGCTCTCCATAGCTACCACTAGGATAGCTTTCAATAAGGTTGTCTTTAACCTATCTACCATAAGAGTCGATTTGGACTGGTGCAAGGTGCCCACTATAACTAGTGGACAGCATATGCCAGGCCAACTTCTCACACGTACTCTCAATCCCTTCCCTTATGATACTGAGGCATGTCGTGCACGAGATGTTCACTATTGCCAGGACGAACAGAGCATCAAGTTTGTGTCCCTTCCGATAGTTTATATTCCTTTATTGAGTGTTTGCGAACCGCGTGTCCTCTGGCTGCATTAAGTTGCAATAAAGTTTTTCAATACTTTATTGAGTTACCGAAGAGACGGGCACTAGCCCTTGAGATTGCCGATTTTCCATTAGAAATTTAAATGTATGCATCTGTTTATTATCACATTCGTCATAATCGATTTAAATATTGTTATGTACATTCTCAGTGAAATGTAACTGAGTATTGAAGAAACATCTATTTACAATGTATCCAATGTGGACCTGCAGTCTGTTTACTATGATTATCCTTTGGAAGGTCACATGCTTATTTAAATTTCACAGGCAAATGCAACAAAATTACTCGTGAGAAAGGAACGCAAGCTCTGAAATGCGTTGAGTTGCCTGCCAGAGAATAAAACACAGTTTTTGCAAAATTGGGAGTCCGTGGCTTGCTGTAATCATTGATGTGTTAACAGCGTGTTTGTTGGATTTATGGGGACCCGCCATCCCGCCACGGAATGCCGTCTCCAGAGGCTCGGGTAAGAGTGAACTGTTTTGCGGTGGTATTTGATTAATTCACTCGTGCCCGCCTCGTTATTTTCTACTAAGGGATTGCTGTAGCTTCAATACACCACTCGAGCAGTAGGCTGCCTGGACTTTTACATGAGTATTAGCAGTGAGCCTGAGATGAGTGTTTATCTTGAAGCTAACTTGGAAGCACCCGTTAGTTTTTTTGAATGAAGAGGCTGACGGTTATCCTTCAGTATCGTGTAAGAGCACACTGAATGATTTTGCAAACGGAGACGCGAGTACAGCGTATTAAGTTTCAATATTTCAATATGGCTATGGCACGGAATATGAAGCGCTGTGAGGCAGCGGGAAAAATGTTCGACAATACAACATCACCAGAAAACATACATACTGTGGAACCAACCAACAGTTCAGCACCCACCCCCAACAAGAAACATATGTGGGATAATCTATGGAAAGCCCTTAAACAAGAACAAAATAAATGGTGGGAAGCCACTACACTACAGAAGTACATTGATGTAAGTCGGGTGCCCCGCGGGCTGAGAATTCTCAACACCCCAACCTTCAGTGACCGTGATCCTGAATTAGTAAATGAATGGGCGGACAATAACCACAATTGTTCCACCATAATGCTTGGACTGCTAGTTAAATATGCAAGGAAAGACTGCGAAAAATCTACGGAAGAGATTGAGAATCTAACAAAGAAATTGAAAGCGATGTGTGGACGAGAGGAATTCCAAAAAGAAATGGATAACATTGATATGAGATTGGAAAATATAGAGGAAGAGATTAAAATGAAGAAACAACACAAATTCCATCGGGATCAGGTGGACTACGAGAAAGGTCAAATATTAACCTTTGCTAGAAGATACGATCATCTCAGAAATACACCCTCTGAAACAAAACAAACATTAAAAACCGTGGTGGTGAATAGAGGAACAAATAGAGAAGGGTTAATTGAGCAATAGAATGATGGAATTGAGAGCGATGTCAGTGAGAGTGATGTACCCAACATATCTGAACAATATGGAGTAAAAAACCAAATTTTAACGGAGTTCAACTTGATGGCCAAAGGCAGGCTCTCAGCCAACAAGAAACAAAGAGTAGGAAGATACAGAGGTCGCAGACAAGGAGGCAGAGGCGGCGCAAGAAAAAACGAGAAATTGTCAGATGATTTGGGAAGCCCTGTGGGAAGCCGTACAAGGGGCCAAAAGAAGGAAAAGTAATGGATCAAAAAACAGTGATAAACTTGTCCGACCGGAATATGAGTAATGCTGAGGTAGAAGTATTATCACTTGGCTTTTCTTTTTGTCCAACCACGTATTTTAACTACACCCAGAGTAGAATTGACTTATTTCACTTCACGCGAAAATTGAGATTGAGGAAATGGTATGCAACAAAAGTGTCAGACAGACACGAAAAAGATAGAGAAATGCCGAGTAATATTACTATTGGCGACATATAATTACTGCACACTATGAGCGAGTTGGAGGGAGACCCAGGATTTGTTCAGGATCCAATTATTAATCTTGTAAATGATGACATTAGACTGGATCTGAGTGCTGTGAGCAGTTTTAGACCTAAATCTGTCTTCCTTCCCCAGATTAACAATTACGCTATTGATGTCTTTGAGAAAGGTGTAATGTATGAGTTGTTTAGTCTTTCCAAAAAGAAATGGCATGGTAAGAAAAATATCACTCAAGCACAATTAAAAGCAATAGAAAGTTTAAAGAGTGACCAGTCCATTGTAACAAAGAAATCTGACAAGGGTGGGAACGTTGTCATACTGTCGAAGAAAATGTATATTGAAGAAGGCCTGAAACAATTGAATATGGTAGAACGATATGAGCTACATGTAAAGTCAAATATGAGACATCTATCAAATTGTATCAGATACAATTGAGCGAATGGAGGGAAAAAGGCTTGATTGAGTGGGAGGAACATGATTTTTTAGCATGTAAGTTCCCTAAACTACCTGCGCTCTACCTCCTACCCAAGATTTATAAAAACAGCTGCAACCCCCCAGGAAGACCGATTTGTCTCCTCGCGGGGTAGCTGTCTGGAAAACACGTCCAGATATGTAGATTTTTTTCCTCCAACCGCTCGTACAAAGCCTCCCTTTTGTTAAGGATACAGGAGACTTTCTCAGGCGGATTGAAGATATTGAGTGGAATAATGAGTACTCTCTCTTATGTCTGGATGTCAATAGTCTTTACACCTGTATCCCGCATGACCTAGGACTACAAGCATGTCGTCACTTCTTAAAAAATAGGTCATTGTCATACCTCTTCCACACCGAGATGCTCATTGACATGATGCACACTTGTCTTACACAAAACTTTTTCACTTTTGGAGGTAAAGTCTATAGGCAGACCCTTGGTACCACGATGGGGACTTGCTTTGCCCCCAGTTTTGCAGGTCTCTACCTCGGCTGGTGGGAGGAGCAAGTAGTCTATAATCTAGGTATTTTTTCACAAAAAGTGATCATGTGGGCCAGATACAATGATGACATTTTCTGTATCTGGCACGGCAATGAAAACGAGGCCAACGAGTTTGTCAACATACTCAATGATAACACACTGAACCTTAGTTTTGCTAGTCAGTTTGCGAAAGATAAAATTGAGTTCCTGGATCTCCGACTAGTGGTAAGTGGAAAGAAACTAGACGGCTATCTCCTCCGGAAGGAAACAGCTGGCAATAGTCTCTTGCACCCCAGCAGTTGTCATCCGGAAAATCTAATCCGGAGTATCCCCTTAGGGGAACTCCTTCGAGCCATGCGAAATTGTAGTTCCAAAGAGGGTTTCATGATGGAAGAAGTCCAAATGAAGAAAAGATTTCTACAAAGAGGATACACACGCCCCATGATTAACAAAGCTAGTCAGGAAGTTGAGAAACACACGAGAACTGATTTGCTCATACCAAGGAATAAGAGCAGTGAACAAACCGAACAAAAGATCAGGTTTATTACCACTTTTAATGGTCAGGCCAAACAAGTAAGGAAGGGTTTGGAGAAATTTTGACAAGTATTGAGGACCGACAAGGATCTAGCCAACTGTGTAGATGAATATCCACAGGTAACATTTAGAAAGACCAAATCCTTGAAGGATACCTTATGTAGAGCAGTCATTGCCCCAGCGGCCAAGACGACTGGGATTCGAGGATTTTTTGTATGTGGTTGTTGCAAAGAGTGTAAATTTAGTAAAAACTGTAAAGAAGTACTATTATCTGCTGATTGCAAACCATACAGAATCAACAAACATGTGTCCTGCAATACCGATTACGCTGTATATGCTCTAAGATGCCTATGTGATAAATTTTACATCGGCAGTACGATTCACAAAGCCAAGAAGCGTATTCTAGAACATCTCCGTGCCATAAAGAATGGTGATAAACAGTACTCCATTGCTAGGCACTTTAAATCACACCATAATCAGAATAACAGCCTCCTTTCATTTTGTGTTCTTGACACTATTTTGAACCAAGAACGAGGGGGAAACAGAGTTCAAGACTTGAGACGTTTAGAGTCCAAACTGATAATTCAATATCACACATTGACCCCTAGCGGTCACAATGGAGATGAAGAACTAGCAGTACACCTAGGATAGGTGGGTTCCAAAAGAGAAAGTGTGGTGATTTTCCAGTACAATTGTCTATACCTTTTTACCGTTGTATTTCCTTCCCTCCCCCACTTCTTTTGGTAGTTGTTACCAGTTTGATTAGGAATGATTTTAACCTCACTAACTATATATATTTTACTGTATATTCCAGTTTTGATTTTGTTGTATGAAGTAATATTATTTGTGACAGTAATTTTATGTTTGTTTATGTGTTTACAGATCTCATGTACATCAGTTGACGAATGGAACGCACAAGAGCTTGATATCTACCATATAAGAGTATGCTTATAAGACTTTATGTTATGTGACAATCGGTTTAGCCCACTTGGGCAGTATTGATTTGGGATGAGGATCCCGTGACCAGATTGACTGAGCTATTAAGTGGTGGCACTCAGAGAAATAATATGGCCACTGGGGCTGCATTCGGGTTTGGGACCCTATTGACTCTATTTATGTTGCATTTAGGGATCCGTACTGTCAATCCCTTCCCTTATGATACTGAGGCATGTCGTGCACGAGATGTTCACTATTGCCAGGATGAACAGAGCATCAAGTTTGTGTCCCTTCCGATAGTTTATATTCCTTTATTGAGTGTTTGCGAACCGCGTGTCCTCTGGCTGCATTAAGTTGCAATAAAGTTTTTCAATACTTTATTGAGTTACCGAAGAGACGGGCACTAGCCCTTGAGATTGCCGATTTTCCAGTAGAAATTTAAATGTATGCATCTGTTTATTATCACGTTCTTCATAATCGATTTAAATATTGTTATGTACATTCTCAGTGAAATGTAACTGAGTATTGAAGAAACATCTATTTACAATGTATCCGATGTGGACCTGCAGTCTGTTTACTATGTTTATCCTTTGGAAGGTCACATGTTTATTTAAGTATCACAGGCGAATGCAACAAAATTACTCGTGAGAAAGGAGCGCAAGCTCTGAAACGCGTTGAGTTGCCTGCCAGAGAATAAAACACTGTTTTTGCAAAATTGGGAGTCCGTGGCTTGCTGTAATCGTTGATGTGTTAACAGCGTGTTTGTTGGATTTATGGGGACCTGCCACCCCGCCACGGAACGCCGTCTCCAGAGGCTCGGGTAAGAGCGAACTGTTTTGCGGTGGTATATATATATATATATATATATATATATATATATATATAGAAAGAAAGATACAATTATCTACACGCCATCAATCAATATTAGGATCATATACAGACAGGATACATATCAACCTTATATGTAATTTCAATATTTTACAAAGGTAGCAAACACCAAGTAATGCATCGGTGTGCAACCTACTCAGAATGGAACTCAACATGGGCAAACCAAGTACCACAGGAAGGTTATGTATATACACTCATATGTGGCACAAATGGAATCGGATGTACATTCTATTCGCAGACTTACTCAGTTGTTAAATACAAATACCAGATCAGTTATATTAGAGCCCACATTTCATCATCGTCATTAAGTCCTCGCGTTGCTGTTCCGTATTTTTCTATCATTTTTGCCTCTGCTCTGTTAAGTGCCATCTCTAGTTGTCCTCTTGGACCATAATTCTGGATTACAATCAAAACTCACCACTGTATGTCATTCTCATTGTGTTTTTGTTGTCGAAAATGTTGTACTATTCAGGATATGGGCATAAAGCTCCGCCCACTTTCCGTCCATCTTTTTAATTGGCTCCTGTTCCTGTCCTTTGTAAATGGTGGCTTTTCATTGGTCAATAGGCTTAGTAGTCTCTCCTTAGTATCGCCTTGTCTCTTCTTGTAACCTCCCATGAGGACACCCCTTGTTACAAGTGTTGTTACTCCCTAGGTTTTAATTACAGCCTCAGAACACTATTTTCTTAAAGGGCTTCAGGCAGGACACATGGTTGGTCCTAAGCAAGGCTGGTAGTGGTTACTTTACTCGCTAGCACATCTCACATTTATATAAGACCTTCTATAAATTTCCCTTCATCAGCTCAACATAGAGTACAACCTAATCCGGAATTAATATCATAATTCTTTTTCACATTTCAAGTCTACTAATTGTATATATGGATATAGCTATTAATGCCAATAACTCCGACAAATGAGACTGATTGCATTTCCAATGCAATAGGTCTCGCATTTGTTAAAGTTAGAGCTGTTGGCGTTGAAAATGACAATGTTTCTTACTTTTGCTTTTTTATACCATTGGCAACAGTGCTATGCCAATATAATAACTCCACTGCAAATAAAAAAACAGAAGTAAAAAGCATTGTTATTTTCAATTCCAACAACTCTGACAAATGCGAGACCTATTGCATTGCAAATGCTTGTTTAAGTATGCAAGTCTGGTCGTTAGGACGATATGTAATAAACAGGATATGGTGGAGTTCAACAAATTTAAATGGGACAGATACAGGAGGAGCAAACAGCGCATACAGTAATTAGCTTAAGGAGGGTGGGGAGAACTAATTTTCCATGCAGCGTTAGGAAGTTCAGACAAGGTTACCGATGAACACAACATGTTTACTAAATGCAAAGACTTATGGTGTGAAAATTGACAGGGTGCGCCTGCTGAGTGAGAGGCAGCTGGAAGCATTGATAAAGTTTGTATGCTGAATGAAACAACGTTTTCTGAGAGCTAACGACTGGCTCTTACGCAGCAGTCTTGGCCAGCGTGAACGCGGGGTTTACAAAAAAAAAGAATAAAAAAAGAACATGTCTGTTTTCAGTCCGTTATCCACCCCGTCCCCTTCAAAATCTTCTATAGGCGTTCATCACAGTAGGCACCACCGGTCACACTCCAGCAGGGGACTACAATTATACAAATTAAATGCCCACATCTTGAGGTCAAAACAAGCCCCCTCGCCAAGTACCCCTCCTGGGGTCAGGCTCCTGTTGGCTGCCCCGTTAAGAAGGATAATGTCACAAGTACGGTCCGGGCAGTATAAGCCAACTGAGGCTAACGCCCAACGTGAAAGTCATTCCAGTAAGAGGTAACTGTGCTCCCCGGAGTAGCCGCAGAGAGACGGGGCGCACCACCTACGTGAGTTCCTTGCTTGGGTGGGGCACCAGGCCCCTCACTCTCAGCTGCCCCCAATGGGCAGAAGGTCTGAGCGATAGGGAAAGGTTACCTGTGTAACAAAGAGATTGGCAGCCGTGCTGCTTCACGTTCCATGAAGCCCATCATGCACTGTAGAGGAGGCGGAAGGGCTGCAGAGTAACAAAAGTTCAACAACTTTTCCTCCCTGAGGAGGCGATGATAAAGCTATGCAAGAAATCATGCACAAACCACAGAGGCGTGACGCGCAAGTGAGTTCCAAAACAAAAAAAAGAGAAGACTCACTAACCAGCTTTGAAGCGTTAATCAGCTGTAAATGAGTGAAGCGAAAGGAATCTAAATCTCCATGTTCACGCTGCGCTGCTAATTGGCACTGAAGCAGTGCTTAATTTGAGCCGGTGGTTTCAGGTGCTCGGCACCAGCTCTTAATTGTCAACACCGGGGCTTGTGGCAGTTTGCCATAAGGTGGCGCTGTCCAGCTAACTTAGAGATGAGCACAACAACAGTTAATTATTAATTCAATATACCTTAAAAAATACTATTACCTGCCGCCCAAGCCATTCTTAAAGCCTTGGGGGCCTGAAATAGTCCGAATTGTCACACTTGTAGGAGTGTGATGGTTAGTAGTTGTGTTGTTACTATCATTGGCAGCACTGGCAGGGGCAGTGTGTGGTGCAAACTGCGGTGGCCTCCTGACCAGAGCCCTGGCACTTATTTTGTTACAAATTAAGCACTGAACTGAAGCGTACCTTTTATTTTGCATCTCAAGGCCAAGTCAGTTATTTTAGCATGTGGCTTATCTGTGTCTGTATCCATGCTAGCGGTCCCTTTGCAACAGCTTCAAGAAGCAGTCTAGTGGGAGGAGCCACCTGGAAGTACAATGCCAGGGCAACATCTGAGGATAAGAACTCACTGGCGCTACACAAATAACATTACCTGTGCAGAGACATAACCATCCGTGAGAAGAGCGGCACGGGAGATGAAGCTGC
This sequence comes from Calotriton arnoldi, assembly GCA_963921515.1. NCBI lineage: Eukaryota > Metazoa > Chordata > Amphibia > Caudata > Salamandridae > Calotriton > Calotriton arnoldi. The sequence goes on along the minus strand of CAWUFW010007036.1, from coordinate 71,363 downwards.
AGTGCTAGGGGAAGAAGTCGGAGGAGGAGGGGACAAGGAGGGGGGCAGCTGTCATTTTAACAAGCACAGTGCAAATAGTTCCACAAAAGCGGAGGGAAACAGAAGTTCGGTACCGGGAAACTGGTAAGAGAAGCACAAGGAACAACAAGAGGAAACAACAGGAAACAGTATGCTACAGCCAATAGTAATAGAAGAAAAGTAAGTGGCAAGCAGAGAAGCCCATGAAAAGCAAGGGGGTGGGATATGAGCACTTTTTAAGATTTATATTAAATACAATAGATTTCACGTTGTGCAAGCAAAACCTAAAAAGGATACAAATGTGGCCTGGATACCTTTTGTGGAAGAAACGTTATGAAGGTTTAAACACAAAGTGCCCCAAACAATCAAAAAAGGACTAAGCAGTGGGCCGGAAAAGCCTCAGCAGCCTCTGGGTTAATTGCTATTGGGACTGTGGACAGTATACATGGAATTTTCATAAGAAGATCACAGACCTTAGATATATAAGCAGGAGACATAATATTCAGGTCTTTGGAGTGGCCAAGAACGAGGAGAGAACGGACATGTTGGCATTCATGCCAACCTTTGTATAATAGGTTTTGAAGGTCACTTTTATTCCCCTCCTTAAAATCCACCAAGTTCATAGAGTGAGATATTAAAACTAAAGAATCACCTAGGTCTATTATTGTATGTCTGCTCAGATACCAACATACACTTCACATTGTGACCAACACTAAGAAAAATGTCCCCTTTTGGTACATGCTTAAAAACGTTTACATACCTGTAGACTTCTTTCAAGACACTATTATTAAGAATAAAAAAACACTAGCACTGTGACAGGCGCTGAGAAAGTGAGACACTTGATATGGCCTTCTTTAACCGTGATGATGGATAGTCTCTACAAATAATGATCCAGGCCACCCAGAAAATTTTCAAAATATACTGGAAGACTCTTCAGTGGAAACAGCCCATGATCTGTATTCCAGCATACACTGCCCCAAAAGTTGATAAGAGCCCAGATAAGACACACAGTCACCATCCATGAAACTCCATGACAAGATGAGTAGACCAAAAGCAAGTGCTAGAGTGGGCAATGGTGAAGAACAGAGATAAATTCAGGTTACCTTTCAAGTCAACGGATGGTACAGTATGAGGCACTACACCATGCCTAGAAGCTCGTTGCTTGTTAGGATCTTTTATTTAAGTACTTTCTGTTACAATCTCCAGTGAGTGGACAACTGATGTAACCCATATTCTTGTTACTATTGTTGACTATAACACCTAAAGGGCTTGGCGTGCATATCCAGCATATGCCTGTGGGGCTTTCATAATGTTCCACCAGGCCCTCCTCCTGTTTGTACCGTCTGCCGTATTTGTCTCTTGCCCTTATTCCCCTCCTCCCTTCATGCACAGCAGGGTAACATTCCTTATGAAGGCTTAGTGCCCCATTCTTACTCTAGACTTTGCCTTGTCTTGGGGTATTGAAGGTTTTAAACTTATAGGGGGATAGTCAAATGACTGGCGATAACTATCGCCAACGCAAGTTATCGGCAGTTATGTCATCGCCGCCTAACCCTGAAATCTATCGCCATTTTAGCGCCGTATTATCAAGCCGACGCTACATGGCGATAGTACCAGGGTTAGGCGGTGAAAACTGCCGATAACACATGCGCGATGGCAATAGGGAAACCAGCGTTAGAGGGCGTTAACTAGCTATCGGCCCATTATCGTCAGTAAAGTCCCTTCTTCCCACCCGGCGATGAGTCCTTGACAATATGCCCCATAGTGTGAGGAATTAAACTTGACAGCAGGTCATAGGGAAGAGGCAAATCAGAAGCTGATGATTCGGTGACTTGAAATGGCCTCCCGCGACACGAATAATGTATAATAAATGCAGAAGGAGTGCTAGTTTATGAGGTTTTCCATATAGCTCTGCTTCTACATGAACTCGGTGAGGAAACATGGGTGTGTGACTGGTACAGTTACTTGGATTACCATGTGTGTTCTAAGTCTGTGCATATATCATTCACAGTATAGCCAACACTACCAATTAATAGTTTTGCTAAGCATGAGTCCATTGCAAAGCCGCAACCAGCAATGATTAGAACAACTCTGCAAGGTTGAGGGAACAAGTCTTATTTACTGTAATTTGTGGATAAAATTCCCTTTGCATTTCCGGTTGAGATGTGGGCACAACGCCCATCTCTGTGCGCACGGGCAGTTTTAATGCTGAAAGGCTGAGCATCTCTTGGGACATGCTCTCCTCCAATGTCAGCGCAGCGCATCCCAGTGATTGTGTGCTGTGAAAGCTGTGGCTGCGACTGTGAGCGAGGCTACCTGGATGGGTGGGAGTTCACTGCATCTGTAAATGCCACCACTGCAGGTGTTAAAGGACCAGTGCTGATGCTGGCACCATTCTCCTGAGGTCAATAACAAATATCGCAGCGGAAGATTCCACAACGAGTAAAAGCTGTGTAAGAAGTAAAACATTTCTACTTAATCCTACTTTTGTGAACTACACTGAAACTATTTCCAATAACTCAGGCTGATATTGTGGTTTGTGTCTGAATTGCAGCAATACCTGTAGGGTAAATTGTGTTACTGCCAGAATAATGCGTTTCCAAAAAGGGAGAGAGGGGACAAGATATGCAGGCACATGCATCAAAATAGAAAATAGCGATTTATAAGGAATCGCTATTTAGAACTCGCAAAAAGCAATGCATGAAGAAAATAGCGATATAATACAGAATCGCTAATAATCGCAATCGCAATTTGCGAAATGATAATAGCGACGCGCAAAAGCAGGCATCCCCGAATGCGATATCAAAATATGCGAATTCGCAAATTGCGATTTCGCAAAAAGCGCGTCGCACTGGAAGCAGGCTGATGACATCACAACAAGGAAGTCAGCCAGCCCATGCTCCATTCGGTTGCCAGTAACTGTGAGAGGAGGAAGCAGAGTGCTGAAGCACAATTGGAGACAGCCCCAAAGTGTGTATACCTGGAAGTGTGTGTTGACCACAATGGAGCAAGCAACAGGGGTGGAGACTGCCACGCCCAGGAAACGCAAAGTAAAATCAGTGAGAGAGAATTAGAGAACCTGATTGAGGGCGTGTCCAAGAGCCATGACAAGCTCTTTGGGAAACTGTCCTTGAAGGTGCCGGAGGCGGAGAAATGCAGGATCTGGCTGCGCATCAAGAACAAGGTCAATGCAGTGGGGGTCACACACCGTAGTGTTGATGACCTCAAAAAACGCTGGTATGACCTGCGCAGCCGTGCGAAGGAGCGGATAGCAGCCCACCTGAAGGAGGCAAGGGGTACTGGAGGGGGTAAACCAACAGTCCCCAACAACACAGCCCTGGAGGACCTGGTGGAAGCCACAATACAGCCTGAGGCAGTGGTGGGAGTCACCCAGCTGGACACATCTGGTGCAGCTAGTACGTCACAAGGTAAGACACATGCAACCTTTTACTTCATAGTACTGCCCAAAAGTGCCCCCCACAGTCCAACCCCAGTGTACTAATCTAACTTTGGCCCACAATTTCACTCATCACCCAAATGCATTGTGGGAGTTGTAGGCATGTCAGGCATGAGGGAAATCAAACACAACTATGGCAAGTAAAATACACAAATGTTGCAGGCCTGCCAGTGAATGTGGTCAGTGATTTATTGAAAAAAAGTCTGCACAATTTCACACGACACAAGCCCATACACAAATTAATATTGCACTGTTTGCCGTCACAGATGCCGCGGATGGAGACAGTGCCGACAGTGAATGTCTTCAAATCTCAGACACTCCAGCAGAGACTGACGTGGAGGCACCTGTAGCCCCAGCCAGAACACCCCCTGCACCAACAAAACGCAGACAACAAGTCCCAGCACTGCAACCCATGGAGTCAGATCCGGCTCCTGACGCAGCTCCTGTGACTAGCCAGCCACGTGTGAGCCCCACACCTAGAGCCCAGGCTCCGGTGCAACATAGACGCAGGCGCAGCTCAAGAGACCACATTGCTGTTCTGGAAGACCAAGGTCCGAATGTGTTCGGTGGCGTGGAGACCCAGATGTTGCGGGTGTAGCGCCTGCAGGCAAGACACATGGGGGCAATACACATGCAAATGATTAAATTGGGCAAGGACATCTCAGCAATGTCAGACAGTGTGCGGGCACTCACAACAGCGGTGGTGGAGGGAAACCAGCAGACAAACAAAAGCATGCAGGAGCTGACCAGGGCAATGCTTGAGGGGCAGGCAGGGAAGAGGAGAAGACATCGCCTGTTAATGATGCGCATGGCTGGCTACACCCGGTCAAACAACCACCTGTGCAACGCCACTGCACTGTTGTCACGCAGGTCCATGGCCATGCAAATAGAAATGGCCCATTGCTCTGGGGATGTGGCCAAGGCCCTTGCACAAGTCACCACTGCCGTGGAACAGATCCAGGCTGGCACTGTTGTTGGCAGCATTGAAACGGGAGAGGAGGGAAGTGAGGAGGGATCCAGCCTTAGCAGCCTGTCGGTGGCAGGGACCACTGCCCAGAGGCGCAGTACTCACAGCAAAACACCTGCCGGTGCACACCAGGGGGATGTTGTAGGTGAAGGTGAGAGGCGGTTGGGTGTGCGTGTCAGGAAACGCTAAAGTGACTTGTCCGTCGGCATGTGCTCATTGTGACGTAACCATGGACAAGACCATGACTGTAATGGTGTTCCAGGCCCTGGAATGATTTACGTTGCTGCTCTTTGCATTCTAACACAGTACTTGTTGGCACCTACTATGTGTGGTGCAACACATTGTAACATGTGCTCCTTTCAATTAAACAGTTATTGCTATCAAACAGAGTGTCATGTCTCATCATTACATACCTCAGAAATAATGTTGTGCAATATCATTGCGTCTCCTCTGCCCCTGCGCTGAGCTTGCCACATGCGCTTGTCGTCTAAGTGCCGGTGGCTGGTTGTGCCCCTCTGAATCCCTGTCCGATACTTCTATGTGGATTCCTCTGCGGGTTGCAATATTGTGCAACATGGCACATGCAGCCACTATCCTGCAGCAGGTCTCTGGCCGGTACTGTAATGCTCCACCTGTTTTGTGGAGTATGCGGAAGCGACTTTTGAGTATCCCAAAAGTACGTTCAATCACATTCCGTGTGCTGATGTGTGCAGCGTTGTACCTCTGCTCCTGTGGTGTTGCTGGGTTGAGATACGGCATAAGGAGGTAGTTCCGCACTGCGTATGCGCTGTCACCTACAGGGTAGTAAGCAAAGTGTTAGCAACTGTTATGCATTAGCAAATGTTGAATTCGTATTGTGCAATAGTGTATGTGTTTACAAAGCAGGTGTCCTTCTCCAAATTCAGCCCTGAGCAGGCGGGTGTGGATGCCACTGTGGCGAAATATGTAGGAGTCGTGGCTGCTCCCCGGGAATTGCACAACTAGGTCTGTAATGATGTGTTTGGCATTGCACACCACTTGCACATTGATCGAATGATACGATTTCCTGTTCCTGAAGATGTATTCATTTTCAGCTGGGGGACATATGGGGATGTGTGTGCAATCAATGCATCCAATCACATGTGGGAAATGTGCTATTTGATAGTAGTCAAGTTTAGTTTTGTTCAGTTCCTGTTGTGTTGTGGGGAAGGTGATGTGGGTGTGGATCATACTCATCATGGCGTCCAGGAAGTCTCTGAAGAAACGTGACAGGGAGCTTTGGGATACCCCTCCTGCAACTGCTACTACCCCCTGGAAACTGCCAGACGCCAGTAGGTGCAGGCAGCATAGGACCTGGACATGTGTGGGGATGGCATGGGTCCTACGTGTCTGGCGCTGCAATAGGGGTTCCAAATCAGCTATTAGGCGTAGGATAGTTGCCCCGTCCAGCCTGTACTTAGCATATATTTCATCCTCTGTCTGGCCCAGCAATGTGATCCGCACTCTAAATATCCGCTCCTGTATCCTCCTTCGGCGCTGTCCTGCTGCCTGGATCCTCATCCTCCTCGCCATAACATTGAGTGCCTCCATTGTGAGAAGCTGCAGGGCCCTCCTGGGTGTGTTTAAATACCTTTGGGATAGGTTTCACCTGTGCATTTTTTTTTCTCCAGTTTACCACCTGTATGTGATTCCCCTTAAACTGCACTCGCAAAATAGCGATTTTTGGGATATTCGCTATTTGCGATTTTTGATGCATGTCTTTGCGAATCTCAATTTGCGATTCGCACCTTGCTAACGCTAATCTCGGATTCGCACTTCGATTTTGCATTTCTTGATTCTCGCTAATTAGCGATTCCTTGTTTTTGCGATTTCAGTCGATTTAGCGGTTTTCTCTTTCATGCATTGCCAAAGCGTGTATTGCGGTCGCAATATCGTTTAATTTGCGAATCGCTATTTTTGCGAACCGATTTTGGCTTGATGCATGTGCCTGATGGAGCCTTCTATGGAAGTTATCAACCGCGCAAACAAGATGTACATTCTATACAAAGGAGAGGCAGTCTCTGGTACCTCCAGTAACAACAAGCATTGGCAGAGTCAATCGGTTTGACTTGTTGTGGTGTATAGTATTTGTGTATTGATTTCATAGCTGTTTAGTCTTTATCCATTTCATTATGTAGTGTTCCAAGATAACAATTTATGTATTGTAAATTTATACAGCACTTTCATCTGAAGCGCTTTATGTAAAATATTCATTGGAAAATTAATATTTGCAGGACACATACCTTAACATTTATAAGACAATTATAAGTATACAATTATTAAAATGAAGTCAGAATGCCAGCTCATTTTACCGACCTCGGAAGGATGAGAGGTCGGGTCAACCTTGCCAAGATTAAAATCTATCATCTGCAGACCAGACGCAGATGTTAAGAGCAATAGCTCAAATCACTGAGCTATATTACTAGCCCGATGATTTGTCCACACTTCTAAAATGGTAAACGCAGCTTTGCTACAAGCCAGTCCTCAAATTATTTCCACAGCCCTACATGTTAATGTAGCTAGTAGTTACAGACGATAATTAATTATTATTTAGAATCAGATACTCAATGATCCGTTTATAATTCCCTACTTCCGAAGAGAAAACTGCACCCCCTTCACATCCGAGAAGCTCAAAAGACCCATTAACGCTGACACCTTAAGGCATAAGGCTTGGCAATTGCAACAAATGTGACTTTTATAGGGTAAATCATTAGCACACTGAGGGGCATATTATCAAGGACTGGCGATACCTATAGCAAATGCCAGTTAGCGGCAGTATATTTATCGGCGCCTAACCCTGAAAACTATCAGCATGTTGGCGGCGTATGAACAAGCCGTCGCTACATGGCGATAGTATCAGTGCACAGTGGTGAAAACTGCAGCTAACATCAGCGTGATGGCGATAGGAAATCCGGCATTAGTGGGCGATACCTAGCGATAGGCCCATTAGCAGCTATAAAACTCACGTTAGTCAGCCCAGCGTGCGTTTCCTTGCCTCTAATGCAAAAAAGAGCCTATCAGTCAACCTCCAAAAGAAAATAGGCATAAAAACAATAACATGCAGAATGGAGCAGCCATGGCCAAGTGCAGCACACATCAACAACCCCTGCAAGCCAGCCAACATCCAGGATGACCAGGATGAGAGCCTTGTTGCCTCACTGGACCTGCGTCTGGAGCCTGGATGACTTGCTGGACCAGCGTCTGGAGCCTGGAGTGGTATGCGGAGGAGCTGTGGAGTTGATGAGCCGTGGCGGTATACATTGATGCGCTACGATCGCCCGTACCTGGTGGTGAAGTCTGGCAGGTTGCATGGAGACACGTTGGTGACCTGTGTGAGAAGACCGCCTTGCAACCCTTGGAGCTGTCAATATTAGAGGCGCTCCTGCGCACCAACGTAGTGAGGTCCGCATCGCATACTACGATCCACCACTACACCGGGGTGCACGGAGGGGATTACCAATGGTGTGTGTCATCTGCCTGTATCACAGGCCGGATGATGTTGGGGTGGCCGTACGCTGTGGAGGGTGAGGCCCCTGTGCTACGCTGAACTTGTGTGGCGTGAGCGCTGCAACTTCACGACTAAGGGGGCCCTGCTGCATCAACTGCATCGGGAGGTCCACCAGCGGACTAGGCAGCGACTGCTGTACCCAGCCTAGTGAAATCACACCTGGCTGAGGCTCCTGCTGGCTGAGTCACAGATCTGGAAAGAGTGCAGTGGATAGCGCCACGGTGTAAATGTCCAGGTAAGGAGAAGGTGGGACGTGTAGCGCAGGAGGGCCGGGGGGTGAGTCGCTCAGGCCTATCACACGTAGATGATGCCCCCCCCAGTGGCGTCTCTTCCGCTATGGCGGAAGAGCGTTGCCCCACTGCCTCAAGCAGTGCAGAAGAGGAACAATCATCACATGATGATAACTAACTGATGTAATCATGCTATGTATCCTCAGGTTGTGGGAGGGTGGGTAGGACTGCTCCAAACACGGTGCAGGGCATGGGCGGATTGGCATGCCCACTCAAGTGCACAATGACTGTTTTTTTGGCCCACTCAGGCCGCACAAAGCAGTCATGCGCACTTCCCTGTTTGCAATGCAGGCTGCATTACAGCTTGCATGGAGAACATGCCCCCCCACGCACTTCTCAATGTTGGCCGCTCTGCGCACATGCACAGCGGGCGTACAACTTGTGTGCCAAAGGCACATACGTATTAGCGATGCATGCCATAACATCGCATTCAATTCCAATGCATACTAATACTATGCACATTGCAACAGTAGAGTAGGTGTTGTGTAGCGGAGACATAAATATCACTATTCCCACTTCAGTGAGTGCAACACCAAACTAACCTTTGCACCCCACACTCAACCGTGAATCCAGAAATACCTTTTTGGGCCCCCATAACACACCCCAATTTTCATATTTTACCCCAAAACACACCCCAATTTTCATATTTTACCACATTACACCCCCCAATTTTCATATTTTACCCCATTACACACCCCAATTATCATATTTTACATCTGGAACACATACCCACCCAAAATAATTTAAATTACACCATTACTGACCTCACAATGCGTTGTAATCAAAAGCAATGTAAAGGTACCTGCGCTGTTGGAGTTGCGTTGTTGATGATGTACTGCCTGCGTTGTGCTGGACGTCTCACGTGCCAAAGGCAAACCATAGGCTAGCCCGTTAACGTCCGTCTGCCCCTGGACCGCGCTCAGCACCAAGGAGGCCTTCCTCTTGGACTCTCCACCGCTACGACGCCAGCACCCTCCTCGCCATCAACCCTGGATGCCACCTCGCCTGCCAGAACCAACCTCTGCTCCGGACATCGCCATCGCCATCGACGGTTGCAGTATCACCCGCAAGGATCAGCACGACCTTCAAGAACAAGGCATTGCCAACACCTGCAGAGGCACACTCCGACTAACCATGCACTCAAATGACCCAAGGGTGACCATGGACCACCTCAACTCCCAGATCCGGAACAAGCCCAAGCACATACACTGCGGCACCCTCATGTGCAGGCCCCCTGGCCCTTGGCCCCCCATTCTCAAATACCATTGTTGACCTCATTGTACCCCAGGGTCTCCCATCCACCGACGACATCCTACTCGGTTATCTCAAGTTCCACCTGGACAACCCCAGTGAGCAGGACACCACCGCCTTCTGGGGATGGTCCCCAACATCAGACGCAAGCAGCAACTCACCTCAACAGGCCACATAGCAGGACACACGGTCAAGCACGTCACCTCCGCCAGCGGGAGCTTCGACTTCAGCCACAACACCGGACTGTCCTGGACCAACAATCATTGGATACATCACGTCTTCACCTTGCCCACCGGATGCCAACGCCATCACCGCAACCCCTCGCAGCTGGATCAAGGCCACCTTTGGACGTCACGTCAACTCTCCCAGCACCAACACTCCGCCACTGCTTCCAAACGATGACACCGCAGCGCACAACCAACACCGATGGATCGCCAACAGCGTCGACATTTGGGCACCCCTCATGAACTGCACTGCGTCAGTACCTTCTGCCTGCCTGATGGCAGGCATGAGGGTGACGCAGTGCCACAGGGATAGGCTGGCCCCATGCATTGCTGGAATTGCGTCATGGTTGTGACACAACTGCAGCAATGCGTGACTTTAGCGCAGACAGATACGTCAGGATTCCTGACGTAACTATCATTACTTGCGTCATGGAGCGCTGTCCAGTGAGTACAGCGCATCCATGCTGTCGCAACAACGGCGTAGTGAGAAGTGTTGCAACGCTGTCTTGTCGCAGCACTGCAACACTTTTCATGTGTGGGGCACAGGAATGCGCACTATCTTATTGATGGTGCGCAGTCCTGCCCTGTAATTTGGTGGCAGGGCAGCGCAGCAACATTGCTTGCAGCGCAGTCCAGCAACAACACCTGCTGTAATGAGGCCCCAATGGTTATCTCCATTTTAAGACCAGATATTTTCTGGTCTTAAAAAACTGCCTCTAGTTGCAGTTATAGCCACTTTTTTGGGTCATCTTAAATTAAGGATTCCCCTCGTGAATAGGGAAATCTTGGTTTAACGTCAGATTTTGCAAGGGAACGCTTCCCTTGCATATCATTAGCGATACTTATCGCTGACTGAAGTTGCGATATTGAAAAATGTCCATTTCGCCTAAAAACTGTCGCTAACTGTTGTTAGCGACAGCTTGTGAATATAGCGATAAAAATATCGCCGCTTTATCGGCAGAAAAGTGCCGCTAAAGCGGCGATATTGCCTTGTAAATATGCCCCTATGAGTTTTAAAGAGGTACTTAGGGGCATATTATCAAGAACGGCGTTAAAATTATCGCCGCTTTAGCGGCAGAAAACTGCTGCTAAAGCGGCGATAATGGGCATGATAATATGCCCTTGAGAATTCAATAGAAGCCCATGTTGACACCAGAACATGGGCTTCTGTTGAATTCTCAAGAGCATATTATCAAGCCCATTATCGCCGCTTTAGCGGCAGTTTTCTGCCGCTAAAGCGGCGATAATTTTAACGCCGTTCTTGATAATATGCCCCCAAATGTTTGTCGTTTTGAATTCTCATTAATTGCGGACTAGGTGAAGTGACCTTTTGTTTATTTAGTGTGCCTGGTATTGTGTGAAATAAGGCATGTGCCTTTTCCTGAGATTGCATTACCTGTTCACTGACAATCTTAGGGGCATATTAGCAAGGGCACTATCGCCGCTTTAGCGGAACTTTTTGCCGCTAAAGCGGCGATATTCATATCGCCCTATCAGCAAACTGTCTCTAACAGCAGTTAGCGACAGTTTGCGGGCATTAGCGCCCGTTTTTTTACCGCTTTGCATGTCAGCGATATTTATCGCTAATGACATGCAAAGTGGGCGTTCCGACGAACAAACCTGGGAAACACCCGCTAACAGGCTTATCGCCTATTAGCAAGTTGGCCATAGCCCCAGTTAGCGACAGTGAAAAGTCGCGCTAACCGGGATCATCTCCATTTATTTAACACCTGCAATTAGCAGGTGTTAGCCATACCTAACATGGGGGTGGATTATGCTGATACGACCACAGGGTCGTATCAGCAAGGTGTTCTCCCTTCTCCATGCAACATCGCTGGTTTTTCAGCGATGTTGGCCCATTTCCCCCGCTATCGCTGGAATATTCATTGCCATAGCGCTAATCGTTGCTAATACAGCGTTAGCGTGGCGATATATTCCAGCGATAGCCGGCGATAAAAAAAATCACGCTAAGCAGGGTTAGCGATGATTATCGCCTCTTCTTGCTAATATGCCCCTTAGTCCCTTGTAGTGGCAGAATCTGTGGTGACTCTTTAAAGGCTAGATTGACATCCTGTTCTCATATCTGAGTCTTAATTCCTTGTTCATCTGTAGCTAGACATTTACATCCTTTGTTGAGTTTATCGTGGTTCCTGCCTGTCGAACTTCCATATATTAGCCATTCCCACCTCCACTTTTGCATTCTAGTCCCCTCTTCTTGCCTCTCTGTGGACCATGACACCACTAGGCAATGTAAGGGCGTGTCTATCTCTGCCGTCCCAAACACATTCCTCCTCGTTCTCTCAGACTTTTCTATAATATTGGCTGTTTAGTACCCACACGCAATACAATACATCTAACACTGGACTGTTAATACAACATAATTTATTGATTTTGGACTGTTCCAAAAGATATATATGCTATATTACTGGACATGAATAGCCTTTCCTGTTGCATAAAGAGGAAGATAACTTTTACCTTTCTCTCCACTAATATCCCTCCAGGCATTGACCCATTCAATGGCTGTGGATAGAGAAAATTGATCCCTTACCATAAGACACTTTCCTGTCATTCGTAGAAGGTTTGGCCTGATCCCATTTGGTAAGCCTCAACCAAAATCAAGTTGCCTGATGATACACTAGTGATAGGGTCGATTTCGGCCTCCATGGTTGCCCAGCAGATTTTTTTTTTGCTTGTGAATAAGCTGATCATATAATTTAGCAAACCCAAAATCATTATGAGAGGAGACCGGAATGTGACAATCCGGTTTGGGGCAGGTCCGATAAATCAGACCAGAAGGGTGGCAAAGACAGAAAAATGTTGAATGGTCTCTATATTAGGAGTATGTAAAATCAGGTTTTTGTTTGTGAAAATTAGTGAAATTCCATAACAAATTTGTGAATTACAGATTTTAGAGTGAAATGTGGTTTACAGGCATAATGTGAACTTTGTGTAGAAAACTCATGAGATACTGGCAGGAGACTGGTGCGAGTAAAAAATGTCTCTCGGCTAGACGTTTTCTGTCAAAGTGAGCCCCCTGCAAGCAAAAAAATACTGAAAACTACATTTTCCATAAATTTCACGTACCACGCAATTCAGAAACTAAGCACCTTTCACCAGCTTAATTACCTTTTTGCCCAGGGCTATTGTTGATAGATCATGCTCCTGTGGCCTTTGTAGAATCTCATCCTAGAGGAAGAGACTACACCTTCCTCTCTACTGTTCACATCAAGAGCACAATGGCTGATATTTTTCGTAACTTCTGGTTCTAAGCTGATCAATTCTGCTGTTCGTGAAGAAGGCATCTTGGATCAACTGCCCATCACCCTGCTTCGGATCATAGGCCATGCTTCCTGCAGTCAAAACCTAGCTAATGAATAGTATTAAATACAAATGGTCTGAAGAGAAGACTTTGTTATGAAGCCAATAGCATAAATATTTGAACTCCTACAAATAATGTGTTGCCTACTCTCTAATCATGTGGGCTGCAGGGAAAGTGACTCTGAGAGTTAATAGGATGAGAAACTCTGCAGTTACACATAGACAGAATCTCAAAACGCAAAGATACCTGGAACAATCTATTAGAGCAGTCACATTGCAGTACAACTCCAACTCCTCTGTGAAACTTTTTCAAAAACTGTCAATGGCAAAATATGGCCTAAATTCGTTCTTTTAAAGTGGAGCACACTTTTTCAAGGCTCAAATGAAAGTCCTACAAGCAGGTATAGAAGGCAGGTCATCTGTTGGGTAGCACAAATGAAACAGAGGGAGTCTTTGACTTCAGTATGTGTGATTCAACTTAATCAGAATCGATTATCCTTATTAGTTCACTGGACATTGCCAAAGAATTGGCCTTCTTCAATAGCCACTATCTGCTAAAAACCGATACATCACTGGCAAGAGATAGCACATTCTTTAGTTTGAATCAGGTGTCATTTTCAACTGAAAACCATAAAGCTCTCGATGGCGACATCATGGCCGATGAGATTAAATAAGCCATCACATTTATGGCTACTGGGAAAACATGAGGGGACGATGGCTTCCCAGTAAGACTGTTAAATGCACTCTGCAAGGAAGCCAGAAAATCTGGGAAGGATCCATTATTATGTGCCATCTAGAGGCCTATATCAATGACCAACTCCGCTATCAAGATTCTAGCACTAATGCTAGCCAGTAGGGTGAACAAAGTGATTCCTGAGGTGATGCACTATTTGTATGTAGGATCTGTTTTTGGCAGGTCATTCAGGAGACACGCTACAACTCTTCATAACCTCATGAAGCAGGTTTACAATGACCAAGACAGTATTAAGATCTGCCAGTGAGTTTGAGTTGCGGGTTTTTTTATCTGATACCTTCCACATTTTCAGAGACATGCACTAGGATTGCCCCCTTCACCATTTCTGTGACACGCAGATGCAGTTTCAGAGGTCATAGTGGGAGGAGGTGGACGCGAGCAAGCAGGTGAGCAGGAGCAGAGCTGAGCTGAACGGACCTTGGCTTGTTGCTTTCAGCCTCCATCTCAGTTCACCGCCCATCAGTTTCTGCTTCCGCATATCCACCTCCGCACTCCCACTGCCCGCCCACTTGTGCGCCCGCCAACTATTTTCTTCGCAGCTGGCGCCACTGACGCCATTGCTGCAGGCGATTAGTGGCCGATTGGCAGGAGCAGAAAGCGGGAGCCGGTCACGGTTTCCTTGTTGCCGCTCTGTTCTACCCCTCCTGGCCACTCCTTGACCCCAGCAACACAAAAGATGATGGACGGAATACTAAACATTGTCAAACCTTCACTCCCAGGTACAGAGATCTGGGCCTAAATCCATCTTTTTTTTGCTCATCATGCCATTCCAGTTTGGACCCAGCCATATGCAATTTAGTCTTTACCCTGACCCCCCAATACGCCCCTACGCCTCCAGTCACCCTCCTGCCATCGGGGTTTGAGGCAGTGAGGCTCCAGCGGTGACAGCCAGAGGGCGAGGTAAGGCGTATATCCATCAGTAGAAGCAGTGGCAAGGTGTAGTGGGGAAACCAACAACAGAAGGTACAGCAAGCTACAGCAAGGGTCAATCGGTCGCAGCGGGCTAGTTAGGTCTTGCTGCACTAGGTTGAGCCCCAGGCTCATGGAATCGGCCAAACTAGGATCGGGTGCGGCTTGAGGACTGGGTGTGCTCCCATCACTTAGTGTGCCTACCTGTGCCACCCGTATTTTCTCCCTCTAGCTCCCAGGCTTTCTGTGTCTCCCACCCTAGCATCCTACTTGACCAGCCACTCCCGGCCAGCCCAAACAATTGACCACCTGCCGCGAAACGCCCAGAAGGGAGTGGCAATGTGTCACCAGGAGTGAGCTTACAGTCTTATTTACTCTTACCCCAAAAGTTTAAATCCAACTTTAAAACCTCCCACAATAGCCTCTGTGCAGCGTGCTTATGCCCCTCCCCTGTATATTGCTGGGAGACACATTACAGGAGAGGGGAGAGGCGGTACTGGAAGAAGGGGAGAAGAGGCTCAATCTCATGCGAAAAGCAAATTGGACAAGTGGAAAAGTTAAGAGTTTGTGTATCTGAAATAACATTATAGTAACACCCTGCGGAGCATTGTACCCCGGTAACAAGCCTTGCAGACAGTCTCCGAGTGGAGCGTCGGAGCGTCAGTACCTCCTAGTGCCCTGACTAAGCTCAAGAAGTCAGTGCTATAAGTCGAGCAAGTAGTACGAGGAGAGCACTACCTATGGCCCAGAAGCGCAGGAAGAAGAATGCAGCCTGCTTGGTGAACCCAGACCCAAAAGGGGAGTCTAAGCCCCATGATTCCAAGCCTAGCCTTCAGGCCTTGGCCTAAACTTCTGCACCTGTCCATGCCATAGCCAGCCTTAGAGGAAGGGCAGGCCAATTGGGCTCATGCACAACCACGCTCTTTGATTTCTTCAAGAAGCCCTCACTTGCTGTTGCTACACACACCCCCAAAGAAGAGGGGGAGTCCATCACTTGTGATCGCCCGGTGCTGGCTGAGACTAGGCCACTTAGGCCCGTTGTTCAAGCTACAATCCACGCAGCCCGCTGTCTTCACATGAGATTGATAATGGCGGTAATGCTGCGGAGGGCTTGAAGGCCCGAATTATGAAGCTATCTGCCTCATCAGCCCCATTAGCTTCAAGCCCTACACTGTGCTCTTCGCCTCCTTTCCCAGCGGTCAATCTCCTTAGCTGGCTTCCATGGGTCTTCCATGCTGGTCAACTTTCACCTGAGACATCCCTAGCAACCAGCGCTCAGGAATGTGAACATACAACATCTACTCTATCTGTAAAGGCCACTTGTTCAACTGCCCAGGGTATCCAAATAGGCACCCTTGCACAACAAGCAGCTCAATCTCAGCTGGAATCCACCTCTGAGTTAAGCATAGACTGCCCCTTTAGCCTACAAGCTGCCCAATGGACCCGGGCCCCAGCAGAAAACATTGCCTTACTTTCCCCAGTGAAATCACTTAAACCTGACATGCCCAGCAATCCTCTGCCCAGAACCGCTTGCACGGAACTGACCGATCAATCTCTCCTGGAGTTGTTTTTTTTTTTTTCCTAGAGGTAGTGGTTCTTCCGGCAATGTCAGCCTAGGCCTTCCTTTGGCTACTCCATGTTCTATCTGGCCACAACTCTTGCAGACCCTCCAGTCCACAGTTTCTACCCTTAACTAGCACTTCGATAAGCTGTATCTTCAAGTTGACCTTCTGAACTCCCTTGCTGTCTTTACGGCAGGGATTAATAGTAAGCTTGACAACTTACATAAATTAATAGTTAGAGCACAATCTACCGCCAATTTTGCGCAGGCTGTCTGTTGCTGTTCTCCTATTATTGATAACCTGTCATCACTTCCATCCTTTCTTAACACTGTCTTAACCGAGGTAAAAGGATTTAAAGCTGTCCCTGGCCAACGCTCAATCCCGGCTGAAGCAATATGCCCCCCAAGCCTCTGATGCTCTTAATACTCAAACTTCGGAACACTCATCTTGTCGATCGGCTCCAGCCCGAGCATGTAAGCACGCCAACTCTGAACAGCCCGGCAGCCATTTCCACTACAGCACCTCAGCTTGCTCCTAGAACCCTAGACTGAAATGCAATTCAGCTCCTTCAACCCCTAAGTAAGAGGGAAAGGAAATGTCACCAGAAGCAACGGAACTAAAACTGTAGTAATTCCTCTTCAGCTACACACAACCTGTGCCCGTTGTTTATTAAAAAGAGCTCAAGGAGCCTATTGCCCACCGAAGAAGAAAGCAGTTTTAGTTATCTAACAAAGACTCACCCAGCAGATCAAATTGCTGGCTCAGAGACCATCAGTTCAAACCTTCCACCAATACCAAATGCCAGAGAGACAAGATAAACCACGAGTCAAACAGCTTGAGCATTGAAGACCCCACCACAAGCGTACAGTCAGATGGGGTGGGGGGGGGGCGCCTTGCTGACTCTTCTGGGCTTCATTACCAGGTTAACAGAGTAAATATCAGTCATATTCTCAAAGGACCAGTGGGTCTCAAACCCATCGCCCGAAAAGGACTAAAGTATGGAGTACTTGCCGTGCGGCCTGTCGGTGGAAGAAACTTTTGAACAAACTTGCCACCAAGATCTATAAGTTTGCCCTCCGCCTGCCGAGAACCTCTTCCGCTGCTCAGATCCGGCTGGAACGGGACCTTTGTGATCAGCGGGTAGCCAGAGCTGGAGCTTACCTATATTTTTGTCACAAACTTAAAATTGCCAGGAGAGAATGCTTAGAGGCCCTACTGTGTGATGAGATTCAATCTGGAGGCTCTAGACAACCTCATTTATTGTATTTTGAGGACTGTCTTAGCATGTTGAAGGCGAGAGAGTTCTGGATCTCCCACACAAGCCAATATGCCTTTAAGCAGGGTATTAAAAAGTGTGTGTGCATTTTCTCACACCAGGCTGACATGGACTTTCTAGCAAAACGCAAGCATGCGTGGGCTGTCATAATTTCCTATCAATAGCGCTCCCCTCATCCTACTTGTCCTGCACGTATTCAAAACATAAGAAAGTAAGATTTATGGCCCTTAGGCTTGCAGAATGGCCATTCCTAAAACATCTAGCTAGGTGGCGCCGTCACAATTTGCAGGGGATGTGGACTGTATGATGAATCATTAGAGCATATTGTCTGCCGTTTTACTTGAGTAACGAAAATATCTCTTGAAGCGGGAATGGAACAAACTGGGTATTTGATCTTGCAGGCAGGCCATTATCACTTCAATCAACCCGACAACACTGCTTTGAACATCCTATTGGCTAAGTTTGTTGCTTTATGGGCTAAGAAGCTCTGCTGCATGATGGTTCCATCGAGTGGCTCCAGCCTAAGCACCCCAGTCGATCCCCCATCAGGGTCTTCACTATAAAGGTGGACTCATTCATTTGAATCATAGACTGGTTTAAGGAAGCACTGTGCATGCCCTTAAGCTGAGCAACAATTAATTACCACTGTTGTACTCATGAAACTTTAGTCATTGGATGCTGCGAGGCTTACCCTCTGATCTGACCACTTTTTGTGCCTAGCTAAGGAATCTTACTGTACATTTCTTGACACTTGAGCTATTGCACTTTGCACGTAGTGCTCAATCGTAGTCCCAAGTGCCACTATAAAGAGAGAGAGAGAGCAGCAATAATAGGCAAGTATATCTCTCAATCCATTCAATTTTTATATTTCATAGGACTGGCTCAATAGCTCACCGTTGTGTGAATTATGTCACTTCAATGTCACAGGATACGCTTGCCTATTATTGCTGCTCTCTCTCTTTTTATAGTGGCACTTGGGACTATGATTAAGGAGAAGAAAAAAACTCCTGGGATACTAATACCCACGTATAGGTCCCCTCAAGGAACTTTGAATCACCACTACTGGTGAGTGGGTGACATTCCTATGAATGACAAAGCAGTTGAAGTTGGAAGACCGCAGTGTAAACAAATATGTTACAAGCAGTGGTTGAATGAGTGATGGAACAGACATAAAGCGTTAATGTGGTGTGGAAAGATTTATGTATGCAATGCCTGCAATTGCATCAAAAAGGGTCGTCCTTCAGGTGGAATGCTGATTTGGATTAGCATCGCATTAAACTGCAGAATCGAAGAGCTACCCACATACAGTCCAGATATCCAAGCAGTTCGACTGAGAGGTAATCCAGGTTATACTGTAGACATTTACAACGTTTACGCTAGAGGTACCAGAGGGGGTGGTAAATCCCCCATCATACAAACCTTAGATGAGCTCTTGGACACTAGACAGCCTGCATATCCCCTGACTGTAGGGGGTGATTTTAATGTGCCCTTGGAACCCCTAGATAAGGACGACAATCATGATGTAAATGGGGACAAACTATGGTTTGTTCAATCGCTCAATCTACCTCCAATTAAGAAATGGTCACAACCAGCCTTGCAACTAAATGCATTGGCCATGGAACATAGATTAAGAGACACCAATGGAAGAACTGATTCTGATAGAGAAGGAGAACTGACCTTCATTGGGTCAATGGGAGCTAGCTGCATTGACTATATCTTAGTGGATCTAAGGCTGTGGCCTACTCTAGTCGATATGATCATAATTAAAACCAGCAATAGTGATCACAATCCATTAAGTTTGGAACTAGCGTCACCCTGGGTCGAAATAGATAGAGCCCCTAGGAGCAACTTGATTACAAAGGTGGTACTACCTACAAATGATAAACGTCGTCTTAAATGGCCTGTGGTTTTAGGGGATGAAACTAAACTTATTAAAATCAAGCAGGAATTAATTACTTGGATTGGACAAGATTCAATCATATGCAGATGATATGAGAATTGAGTAAGGCTTTAGTGCGTTGCAAGTAAAATATTTTAAACAGCTAGCCACACTCTTAGTTGATCGTTCACACTGCGCAAAATATAGACATGGCGAACTGAACAAGAACAACCTATGGTTCTCAAGCGAATGCAGATCCTTAAGGTGTCAACTTGCTAAAGCTATTAAAACCAAGAATATGTCCCTAGTGTGAAAATTAAGGATGTTGTATAAATTGGTCTTAGCCAAGGCCAAGAGGAATTGGGACGAGGAAAAGTGGAGGCAAACGGGGAGGCTTGCTCCGAGAAAGACCTTAGGAAATTTTGGACTCTTGTTGGGAGGGGGAACTCGGAACATCAATCTTCGCTAGCTAATCATAGCGCCGCTGGTGTTTGGCAAAAGCACTTTGATGCCCTTTACACCACTACTACTTGCTATATTGAAGGGATGCCCCTCTTACATCTATCTCTAAATACTACAAGGGTTCTTTTTACTAAGGAGGAAATCGTGACCTCAATTGAGGCCATTGTGCCATCAAAAGCTCCGGGACCGGATGGAATCCCAGGAGACTTCTTTCGCCATGACAAAAACAATTGGTTGGATTATATATTGGCACTCTTCAATGCTATTGCAGGTGATGCCCCAATCCCAGACTCATGGAAGGGAGCTGAAGTTATACCCGTCTTCAAAAACGGCGATAGGAATAATCCGAATAATTATAGGCCTATCTGCCTTATAGACTGTATTCAGAAGGTTTTTTGCCGCACCCTTCTGGTGAGGATTCAGAATTGGATGGCTGAGAATAATATACTGTCTCCGCTACAAGCTGGATTCTGGCAGAGAACAGGAACTATCGACCAAGTTTTCAGATCCATCCTCCTTTATTGGAAGGTGGTGGTGTTGGGTAAGGGGAGTCTATATGTAGCTTTTATTGACCTGAAGTCAGAATTTGACCTTGTGCCCCGAAATAAGCATTGGACGATATTGAAGGAGATGGGGATGCCCCTGGAAATTTTGTCATTAGTTATTCACCTTCATGCGGACAACTATGACAGGGTGAGTTGGGGTAACTAGGGCCAAGTCACTGATCCCATTTACATCAATAGGGGGGTCCGTCAAGGCTGTGTTTTGGCCCCTACGCTATTTTCCCTATATATCGACCAAGTTGTTGACCTTCTAGCTAGAACCACAGCGGATGCCCCATCACTAGGGAGTGAGAAGATTGGTACGCTTCTTTTTGCTGACGATACGCTCCTTGTCTCAAAAACACCTAGGGGGCTCCAAACGTTAATAAACCAATTTAAGGTGTTTTTGTGATGAGAGAGACCTAGAAATAAATACTACTAAAACAAAACTGATGATGTTAAATCCTCACAAATCATTTAAAGGATGTCTTACCCTAAGTAACATTCCCCTAGAGAGGGGGAGTAGTTTTGAAAATCTGGGTGTCAAATGGGCGGAAGGTATGTCTTGGAATCAACATCTAACCAAGGCCAACCTAAAGTTCAAACAGATAGTTGGAGCCCTGAGGAAGGAACACTCTCACACACCAAACCGGTTGCACCAGCCCTAGAGATCTATAAAAGCAAGGCCGTAAGCTTTGCCCTCTATGGGGCTGAGCTGTGGGGCTTTGAGAATGTGGATGATCTTACAGTGAAAGAACATAAGTTCCTTAGGAACTTAGTATCACTTCCCTCAAGCACACCACTTCTCCCTCTTAAACTAGGTATGGGGGTCAAATCTTTAAAAGATCTGGCAAAACTCTGTCCGCTTCTTCTCAGGAGGATACTGGTTTCGACCCCCGAACTGTCATCATACGCATCAGCTCTCGAGGACGTTTGCACGCTAGACACATTCAAGAAGATAGGCTGGATTAGGAACATCAATAATCTACTTGATAGTATCGGGGTAAAGGGGGTAGCACTAATTGTCTAGAACTGCCCACTAAAAAGCAACTAAAAACCATGTACTGGCACTGAGTAGACGAGAACGAGATCAGTGACAGTAGGCTGAGCAGACAAATTGTGGAATTCTTAGACTTCAAACTGTTGCGTTCCCTGGAAGGCTTTCTCGACCTCATTCAGTTGCCGGCTGACAGATAGCTGTACATCCAAATATACATGGTTCACTCCCCCTGAATTCGTTAACGCATTCATGGTCATGCAACGCATCTCTGAACAAGGGCTGTCCTTGCTGTCCCGCCACAGACTGAAATCCCTAGGCCATGTTTTTTTTTTGATTGCCAAGCATACTCTGGCCCTAGAAGAAAATGGCTCATTCCCATTTGCAAATGGCTGGGAACCAGAGATCATGGTGTAGCTTTACGTATTTTAAGATCAGATGCAAGATCCCTATACGCTTGTGCAACTGCAAACTTCCTGGGCCACATGTGGAGAATCAGAAGGAAAGCCCAAAAATCAAATCTGTTACTCCATCCTTCAGATCAAGTATGAACCTTTTTAGGCACTGCCAGTGGCGACACCTTTCTGTGTATTCAATAGTAGACACTGAGTGGTTTTTTAAACCAGAAAGTCAGGTCCATTGTGTGGATTGATGTTTTACTACACTAATCAAATGATACATTTTAATTGGTATAGTTTTTAGATGGTTGTATTTTAGCATTAAGTTATATGTATCGATTAGATATTAATTTATAAATGAAACTGAAGAATTTTGTATATTGTAAACTGCACATTGCACTTTTATGGTCTGTTAACCAAAATAAAGTTTATTGATTGATTGATTGTATGCAATGCGTGTTGTAGATTAAAGGAATATTTGCGTTAGTGTTGTAATACGATGGAGGGGTATTTGTTACAGAGAGTACCACCATAATATGGAAGTTTTTTAGTTTTTTTGTTTGGTTATTCACAAGCAGTATTGCAGTCAGCTTCATACTTCTACAACTGTGATATGAACTTTGTAATAGTTACATCATATTTTCCTCTACAGGTTTTTAATATATTTTATCTTATATATGTGGGAGAATACATGTTTGGTCCTGAAGAAGGTGGCAACAATTGGAGAAGTCCGCCAAAATGCATCGACGTATTAGATGCACCGAATCTGTCTAATATCTTGATAATTTATCATGTATAATGATCAAACAGATTGGTACTATTGAAATAGACAGTTTGTTGTTGCCTTAATTGTCTCTCCCTTTTTGTTTCATTTGGATTTGATCATTTATTTTGCATTAACTTTTTTTTATTTTTTATTATGCTATACTTTTTTTAATTTGTAAAATGGTGATATGATTATTTCTGTTGACATATTGTAATAATCTGCAATTGGAAAAGGTGTCTGTGTACACGCTATTAAATGTTCTGTGCTTCCCTATATTGTTTTGGTACCGGTTCTGTTTACAAGAGGCTTGGAGTGACATATGCTTGAAGGGTGATTGACAGAGTGTACATGCATGAGATACTGTGATTTCTCAAGGGGAGATTTGATTGTACTGTTTAATACGGTGCTCCGTTCCCTTGTTGTGAGGTGCCCTCTCTCTGACTCCATTGATAATCTGGTGGCCTTGATGAAAGATCTAGCCCTCCCAAAGACTCACTTATACACTTTAAAAACTGTGGCATGGCCTCACATATATACAATGATAATAAGTTTGAATGCTTACATCCAGATCCAAGCTCCACCCTGGGGTCTGTAGATTGACTGAATAGAGAGCGCATCTCCTCACCACTGGCCCAACAGCTGACAGGGGTGACTCTGTTAAATCCTACAAGTTCCGGCAAGATACCTAATCCAATGGAGTGCCCACCTATTGGGCAGTATAATGCCTTGCCCCCATCTTCATTTTTAGCACCTTTTTTTCTTTGGCACAGCCTAGTGGACCATATCACACGCCAATCAGAGGTGCACTTGATGAGGTTTCTATTGTCTCCTGGAATGTGGCAGGGTTAAATTCTAAATGAAGCATTCCCAAATGGAATATATTCATTGAAAAATTTTACATCTGCCTATTCCAGGAGACATGGTGTTTATCACCTGTATTTAGGACAGGTAATGTAAATTATTTCATTCCAGCTAAAACTAATTTGCCTGGGCGGCCATCTGGTGGCCTAACAGTTAGGGTAAGAGCTTCACTTGACTGTAAAATTAAATGAACTGGGATAGACTCCCTTGACATTCTAGGGCTCTGCTTGAACACTGCTAAGAATCCCACTGTTGAAAATTTGAATATATATGCGGGGGGGTTACAAGGTGGGAAGCCTTCTGACTCTATACAATAAGTAGCAACTTTCTGATTGACTAGAACTATTGGGAACTAACCATTGTGGCAGGTGACTTCAGTACCACTTTTGAACCATTGGATAGAGATGATGTCAAGCTGGCAGCTGACAAGGATGAAAAAGGGCCTTCTAGACCTACCTCTGGTTTAAAAAGTGGACCCAAGTAGCTTTGCAATTAGAAGCACCTACTTTGGAACATGGGCTTAGGTGCACAAATGGGAGGACATGCTCAGACCTTATTGGGGCACCTACATATAATTAACACCCCTTCACGAGAGCCGCATTGACTATATATTGATTTATTTAAGGTTATGGCAAAGTGTTCAGAACATTGCTGTTGAGAGCAGAATTGAGAGTGATCTTAACCCCTTTGCTTATGCATGCGTTCACATAGGTGGAAATTCCCAACCCCATATCAGTTACATAGCATTACTAAGGATGTTCATATAGCAAACATTAAAGACTATTTGAAATGGCATCAGCTGAAAGCCAGACAATATGTATTGTCCTCTATTGGGTCTGACCTGTCCAGAGCAGTAATAAAACTAGAAGCTGCTGTGGGGTTTCAGGATAACCTACAGGAAGTTATCAACATTCACTCTAGTTTCTTTGATCAGTTAATCACCCACTTTTCTATACCCAACACACTTAATGGAAGGAAATAAAATCGCAAAATCATTACTTGTATAACAAAGAGTGCAGGAAAATCAGAAGTCAGCTAGTAGTAGCTATTAAGAACAAAAATCTAAGTCCAATACCCATTGTGAGGTAGGCCTACAAACAAACCTAATGCAAAGCCAAAAAGGACTGGGAGGAGGAGAGGTGGTGAGACCTTCTATCTACTTGTAAAGAGAAAGATATGACTATGTTCTGGTCCCTAGAAAGATGAGGCAGCTTCTCTCCCGGTAATGAATATTGCCACTCAAACATGGGTTGATCATTTTAAGGCCTTGTATAGCGATAATGACCCTGAGAGAGCAACAGAGGAGCAGGATTCTTTTGTTATTGACCATAGCATGTGCACCCCGACATTTTACCTCTGCGATGTAGAAACAGCAATAGGAGCCATCGTTCCAGGGAAAGCCTCTGGACCCGATGGTATTTCCTGTGATATCTTAATTTCTGATCAATCAAACTGGTCAGACTATATTTTACTTCTGAGCAATGCTATAGGCAAAAGTGCACCTATTCCTAGTTCATGGAGGGGCACAGAGGTGATACCCATTTACAAAAAAGGAGACTGTAGCATGTCTATGAACTACAGACTGATACGTTTGATAGATTCACTACAAAAGGTTTTTTATTGGGTGGTTCCAGATAAAAGTAATGCATGGATAGAAGAACGTAACATACTCACTCCATACCAAGCAGGCTTTAGGGAAAAAAACCAAGCACTGTTGAACAGGTTTTTCGTAAATGTATTGGAAAACGGAATTAATTGGCAAGGGTCACTTGTATGTGGCTTTTGTCGATTTACAGTCTGCTTTTAATTTGGTTCCCTGGCAAAAGGTTTGGCAAGTGCTACATGAGATAGGATTACCTTCAAATATCAATCATTATTCACCTCCACGAAGGTAATTTTGCTGGAGTCCGGTGGGGGGGGAGCAGGGCCAGCTCACGAACCCAATTCCAGTTAAAAAGGGCATCCGACAAGGCTCCCAATCAGCTTTCTTTATATTTGAATGAGGTAGTGCATTTTCTTTCAATCCTACTCGCAGAAGTCCCAGCTCTGGCCAACGAGAAGGCATCAACCTTACTCTTCACAAATACCCCCTATTAGTGTCACAAACCACCAAAGGGCTTCAAACTCTCCTGTCTCACTTTGAAGAGGTTTGTTTAGTGCAAGGATTAGAGGTTAATGTAGCAAAGACTAAGTTTATGCCTATCAACCAGCATAAATCATTTAAAGTGAAAATGTTTAAGGCTGGAGAGGAACTTGAAAGAATGGATACATTTGAGTATTTGGGTATCAAGGTAACACCTAATATGTCGTCGAAAAATCATGTAGACAAAGCTTCCATTAAACTCAAGCAGATATTTGGTGCTATCTTAGTAAATTGATCGCTCCACCATACAGATATAGGATTCCAAAGCTGTAGCGGCTGCATTGTATGGCGCAGTACTTTGGGGGTTTTGTAACCTACTAGATATGACCAAAACTGAACAAAGGTTTGTAAGGACTCTGGTCTCCCTCCCTTTTAGTACTCCATCTTACTCGTTGGTCATTGACATGGGCAGAAAGCTAACAGGTGATAAAGCAAGGCTAAGACCAGTTTTATTTTGGAGGAGATTAAGAACTACCCTTGAACTAGTTAAGTATGCGGAAGCCCTTCATGATGTTATTAGGCTGGACATATTACAACAAATTGGCTGGTGTAAGAACATCAAAAATGTGCTGACCTCTTTGGATTTGTTGAGATTGTGGGAGTCTACCGATATCGAGACATTTCTATCTATAGATCAGATTAAGAAATTTTATTGGCATTGGGTGCCACAGTCGGATGGTCATAATCCTAATCGAGGGACCTTGTCTTTGGACTTAGCCCAATCTAAGTCAACCCCACGCTATGAACATTATTTGGATCATATTACCAACTCAGTTGATAGAAAAGTGAACATCCAATTCAGGATAGTTCCCTCTCACTCAAGGCGTTCACTGCCAAACGAACATTGCAAGCAGGGACGTCTCTGACGTTCCCGGGTTGTAAAAAAATGTAATGAAAATCTAGCCCACTTGGGGGCATATTATCAAGAACGGCGTTAAAATTATCGCCGGTTTAGCGGCAGAAAACTGCCACTAAAGCGGCGATAATGGGCTTGATAATATGCCCTTGAGAATTCCAATAGAAGTCCATGTTCTGGTGTGAACATGGGCTTCTATTAGAATTCTCCAGAGCATATTATCAAGCCCATTATTGCCGCTTTAGCGGCAGTTTTCTGCCGCTAAACCGGCGATAATTTTAACGCCGTTCTTGATAATATGCCCCTTAATGTTTGTACCCACGGCATACAGCAGACACATTCACAAGACTTACATGGATCAAGCTAATTTGCATAACATTAGGTGTAAGGAACCACGCAACAACATTAAGAAAATTATGGTCTGATTTCAGTCGGTATTACTCATGCGCTTTTGTGAAGTACCTAGGCAGGATGTGAACTGTTAGACATAAAGCACTGACAATGTAACCTTCCTAAGCTAAGGCGATCTGCGTTGTACTTTATACCCAGTAACTCTGTTTTATCTTATCTTTACTAGCATAATTTATGCTCACTGTATGTTGTTCATCATTGCACATTGTACTTTTCCCTGTTATTATAGCTTTGTGTATCCTACAAGTTTTTCCAATCGCCAAGCAAAGGACCCCCTCGAAAAGGCAACTAATGTCAGGGAGTAAGAGGGAAATAAATATCAGAACAACTAGGATAAAAATGCTCCCCTTCGACCTATATTTCTTTACCAATGATTAAATCTGGTATGGGTGTGAATACAAACACATGAGCAAAGCTACATAGTTATAAGATACAAATACACATATTGATTTTTTGATTTTTGTTTATTATTCCTAATAACTTTTTTCTTCATAACCAATGCATTTAATGACATTTCTTTGTAAAGATAAAAAAAAAAAAAAATTTTTATACAAACATTATTCTTGTTTTTTATACAAAAATTGATACAAACATATTAGCCCCCTATTAAATAATCGATCTTGTGTCATACTCATTCATTCCTCACAATCGTTCACAATCATACAAGACACATGTACACATCTGGGTGTAAAGGAAACACAAGAATGTAAAACGTCTCCAAAGCAAAATTTAGATGATCAAAACAATAAGGTCTGGACACACGAGGTCGACGCGCGTTTTGGTGGGTTGACACACAATGTTAACCACCTTCATCAGGACCTTTACCAAATAGAATAGAGTGTCACACAGGCAATTTAAAGGGGGTACCTAAAGAACAACAATAGTATATTTTTATTAACCCATACACTATGAAATTTATACAAAATAGACACTTGATCAGACCAACTTATTGTACAATAGTAAGAAATCTGAAGAGATTACCAAAATAAGCCATGAATTCGTGATAGTGCTGTTATTATATACAGACTCAGTTATCAGTTATTTGGGGTTGAAATTTTCCTTGAGACCTCTCTTACTCACTGAGAGAGGTTCCAAGTAGTGAAAAAGAAGAAGAAACTGAAATATAAAAGTAATTAGCGCCCAAGTGTACCGTGCAAAAAAATGAAAAAGTTATTGTGAAATTAGTATGAGTGAATATAGATTCCATCATGCAGTGCCTGGAAGATTCCTTTGGTGTGCTTCCACATACCAGTACCTGTATTACAACGGGCAATTCTTAACTCAACTTACAGGTTTGCTATGGGATGGATCGCAACTCTCAAGCAATGCGCAGATTTAGATAGAACTTAGGACGCCAGTGCCTATTTCACATGTGGCTGATAGTCCACTTGACTTTCTAAAGGGAGTGAAAACAGTAGATAATGTGGTAAATAGAACTAATCTTCCTTCAGGGTATAATCTAAGGACGAATGTTTTGCTGGACCCTTACCCTGTGACTTAGTATATATAATGCAAAACATACAAGATGATGGACGGAATGCTGCACATTGGCAAACATTCACCCCCAGTCACAGATCTGGGTTTAATCCATCGTTATTTTGCTTCACCACGCCACCCCAGTTCAGACATAGCCATAGCCATATGCAAATCAGTCTTGACCCTGTGCCTCATGGGAACAGTCCAGACCGAACTGCCAAGCCATGTCTTCCCTGGACCGGAATCAAGCATCCTAGGACCGGTTTCAGGCTATCAGCCTTCATCAGCCAGGATAGCTTGACTCCAGTGGCGTAGTGAGCACGGGACCCACGTCTGGGCATACCCATCCCACTTAGTGCGAAATGCAAAACACACAAGATGATGGACGGAATGCTGCACATTGGCAAACATTCACCCCCAGTCACAGATCTGGGTTTAATCCATCGTTATTTTGCTTCATCACGCCACCCCAGTTCAGACATAGCCATATGCAAATCAGTCTTGACCCTGTGCCTCATGGGAACAGTCCAGACCGAACTGCCAAGCCATGTCTTCCCTGGACCGGAATCAAGCATCCTAGGACCGGTTTCAGGCTATCAGCCTTCATCAGCCAGGATAGCTTGACTCCAGTGGCGTAGTGAGCACGGGACCCACGTCTGGGCATACCCTTCCCACTTAGGGCGAAATGCAAAACACACAAGATGATGGACGGAATGCTGCACATTGGCAAACATTCACCCCCAGTCACAGATCTGGGTTTAATCCATCGTTATTTTGCTTCACCACGCCACCCCAGTTCAGACATAGCCAATTGCAAATCAGTCTTGACCCTGTGCCTCACGGGAACAGTCCAGACCGAACTGCCAAGCCATGTCTTCCCTGGACCGGAATAAAGCATCCTAGGACCGGTTTCAGGCTATCAGCCTTCATCAGCCAGGATAGCTTGACTCCAGTGGCGTAGTGAGCACGGGACCCACGTCTGGGCATACCCTTCCCACTTAGGGCTAAATGCAAAACACACAAGATGATGGACGGAATGCTGCACATTGGCAAACATTCACCCCCAGTCACAGATCTGGGTTTAATCCATCGTTATTTTGCTTCACCACGCCACCCCAGTTCAGACATAGCCAAATGCAAATCAGTCTTGACCCTGTGCCTCATGGGAACAGTCCAGACCAAACTGCCAAGCCATGTCTTCCCTGGACCGGAATCAAGCATCCTAGGACCGGTTTCAGGCTATCAGCCTTCATCAGCCAGGATAGCTTGACTCCAGTGGCGTAGTGAGTACGGGACCCACGTCTGGGCATACCCTTCCCACTTAGGGCGAAATGCAAAACACACAAGATGATGGACGGAATGCTGCACATTGGCAAACATTCACCCCCAGTCACAGATCTGGGTTTAATCCATCGTTATTTTGCTTCACCACGCCACCCCAGTTCAGACATAGCCATATGCAAATCAGTCTTGACCCTGTGCCTCATGGGAACAGTCCAGACCGAACTGCCAAGCCATGTCTTCCCTGGACAGGGATCAAGCATCCTAGGACCGGTTTCAGGCTATCAGCCAGGATAGCTTGACTCCAGTGGCGTAGTGAGCACGGGACCCACGTCTGGGCATACCCTTCCCACTTAGGGCGAAATGCAAAACACACAAGATGATGGACGGAATGCTGCACATTGGCAAACATTCACCCCCAGTCACAGATCTGGGTTTAATCCATCGTTATTTTGCTTCACCACGCCACCCCAGTTCAGACATAGCCATATGCAAATCAGTCTTGACCCTGTGCCTCATGGGAACAGTCCAGACCGAACTGCCAAGCCATGTCTTCCCTGGACCGGAATCAAGCATCCTAGGACCGGTTTCAGGCTATCAGCCTTCATCAGCCAGGATAGCTTGACTCCAGTGGCGTAGTGAGCACGGGACCCACGTCTGGGCATACCCTTCCCACTTAGGGGCGAAATGCAAAACACACAAGGTGATGGACGGAATGCTGCACATTGGCAAACATTCACCCCCAGTCACAGATCTGGGTTTAATCCATCGTTATTTTGCTTCACCACGCCACCCCAGTTCAGACATAGCCATATGCAAATCAGTCTTGACCCTGTGCCTCATGGGAACAGTCCAGACCGAACTGCCAAGCCATGTCTTCCCTGGACTGGAATCAAGCATCCTAGGACCGGTTTCATTCTATCAGCCTTCATCAGCCAGGATAGCTTGACTACAGTGGCGTAGTGAGCACGGGACCCACGTCTGGGCATACCCTTCCCACTTAGGGCGAAATGCAAAACACACAAAATGATGGATGGAATGCTGCACATTGGCAAACATTCACACCCAGTCACAGATCTGGGTTTAATCCATCGTTATTTTGCTTCACCACGCCACCCCAGTTCAGACATAGCCATATGCAAATCAGTCTTGACCCTGTGCCTCATGGGAACAGTCCAGACCGAACTGCCAAGCCATGTCTTCCCTGGACCGGAATCAAGCAGTTCGGGCTGGACTGTTCCCATGAGGCACAGGGTCAAGACTGATTTGCATATGGCTGGGTTCAAACTGGAATGGCATGGTGAGCAAAAAAACGATGGCTTTAGGCCCAGATCTCTGTACTGGGGTGAATGTATGACATTGTTCTGCATTCTGTCCATCAACTGTTGTTTTTGCATTTGTCACCCCGAGTGGGACGGGTATGCCCAGACGTGGGTCCCGTGCTCTCCATGCCAC
The DNA here is from genome assembly GCA_963921515.1 of Calotriton arnoldi. Classification (NCBI taxonomy): domain Eukaryota; kingdom Metazoa; phylum Chordata; class Amphibia; order Caudata; family Salamandridae; genus Calotriton; species Calotriton arnoldi. Next base: position 40,284 of record CAWUFW010007036.1, on the reverse strand, counting down.
TGGAATCAAGCTATCCTGGCTGAAGGGGGGTGAAACCCCGAAACTGGTCCTAGGATGCTTGTTTCCAGTCCAGGGAGAACCTGGTTTGGCAGTTCGGGCTGGACTGTTCCCATGAGGCACAGGGTCAAGACTGATTTGCATATGGCTGGGTTCAAACTGGAATGGCATGGTGAGCAAAAAACGATGGATTTAGGCCCCAGATCTCTGTACTGGGGTGAATGTATGACATTGTTCTGCATTCTGTCCATCAACTGTTGTTTTTGCATTAGTATATATGATGCCTTCAAAATTTTCAAAATTTCTTATCCATATAGGTGAGAAGACCACAGCAAGGATATGTACAGATATTCTGAAGAAAAAAATAAATATATCGATGTAAGATCTTCTCATTATGCTGCGGTAACTTAAATACTCACATCAATTCATGTACGTTGAGGATTGCCTCTATATACTGTGTTGCTAACTCAAAATGGAGAATATTCTAGACAACAGTAAGGAAATATATTCCCGCAATGTGGCCAAGCGAGCACAACTTAGCATGCCCTCACTGAATATTCCTACGGGAAAAGTGGGCAATGGGCAGAACTTAGTGGCATTTAGATATCTACTACAATAGCAACTGCCTATAAGAAAAGGCTAGCAGAAAGTTATACCTCATCATATACAAGCCACCAGTAAGCTGAAAACCATAAACCTTCCTAATCTGAGGCCAAAATGTCATAATTCCCTATATGTACAAAATAAACTTAACTAGTGCGCGTATTGAAGACCAAAGGCAGAGGCGTGATAAAAAGATATATATCTAAGTCTATTGGTCTATTTTTCGTTATTATCTTTAGTAAATGACGAGCATACCAAATGCGGTAACAATCCAACCCTGCACTCTCTGTCTCTTGGTACGAAAAACCATACACCCTAGCAAAGTTTTGGGCTGGCCACTCACCTATATTTACGATAACGTCCCATCTGGGGCTCCGCGTCCCTCTAGCTCTGCAAGATCTTGCGGGAGCGGCGTCCGCCATTAAATATGTTCATGCTCATGCGTAGTGAGGCTACGCCTGGTCATGCGTCAGCACGTAGGGCGTTGCTGTGAGCGATGCTGCTACGGATAAGGAGTTTAAGCATACGCCATCTTAATGTGGTCTAAGGCATAGTGAAAAAGGGACTAACTAAAACTAATGATTTTACAGAAACGAGTTCTGTTTGATCTTATAAATTTACATAACTTTATAACCTGTATTGAGATACCCTACACTGGCACGAGACCCGTAATACGCATAGTGGGCAGCAACCAGAAGACTACTCCTTGTAATATTCCATGTGGTACGAGGCCAGATAAGAGCAAATAGCCAAGGTATACACAATAGTGAACACCATAAATTAACATAATACCACCGAGACACTCGAATAAGTATTGGTATACGAGTGTCTTGATGGAAGAGGTGAATGTTGTGGAAAGTCACTGTTTCTGACTAGCGCCATCTTGGATTTGGCTAAAGTTATAGTCTGCCCTTAAACAATTAGCTGGCAAAATATGGTGCAAACTGTTATATTGGTATCAGGCTCTGGTGGATTGTACATTACACATGGGTTCAAACTCCCATGGTAGTAATTTAGAAACTACACAGCCAGGTTTCTTACAGAATATAAAAATGAGAAATTAAAAACAATATTTACACGTGCAGCGGCAAAAGGTTGCCGACAGATATTAAATGAATTGATAGTCAACCAGACAGGGCAATATGGAAACTTACAAATGGTTATGAAATTAGCCTACATTGGATCATGTATAGGAACTCTTTGCTGTGTCTATAATTCATAAAGTAGACACGTAAGAGAAACAGATACAAAGAGTTAACAGTAAAAATGTATGGTCCATTCTATGTAGTGAGATGTCAGGACTATTCGTAACGATTTGCAATGTTCCAAATAATTTCTTCATTTAGACCCTCCTTGACACTATTGAGGGTAAAAATCCAGAAGGTTTCCCTCCTTTTCCGGATTATTTCAGCAGACAGGCCTAACTTTGGTTTAACCTTTTCAAGAATACACCAGCGCAGATCATTTTCTCCATGGTGCATTTCTAAACATTGTGTAACAATCGGAGCTGTGGAATTTTTTGTACGGATGGCCGATTTGTGCTCACTGTATCTAGTGCGAAACTCTCTGCCTGTTTCTCCTATGTAAGCCAACTCGCACGGACACAAGATAATGTATATGACATTTTGACTCCTGCAATTGCTAAGATCTCTAAGTTTGATGTTTTTACCCTTATATGTAAGGGAACTCGTAACCATAGCCGAGTCACAGGCATGGCAGGAGCCACATCTGTGATTCTCTAATATAGGGGGTAAGCCCGTGAGGGTGGTCTGCTGGTGAATATTGCGGGCATCTTGTCTTGTGTGTACAAGCATGTAACAGAGATTTTTATTTCTCCTATAGGCTACTAAGGGTGGTTTTAGTTCCTCATCTTCGTGTGCATTTAGGATTTTCCAATTTTTAGTTATGATATTCTTGATTTTATAATTTAACTGGGAATGATTAATGACACATACTACTTGGTCTTGTGGGGCACGGGTATTGCCCTGTAATAAAGTGTCTCAATTATAGTATTTTGCCCTTTTAAAGGCCGTCTTTACCAGTCGGCGAGGATAACCTCGGGCTGGGAGACGTTTTTTTAGGGCATCACCATGAGTATGGAAATCATTCATGTTGGTATAGTTGCGGCGTACACGCAAAAATTCCCCAAAGGGAATTGAATCCTTTTGGCACGAGGGGTGGAAACTTTGATGCTGGAGGATAATATTCTTTGCCGTTGGTTTTCTAAAAAAACTCACTTGTAACCCTTCATCTGAGCCACGGATCACTATATCTAGGAATTCAACTTCCGTGGAGCTACAATTAGCTGTAAACTTCAAATTACTGTCGCTGGCATTGAGCCAAGCGATGTATTCCTGTTAGGTGTCATTGTCTCCTCTCCAAATAAAGAAAATATCATCAATGAAGCGCTTCCATGTGCTTACATTTTCAAAAAATGGGGCTGCTTCATTGAAGATATTCTTTAATTCCCATTCGCCCATATAGATGTTCGCTATGCTGGGCGCACAGGAAGCCCCCATGCTGGTGTCCTTGATCTGCTGGTATACGAGACCATTAAAGTCACAAAAGTTGTTCATTAAGACTATTTCCAAACATTCTAGTATGAAGGCATCCGGTCTTTCACCGGGAGTTCTACTGAGGAGAGTGGCCAATGCCTGTAACGCTTGACATTGAGGAATGTTGGTGTACAAAGTCTCAATGTCAAGCGTTACCAAAATTTCATTGTTGTGGTCAAATGGCATGCCTTCAATTTTCTCAATGATATCCCCTGTGTCACGAATGTATGAGGCATAGTTCTTTGTGAGGGGGCATAAGAAGGTGTCGACATATTTGGAAAGTGGTTCCGTGCTAGATCCTATAGTTGAGATAATGGGATGTAAAGGAGGGTCTAGAATGCTTTTGTGAGTTTTGGGGACTCCGTATAGCGCTGGCACTGTAGGACATGATTTATTCAGAAAAGAGTACTCTTGTTGGCAAATGAGACCCTGTTCTAAGGCCCTTTTGGTCATATCTTGAATACAGGTGTTTAATCTACCCAGCTCCCTTGGATGAGATTTTTTATAATGCTCTTGGACTGACAGCATAGCGAGAATTTTGTCATTATAGTTAGTTTTATTCATGACTACAATTCCCCCACCTTTATCACAAGGTTTAATAATGTTGTTTTTATTGCTTTTAATGCTGTTAAGAGCTTGATGGTCTTTGAGGGACAAATTGTGTTGTTTATATTGAGGATACTTAGTGATACGTTGTATCTCTTTCAGGACGGTTTTTTCGAATATGTCTACCTCTGGGCCTACCATATCTAAGGTGGGGGTAAAAATGGATGGAGGTTTACACTTAGATATTTTTATTTTTTTTATTTTTTATTTTAAAGGTTTTATATAGCGCTGGCTAGACCCGGAGGTATCAGAGCGCTTTACATGAGTATCAGACCATAGTTGCAGGTTACATAGTTATAAAGGTTACACAGTTAGTAGAGCATGGCAACATAGTTACATGTAAGGTCAAGACAAACAATAAGGACGTATATGTAAGGGAAAAAAGCAGGTAAGGAGATAGATTCAGGGGAGGGGGGGTAGGAGCAGGGGAAGTAGAAAGAGAATGAAGGAGGGAAGGAGGAGGGGAGGGTGAGAGACACAGCCTGGAAGGAAGAGGGGGAGGGTGACGGGGACACAAACCGGTAGACGAGTCAAAGCTGCGTCCAAAGTCCAGTAAGCTGTGATCCCAGGGAAGTGGTATCATTTCCTCATCTCTGTTGCGAGAGGTTCCCTTTATACAGTGGACTCTCTCAGAGGGGTCTCTGAGACTCCAAGGCCTACATACTGGATCCTTCCCCAAAAGGGGAGAGGGAGTGCTTTGGCAAGGGGTGCCATACCATACCTCAACTGTGAGTGGCTCCCTTGGCGCTGTGGACTCTCTCAGAGGGATCACTGAGACTCCAGAGTATACTTATTGGATCTTTCCCCAACAAGGGGAGAAGGAGTGCTTAGTCAAAGGGCACAAGGGACAGGGGGCAAGGCGGCGTCGCAGGCAAGGGGAGAGATTCAGGGGAGAAGGGATAGGAGCAGAGGGAGTAGACAAAGAATGAGAGAGGGAGATAGGACATTGCATAAGAACATTTTTACATAGTTACATCTGTTATAGTTACAGTTAACAGTAAATGCTAGGGAGGAAAACGCTTAACAGGATAAAAAGATATTAGAGCATAGCATAACCAGGACACACGTCATAGGAGTGGTGGAGGGTAGAGGGGAAAAGGAAAGCAGGAGAGAGGCAAGCGGACAGGGTCGGTAGATCAGAAGGGGGAAGGTACTCAGGGAAAGCAGGCAGTAGAAGTAGATTGAAGAGAAGAGACAGATAGAGCCGTGAAGAGCCGTGAAAATCAATGTCCGATGGCCGGCTGGGTAGGTGACGGCCAATGGGGTGAACCAGAGCCAGACTCTGCTTTAGCTGCATAGGACAGCTCCACCGGGCAGCGGCAAAGGGTACTCAGTCTCCGCGGTAAGTACACATGAATAAATATAGTTACAGGCCGTGGGGCATCGTCGTAGGTCCATAGAGAGGCATCAGTCCAGGTGTAATTGGAAGGCGTCAACTGCCTCGTCCTCCATCCCACTCCCGGCTCGCCGGACGTAGGGATCTGGGATCACCGAGTAGCCCTGGCTCGGGTGCTGATCCCCTGATAAATTCTAGTGAGCAGGCAAGAAAAGAAATTCTTCAAATGCGTTCAAAGGTTTCACTTCAATTGTGCAAAAATAAGGCAACTGGTCTCATGGTCTAGAATCCCAGGATCTCCAACTGGTAGGTAAAGGTTTTCTTCACTGTTCTCCAGGGATCTGTGCATGAAAAATTTGAGTAATCTAACCTTTCAAAAAAAGGAGAACATGAATTGTTGTTCTTTAGGTACCCCCTTTCAATTGCCTGTGTGTCACTCTATTCTATTTGGGAAAGGTCCTGATGAAGGTGGTTAACATTGTGTGTCAACACACCGAAACGCGCGTCGACCTCGTGTGTCCAGACCTTATTGTTTTGATCATCTAAATTTTGCTTTGGAGACGTTTTACATTCTTGTGTTTCCTTTACACCCAGATGTGTACATGTGTCTTGTATGATTGTGAACGATTGTGAGGAATGAATGAGTATGACACAAGATCGATTATTTAATAGGGGGCTAATATGTTTGTATCAATTTTTGTATAAAAAACAAGAATAATGTTTGTATAAAAAAAAGATTATTTTTTTATCTTTACAAAGAAATGTCATTAAATGCATTGGTCATGAAGAAAAAAAGTTATTAGGAATAATAAACAAAAATCAAAAAATCAATATGTGTATTTGTATCTTATAGCTTTGCTCATGTGTTTGTATTCACACCCATACCAGATTTAATCATTGGTTAAGAAATATAGGTCAAAGGGGAGCATTTTTATCCTAGTTGTCCTACAAGTTTTTGACATCAGTAACAAACGGTGGATATTAGTTTAACCTTTCAGTCGCCCCGTGTATCTAGAAGTTTTCAGGGCTGCCGGGACTGTAGGCAATTCGAAGGCTCCTCCGTGTCGACTATATGAGGCCGCGCAGCTGTACACAGCAGCCAAGGCGTCGGAACAAACGTGGGCACACAGAATGGGGTAATGGGTCGACCATAGCGCCTCGTCAGGGGGGACTGCGAGCAATTCCCGGCATCTTCCGCTCTTCTCCCCAGGAGGGGACTTCAGTGACCATCATCCTCAGCGCGCGGACGCGCTGAAAAGGAGCGTGCTGTCCCGCGGCGCACTGTAGACCATAGCGCCTCGTCAGGGGGGACTGCGAGCAATTCCCGGCATCTTCCGCTCTTCTCCCCAGGAGAGGACTTCAGTGACCATCATCCTCAGCGCGCGGACGAGCTGAAAAGGAGCGCGCTGTCCCGCGGCGCGGGACGTGCGCGGGCCAAGGGCGGGCCCGTCCACGCCCGGAGGAGCTTGGAGGAGGCTGGGCTGGGCAAACTCTCTGACATTTGTGCTCCGGACCGTTTGAGATTGAAAGGTATTACTGCTATTGTACATTTGTTTACAGTCTAACAAACCTTATTTCGGGTATTTAGTTCTTACTTTATACTTGATACATTGACTGGGTGTGACATCCCTGAGGGATCCGGCTATTAGAAGCGAATCATGAGTAAAAGGAAGGGAAGTAAAGAAAAACATCTGGGTGGGCCAATTGGGACTTTGGATGCCTTTCTGAAGAGGGCTGAATCGGTTCTTGTCCACGAAATTGAGCTAACTGAGAGGAGGCTCTCTTTGGACTCACTCATTGCACTTAAACGTTCTTCGCTAGGAAGAACAACGATCGCAGATCCCCAAGACTCTTTGGATGCCCTAGTAACAGTGACAGTGCCGGTGCAGCCTGATAGCGGGTCGGGCATTCATATACCTGTGGGTCAGCCCACGTTAACCGATGATACGACAGGTCTCCAGACTGCGTTCCAGGGGCAGACTATACCAATATTCCCACAGAATAGTAACTTCGTACCCTCCATTGTAAAGAAAAGAGGAGGAGGGCCATTAAAGCAACGAATTACGAAAAGGACTCGTATGGAGAAATATGCGGGGGGTTCTTGTCTATCTCCCCCCAAAACGATGCGAATTACAAGGTCTAAGGTCATGGCTAAGGCTCCTAATATGCAACTTAACCAGCAAACACCAGTGGTAAATGACTCTGCCCATGATCTTGCCTCTTTAGATAAAATCGAATTAATGGTTTCTACACTTTTAACTCCTTTAATGTGCAAATTATCTCTAATTGAGGAAAAGCTAAACTGCATGGAGGCAATGTTTTTATCAAGACAAAATCCGTTAAGGGCTAATCAGCTAAATGAGGAAGTAAGATTGACCTCAGGTGCGGCTCCTCATGTGCTGGTGGATAATATGGGTAGTGATGCCCCTCAGAATTTGGTAGGGGCGCCTGCCCAGTTGGTGGCACCCAAAGAGAGTGTCACTCTGATACATGGTGATTCCCAAGCGAATTTGAGTGATTTGAATGATCGGTTCTATTCTTTGCAAAATAGTCATGTAAATATATACCATCCTCTGTCTCATTTTAGAAGTACACGTAACGCATCCCGGCCATTAGTGGATACTTTCCAGCCTACCCCCTCGCTAAATACAGTGATTACAGAAAAGGGAATTTCAACTACCTGTGGGAGGGGGGCTGTTCATCATTCTTCTGAGGGCGTGAATGCTAGAGACAGGATAGATCTTCCGCCAGCAGCTTGCCCATATGTGATAGTTTTGGCTAATGTACCGGCGTTAAAGGTAAAGCAAATAGAATCGACTGAACAGCTGATCCATAAAGCCCAGTACTGGCTTACTAATCATACAGGTGATAACTATAACATATATAGACATGTGATCATGGCCAGGAGAGTTAACTGGATAGGTAAGGCCCCCAAAACTTTTAAAGGGGATTGTATTATTATTAATTTTGACAACCATAATGTGGTGGGGCAGTTATTATCTGTGCTGCCAAGTCTTCCTTCACTCCACTCAGAAATTTGTGCACTTCCACTTGTTTTTTTTTAATAAACCGCACAACTTTTTAGAGGTTTTGTCAACAAGAGGAAATGTGAGTAATAGTCTTGGGTATTCTGCTTCTAATTTATGTGCTACCTCGACAGTTTTACCCCTCTCTCTTAGTAACCGTTTTTCCGCATTGGACGGTATGCAAGATTGTGATTGACTGGCAGGGCAGACCTTATCACATATAGAATCAGCTGATTTAGTCTTGGAAACTATATCACCTGTAGTTTCTGTCTTAACTGTGGACGCCCATATATATCCAAAAACGAAGGTATCTGGTTTGACCCTGCCTCAGACTATGCCTTATATAGATTTTTCTACGTCTTCCGTTGCAGTGATGTCGTGGAACATCGCCGGGTTTAACCAAAAGAAAGCAAACAATGAGTGGCTTTCCCTTATAACATCTAAGGATATAGTGTGTCTACAGGAAACCTGGGAAATCAATTCAATACATCTTAATGGGTACTGTTCATATCATACGAAAGCAAAACCTTCTGTATCGGGCCGCGCTAAGGGAGGTTTGTTAACCTTACTCTCTAATACCTTCCCATTAAAAGTAAAGCGATTTTTAAACACATCATCATTCTATCACATTATAGTTTTGGAGCAGGGTGCTGATAAATATTGTCTACTTGTGAATTTCTACAATAATAATTTTGGCAATAATCAGGTTGCGGTATTGGCACCGCTAGAAAGGGATATTGCTAATTTAGAGAAAACACTTAGTAAACCCTGTGACATAATTTGGCTTGGAGACTATAATGCTCATCCCTGTGATAAAGTAGATGCATGTGGGATACTAGATGATGATGGGGATTGTGTTTTACATTTTGACCATACTGATTATGGTTCTGGGCTAAATAGGCTACTCATCACTAGGAACCTTGTGTTTTTAAATACTATTGATACCTCAACTGGGCATTTAGACTGTACCTTTTTTAGTCGTACTTTCTCTTCTACACGTGATTATATCCTGGTCTCTAATTCAATAAGGAAATACTTTTCCCCACTACAGATTAATTTTTATGTCTTTAGTGACTACGCGGCGATTACCTTTTTTATCCCTTCTTTAAAGAAAGGGGAATGTCGTTTAAACCTCCCCATAGTACCAGTGATTGGAAGGGTAAATGGGATCGTCTTGAAATGGGAGAAAGTTGACCCAGAGAAATTTTTGGTCAAAATAGTTAGGAAGTGTGCCTTAGAGATAAGGCTATGCCTAGATCCCTCAATCACTGATGGAATGGCCAATGCTTTTGAACTGATATTGAGGGAAGTTAAGTCTAATCTCATGCGCTCCATACGTAACAGATCCCCTAAGATTTGTACCTGGTTTGATGAAGATTGCCGAACTGCACTTGGAAATCTACATGCGGCCCTTAAAGTAAAACCACGTAATCAACATCTGATTACATCTCTACGGCAGGTCTATAAGAAAGCCAGAAGGGTAAGGCAAAACGTTCTAAAAGAAGAATGGTGGGACAGCCTACAAAAAGCTGTTCTAATAAAAAGTTCACAGGCATTTTGGTCCGTAATAAATGCACCCTTTTTAAAAGACGAATTAACCACATCTTTAGATAGTCATGTTCCTGAGGAGGGTTGGGTCACACATTTTGAAGGCCTGTTTGGGGTCTTGGAGGAGGTATTTATTCAGCCTCCACTTCCTAGTTCTGATAACGTAGGAATAGGTGTTTGGTTTACAGTAGACAAAACTAAACACGCTCTCAGTCAATGTAAACGTGGGAAGGCACCAGGGCCGGATGGTGTCCCGATCGACCTTTTTTTAGATAACCAAGACCTTTGGGCTCCGCTCTTAACTAATGTTTTTAACAATATTTCTCAAATTGGAGCACCCCAGTCGTGGAAAACGACTGTAATTGTCCCAATTTATAAAAAGGGAGATAGGACATTGCCAATCAATTACAGGCCGATATCTTTGATAGATTCCACAGCAAAATTAATGGGACGTCTCCTTTTAAATAGACCCGAGATCTGGGCAATGGAGAAGAATATTATTATCCCTACCCAATATGGTTTTAGGAAAGGGAAAGGAACGGTGGATCAGTGCCTGAACTTGAACTTGATAATGGCAAAATACACGGCTGTGAAAAATGGCCACTTGTATCTCGCCTTCATGGATCTGTCCGCAGCCTTTGACTGCGTGGCACAGCATAGGCTGTGGCAGATCATGGAGGCAATGGGGGTTGAGACCCAGATCATACGTATTATACAGGATTTGTATAGTGGGGCCTCAGCTTCTGTTCGTTTTGGGAAAAATGGTGAGTGTACGAGACATTTTAAAATTGCAAGAGGTGTACGCCAGGGGTGCGTTCTTGCCCCCTTTTTATTCTCATTGTATACCAATGCTGTCGAATCTGCCCGAATTGGTACTACGCCAGATGTCCCTTACATTAAGTCTAGGCAGGTTCCACTATTGCTCTATGCGGATGACGCAGTGATTTTAGCTCGTACTGGTAATGCACTGCGTCGGATAGTAAGGGAGTATATTAAATTTATGAACGATCTGGATATGAGAATTAATTTTTCCAAGTCTTTTGTGTTAGTGGCAGGTGCCAAACAGAGGAAACAGCCCAATATTCATATTGAAGGGGGTAAAATGGAAGTGGTAGACTCTTTTAATTATTTGGGGATTGTGTTTAATGGACAATGCAATTGGAAATGTATGATTGAAAATAGGTGTCTGCAGATGGAGAAGACTATTGGGGCCCTTAGCAAATTTGTAAAAAGATTGGATCGAAACCGATTGAAACTATAAAGAAAGTCTATCAGGCTAAAAGTGTATCTGCTGCAACGTATGGAGCAGCAGTGTGGGGTATTGTAGATTGTTCGAAACTACAAATGATTGAGGATACTTTTTGAAGAAGTTAGTCTCCTTACCCAAATCTTGTTCTAATTTTATTTGTCACACTGAATTAGATGTCCCTTATATCTGTGACAAAATCTCTATCTCACCTGTGTTAATGTGGCATTCGATTTGGCGTAAGGAAACTCTTGCGCTGACTAGAGATATAATAAATGATGTCCAGAAGTTAGATGGGGCTAGTAGGATTAGTTGGATATGTTATGTAGAATCCACACTTAAGGCAGTTGGGTTACATGAATTGTATACTAACCCTGTGTCATGTTGTTCTGTCTCAAAGAAAGAGTTAAAATACCAATTACTGTCTAGATTACAAGTAAGGAGGCAGAACGCTAATCTTAGGTTGACAACTGTTAGAATATTTTCTGCTGTCCCAAGTATTACGTCACTGGATTCTAATACAACCTATTTGTCATTTGTCACTAACCAGCAACATAGATTTATATTAGTGAGATTTCGGTTAAATTATATCCCTCTGATGTTAGGTTTTCCATCAAAAATGTATGCACTTTCTGAATTGCCTCTTTGTACATGTGATGATTTATCCATTCAGAATAATCTTCACTTTTTATTTTTTTGTAAATTTTATCAGGAACAAAGAAAAAGGTTTATTATCCCTCTTATACGCAAAATGAATTTTAGACAGTGTCGTGTGGCCCTTTTTACTTACAGCTATTGTCTGACCCTTTTACATGTTTTTCACTGGCGTCCTTTTTCTTGTCGGCATTGAAGAGGAGAAGATTAACTTTTTAATCTGTCGTTTGATACACTTACTCAAGGATGGACTTATGCATAAGATTATGAGATCAACTGGTTTTTATATCATTGGGTTTGCTATGTAAAATTGTAATTATATGATTGTGCTATAATGTAATTGCTTTTAGTATACTTTTTATGCCACCATTTTGGTAGGCGAAATAAAGTTATTTTGACGGGAATGGCAGGTGCTTAAAAATGAATTCATTGAGTGGAGATTTTAACCATTGATGTAAATGACTGAAGATTTGTTTGTTTTAAAGTTTTTAACAATTTTAATGTGATGTTATTTATGTTTATATTCGAACTAACGAGTTTTCCTGTATTATGGAGAAAATATTTGTATCACCAGACATCAATGGCACAACATTTGGCGATGCAGCGCGCGCAACGAAATTCGTTTTATTTATTTGTTTGTTTACTTACCTCTGTGCGGCCGTATTCCGTAGTTTACTACCCCCCACCCTGCCCCTCCCCCGCCCCGCATCACCGCCCGGCAGCACTCCCACCACGGGCCGCTACTGCTCTGTTAATTTCTTTCTCAACATACTTCTTTCCTTTATCTTTTTCTTTCCTCTCCTTGATTTCTTTCTTCCAACTTTCTATCCTCCTCTTTTGGCATTTCTCCCTCCTTTCTTCTCATTCCTCCCTCCCTTTCTTTCCTTTTTTTCTCTTTTCTCACATTCCCTTTTTCCTTCATTCTTCCTCTCCTTTTTCTTTCTTCCTCTTCTTTCTTTAAGAGTTCTTAAATTCCTTAAGCAATCTTTCCAGTCATCGATTTGTGTTTCATCATTGTGTCACAGGCATTGCCTCCCGTCCCTCACTCGCCTTCCTTCTTAACGAATGAGGCTCCTTTGCCTCCAATAGACCACTCCCTCTTCTACTTAAAAACACCCCTCGCCCCATCCACACCCTGTTCTTTTTTGACTCCATTTGGACTTAACTTCTGGTGTTTTCCCTTCATGGTGGAGCCTGGGGGGCTTCGATGGATGGGTCTCTGGCAGTTGCGGTGCTTCTGCCTAAGTTCTTCTGGCTTGATGGTGTCTTCCCGGTTTCCCTTCGGCGTGGCAGGGAAGGATCACTATCGGCAGTAGTCGGATGGAGTCTGGCAGTCCTGCAGTGGCTGGGGCTGCGCTTCCGGGTCGATGTCCCTGGCACGGCGAGATGCATTTCGGGGCGCTTCTTTTCTTCTGGACGGTAGGAGCGGGTTTTTGGTGCCCATTTTTCTGTGTTCCTTTTGGGTATTGCGTGGGGGTGGATTGTGTCGGTCTCTGGTCCCTCCACTGCTGGCATCCCCATTATGGTGTGTTTACGGGCAACTGGAGCTATGGAGCATGTTCCACTCCCGCTGCTTCAATCTGCGCTGCCCTATTTGAATTCTCGAGTGGGCCACCCCAGCAGTTTGTCCTTTCGAGGTCTACAACCTGAATATCAACACAATGGAGAGGAGGGACTGGGAGCTAATTAGAAAGAAGTGTAGGTCCTGTACTAATGCTCCCGAGAACAACTTTTAAACCTAGAATGGTATCAGTTCCTAAGTGAATAGAGGTAAAAGAAAAGAATAATTGGCCACCCTTTTAGGGGAATGGTCAAACTAAAGTTTGTCTCCAAAAGAGAGTAAAGTGCACGTGAGTGGGGTAGATATCTCCTTTCTGTTCTTGTGCCCTCACACACCCTTACGAGTGTAAAGCATCATCATCGGGCTATGCTCCTCGTGGGGGTGGCGCTGGAGTCCCTCACGGGCCCTACAAGAGGGCTCTCTGTTGGAGATCTTTTCAGGAGATGCCGCAGTTGTGCATGTGGGTGTGTGGGAATGAAGGTGCTGTGGTGAGTAAGTGATTTTAAAATTACCTGGTAGTTACCCAAAGGTTTAATAAGGAGTACTCCAGGTAAGTTAAAAATAGGGCAGGGTTGTAGAGCCTCCTCAAATGAATAAAGGGGGGGATGAGTTTGTTCCCACCGCTCTCAACCCGCAAGAATAGTGAGTGGAAATTAAGAATGTGAAGTGGTCGACATGTTTCGCGCAAACTGTCGGTCCCTAATGGATCCCTGTGCGCTTCTTCAGGACCGTAAGAAAAGGATAGAGATATAAAAGGAAATGGGTTTCAGGGAAAAAACACCCTATAGACCCACCATACCTATCTTAAGGTTTAGGGGACGTCACAGCGTCCGAGACACGTCTTATTCGTGTTCTCAAGTTTATAAACCTATTGGAGACAATAAAACAAAGCAAAAAGTGAACGAGGAATTAGTAGTCAAGGTACAGTAACTGACGTTGTATACCAGATATGTGCCTCTTAAACATGACCCCTTATGTATCTTTTATTTAAAAACAAGTGGGACTCTGCAGTAAAATAACATTCAGATCGATTAATGCAGCGGTCCGGTTAGTGACCTGATAATAGTATTTGATACAGACAGTGATAAACCTTAACTGTACATGGAGACATTCTCGCCGAATGAGGGGACACAAATAGGTGGTTAATCTCAGCTCTTATATACTACGGTCTTGCATCCATTTTCAGTACTATTGATCTTTCCCAGTGCTCAAAATTATAAAATGATCTTAAAAAGAGCAACCGTTGTAAAGGTGGCAACATGACCGGTGCGCACTTCTAATGTGCACATACTGGATCTCTGTAATAAAACATTTATAACGAAACCCAGAGATCAAAACCTGCAGTGGCACTTTCTATTATTCTAGGAGCACTCGTGGAGTCTGATGCGTAGCGACTCATAACATGTGCTACATATGTACTGCCCCGGACACACACGCATACAAAATTATAAGCAAACATACCCTCCTCGTGGTAGAGTCAGGCCACATCGGCTGGTCGTGCAGATGCGGGGTGACAAGGCTGCGGGTAAACAAAAAATAAAAGAAAGCAAGAGGAAGTAGATAAAGGTACCGGTTGTCAGGCCGCTAGCCCTCATAACATGGCAAAGGTTACCATCAACTCGATGTTAGCAGCGGTGGGAACTTACTGGATCACCCCAATCTGGCGACTCTGCAACCTAACAGTCTGCCTTCCAGCGCCGGTAAAGTTTTAGGGCAATCGTATCTTGTAAAAATACGTGGAGCACTTCCTGATTAGGTCACCTGACTGCTGTGTCATCCGACGAGTGTGAGAGCTAGTACGTCGGGAAACCCATGGCGAGAGTGGCGGCCATATTGGATTATGTAATACAAAGGTAAAAAGGTCTCAGGAGACCGGGGGCGTGAGTGGCGGCCATATTGGATTATATAATATAAAGGTATTGATTACCAAAAGCGGGGTCTAAGGAGACCGGGGGGATCTTAAGGCTATCTCTCACTCGTGACAGTTTATACTAAATCACCCCAATCTAACGACTGTAAAGCCTCCAATTCTACCTACGAACGCCGCAGAAGTATGGGGCACTCATATCTGGTGAAAATATAAGGAGCAAATACTGATTAGGTCACATGACTCCTATGTCATAGAAATGATGTGGGGGTGAGTGCAGAGGGTTAACAGATGGTACCAGTGGCGGCCATAATAGATTGTGCAATTAAAAGGCAGCGGCTGCAGAAAGCAAGTTATCAGGAGACCCACTGGATCTTTTGGATCTATCGCACCTGCAACAATCTTATTCACAGTGCACCCTTTATAACATACCAGATAGTAAGTCGTGAGATCAATAGAGTAAAGGTAACCAGGTCCCCTATTGCCCATCTCGATAATATGGTAGTTGCTTAAGAGAGCCCCATTAAAAATTAACCGTTAATGGAGACTCCAGCTCGTACTGTTGGTGATGAGACTCAGGATACCAGTTCAACCCACGGAATATCGTCGTTCAACCCACTAACATTGCTCTGTAACCTGAACACCCAACGTTGTTCATGTTGAAATAAAACAGATGGTGTCCAATGGGGGTTAGAGTCTATGATAGTCCACCTAAGGCTATCCGCAGTGTGATTTTGTTCAATGCAGTGATTCTGTAGTTTGTGGCTGTCCGTTTGCATCTAATTGTGCTTTTATGTTCCCCAATGCGCACCTTTACAGGTCTTGTAGTCATCCCCACATATTTCTTATTGCAAGGGCAGGTAATCAAATAGATGCAGTTTTTTGTGTTACAGTTGGTATGACGCCTCTGCTGCCATGGTTGCCTAAGGCCTAGCTCCACTTCTTTGGATGGTTGTGTCTGGGGACATACGGTACAGGACCCACACGGATAATGCCCTAATACCGGGGGTAAGCCCCACAATGTAGGTTTTGTCACTGAGATGTTGGCGGGGCGGGCAGAATGTCCTTTAGATTCTGTGTGCGTTTAAAAGCAAAGAGAGGGAGAGGACCCGGTTTGAAGTCCCCAGTGTGTAAGATCCCCCAATGTTTTTTAATAATCTTTTGGATCTTATTGGAGTTTGGTGTGAATGTGGTCACACAGGTTAGGTTGTCTGTTTTGGTTTTTTCTTTTACCATCAGTAAAGTCTCTCTAGAGTTATTTCTGGCTCTTTTGTGTGCCTGCCTAATGATCTTTTCGGGATACTGTCTGGCTGCAAGATTCTCTGACAGTGCCCTGGCTTGAGTCTCAAACTCTCTACGTGTGTTACAGTTTTTTTTTTTTTTGTTTTGTTTTTAAACAATTTTATTGTCCAAAAACATCTCTGCAATGCACATCCGTACGCCAACAACCCTGGGGCCGGCGGTGTACAAAAATAAGGCACCTCACACAGCTTCATAGCCCACATCCCGGAGGTAGGGCAGCGTCACATTTAAGGGTTGCAGCTCTTTGCAATATGTAGTGTGTTACTGCTGTGCACCAGTGATCAAAGACATTTACAACATTAATAACAAACCAACCAAAAGATGTCAGCCCAACCTTCCGTTATCAGGACACTGACGTAGCTCATTCGCTGTCGACCTTGTTACCTTTGTCCGGCTGCCTATCCGCACCCCCCTCTCCCAGCGACCACTGCCGGTAATCACAACCATCTCACACATGTCTCCTGTCCCATCAAGCAGTCTGGGCGCCACTGTCTTCCCCACAGGTGTTGTGCGCTCGAGAACGTGAAGCTGCGCTGTCCTCTATAGAGCGTGAGCGCTAGCGCCTTCTACGGGATCTGTCATTGTCCCCTCTAGTGGGCCTCCTTCTTTGCTTTTCAAGTATGTAGTGTATAGCCCCCAAAAATTCTTTGGCCTGCTCCGGGGCGGAAGTAGTTCACTAAAATTCTCCGATTGTGTACAGCAATAAAGGACATCCCGTGTCCACTGTGACAGTGTAGGCAATGGTCCCCTCATCCAGCAAATCGCCACTCTACGCCTTGCCATCAACAGCCCTAAGTCCACCAGTCTGCGAACCGCTTTTGGCAGTGCTTTGGAATAGCCCAGCAATGCCAGTGCAGGGTCGGGAGCTATTTCCAACTCGACTATCAGACTGATCTCACGGAATACTTTTTCCCAATACAGGGATACACCCGGGCAGCCCCACGCTAAGTGCATAAAATCTGCCATCGGGGTGCGGCATCTGTCGCATGTCGCTTCCTCCCGTAGTCCGTACCTGTGCAGTCTCTCCGGTGTATAGTACACTCTATTAATATATTTAAAGTGTATTAGTCTGTGTTTACCGTGCAGTGATATTCGTTTGGTGTTATTGCAGCAATAAAACCACATAGCATCGTCTATCGTTCTGCCCAGGTCACGTTGCCAGGCCAACCGAGCCTTTGTATACTGATTTGCTCTGTGGGACATTGCTAACCTGTATAAGTTAGAGACGAGCTTGCGGGGAGACCTAGCTTTTATGAGATACGACAATTCCAGTACCTCAGGGGCTCGATCAAGTCATCCCCCAATTGTTGATGTAGCGCCCTGCGTACTCTGTGGAACTGGAAGCGCTGCAGTAGAGTAGGAGATTCAGTATTGCCCGCGGCCTCGTCCCATGTCTTGACGGCGCCGCCCGTGAACAGGTCTCCTGCTTTGTATATGTCTAGTGCTTGGAGCGCTCGTATGACCCCTCCGTCTCTGCAGGGCGCCAACCAAACCATCCAGTCTATTGGCATTTCCGGGGAGTATAGCAGTGCTCCCGCCTGGTGTTGCAGCAGACCGTACCATGCGTGCCGCGTCGAGTTGAGGGAATCCAGCACCCCCGTCCTGCGATCCACCGGCTCAAAGATAACGGCCGGGAGGGGGAGAGGGGCAGCAAAGATCTTTTCGAGTCTAAGGTACGGTATGTTATCCGCACCATGGATCCAGCTGTGTGCGTGCGCTCCTGTGCTACTCTGTAATATAACTCTAGGTCAGGTGCGCCCAGTCCCCCAGATGGTATGGCAAGGTGAGCACTCTCCATTGTACCCGTGCCTGCTTGCCCGCCCAAGCCAGCCGGGTTAATAGTTTATTGAGTCTGACAAAGAAAGAACGTGGCAACACAATTGGAATATTTACAAACAGGAAGAGGAACCTGGGCAGCACCACCATCTTCATTATGGAGACCCTGCCGAGTAAAGACAGTGGCAAACCTATCCAGGTTTCAATATTATCCTCCAGTTTAGCTACCGCTGTACCATAGTTCTCACGGAACACAATATCTGAATCAGTGTGCAATCTAATACCAAGGTACCTAACCGAGTCATCGGACCATTGCAACGGGAATTCCATCTCCATTTGTGTGGTGGCTGTGGAAAGCGGGAAGGCTATAGATTTGGTCCAATTGACCTTTAATCCCGATAGCGCCCCAAAGTGTACTACCTCCCTAAGTACCGGGGAGAGATTATTTTCCGGGTCCCTCACGTAGAGCAAGGTATCGTCTGCATACGTCGATATTATTATTTCGTAGTTAGGAAATCTGATCCCTCTATGACCATGATATTCCCTAAGCGCACATGCCCAAGGGTTCAGCAATCAGAGCATAGAGCGTTGGCGACAAGGGGCACCCCTGCCGGGTTCCCCTGAAGATAGAGATTGTGTCAGTCACCAGATTCCCCAGCCGGATGCGCGCTGTGGGGGCGTTGTACAATACTCCTATCATTTGCAAGAAAGCCGGGCCCAGTCCCATTCTGGTCAGCACTTGACGCATAAAGGGCCACTCTACAGAGTCGAAAGCTTTCTCCATATCTAAAAACACCGCCAGTGCTTTCGTGTCTTGCCGGACATGCTGCATTGTACCGAATACCGTCCGCAGGTTATAGGTGAGGTTCCGATCTGTTATAAACCCTGCCTGTTCCGGGGCCACGAGTTCCGGGGTCACCATGGCCAATCGATTCGCTAATATTTTTGCAAACAACTTTGTGTCCACGTTCAGCAGTGAAAGCGGTCTATAAGAACCGCATTCATCAGGGGGTTTACCTGGTTTTGGGATAGCCACTAATATTGCTTCCCTCATTGATTGCGGCATCACACCCGTTCCACACAGGTCATCAAAAAGCACTGATATGTGGGGAGCAGTAGATCTATAAAGGCCTTGTAGAAGCCCACCGTTAGGCCATCAGTCCCTGGGGCGCTAGACGCTCTCATGCCTGCCAGTGTCTCCGCAATCTCATCTTTCGTAATGGGGGACATGAGGAACTCTCTGTGTGTGTTTGCTAGGAAGGGTAACTTTATGTGTTCCAAATAGTCTAGGATTTCCCCATCCATGTTTGACATACGTGTGGCATACAATGCCGAATAGTATTGTTGGAACCTATTCGCAATGTCTTCTTCTTCCGTTAATAGGTCTCCCTCTTCCGATCGAATCTCAGTAATCAGAGTTTTACTACGTTTAGCTTTCAACATATGGGCCAATACCGAGCCCGGCCTATCTCCCTCACCGTATGCACGCGCTGTGGCATATTTACCCAGATGTTGCACTTCACTGTCCGCCGTCTCCTGATATGCCTCTAGCAAGCCCTTCATGGTATCTGTGACGTCCTCTCCTCCCCCAGCCGCCCGGTTACGTGTGTTACAGTTACGTCGCAGGCGAAGAAATTGGCCAACCGGGAGATTATCTCTCAGAGCCTTAGGATGATGACTTTGATATATGAGAAGACTGTTCCTGTCGGTGGGTTTTTTATAGTTAGTGGTGTGTAAGACACCATCTTTTAATGAAATGAGGAGATCTAAGAAAGGGATGCTTTCACATGACATAGTACCTATAAACCTCAAGAAGGGGTCTAGAGTGTTGATCCATTCAAAAATTGTCCGCATGTTTCCTCCCCACCCTTCCAAAAGACAATGACGTCGTCGATATAACGGCGCCATAGTAGAATGTTAGAATGGAAGGGATTGGCAGTGTTCAGAATGTGTGTACCTTCAAAGTTGGCCATGTAAAGACACGCCAGACTTGGCGCAAAAGTGCTTCCCATGCTGGTCCCCTGTATTTGATGGTATAGTTTCTTCTGAAAGGCGAAGAAATTCTCTTTAAGAGCTATGGTGGCACAATCTCTTATAAAGGTTATCGGGGTCTCATATGGCCAAGGGTTTACATTGTGGAGAGCGCCTTCCAATACCTCAATAGTGAAGTCCTGAGGGATATTGGTGTATAATGCTACTACGTCTAATGTAACCAACAACGTAATGGACTCAGGGTCTTGAAAATCCTTAATGAGATTGAGAACCTCTGTGGTATCTCTCAAATAAGTGGGAGTGCTTGTGACCAGGGGACGAAGGAAGGCATCACAAAACTTGCTGAGAGGTTCCAACACTGAATCGATCCCTGACACTATGGGGCGGCCAGGCGGGGGATGGAGGCCCTTATGGATTTTCGGGAGGGTATAAAAATACGGGATACGTGGATCATCTTGTATCAGAAACTTTGCCTCCTCAGGTGAAATCCAACCCTCCACTTCGGCTTCAGTCACTAAGCTCTGTATTGCAGTGGTTAGTCGTATGGTGGGGGTCTACCTCAATCTGTTCGTAGTAGCGGGTATCAGACAATTGTCTATGACACTCCATGTCATATGTGGTGAGGTCTTGGATCACAATGGCCCCACCTTTGTCTGCTGGTTTCAGAATAATGTTGGGATCTTCTGTGATGGTTTTTAGATGTTTCCTCTCTTCTCTTGATAAATTGTCAAATGATTTTGTACTGGTGATACCTTTAATATCCTTTAGAATGGCTTGTTCGAATGTTAATACCTCTTTCGGTGTCATAGCGGCGGTCGGGGTAAATTTTGATTTTTTCCTCAGACCCGTACCTTGAGTGGGGAGTTCTGGTTTACGCTCAAAAAATGCTCTTAGTCGTATCTTCCGAAAGAATTGATGGAGTTCCTGATGGAGGATAAAATTGTCCTCTCTGGGAGTGGGGACAAAGCCCAAGCCCTTTTCCAAGAGCCTCTGCTCGCCCTCACTCAATGTTCTTTTGGATAGGTTCACCACTAAGGTCTTCTGGTTTTTCTCATCAGCACCATCTGGTCCTGGTCTTGCCAATGGACGGTTTTCGGCACGCCTCTCCTTCTGCCTCTTCCTCTGCCCTGCCCTCTGTTGTAAAAAGGAGGGTTCGGGAATTGTTGGAATTGGGGCGACGGGAGATGGTGTCCTGGTGGTCCATTCCACATCGGTTGAGGTCCCATCCATGGGCCTTGATACATGGGTTGCTGGAAGGGGTGCTGGGGGAAACCTTGGAATAGTGGAGGAGGTTGTTGTCCATATCCACCCCTGAATCCACCCCTGGAACGCTGTTGTCTATTCTCAGTACTGGAATCACTGCTGATGGAATTGGATCTTGTTGAGTGGGTGCTGCTCCCATCATCCGATGAGGCATCACTATGTTGAAAATCATAGTCCTCCTTGATGTAGGGGTACGTTTTTTCTTTATCGAAACGTTTGATATCTTTTTGTAATTGGGTCACCTTCTTCTTGGTAAGGTACTCTTTGTGATCATTCATCTCCTCGTTAATCTCCGCTAGACGTGATTTGAATAGAGATCGAGATCCCCGCCTTTAGTCCATTCTCTGCTAAGGTTATCTGAATAAGTAATCCCTCTGATAGACGTCTGGCTGTGTTAATAATCAACACGAGCCAGTCGCGTGTGCACTTCCAAGAAATTTTAGACCATTCTTGGCGGAAGGTCAGATCTTCTAAAAATATTCTTGGGGCTAATGTTATTAAAAGACCGTTAGGGGCGATATTCGCCCTGAGATACTCTGTCATAATAGTACCATGCAGGGCGGTCTTGATTTATAATGTTCTAAGAGCTTGAAGGGATTTCCAGTCATCATTATTACTGCCAGTTGCTGCACTGCCATCCGCAGCCAACAGTGGTGGGGCTCTGAGTATTTCAGCCACCGCATCCTCATCGAACCTGAGACCAGGATTGTCCATATTAATGATACTTAGGGTTATATGTACCTACTTCCTACAGATGTGTGTTCAAATATTGGGCAAAATAGTACTGCCACAAAAAAGACAAACAGAGAAAAAAGAAAAAGGAATAGAATATGTCCCACGGCTAGCTGCCGTACTAAATATCAACACAATGGAGAGGAGGGACTGGGAGCTATTTAGAAAGAAGTGTAGGTCCTGTACCAATGCTCCCGAGAACAACTTTTAAACCTAGAATGGTATCAGTTCCTAAGTGAATAGAGGTAAAAGAAAAGAATAATTGGCCACCCTTTTAGGGGAATGGTCAAACTAAAGTTTGTCTCCAAAAGAGAGTAAAGTGCACGTGAGTGGGGGAGATATCTCCTTTCTGTTCTTGTGCCCTCACACACCCTTACGAGTGTAAAGCATCATCATCGGGCTAAGCTCCTCGTGGGGGTGGCGCTGCAGTCCCTCACGGGCCCTACAAGAGGGCTCTCTGTTGGAGATATTTTCAGGAGATGCCGCAGTTGTGCATGTGGGTGTGTGGGAATGAAGGTGCTGTGGTGAGTAAGTGATTTTAAAATTACCTGAATAGCCTAGTCGTATCAGGTTGCATAAGCTGCAAGTATGGCAGAACCAAGTGTCATTGGACACTTTCAAAAGGGTGTCGCCACACGAACAGGTGAAGGATCATATATTTTATATAGGTTCCTGCACGGGACTCCATTGGGCTGTGTCGCTGTGGCCTGGTGTTTGTGGTCTTGACTTTTGCCTTCCTGGTTCAGTGTTTCGATGCTGGCGCATGCTCCTTAGCATGGATGGGTGTTGGCACTTTCATTGTTGCCAGTTGGGCTCAGGCCTTACCACCCTGATTGCACCTCATCTTATCTGATCTCAGTAGTTTAGTGGGGTCGGGCCTGGTTGGCACATAGATGGGGGTCCGTCTGAGTTACCAGTTGCTTCCCTATGTTCCATACCTCTTGTGCAGTTATGCATTGTAATACGAAGTTACTATTAAAAAAAATGAAAATAATAAAATAACCGAAAAAATGAAGAAGGAGAAAGAGAATGGAAATACAAATTTGAGAGGAAGTTTGGACAGTGATAAAGCAATGGGCAATGTTATGGAATCCTGTCGGCATCATTTATCTCGGCATCCCAGTTCAGGGTTGTTTCCCCTTCTGTCGGAGATGGGATGTTAGCCTTGGTTGGAGCTGCTCCTGCATGTGGCCTTCAGACTGTGTCTTGTTGGTCTGTTCTGGTGTCTGCACCCTTAGCTGTTTTTTGGGTCGGGATCCTTCTGCATTGGATCCGGATGGCTCCCTCATCTTCTTTGGGGTGTGCTGAAGTGCTGTGGGATGTTCTTGGCCATATGCTTGTGTTCTTTGAGTGTGCATCCTGACTGACGACTTTAAACGAGTTGCCCTTTACTTTCAGTATTTTTCTCCTTCTTGGTGTGCCGTGCCCTTTCTTTGGGTTCAGTTATGGTTTTCTCCTTGGGAGAGTGAAAGGTTGCTGATTCTGTTCGGTTCCTTGGATGCTGCAGCGGTTGACCCTGTTTGGGTTGAGACCTTTTTCTCTCTCTTTGTGCTCCTGGGCTCTGTTCCGGTTTCCCGATTTGATGTGCCTCCCTTTGCTCTGGATGTCTGCAAGGGTTCGGCTGGCTGGGTAGCTTGCAGCCTTATCGGCACACTTTCTGCGCTCTTTGCTCATGGTTCATGAGGCTTTGGTTGCAGCTGTGAGTTCTGTATTGCTGGGGCTCTGTCCATTTCTGGTGTGCGTGGTTCCTTAATGTGGTTTCCTTTTGGGTCTCTTTTTCTCATTGGTGTGTGGTTGCCTTGTCTTTTTGAGTGTTTTATGTGTGGTTGCTTGCCTTGGCCAGTGAGGGCTGTCTTTGGCTGGGTTGGGGCGGATGTCAGCGCTCATGCCTTCCACCACTCTCTTGGCCCTTCGCTCTGCCTTTGGTGGTATTGCTTCACCATTTCCTGAGTGTCCTGTTATATTTCAGTAGGGGGCTTCGCTGTCTGCCTCCTGTCCCTGACTGTCATGGGGGGCTCTGCCTCTGGGTGACTGCTTCTGACATTTTCTTTTGATTGAGCGGACGGGCTCTCTTTGTTCTATGGGCGCTGGATGTTGGGGCCGCTGTCTGTGCGCTCAAATGCGTGCATGTTCCCCCAGCGACTGTTGTTTTTCTGTTTCTGGTTCCTCTCTTGGATCCAGAGGGTTTTGTCTGCTGCTCTGGCCGGCACCCCTTGGTCTTGCACGGCCTATCCACATTGGGTCTCCTGGGTGCCTGTCTGCTCATTCCGGTCGCAGGTCCCCTTGCAGCAGTCCTGCGTTTTGCAATGGGATTGTTTCTTTTCTGGTTTTATGGTCTCCCCTTTGGTCCCAAATCTTCGCCCTGAGCGTTTCTGTAGTTCTGGCCCTAAGGATGTTTTTCGTCACGGTGAGGGTGTTTTCGTTCCTCCCTCATTTGGCGACCTGTTGGTGCGGCCTCCTGTAATCCTGGTTGGTGGATCGTATGGTTGTGGGGTTGCAATTCCTGCTGGGGCATGGGTTTATGTGCATTTGGATTCAGTCTTCCTTGATGCCTTGCCCAGAATGGTTGGTCATCAGTGCAAGGTTTCTGGCTCGCTGGAGTTTGCTTCCTCAGTCCCAGAGGAGGTTGGTCGGCTTCTGGGTTCCGGTGCGATCCTTGATGGCTCTGGCAATGCTGCTGCTGTGGTTTGGTTGTGGTCGCTGGGTCACCTGGCTGTGGGTAGGGTTTCTGGTTCTTGTGCCGGTGCCTCCTGCTCCAGCTGGTCATCTGGTTTCTCTCTCTCTCTTTGGTCTCCGGGGGTCCTTGGTCTTCCGGTCTGCCTGCGGGGGTCAGCTTCAGCCCCCTGCGTTCCGTGGTGCTGGGTCTTCTCATGTGGGTTTCTCTCGGTCTCCTCTGGTTCCGGTGGTGGTGGCACTGGACGCATGCCTCTTCTGGTGGGGACTGGGGGGCTTGGCTTGGGTCTGGGCCAGTCCTGGGATTCTGGGCTCTTCTGGTCTCTTGCTGGTCTTCGGACCGGTAGGCATTGTGGATGGAGGCGCTGGCACTGGTGCAATTCTGGCATTCCTGCTGGGGTGGTTGGTGCCAAGGCTGACAGACTTTCTGGTGGGAGACTCCTGTGTCCTCTCCCTGGGCGGTACCTGCTCCATGGCTCTGTACTTTTTTTCCACAGGACTTCTTTTTCGGGACGCAGGGTTGGGTTCTTTCCCTGTGTGCTTTGTGCCTTTAGGGGGTGTCGAATGCACAAAGAGCTCGCTGGAGCCCGGAGCTCTTGCCCTTCGACATTTCTCCCTGGTCCGGTGCCTGTTCGTTGGGCTTGTCTGTGGTGGCGTCTCAGGAATCTGTCTTGTTGTGGACCATTTTGGTCTGTTGCTGGTTTGTCGGATCATGGGCCTCTGGTTCTGGTGTGTGTCCTTTCCCAGTTTCGGATGCTCACTTTTCTGGTAAGTGTCCCTCCCCTGGAATGGCTGGGGCTCGCTCCGGGGTAGGATACTGCTGAGGTTCCATCTCTGCTCTTCTTTCCTGCTCTTCCTTTTAGATCATTAGAGAAGTTGCGTTTGCCGGAATGGCAGTTGCACAGTGTGACTTGGCTGGTCAGGGTACTCCTGAGCTGTTGGCAGTGTCTTGGTGGACCTTGTGGTTCATCTGTTCTGCTCTATTGGACCTGCCTTTGGCCGGCCTTTTTCATCTGGGGTGTGGCACCCCGATTGTTCCTGCTGTGGCCAGTCTGTTTCTGGTTGTGCAGTGTTCGCAGAATGGTGCTTCCCTGGGTCTGTCTGTCGCTACTAGGGGGTTCATTGGGTAGGTTTGGTGGATTTTTTTACTTCTTTAACAGGGCTGGTGCCTTTGTTTTTTCCCTGGGGCTGTTGTCCTGGTTTCCCGAGTTCGACGTGGATCCCTATCTTTAGTCCCCTCTTCACAGCAGCATATTCATCCCGAAGAATACATCCCTGTTTGTGCCAAAATACAGGTAAGTCCATTTTTTACCATATACCCATTGCCTGGATTGGCGATATATGGGTCAGATTCCGGCAATGGGTAGGTGGTAGTTTTCCACATGTATCATGCATATGTGTACATTCGACACATGTGCAGTCAAAATGTACACACAGGCTTTGCTATAAGTGGAAAACTATTGCCCACCACTGCAGCCACACCACAGGCTCTGTGGTCAACTCGTAATACGGCGGACGGAAGACACCCAGTGCTGCAGTCTTCTAGCGGCCCTGGGGTTTGGGCGGTCGGACTACCAAACTCGTAATCAGGCCCTTAGTGTTCAATACCTTCTCCAAATTGGTATAGATTGGAGTGGGAATAGTAAATGTTACCCCTTTAGTGTCCAGTACTTTCTTCAAAATGGTTTATGTTGGAGTGGTGAAGTGAGAATAGAAATTGTTACCCCTTTAGTGTCCAACACCTTCCCCAAATTGGTAAAAATTGGAGTAGAATAGTAACAGACACCCCTTTAGTGTCCAACACCTTCCCCAAAATGGTTTAGATTAGAGTGGGAAAAGTAAATGTTCCCGCTTTAGTATCCAACACCTTTCCCAAATTGGTATAGATTGGAATGGGAACAGAAAATGTTACCCTTTAGTGTCCAATACCTTCCCCAAATAGGTGTAGATTGGAGTGGGAATAGTAAATGTTACCAATTTAGTGTCCAATACCTTCCCCAAATGGGTGTAGATTGGAGTGGGAATAGTAAATGTTACACCTTAGTGTCCAATACTTTCTTCAAAAAGTTTTATGTTGGAGTGGGACTAGTAATTGCCACCAATTAAGTGTCCAACACCTTCTTCAAATTAGTTTAGATTGGAGTGGGAATAGTGTCACCCCTTTAGTGTCCAACAGTTTCTGTAAAATTGTTTATGTTGGAATGTGATTATTTAATTTAACCATGTTCGTGTGAAATACTTTTTAATTGTATTTCTATGTAGTAGGAGTAGTATATGTTATCTAATTAGTATTGTTGGTGTTCAGAAATATATATGAGAAAGTGGTTAGTAATATATTTGTAATAAATAGCATTATTAATCACATATTGTCATAGTATAAACACATGTAACACATTGTTCAATTATAATTTTTCAAGGTTAATTTGATGTATATTTATATTGATTAATAAAAATTTAATAATCTTTATTATTAAATAAACAATGTAAATCATATTTAAATAGTGCTGTATGTTGTATTATTCAGGGTTTCTCGCAAATGTTAACAGTTTTTAACATTTCCTAAATTGTTTGATATACATATTTTCAACATACTTTTAACATAACTTTTTCAGTATATATCATAGTACTGTATATTTTGTATGCTTTTAATTTATACTTTACAATTTTGTTTTCAAAAATTACAATGTCTTTGACATGTTTTACATGTTTAATAATTTTTTACATTTTTAATAAGCTTATACCTATTTTCCCATTCATTTCTATGGGGAGTGAATCTTTTTTTAAAGTTTCATTTAGCGGGTATTTTTTTTTTTTACCAATACAGTCTATTTTGTAGTCTATTTGTGTCATTTTTATCCAATTTCCGGGATCCAGGTCACTATAAGGTGCTGCTGTTTGCCGGAACAGGCAAGTCCTTTTTAAAGTTTTTTCTTTTTAGGATAACGAAGGGAGGAGAGATCGAGGGTGAGGTCTAGAGGTTAGTTATAGTGTTGTTTGTGTGTTTCTTGTATATTTAGCTATATTAATGGTAGCGTTTGTCACTAGAGTGTAAGTTTAGGTTCTCATACACTGTTTTAGTAATGTATCGATGTTTTATGGTATGTTATGTTACTTGTTTTATGATGATTAATGGCCCAGTTACGAGTTTGGCAGTCTTACCACCACACCGCTGTAGCAGTGGTCCTTAGACGACCGCTGCGCCGGTCGTCTTCAACCCGCCCTATTAGGCCTGAACCATGTTGGAGTGTATCCTGTTGGGCTGCAGTGGACTGCAAGGTTGGTGATGGGTACTCCATCGCCGCCAAGGCCGCGGGGTCCCGCTGAGCCCATTACGGAAACACAGTTGTACTGGTGGTCCCCTTATGGCGGTTCCCCGAAGGTAAGCTCTCAGCAAAGCACCATAACAGTGTCCATTAGATGGAAAGGAATACAACACACCTGATGTCCATTGACCAAGTGGATACACCTGCAAATCACACTATAAAACACACCCCATTTAGACCATGATCCTTTGCCACTCCACTGCAGCACAGCAAGTCAGACCCCAATTTCTGGTGAGGGAAGGCAGCCCTTGTTTTACCCCATCCCTTTTACCACTCTACACACACTTTTGTTGCACATTTTTCTCACATCCCTTGGTGTATTCTTCTTTTTCCATTGTCACTTACTGTAATTTGTAGTTATGTCGCGTCCAAAAAATCAACGTTTTTCAGAGGCCGAATTGTCAGTCATGGTGGATGAAATCATAAGAGTAGAGCCACAATTGTTTGGAGCCCAAGTCCAACATGCTTCTCTTAGTAAGAAAAGGGAACTGTGGTCCAGAATAGTCAACAGAGTGAATGCTGTCGGTAACGCCCCGCGCACACAGGAGGAAATTAGGAAGAGGTTGAACGACCTGAGGGGGAAGGTGCATTCCAAGGCCTCCAAGCAACACCTGGAGGCCCAGAAGACTGGCCGTGGCCCTCCCTTTGCCCCATTTCAACTCTTTCCCTGGGAGGAGAAGGCCTTTGCCATCCTACATTCAGAGGGCTTGACCGGAATACCTGGGGGAGTGGAGTCTGGTACGTTACACCTCTCTAATTGTCACAATACCTCAATGTCCTGTTTGCTCTCAACTCAGCTTTTGCTATTGTGTTGTATACCTAGTTTCCTTACATGCAATCCTCAAGGTATTAGAGATGTAGGTTTGTCTGTGTTATTGTATATCGTTGCATATAAGATAACATGTATCAATCTCCATTATATGCCACGTGTTGGAATGCTGTCTGTAAGTGTATTACTATAAAAATATCATTCCAGTACCCATGATATGTGTCAACATGTGAATGTATGGCGCATCCCAACTGCATTTTGGCAACAGCGTTGTTACACTAACCATTTTGTAAGTGTTGGCAAGTAAAGATTTAAATGACTACAACTACCATGAGGCCCTGTTTCTGTAACTCAAAACAAGATGGAATTGTTATTTTGCCCATTTTGACTTGTCTGACGTGTTGCAACTGATTTTCATTTCTCACGGAGTTAACCATTTTGCAAGTGTTGGCAAGTAGAGATTGAAATGACTACAACTACTATGAGGCCCTGTTTCTGCAATTCAAAACAAGATGAAATTGTGATATTGCCCATTCTCACTTGCCTGACATGTTACAGCTGATGTTCAATTCTCATGGACTGAGCAATCTACATACAATGCTGTACTCGGAGAGATTTCTTCCTACTTTGCTTTATGTTGTCCTGGTCTCCTCAAGTGAAACTATTGATATCATGAGTTACTCCATACCAAGTGTGTAGCTCAAATATTTGTAAGGCATGAAGATAACTCAGCTGATTAGAAGTGTCAGGTGACCCATCAACTCTCCACTGCTTACACGATGACTAATGCTAAATATACAACCACGTTGTGTGATCTCCTGTTTTGTAAACATCTAGGCCTTGGAATGACCAAATACACGTTACCTCTCCGCTGTGTTGCCTTAAATGTTTGGGAGTTGTCATGTTAATTAAAAATGCAACTTCTCAGGACATCTAATGAGCTGCTTAATTCAAGTACATGTATTTCATTTCTCCACATGTCTTGTTAAAAAGTTCAATGCCACTGAAATATATCACAATAGTAATCACTACCTATTTTGTTTTTCCTACGTCTCTACTTACTGTGCCACAAAACATTTGGATGTAGATACCACACTTCCACCAATAATAATGTTCTCTATTTCACAAACGGTCAATCTGGCAGAGCACCTGGCCAGAGCTTGGCCACCGAAGACAATCCCACTCCACCCCAGGATCAAGCCCTCAGAGATGACAACACTCCTGGAGGAAGACTGCAACATTGAGTCTCACTGTGCCAACACCAACACCTCCCACCTCAGCTGCAACACGTCAGCCAACCTCAGTCCCCCAAACCTATGTACCTAGCACAGTTATATCCATTGTGTGCCCCCCACTCCTGGATTCTGAGGTGACAAGCAGTAGCCCAGCTAGAGAAGATCAATGACCCAGTTGTAGAGGACACCCTGGGGCAAGGGCACAGGCTTGTAGGGGTCATGGGAGGAGTACTGTGGGCCAGCTGAGAGAGGCCACTGGGGGCCACTCACACCCAGGCCTCCATGGACCAAGTCTTGGGAGCCTATCAGGTCTCCAAAGGCGTGATGGACCAGGTACTAACCGCAATCCGGGAGATGAAGCAGCTGCAGAGGGACTTACAACATGAGATGCAGGCCCATAACACCAACATGGGCTCCCTCATAGGGGTGCTGCAGGACATTCACACACACATATGATGGGCTTTTCCAGGACCATTTACCTCTTTCTGTGGCCCAACACCATCGGGCCCATCAAAATCTGCGGCAGCCACAGGAAGGGAGGCACTGTCAGAGGAAGACATACCTGCAAACACCCCTGTCCCCACAGCTCTGGATCCCCCCGCACTGCAGAGCGGGTACATTTTCAGTTGCAGACCATAACAACATGGAAGGAGGGGATACATCAGACAATTTCCTACTGAATAGGCAAAATAAAATTGGTCAGTGTCATCAGCTGGAACCATATTGCCTAGCTCACAAAAGGAATCCCACATCAATAACACCAATAGTCAGACACATGGCAGGAATATACCTGTTTTTCACGCATTATTTTTCCCCGCAGGGAATTACAACGCGGTCGTTACAACGACCGCGTTGTAACCACGTATACCATTACCCCGCAAGTCGTAACAACGACTTGCGCAGGGGGGGCGCTGGATGTTGGAATAGTATAATTTACTATTCCAACTCCAGTCTGTGCGGACAGTAGTGAAGGTGTTGGATTTTAAATCCAACACCTTCTGCCCCTCCGCAAGTCGTTGTTACGACTTGCGGAGTAATGGTATGCGTGGTTACAACACGGTCGTTGTAACGACCGCGTTGTAATTCCCTGCGGGGAAAACGTTTGGTGGTAAACGTTGTTTACCACATGGCAGTATTACAATTTCTGATCACAAGACCATTCCGATCCATTTTTGCTGTATCTGGTGGAATGTCACAAGCAAATATCAGTGGTGTGCCACAAGCGCCTTACCCTACAATGAGGAGATACAGCAACAGCTAAATATACTTTAAAAACAATGAGGATTTTGCCAGTATAAAGGGAAACTAGCATGATTTGGCCTCACAACAACATTTTGTTGGAGCACATGATGGCACACATGTTGCATTAGGACCAAAACATGACAAGGTACGAGTCCAATTGATTCCTCATAACTTCCATCCTATCACTGTCCAAAGTCTGTGACAGACATTCCCAGGAACAACCCGTGTCCCCTTTGTACTTCTAAACAACATCATATACCCACAAATGTCAACACTCTGAAATGTCCAAATCAAGATGCCAGGGTGAAGGTACCATAAACAGATGAAAACAAATACATTACCTATCAAACCATACATATAAGGCAATTAACATGGCCAAATTCTGGAGAACACAGTCCATGACAAAAAGTGAAAGCTAAACCAAGCAACACAAACAAAATGACCATGTGTCAAAACCTTCCTCAACAAACACATGTCAGCTGGATTTTCCAGAGCTTGACCTTCCTAATATTTTACCTTAACATACTCCTCGCATCACAACAATAGTTGCTGTAACAGACACGGTCATGACATTTCACAAAATACTTACACTCATGAGAAGAAGTGGTTGATGAGATCTTGACACAAGTCAGCTCCTTCCTCTTCAACACTATCACCATCATTTGTCATTTCAGGATCCTCACCTAGTGGTACTTCATGGTTTCCATCCTCTGCGATATAAGGGATGTTCCATAGCTGGGCGATGTTGTGGAGCACGCAGCAGGCCATGGTGATTTTACACACCTTCCCGGGTGAGTAGAGGAGGGCTCCCCCAGTCTTGTCCGGACATCTAAATCTGGGCTTCCGGAGCCCAAAGGTCGGCTCCACTGGCCGTAGTGTCCTTCCATGGGCCTCATTGAAGCGACTTCCCCCGACATTGTTGGATTCCTCAGCGGGGCCAACAACCATGAATGGTTGGGATACGCTGAGTCTCCTAGATGGAAGACAGACATAAGTGCAACAATAAGTTACACACTTTCTGATTCTACTACCTGACATTACCCACACAAAGTTAGGACAGATCATACTTACCAACAAGCCAGGCCCTCTCCGGTAGTAGTTGTGACATCAGCTGGGGTATGGTGCTGTTCCACAGAACGAAGGAATCATGGGCTGATCATGGGAGCCGAGCACAAACGTTTGGGATATACAAATCCGGTAAGCAGACAACTTGCACGTTGATAAAATGGAAGTGCTTCCTGTTACGGAAAAACTTGTTCCCTGGCTTGCAGTGGTATTAAGGCAATATGGGTGCCATCAGTGGCTATAACCACATATGGGAGGTGACCAAATCCATAGAAGTCAACCTTCACAGTGGCTAAATACTCACGTCTGGGGTACTGGATGTAGCAGTTGATGGAGCAGGGTTTTGAGAAAATAAAACCTGCTCAGATTAACTCCCCAGTAACATTTACTAATTGTGTGCTGTAAAAAATAATGTGCACCAACACGAACATTGGGAAATGCTTTGCGCATGCGTGCAATAATGCTAAGATTAATGCATAAAAGACCAGGCCGCATTTTCGTTCTGCTTCTAAATTTAATAAAAATAATGCTGTCTTTGCACATTAATGCTCTTGCTAGGAAAACATAACATTGGATTAGTGCAATGGTGGGAGGTAAACAGTGAGAAGTACACTTCGTGAAAATAATAATGTCTGTGTTTCATTCATTTTAGAGAAAAGGTATGGGCCTACATTTCTGCATGAATGCTAAGAGTTAAACGAACAAATATGAAATAATATGCTGAAAATCAAGCTCTGACAGAGAGTGGAGAGAAGGCAGTGGCTGATAACCTTCAAAAGAACGTTGCGTGTCTGCCAAGTAACAGAAAAACGGCCATGAGAATGAAAGGAAGTGTACAAACTTCTTCCGTCGAAAGCGGCAGTGCTGAATAATAAAAATGTAGAAATTTGTAACATGTTGCCTTCTAGAGGAAATGTGTGGATAGTGTAATGAGAAAGTGTATTAGACAAAGAAAACTAAGAAAACATGATCATGACTATGGTGGTGTGATAGAACACCCCCGAATCAGCCAATGAGAGACTGAGTTTCCATAAATGTAACAACAAGTGTGGGTTGGACATGTAGGTTTTAGGGTATAATTGAGGTGCCCTAAGGGGTGTGGTTTTGGAGGCGCGGTTGTAGAGGCGCAGTTGGGAAGAAGCTTAGAGGGAGATCGTCGATGTCCGTCGGTTTTGCTGAGGCCTACCTGTTTCCTGTTCCTGTCCTGTTACCAGTATCCAGATACTCTTTGTTCCCTGAATCTGTCTCAGGGGACCCTCTATTATCTCCGTGGCATTTTCATATTTCCTTAGGTTAGTATTAGCTAAATCATCCGTACTTTGCTTATTAATTTGCATATGTATTTTGTCTCTGAAACCTTTGTCTCTTCGCCTATCCACTCCTTCATGTGCATTTATTCATTTTGATATGAGTTTGACACTGTTTGCATTGATATATGTTTTCTCTCTCTCTGTGATTAATGCATTGTTTGCCTTGTGATTCTGTACATGTTTGAGCTCTTATTTTTACATTATTTGGTGATAAACACTATTAATCTTACACTGAGTTTGTGGTTATTTAGTGAGATAGATAGATAGATAGTACTATTATTACCATTAACTTCTCAACTTTAGGTCCATGGACCAGAGGAAAGAAGTTGACATGCAGGCTCAGTTAGGTATTTAGAGTGTTAGATACGAGCCTATATAATGAACAACTGATTTATTAGTGTTCATTTAGTCTTGAAACTAAATACAGCGTCATTCAGTGGATTATGTGGGGTAAATGTGTATGGGCCCGTGTTGTGTTGTGTTATTATTGATTATCGATCCCTGATTGGCGCTGGATCAGTTTTTGGTGATACAAAAGGGGATGATGGACGGAACGTTTGAGCCAATCAAACACTCACCCCCAGTCAACTGATCTGGGTTTAATCCATCATCATTCTTTAGCTCACTCCACCACCCCAGTTCAGACATGGCCATATGCAAATCAGTCTGACCCTGTGCCTCATGGGAACAGTCCAGCCCGAACTGCCAAGCCATGTCTTCCCTGGACCGGAAACAAGCATCCTAGGACCGGTTTCTGGCATTTCAGCCGTCATCAGCCAGGCTTGCTTGAATCCAGTGGCAAAGTGAGCAAGGGACCCACGTCTGGGCATACCCCCGCCAACTTAGGGCGAACAAAGCGATACAAAAGGGGATGATGGACGGAACGTTTGAGCCAATCAAACACTCACCCCCAGTCAACTGATCTGGGTTTAATCCATCATCATTCTTTAGCTCACTCCACCACCAGTGTTCCCAGTAACGTGCGCGCCCGCGCGCGCGCGCACATCTGTTCCCCCGAGCGCGCAGTGCTGCGTGTGGAGCGCGCACCCACAGCACATCCCGGGAGAGCATTCGCGCCGCCGCTTTTATAACGCGAGCGGCGCGAAAAATTGTAATTTCCTGGTTGCTGTGGCTCCTGCACTTGCTGTATTTCCTCCTTA
Organism: Calotriton arnoldi; assembly: GCA_963921515.1. Lineage (NCBI taxonomy): Eukaryota > Metazoa > Chordata > Amphibia > Caudata > Salamandridae > Calotriton > Calotriton arnoldi. Next base: position 5,443 of record CAWUFW010007036.1, on the reverse strand, counting down.
CTGAAGCACGGCTGGGGGCTGTTGGTGGGCCTTTGTGAAAATATTTGTTAATTGCAGCACCGTCATGCGCTGCAATTAACAAATATTTTCACAATGGCCCACAATCAGCCCGCAGCCGTGCTCCTTTAAGAGAAGAAATGCAGCAAGTCCAAAAGCACGACATGTGCTTTACACGTCGTTTTTGGACTTGATGCATGTCTTTTAATGGAGCACGGCTGCGGGCTGATTGTAGGCCATTGTGAAACTATTTATGTTAATTGCAGCGCATGACGGTGCTGCAATTAACATAAATATTTTCACAATGGCCCACAATCAGCCCGCAGCGTGCTCCATTAAGAAAATAAATGCAGCAAGCACAAGCATGAGCGATGGAAAGGAGGAGGGAGATGATCCAGAGGGACGGCAGAATCCGGGTGATTATTTGTCTCTAGGGCAGCTGTGGTCATTTCATTTCACCACCAGGTGGTTTCTGGGAGCTGTAGTTCTAGGTCGCCTCATTGGAACTCGCTTTGGATGACTTTTAGTTGGTGTTGCTTTGGACGTAGAAACATGGAATAGAAGGGACAGTAGAGAAACTCGTAAGAGGCGTGAACGTAAAGGGACACGTTAACATGTTGTGGCTGGGGAGCTGGACAATGGGCATTGGAGGGGAATGAGCTCAGTGGTATGTAGGGAAAGACGTAAGGTAGCTCGGAGAGGAAGAAAAGTGTACCGTGGGGAAGGAGCCAGAAGGGAGGCAAGGGTGGCCCTTAAAGGAAGCACTGAAAGAGTATAGCAGGTGGGTAAGGAGGAGGAAAATTAAGAAGAGATTATAAAAGACGGGGTAACAGGTGGAGCAGTGTCGACTGCAGGCGTCTGAAAAAATGGATGTCAGCAAGAAAGTTGAGTTACGAGAAAGCGGAGATTTGAGCATAAAGCCCTAGTGGCCTTAGTGGGGATGGTGAGCGGATTGTGTTAGCGTTTGACACTGGGATGAGGACGGGGCGCTAAGTGGAGGATAAATAGATGAGTGGTAGGAAGAGAGGAAGTCTTAACAGGAGCATTAAAGACGGTATAGATTTTGGAGAGTGGAGAGAGATTTCCGAAGAGGAATAGGTAAGGAAGTGAGGTGAGGGTGTATGGAGGAGATCTGGTGGACAGAAGAAGTGAAGAGGACGGTAGATAACCACAGCAAGAGTGACTTGGCTTCCACAAAAATGTGCATTTGCGAGATTGTAAGAATCCTTCCTTATAAAGCCAAACTCAAAGTTAAGGGGGAGGGGTTTTCTGACGTGTCACTTGACTAGGGTGCATAATGCTGCCACCATAGAGGAAGGATGGCAGGATGTTCCTCCCAGTACGTACTATCAAGGGAGGCAGCATCAATTACTAGAGAGACATTAGTCTAAGTTATGTTATTCATTTTTGGGTATGACGCTTCCTTCCATTCTCTTGCTGTGGAGCTTCAACATGTGGGCTGTTAGCGAAAGGATAGGAGAGAGGCTTGTAATCGCATTCAAGCGTTTAGGGCCTCATTGTGAGCGTTTCACTATTTTAACTGGTAATGCCGCACCTGGCAAACACTGATGGTAGGAAGCCATGGGTTTCTCAGTTACAGCCGTACAAGATTTACCATGAAATAATTATTTTTGTGTCTGCTGTTTGCCAAGACCATTTGTTTTTAATACTATGTGTTTAATGCACTACAAGATAGATAATGTATTTAGTTGTAGGGCCTCATTAATCCGGCCCTCTTCATCCATTCAAATTTCATATTCCACTATACTAATTCACCACTAATCCTTTATGGGTTCCAGAGTAGCGGGCTACTCGCCAATAAATCACTTCAACACCCATCAGGGTTACAAGCGCTATATAAATGCAAACCTTTTTCCCTTTCAACCCCTCCCAACCCTTCTCAATCCAAATAACTGAATAACATATCCACCACTCAAACTACTTTCATATTTCACTATACTAATTCACCACTAATCCTTTATGGGTTTCCGGAGTAGCGTGCTACTCGCAGGAAAAAGCTCTTCAATACCCCATCAGGGGTAACAAGCGCTATATAAATACAAACCTTTTTTCCTCTTCTATCCTTCTGCTATCCTTCTGAATCCAAATAACTGACTAACCTATCCACCACTTAAATTACTTTCATATTGCACTATACTAATTCAACACAAATTCCTTTATGGGTCCCGGAGTAGCGTGCTACTCGCCGAAACGCGCTTAGACGCCTCGTCAGGGGTAGTAAGCGCTAGATAAATGCAATTATAATACAATACAATAAAAAGAACGACGTGTAAAGCACACGTCGTGCTTTTAGGCTTGCTGCACGCCTTTGTTAATAGAGCGCAGCAGATTGTGTGCTCTTTGAAAGTTTTCATGTTAAATGCAGCCCCGTGTATTAGTATGTCGGGCTCTGCAATTAACATGATAACTTTCAAAAAGGCACGCATCTGCCGCCTCTATTAACAAAAGGCATGCAGCAAGCCTAAAATTAACGTGTGCTTTTACAATCACTAATATATGCTAGTGATTCTGAAAGCACACGTCCTGCTTCTGGACTTTCTGCATGCCTTTTGTTAATAGAGCGTGGCTGCGGGAAGATTGTGTAGCTTTGTTGTGGTTGCAGATGCTCTGCACTTTCTCATTTCGAACATGACACAACCATTATTTTATTTTTTATTTTACAGAGTTTTATTAAGCGCGAACTTGACCCGAATCGGGTATCAGAGCGCTTTACATAGCACCAGTTGCATTACATGAGGGCACATTTTTTATTTTTTGTTAGGCACGGCAGTCACCAACACGAAGACCACCCCCTGGCTGGACTGGCCTTAGCAGGCATCAGGCGCTTGCCTGCGAGGCTGGAAGGGTGGGGGTCAGTTTTGGAGCAGTGGGGCTAGTTTTGTTACTGGGGCAGTTTTGCAGCGATGCTGCAATATGGGCCCTCAGTAACAAAAGCACCAGTGCTGGGGACCAGCTTTCAGCAGTAGTGCTTGACACTTGCCTGCCCCCTCCACCCCAACCCTGGTGGGTGGGAGCCGGTGCAGCAAAATTGCCAGGGCTACTTTGGGTTCCCAGTCCGGCCCTGCCTGCCCCATCAAACAGGCCTCCTCCGTTCCAGTACCTAGGTCATTTATCTGCACAATCAAGCAGGAACCCCAGTGTCAGAACCCCTGTCGCTGCACCCACACACGCGGTTGGGTCCTTGGCGCACATTGCCGTGGCTGGAGCGCACAGAGACCTCACACTGCCGCACACAGAGGAAAAAAATTAGAGGGAACATTGTCCACCACCCCAGTTCAGACATGGCCATATGCAAATCAGTCTGACCCTGTGCCTCATGGGAACAGTCCAGCCCGAACTGCCAAGCCATGTCTTCCCTGGACCGGAAACAAGCATCCTAGGACCGGTTTCTGGCATTTCAGCCGTCATCAGCCAGGCTTGCTTGAATCCAGTGGCAAAGTGAGCAAGGGACCCACGTCTGGGCATACCCCCGCCAACTTAGGGCGAACAAAGCGATACAAAAGGGGATGATGGGCGGAACGTTTGAGCCAATCAAACACTCACCCCCAGTCAACTGATCTGGGTTTAATCCATCATCATTCTTTAGCTCACTCCACCACCCCAGTTCAGACATGGCCATATGCAAATCAGTCTGACCCTGTGCCTCATGGGAACAGTCCAGCCCGAACTGCCAAGCCATGTCTTCCCTGGACCGGAAACAAGCATCCTAGGACCGGTTTCTGGCATTTCAGCCGTCATCAGCCAGGCTTGCTTGAATCCAGTGGCAAAGTGAGCAAGGGACCCACGTCTGGGCATACCCCCGCCAACTTAGGGCGAACAAAGCGATACAAAAGGGGATGATGGACGGAACGCTTGAGCCAATCAAACACTCACCCCCAGTCAACTGATCTGGGTTTAATCCATCATCATTCTTTAGCTCACTCCACCACCCCAGTTCAGACATGGCCATATGCAAATCAGTCTGACCCTGTGCCTCATGGGAACAGTCCAGCCCGAACTGCCAAGCCATGTCTTCCCTGGACCGGAAACAAGCATCCTAGGACCGGTTTCTGGCATTTCAGCCATCATCAGCCAGGCTTGCTTGAATCCAGTGGCAAAGTGAGCAAGGGACCCACGTCTGGGCATACCCCGCCAACTTAGGGCGAACAAAGCGATACAAAAGGGGATGATGGACGGAACGCTTGAGCCAATCAAACACTCACCCCCAGTCAACTGATCTGGGTTTAATCCATCATCATTCTTTAGCTCACTCCACCACCCCAGTTCAGACATGGCCATATGCAAATCAGTCTGACCCTGTGCCTCATGGGAACAGTCCAGCCCGAACTGCCAAGCCATGTCTTCCCTGGACCGGAAACAAGCATCCTAGGACCGGTTTCTGGCATTTCAGCCGTCATCAGCCAGGCTTGCTTGAATCCAGTGGCAAAGTGAGCAAGGGACCCACGTCTGGGCATACCCCGCCAACTTAGGGCGAACAAAGCGATACAAAAGGGGATGATGGATGGAACGTTTGAGCCAATCAAACACTCACCCCCAGTCAACTGATCTGGGTTTAATCCATCATCATTCTTTAGCTCACTCCACCACCCCAGTTCAAACATGGCCATATGCAAATCAGTCTGACCCTGTGCCTCATGGGAACAGTCCAGCCCGAACTGCCAAGCCATGTCTTCCCTGGACCGGAAACAAGCATCCTAGGACCGGTTTCTGGCATTTCAGCCGTCATCAGCCAGGCTTGCTTGAATCCAGTGGCAAAGTGAGCAAGGGACCCACGTCTGGGCATACCCCGCCAACTTAGGGCGAACAAAGCGATACAAAAGGGGATGATGGACGGAACGTTTGAGCCAATCAAACACTCACCCCCAGTCAACTGATCTGGGTTTAATCCATCATCATTCTTTAGCTCACTCCACCACCCCAGTTCAGACATGGCCATATGCAAATCAGTCTGACCCTGTGCCTCATGGGAACAGTCCAGCCCGAACTGCCAAGCCATGTCTTCCCTGGACCGGAAACAAGCATCCTAGGACCGGTTTCTGGCATTTCAGCCGTCATCAGCCAGGCTTGCTTGAATCCAGTGGCAAAGTGAGCAAGGGACCCACGTCTGGGCATACCCCCGCCAACTTAGGGCGAACAAAGCGATACAAAAGGGGATGATGGACGGAACGCTTGAGCCAATCAAACACTCACCCCCAGTCAACTGATCTGGGTTTAATCCATCATCATTCTTTAGCTCACTCCACCACCCCAGTTCAGACATGGCCATATGCAAATCAGTCTGACCCTGTGCCTCATGGGAACAGTCCAGCCCGAACTGCCAAGCCATGTCTTCCCTGGACCGGAAACAAGCATCCTAGGACCGGTTTCTGGCATTTCAGCCGTCATCAGCCAGGCTTGCTTGAATCCAGTGGCAAAGTGAGCAAGG